>CM065434.1:14770000-16020000 GCA_033030585.1 Hippophae rhamnoides | reverse complement strand
AAACTGGAGAGTTGGTCAAAAACATATTAAGGTGTTTTGTGACAGTTAGAGTGCTATTCATTTAGCAAAGAACCAAGTCTACCATGCATGTACAAAGCACATTGACGTTCGTTACCATTTCGTGTAAGAGATTATTGAAGAAGGTGGAGTATTAGTTCAAAAGATCGATACTATAAAGAATCTCCAGATATGATGACCAAGGTGGTAACGACAATCAAGTTTAAACATTTTCTGGACTTGATTAACATCTTGTAAATTTAAATTGACAATTGCATCACTAATTTAGAGATTAAAGAAATAATTTAAGAATCACTAAGTCGCTAAGGTGGATATTTGTTGTATAGCTCCTTAGTGAGCAAATTGAAAAGTCCCGCATTGATTAGGAATAAATATGGGTGTTGTATTTTAGACTCTAAATAAAGCCCTCTTCTACTTCTAAATCATTCTAAAATTTGTAATTTTTCCTCTCTTTTGTAAGGGTAATTGATTAACTCAATTTTGTCCAATTAGTTGTAATTCTAGAGTTCATCCATATGTAGATAGTGAACATTTGGAGATAATAAAAGTGATCAACGACGTCCGAGGACATAGGTAACATTTATACCAAACCATATTAAATTTTTGATGTTTTATTTATTTGTTTTAATTTCTTTTAACATTATATTTATAGTAATATTATTTTATCGGACTAGTTTAAATTATATTTTTATTTAAATCATAAATAAATAATAACTACTTAAAATAGAAAAAATATAACCGATTTTTAACTGTTTTGTTACGATAGCATGTTGTTGACAGCATATGATTAAGCTCGTCTTGATACCATTTGTAGCACATTATAAATAGTGTGCATAAGCGGATTCTAACTTTCTCTTAATGAATTCAGTTGCATTTCCTCTCATCTCTCTCGTGCTACTAGATCTCTTTCTTATTCTTCCATGGCTGCCTAACCTTCTCCGAAGGTTTGCAGGATATGAGCACCCCGCTCTCCATGGGTCATTCCATCTGTACTAAAATCGAATTTTTCCACCGATTCCTCCGGACAAATTGACATCATCACTGTCTAAGGGACGTTATAAATGCTGTTTTCCAAGTTTTTTTTCCCCTTTACATTTAAGATTAAACAGGGCAATGCATATTTTCCAGAATATTTTTATAATCATACCAATTACTATCACGACACATAAAAACCTAAGAATCTAAGATTATAAAAATAAATATGAAAAATAACTAATTGAGAATCGGTTTGAAGACTAACCAATAAAAAGCCTTTAATGGTTTGATCCGTATAATATTCAGGCTGTGATTGTTGCAGTGAAAGCAAATGATCAATAATAGTGTTCTGTTCCCCCATTTTTCCACGAGCTTCTTCAATCAAACTTTGCAAAAACGAATCAGTCCTCTTCCCAATCTCAATAATCCTTTTCTCATAACTTCGACTACCAATCCAATTCAAAATTGGTATAAAATCCCCTAAATTTCCAGCTCCACTTAGAGTTAAAACCTCTCTCATAATCTCCCTAAATTGCAAAGCCTCTTCATTATTGTTTACTTCTTTCCCATAGTACCTTTTCCCAGCTATCATCCTCATTGTTATATTAAACGTTAGCTCCATAAACATTGATTTGAGCTCAACTTTTGCAAAATCGTGAAGTGAATTTTGAGATAGCTTACAGAGGAATCTCTTGATTTCGTCCCTTCGAATGTTCGAGAACATATTGAGGCGGTTTGTTGAGAAAATTTCGATGGCACCAATACGACGTAGGTTTCGCCAGTGGTCGCCGTACGGAGAGCTTACGACGGTGGTACAGTTGTAGCCGAGGTGTTTGCCGACGAGAAGTTGAGGACGGTTGGCTAAAACGATGTCGTTCTTGGTGAAGCATTCTTCGGCAATTGAGGACGAGGAAATTATAGCCATTCGGCGAGATCCAAAATTGAGAGAGATGATTGGTCCGTAGGTTTGGGAGAGAATGTGGAGAGATCTGTGGAGTACTGGATGCTTGAGAAGATGTAAATGGCCTATTATTGGAAGTGAAAATGGTGGAGTCGGTGGTAAGTTTTTATATCTTCTTCTGGTTCGGATGAAGAAGTTGAAAGTAAAGAAGATGATGATAAGAAGTAAGGAGATGTTGAGTAGCAGTTGAGAGGATTCTTCCATGATGTGTTTTTAGATTTCGTTTTGTTTGGATTTTGGAAGATGTTTGGATTTATATATAATAAATTTATAACTTAAATTATAATTTATAGAAGAATAAAATTTATATGATGTAATCACATGCGTATATCTTAATAATATAATATTATTAAAATTTCAATTAAAATTTATTTTTCATATGCAGAAAAGTAGTGCATGATTTTTGTTTATATGTATGTAAATAAATTAAATATTAAATCATATGATTTTTGTTTATTCGTATATTAAAGCTTAACGTTATATAGGTATAAATTTAATTAAAATATCTCGATATATCTGTTGAAGCACGTCACTTACTACTTTTTATTAAAAAATAATATGATTTTTCATTTATAAATCTTTTTCAGATGAAACTTTTTTATTTTTCTTAATTTTTTGAGAAAATATTTTTATTTTTAAAATAATATTATATTTATTATATGTATTAATATGATTATTAATATTATTTTAAATATTTATTAGGGAGGTTAGATATGAAGTTAGTAAGAATTACCTAAAAGCTAATTATATTATAAAACATTGATTAATACATTAATTAAATTATAATAAAAACATATTACATATTTTTATACCATCATTTTTTTTTTATCTTCATTTATTATTGTGTGGATTCAACGTGTCATTTAAAAGTCACATGCTCAAATACATAAGTATAACTAGTGTTTGATCTAAAAACAAGTAATTTTGTTTCATTTTATATTTATATAACTATCAATAAACACATATCAGGGTATTTATGTAACTGTATTATCTATGTTTAATTTAAATAAATAAATTAAATTATATGTTTTAATAAAATTAAGTAATTATATAATTAATTAATCCATGTTAGACTAATAAATGCATTTACTCTCGTCAAATATATTTAATTGGAATTTAGATTTTGAATGAAATAAGATGTATTACTTTATCTTTTATGTTTTTTATATTAATTATTGAGAGTATTTTTTTATACTATAATTATGAAATAATTTAATATTATAAGTATTTATTAATTAAAATAATATAATTTATTTTTTAATTTTTAATTAATTAATACATCAATTATAATAATATTATAAATTATAATAAATAATTTTTTTAAAAGAGTTATAAAATTTATAACAAGAAAAATAATATTTTTATAATATTGAATTAAATTAAGTTTAATAATGAATGAATGTTCAATTAATAGTGTTTAATATGAAATTTTTTAATAAAAAATATAAAAATTAAGTATAAGGGCAGATTTTATCCTATTCGAATCCAATATAAAAAATTATAGTAATTTTATAATATTTAAATTATTTTTTAACAAATGTTTTATTATTATAATAAAAAAAATGTAAAAATATTGAAAATTTCAATATAACAATTCAAATTATTAAATTTTTAAAGTTAAAATATATTTTAGTATATAATTATATTTATATAAATCATATTATTAATATATATCTAATTTTGATTAATTTTTGTATTTGTTATTACTTTGGTTTAATTATATAACACAATAATTTCTCATTAGTTATATTTTTAACACCTTTTATATAGTATACATATGTTTTTATAACATAAAAATATATATTTTTACATATTTAAATATATTATATAACTACTTAACACCTTTTATATAGTATATATATGTTTTTTATAACATAAAAATATATATTTTTACATATTTAAATATATTATATACATATATTTTTATACAAGGACAAAAATATATAATCTTTTTATAATATTAAAATGTAATATTATATAAACAACTTAATTCTATAAAAATAGAATATATAAATATTTTTATCAAATATTTAATAGATTATGTTTAAATTGAAAAAGATAAATAGTCAATGTTTTTTTTTTCTACCCACAACTTTAACTATTTAAGAATAAAATGTTAATCTTCAATTTTGATTAAGATCGGTGAATCGATCAGCATTAAGCCAATATTTGATTGCAACTGGTCAAGTTTTGTTTAGTCAACTTTTATTATGTCACGTTAGGGTACCAAAAAAAAATAATTGAAAACGTACTATACATTTCATACTATTTTGAATATATATAATGTCCTTTATTTATTATAAAAATAAAATTTAAATATAATATTTATTTAAAAAAAATTATTTTATTATTATTAAAAAATAATTGTAAAGTAAATTTTTTGAATTTTAATTTTTTCTAATAATATTAAATAAAGAGTATTTTAACTTAAATAATCTAAATTAAAAAATTTAAAATAAAATTTAAATAAATAAAAAACATAAAAAATTATCATTTTTTTATAGTTATTTTTTTTATAATAATATGATTAAATTTAAAAATATATATAAAATGAAGTTTTGTTTTTTAATTCAAAGTTGAAATATATCAATCTAGAATTGCACTAAGCCATTCCAGCTAAATCTCAATCCAAGATACATATTTTGCAATAATTAACAATTTTACTAAAATAGGCAAATAATTGTATGAAAAATGTTTTATTGCACATCTTACACACCATATAGTTTCTCACAAGCCTTTGCACGAGCATAACATTACGAGACAATATTCCCTTCATCAATCTCCTTACAAAATGCTTGAATTTTCCCATTATATTAAGACTCTACAATCGAATGTAAGCAAAAATTTAACGACCCAAACACGTAATAAACAAATTAAATAGATTGAAGACAAGTAAAGTAAGGATTGTACCTATAATCATTAAATGTTTTTCTTCAAACTCTAAAATAATTAAAACAATTTTGCTTTCTATGTTAGAAACTTCTAAGCTCTTAATATCACTCAAATTAAATGGTGTATTGCGCTAGAATTGTATTTTGAGCTTAGGAACCATAACACTAGTCGTGCTTCCTATCAAAGTATTGACATTGTTACCAACTTTCAACCATAATCGATGAGTTACGACTCTTCAATGACAAAAACGTTTTGACCACACTTGATTGCTCTATTAAAGAAAAATTGATTGAAAATTAAAAATTAAAAAACGGATGGATCGATTATATTCTCCCACTTGATCCAAGCGTTCAACTTAATCACATCGATTATCTTTCTTAAGAAATAAACACATGAATCATGGCAATAGGTCCTCTAAGAGCGAGTATTATTATCTATGTATTACAATGTATTTAGTTTCTCAAGTATTTATGTGGTAACAAAACTTAATGAATAGATCATATATTTATTCTTGTTCCTATACAAATATTTTTTCTCAAATAAATTAAAGTGCACATGAATATAAGAAAATATCACAATATATAAGATTTTTAGTAATAAACTGTATATATACCTTTACATAGTGGAACCAAGTCTCATTTTCTCTACATGATCTTTAAATTTTAGTGGTGGTATGCCCTTAATCAAAGAATCATCAATCATTAACTTAGTACTAATGTGCCCAATGATCACTTTCTTTTCCTTAACACATTCTCTTATGGCCAAGTTTTTTATGTCAATGTGCTTACTTCGACTACCACTCTTATTATTTTTAGCCATAAACACATCAGTTGAGTTGTCACAATACAATCTCAATCGCCTAGAAATATAATCAACTACTCTAAGCTCGAAAATGAAACTCTTCAACCATACACCATATGATGTAGCCTCAAAGCATGACACAAACTTGGCTTCTATAGTGGAAGTAGTAGTCAAGGATTGCTTCGCACTCCTCTAAGACACGACTCTACCAGCAAGCATGAAAATGTAACCATATGTTGATTTGCGTGAATCAACACAGCCAGCAAAGTCTGCATCGAAGTATCCAATCATTTCCAAATCGTCAGTTCTTCTATACATGAGCATATAGTCCTTACTTCCTTGAAGGTACCTTATTACTTTCTTTGCAGCTCTCCAGTGGTCCAAGCCTAGATTACTCTTATATCATCCCAATATTCCAACAACAAATGCAATGTCAGGCTTGTGTAAAATTGAGCATACATCAGGCTTTTGATAGAAGAAGCATATGAAATGTTCATCATTTGTTCTCTTTCAAAATCATTCTTTGGGCATTGGTTCAAATTGAACTTATAGCCCTTTACAATGGAAGCAACATTTGATGAACAATCTTTCATCCAAAATCTCTCTAAAACTTTATTGATATAGGTTTCCTAAGATAAACCCAAGACGTCTCGAAGTCTATCTCTATGGATCTTAATACCAATGGCATAAGATACCTTACCCATATCTTTCATATTAAATTTTTAGAGAGGAATTATTTTACCTCATGTAGCAAACCCTTATCATGGGTTGTAAGCAAAATGTCATCCACGTATAAAATCAAGAAACATATCTTACTTCCACTAATCTTCTGGTATTTACATTGATTCATGAGGTTTTCAATAAATTTGAATGAAGAAATTACTCCATGAGGTTTAAAATACCATTAGCAAGATGTTTGTTTTAGTTCGTATATAGACTTATTAAGCTTACAAACCAAATGTTTACCATCACTAGAGAGAAATCATTCAGGCTATTTCATTACATAGATCCATAGGGTTTTTAATAAATCTGAATGAAGAAATTACTCCATGGAATTTAAAATACCATTGGCGAGATGTTTGTTTTAGTTTGTATATAGACTTATTAAGCTTACAAACCAAATGTTCACCATCACTAGAGAGAAATTATTCACGATGTTTCATATAAACCTCTTCTTCTAGATCTCCATTAAGAAATGTTGTTTTCACATCCATTTGTTGCATCTTGTTGTGTGTTTTGGAACACACAGAAAATCGTGCAAGTATACACGGTCACAAGTAATAAAGATTTGTAAGTAAAGAATCGTTCCCACGGAGATTTGTTACTATAGTTTGTTGAGTACTAAAATTGTATCTCTCAGATTTTATCCAAAACAATCGTTAATTAAGAAAAGGTTTAAAAATAAAATAAGAGAACTCTAGGATTGCAATTTTTCACCAAACTAATCCACTCCAATCATATTATTTTCTTTGGATTTATATTTTTTAGTACATTTAATTTGTCAACCGAAAACTTCTTTTTTATTCATACATCTCTTCCGAGCTCCGTATAAACACACCTCGTTAAATTAATTCACTATATCTCTATGAGAATTAAATTTAATAAGATTCATTAAGTTCTAAGTTCTCAAATGGTCACACATACAATTAGGGTATATTCCTATCCTTCATCATACATGTCATTCTATTTACGGGCAATATACACAAAAATGCCTTTCTCAAGTTTATTTTTATGCCACAAATCGTTTTGATAAAATTCGTAAATAATCAAAAAGCATTAAGCACAAAATAGAATGAACAAATCGAACGTCTTATAAATATTTCAAAAAATAGTTAAAATCAAAGCTTCATAAATTTAGATCAAATGCAACCCTAGACCAATTAAATTACTTCATTAAATTAAAATAAAAATTACAACAGATACTGAAAAATTAAAGGAAGAAGAAGGAAAATTAAAACATGAAGTAACGAAAATATTTGGCACATGTAGAACACAACAGAAGCCAAAAATGGCTTCTGCGTGTTCCACCGTCCAGCCCCAAACACTACAGAAATTCTAAACCAAAAAAAACTTTCTAACTCTATCATAATATCACCTATTTATAGCTAAAAAAATACATCAAAAATATTAAAATATCATACACGCGTTAAAATTTGTATCGAAAATAAAACCCCGACATTCCCCTTAAAATCCGCGGTCACGCGAAAATCAAAAAATTTATTTTAATTCACGCGAGACAAGGAGTCGTTTCTGCATTTTTTTTATTCATTGTCCATGCCACGTGTCAACGTCTGATTCGCTGAAACAAATAGTGGGACACATGGCCGCATCTCATTCGTTGAAAGGAACGGGCGCACGTAGAAACTGAAGCACGGGATTGGGGCGCCGAGAAAGTGAGGCAACGGCTGGAACGAGGGCGAGATCCGGCGCTTTTGCATTCACCGATATGTGCCACACGTCCTCTTATGATTCGTTCAAGGGGAAATTGGGACATGTGGAAGACTTTAATTCGCTGGAAGAACGATTGCACGTGGTTCGGCCGCAGCAACACCGCGCGCGGACGTGCGTCGGACACGTGGGTCCCACCCTGCACGCCGGCCTGCGCGGCAGGTGGGCCGCACTCGGGCACCGAGCGGCGTGAAAGCGCAGAGTCTGCACGCATTCGCTTTGGTCGGGCTTGAACTACACACGCCAATCTTGACCGTTTATGCTTTGATCGGACGGACCACGTTGTACGCGTGGATGTTGATACGTGGAACTTCTTTCCTGCGAAGACAAATAACTTCTATTAATTATGTTTTCACCCACAAATTTAATCCAATTTACATTTTGAACTTTCTTAAATTACAGTCAAGCCCTTTGCTAATTTTATATTAAATTTTTAAACTTTTAATAATTATAATTAAGCCCAAATTCAATTTAAATTATATTTTTGATTTTTATAAATTGTAATTAAGAACTATAATATCTGAAATTATATTTGTGGACAGAAATATGAAATTAAGTACATTTTCGATACAAATTATTTAATTTTATTAAAAATGTATTTTTAGCACATAAAAGGAAAATGGATTACTAATGCCAATATAATACACAAGGAATCTTTCTTAGATATAGGGGATAAATTCTCTGTAAAATCAATTCATTCTTTCTTAATGAATCCCTTAGCAACTAATTTGGCCTTGTATCTCTCAATGTTTCTCAATGAGTCTTTCTTTGTCTTAATGACCTATTTACATCCAATGACTTTTGCATAATTAGGTAACTCAACAAGGTTCTAGACTCCATTACTCTCCATGGATCTTATAACATCGTACCACAATTCAAACTATTTGCAACTCATGGCTTGTGAAAAGGATTCGGGATCATTCTCAACTGCAATGTTACAGTCAGATTCTTGTAGATACATAACATAATCACTAGAAATTGTTGACCTTTAAGCTTTAGTAGATCTTCTTAATGTCACACCATCATCTTCTTGGAAAGTACGAGGTTCAACTTTTTGTTCAAAAGTTTCAAGAATCTCCTGAATAGTCTGATATATTGGAATGTTGTTAACAACTTGTGGAATTTCAATGATTAGTTGTTCAACACCAGATGTACTTGAGGGGTGATATGAACAACAATCAATCTATCTCATGAAGTATAAGGATCAGACTCTAAATGATCAGTATTAGAAACTATGTTCCTAATTTGATCGCTCCCACTAATCAGGTCATACTCAATAAACTTTGCATTTCTTGATTCCACAAACTTAGTGCTATGAAAATAGACAATAAAACCTATATCCCTTAGACCTTTCGACATATCCAAGGAAATACCTGTTTTTTGGTATTAAATATGTAACAGACATGCGACCTAATAAGTATAGGTATCCCACTAAGGTAAAGCGAGGACATAAAGCTAGCTCAACAAAAGGCTTGCACCCAACAAACTTGGAAAAGCACACCAACCCAGTCTACAAAGTATCTCATCATCAAACAATGAGGTTTTGGATGTCAAGACTTGGTAAAGTTATGATATCCCTGGTATCGAGGTCGTCATCCATGAACGACCTATATATAAATATCATTCTCTTGTTTGTAAATACTTGTAACGAACGATCTAAATTTTGTAAACTAGTTTGTATTAACCAGGTCGCTAATACGCACCCCGCTATGTATGTAAAGATACATATATATATACCCCTTAAATGAGGAGAATACATGATAGATATTCAGTCAATACCATTTCTTACTTCTCACTAAAAATCACTAAAGTCAGATACCTAAATTCTTTCCAAACAATTGGCGCTGTCTATGGGAAAGAAAAATTTCTAATCTAGCATTTGAGAATTATATTTTAAGAGAATTTACCGGTATCGTTTAATATCTAGATGGATCATCCATTCACTATCCAACCAAACGACCTCATTCGAGAAGCTTTAGAAGTGACAATAATAAAGCGTTTCATTCTTCACCCATCAGGTCGCTATCAAACCATGCCACGAGGTGCACTTCAGCTAGTGAAATGCAATTATCAAACTTTCATGATAATCCTCCTTATGAAGGGGATGCAATGATATGAGGACTCCAAAAACAAATCATAGAATTACAACAAACTTTTATTGAGTGTCAAAAGGATAATAAAGAATTAAGATCTCGATTAGAATGAGACACCTACTCAGACAAAACAACTTCCCTTTTTACACCTTGAGATTCTCAGATGGTGCATCAACCCCTTAGAAGAAAGCATGAAACTCATACTTCAAATCCTTATCAATGTTCGGTGAGGGAACGATTGAATATGGTTTCTAATCCTCCCCTCATAGGTGAAACGTCTCACCCAAATCTTCCAATTTATAGACCGACAATTAAGCCCATTCCACTGCGCGATCCGAGTGGAGAATTAGACAAAAGGTTAAAAGATATGGAAGGAAAGATATGGATCAAGGTTAATGATAGATTTGTAAGACAAGAAAAAGATAAAACCTTGGGGTGATATAGAAAATGTTTGTAATCAACTGTCCACATCTCCTTTCTCTAACGCCATTGAATAACAATACCTCCTCTCCAATTTAATGCCCCAAAATGTCCCACATACAAGGGGACTAAAGATCCTGTTGCGCACGTTCTTCAATTCAAAATGGTTATGGCTGCAATCAACCTATCTGAAGATAAACGAGAATCCATGCATTGCAAGTTATTTGCGGCTACTCTTCAAGATTCGGCCCAACAATGGTTTATGGAATTACCCCCCAAGAGTATTGCTAGATTTGACGCTTTGGTCAGAATATTCATTGCTAATTACACTTGTAATAAACCTATCAAGAAGGAGTCACATCACCTATTCTCGATTATCCAAGAGGAAGATGAATTGATTGAAGCTTACATGAGAAGATTTAAAACGAAAAAGATGGAAATTATTCAATGCCCTGATTCAATAGCCATAGAATCTTTTCGGAAGGGCATAAAGCGTGATAATGGTCTTTTCATAGAATTGACAAAATCCACACCACGTTCGTTAGATGTAGTCTATGAAGAAACTCAAAAGTTTGTTAATGTTGAAAGGGAGATGAAGTCGAGCAAACCATCGGTGAGCAGAAACCAAAGGTGACCCTCTTTTAGTAAGAACGAAGAAGACAGAAAACCTGTGGGCGAAAAGCGTACCAATTTCTCCCATTTCAAACCCGTTTTTAGACCAAAGAATAATCCCAACACTTGGAATCAAGCTTTATCTCCCTTTCGCGGACCCCCCTTACATGTGACGTTAGTGGAAGTAGTGCGTCGTATGGAGTGCCTCAATAATGTAAATTGGCCACCAGTTATGAAAGCTCCTCTCAGGAACCCCAACACATATTGTGCATTTCATAGAGAAACGAGATATTTGACTTAGGAATGTCGCCATTTAAAATGGGAAATTGAGCACCTACTTTCAGAAGGATATCTAGGGGATATAATTGATAAAACCAAGAATCCAAGAGATGATATTATGAGGGAAAATTCAGATCAAAGGGTTAATACAATGGACAAATCAATCCCGATCGGAAATGAGTCAAATAGAGGACACCCCATTCCATCAGGGGATGTACGGATAATCCACACCATACATGGTGGTCCCACCATAGCTGGTCACTCTAACAATTCCTGAAAAAGATATGTAAGAGAGGCTGGAGACACAGGACATTTAATATATGGCATGAGATTGGAAGGACCTTTGTATCCTATTACTTTCGAAGACAAAGAATGCCTGCATCCTCATGACGATCCTCTCATAATCACAGTACGAATTGCTTATTGTGAGGTGCGTAGGATATTGGTTAATAATGACAGTTCATTCGATCTCTTATATTTATCTGCTCTGCTTGATATGAATATAGACCCTAAAGAAATCACCTCACAACAAATGCCCATTGTCGGCTTCAATGGCAGTATGACTATGTCGGTAGGAACCATTCGCCTACTAGTGTCAGTGGAAGGATCCATAGTCTTAACAACTTTCATCATTTTAAATACTCTCACATCTTATAATGCTATTTTGGGACGCCCATGAATATACAAGATGAAAGTAGTAGCTTCAACGCATCATCAGCTGATTAAATATCCTACCGCTAATGGGATACAAAAAATTGAAGGGGAACAAGATAAGGCATGAAGTTGTTACAACGCTGCCATGAAAAATACATTACCCCAAGCTTTGAAATAGCAACTAAATAATAAAAGTCACTTCCATAAACTCAAAAAAGTTCATACAAATGAGCGAACTACTATGGAGGTTCACGGTGAGTATGATATAATTCTTATAGGAGATGCCGTGAACGAACAATATGTTAAGATTAATGGTGCGCTATCTCCTTCATTTAAAACTACCCTTGTTGACTTCTTGAAAATTAACAAAGATTTGTTCACTTGGAAACCTAAGGACATGCTCAACATAGATTCAAATATCATCTCCCTTGAGTTATGTTTAGATCATACCAAAAAACCGGTCCAACAAAGAAAGTGGAAATTTTCTAGAGAAAAGAATAAAATCATCAAAAAGAAGATTGAGTCCTTGAAAAATGTAGGTTGGGTTTGAGAGGTCCGATACCCTACATGGCTATCAAATGTGGTATTAGTAAACAAAGCCAGAGGCGAGCATATGATGTGTGTGGATTTCACAGATTTGAATAAAGTGACACCAAAAGATTGTTTCCCTTTGCCAAATATAGATCAATTAGTAGATGCCACGGCTGGATTCGAATCAATGAGTTTTTTGGATGCTTATTCAGGCTACCACCAAATTCAGATGCATCCTAGGGACGAAGAGAAAATAACATTCATCACGGAAGAAGGGACATTATGTTACATAAAGATGCCTTTCTGCTTAAAAAATGCTGGCGCCACATATCAAAGAATGATGAATAAGATGTTCCAAAACCAAATAGGCCGAAATGTGGAAGTATACGTCGATGACATGTTGGTAAAAACTAAATGTGCAGTAGACCACATTAAAGACCTCTAAGAAGTCTTTGATATAATTTGGAATTATAAGATGCATCTTAATCCAAAAAAGTGTGTGTTTGGCGTAGCCTCAGGGAAGTTTCTGGGATACTTAGTTACGTCAAGGGGGATTGAAGCCAATCCAAACAAAATTTCGGCTTTAATCAACATGAATCCCCAACGTGTCTTCAGGAAGTCCAACAATTAAATGGGCATATTGCAGCATTAAGTCGTTTAATCTCTAAATGCACCAAAAAGTGCCTATCGTTCTTTCGATTGCTTAAAAAGAACACGGAGTACTTATGGGATATCGAGTGCGAACAAGCTTTCTAAACCATTAAGATTACTTGGGAAGAGCACCTCTTTTAGTTAGTCCAATGGCAGGTGAAAACTTATACTTGTACATGTCCTTTAAGAATAAAGCTTCTAGCGCGGTATTAGTGGTCGACCGCGGGGGAATTCAATACCCTATGTATTATGTGAGTCATTCATTAACAGGAGCTCAACAACGATATCCCTTTCTAGATAAAGCGGCATGTACTATAAGAATGATAGCCCATAAACTTAGACATTATTTTGGTTCACACAAGACAATAGTCCTTACCCCTTGAAAAACATCTTGGGCAAACCTGATCTGTCCGGTCGTCTTTCTCAAATAGATATTGAGCTCAGTGAGTTTGAAATACATTATAAACCTTTGGCTATGATCAAAGGACAAGCCCTAATAGATTTTATTGTAGAATGGACGAATAAGAATACCCAAGAATGTATTCCATACATGAGATAGGGCCAACTCTCGCAACAGAAACATCATCTTTTGAAGTAGGATTATGGAAGGTATATGTCAATGGTGTAAACAACTCACGTGGACCAGGAGTTGGAATAGTAATTTTCACCCCGATGGGAGCCTTGATAGAGTAGTGCCTTCGAATCACCTTCCAAGCAACTAATAATATCGTAGAATATGAAGCCTTACTTTTGGCATTACAACAATTGTTAACCCTTGGAGCTAAAAAGGTGTTAATTCATAGCGATTCACAGCTGGTGGTAAACCAAGTCAATGACAATTTTGAGACCAAAGAGGAGAGAATGAAACTCTATGCATTAGAGGTAAAGAAAATGAAGGCTACATTTGAAACCTTTCAGATCAAACAGATACCAAGAGGAGAAAATGCCTATGCTGACTCCTTAGCCATGTTAACGTCGGCGGTGAACTCCGATTTAAAGAGAGTCATACCAATAACTAGTTTATCAAGGTCTAGTGTTACCCTAAGTGAATTGAAACTTCAAACGCAAACGAACGTCGTACATACAATTCATGATTCTTGGTTGACGCCATATATAAAATATCTTATCAATGGTACTCTCCCTGAAGATAAGCACTTGGCTCGTAAGCTCATGACAAAAGCAAGTAGTTATGTTGTCATTCATGGAGCTTTGTATAGGAAGAATCACGGTGGTCCGTGGCTTAAATGCTTACCTGCAGTTTAAGCTTAGAATGTACAACTCTAAATTTTATATCTCATAAAAGAAATTCACTCAAAATTTAAGACACAACAAAAAAACTTTATTAAATTGAAAATATTACAAAGAAAGCTCTCAACTCTTACAAACACTCAACACACATAAGACTACACACTATAAGACTTGTAGTCTTATTTTCTTCTTCAATTCTCGATGATATACAATGCTTAAGGACTTGGGCATTTATAGCAAACTATACGAAATACACATCACTCATTTATTTAAACTAATTAATTCCCTACCACACAAATAATAAAAAAGTCAAATTATTTTGTATCATATAGATGTCACAAAATTCCACACATATTGAGAAGTTTCTAAGGTCTTTGACACATTTTATAAGCCTTGAGATAAGACTTGGGCTTGAACATTTTGGGTTTGGACCTCGAGTAAGTGATAACTCGAAAGTGTTGTTGCTCTTTTAACTTATGTCATATTGAACTTCCTCGTTGTTCCATTTCCTTAATCATTTTGAAGCATTCAAAACTTTGGCCAACAAATTTTTTAATGCCAAATAATCTCACCATATGTTTCGATTTTACTATGTTTTAACGTCCATGCACCAATGTCTCCTTCATTCTTGAGACAATAATCACATCCATATCTTTCCTCCAAATTAAAAAATAAATATAAGATCTTAATATTATTTTTACACAAGCATGAGAATAATCAATTTTTTTAATTATTATATTACAATATGTTTACGTATTTTTTTTAATTAGTTATATATATTAAGATGTTTTTATTTGAAAAAAGTGTTTTCTATTAGGAAAAAAGAAGAAAAAAAAGTGAAAAGAATAGGGGAAAATTAGTAGATATATACAAAAAATAAAAAATAAAAAATAAAAAATAAACAATTGTACGTAAATTTACAATTATATTTATATTCATATCAATTAATTATATTATTATATTTCTTCAATTTTTTATTCAACAAAATGATAAAGCCTACTTCATAGTTCATACTGCATACGACAGCTTAATGCTATAAGCCTATAACGGCTCCTCCGTAGCCTATCCATCTTCTGGACATTCGTTCGCTTCCCTTAGTAGTCGGTACAAAATCTCTCGGAAACGATATAGGCAAAATTGTGTAGAGTTTTTCATACACGGCCATTCAAACCGGTAACTATGCAACAATGACTTCTATCACTTCGGTTGAGTTAAATTATATTGTCTTTCGTTATCTCCAAGAATCAGGTTTGTTACGCTTTGTATCCCTTATATTACTCATGTTTTACAATTTTTTTTGGTGCTCCATTGTCGCATTGAGCTTGGAAATTAGGGTTTCTGAATCGCTGTGGGTCTTTTAGTAGTTATAATCGCGGTTTGGTTTAGATAGGTCTCCAAAACTACTACCGAGTATTATTAAGTTTGAGAATTGGCTTGTTCTTTGGTAGGAAGACGGAGGAACCACCCTTAGATCCGACAATTACGGGCCTAATTTCCCTGTCAATTTTAGCCATGTATTTGCTGTCCTAGGGTTTCTTTCAGCTGCATGCAGGGCGGTTTTCTTGAAAAAAAGAAAAGAAAAGAATGTTTAGATTAGTAGTTTAACATGGATAGTTTGGAAAATAATTTTTCAAAACGATTGAGTACTAATACAAACGACTCATTTGATTTTGCATGTGCAAGTGTGCAACATTTGTCAATCTTTTGAAAATCAATTGCACCTTTAATCACTTTTTGTGTGTGTGTGTGTAAAACTACGGAATCTCATTGTAAAACAAGGGAATAAAGTGCATCTTTTGAGAAAACTAAGAACTTGTAGGGCTATTTTTTATCAATTTTTTTTATAGATAAAACTGTAATTGGTATGATACTTGAAACAGTTTGATGGAAATTCTTATACACTAGACTATAAGGAGGTGAACCACTACTTTCATCAAATTCATCCAACAAATAGACAATATTGAGATAAGTAAAAGAAACTATAATGATTTGTATTGATGGAAAAAAAGTTGGATAGATACCCACTGCTTTAAATAATTGGAGAATGGCTATGAAAATGGTGAGTAAAGTGAATGAACAATGAATGACAATTAGCCGTCTACATATAAAAAAAACTACAACTTAGTTGAAAAAAAATATTTCTAATCATTCCAAATAAAACTATTATGTGGGTGGGCTACAACTTACATATGTACTGGGCTATAAACATTTTGATTGATCTACATCTTGAAATAAAACTATTATTATTATTATTTATTTATTTTTTTCCTTTTCAAAAATGTGGACTAGGCTTTAGCCTAGCCTATAGATTCTTCCGCCCCTGGTTGCATGGAAATTAGTAGAGAATAAGTGAATGTTATTTGTGATCAGTCAATTGCCTTTAGTTGAAAGAACATTAGAGTTGGGAGATAGGTTTAGCAATGAATAGAATAGAAGATGAAAATTGTGAGAAGTTTTTTGTAAGTGTATGTGCAGTAATAATCTATCTATCTCAATAGATTCTTTGATTAGCTTGAAGCTTTTAGGAAATTGCACATTATATAACTTGTAAATATGTTCCTCCTCATGTGAACATATTTTATTGTATAGAAAGAATTGCACTTTTTTTTAGTACAAAGCAGCTGCAGTTTTTGATAATTGAGATATAATTTTATTACTGTCCAATAAATTGTATGGGGTAGGATTTCCTGCAGCTCATACATACAAGCATAGCTGCCTGTTTCTGATATTGGCATAACGACCAGTACCCGATAGGTTTTAACTGGACCCAGTCCTCTCATATTAGGGTGGGCTTCTCACAATTCTCTCTTTAACATGGCAATGAAAGATAGGAACTTGGCTGTCTGAAGACGTTCTAAGTTTTTGTGTGTGTCGTTGATTTTTTTTCCCTTTAGATACACATGTTATGCAAGTATAAATTTTGTATAATATTTGGTTCGGTAACCAAGTTCTGTGAGATTTTTTTGCATGAGAAACTTCCATTTAAATTTTTTAATACTTGTTCCGAAACATTTTCTCCTAGGTCCCATGAAGCTTTAAGTTGTAAGTTTCTAAATTTTTAAATAATTGAAGAAATATTTATTTTGTCATGTCATTTTTTCAGGTTTCACACATTCAGCCTTTGCATTAGGATATGAGGCTGGTATTAACAAATCCCCCATTGATGGTAATTTGGTACCACCTGGCGCTCTTATCACATTTGTACAAAAGGGGCTTCAATACTTAGAGATGGAAGCAAACTTGAGTAACGTTAGTAAGCTTAGTTTTGTAACTGATCCTTTTATTTGGGGGTGGGGACTGGGGGGATAATGGTGGTTCTTGCTCTTGCATGCCATGCAAGACTTTGAATTTATGTTGATCAATTTTTATTTTAAGCTTGCCAGAGTGAAACAGACGTGGATGAAGATTTTTCCTTGCTACAACCAATTGATCTCATCACAAAAGATGTCAATCAACTGCAACAAATGATCAAAGAGAAAAGGAAAGCTTTAGAAAAGGACAGAGATAAAGAACTAGGAATTGACAAAGAACATGATCCAGAACATGGAAAAGTTAAAGAAAGAGAGAGACGTGAAAGGGACAGAGATAGAGCCGAAAAGGACAAGGAGTGCGAAAAGAAGCATGAAGAAATTAATGAGACAGATATGATTACTGATCAAAGTGACAAGGTTGTTGCCAAGACCGAAGAAACTGGGTTATCTGGACCTAAACACGAAGGTGGGGATCTTAGCTGACAAATATTGTTTTTTATACTATGGTTCACGTTTGAAAATGTTTCCTCATCTTAATACAAGCTCAAAGATGCTTGTTGAGGCAAGGAAACCTTTAAATTAATAATAAGAAGTATACTATTGAAATTTTATTTGACAAAAAATTAGACGCACTTATCTGGAACTCGCATCTTATTTTGTATGTTTGATATACTTCGTTAACTATTTTTTAATTGGAGAAATACTTTTGAAACTTCAATGCTTTCTGGCTGGTGACATTGAGCTTTTACCATTTAATTAGTAGGATATAAGCTACGATTTGGCCTTGCTTATCTTACTTCCGTCTTTCAATCAATTCCAGATGTTTTAGTTGATCTGAATGGTTTCTTCCTATAAAATGCATAGTGAATATAGTTAGTTAATTGCAAATTTCTTTCCTGTTTAACTTGTGAGGCAACTTGAAAAGAGAGATTATTAACTGATGCATACTTTTGGAACTGAGAGCCATATATGGAAGTGCCTTGTGATATTGACCCACCAAGTTACTGATGTGGATGTTATGGACATCTTGATCGACTTCCTTTTCTGTTGCAGATGTGGCAATTTTAAGGGCCAAGGAACTTAATCTGGTTTCATGTGTCTATCCAACATATAGAAAATTTTAACAATAGCAAAAATATATAATCCACTTAAAGAATCACCAAGGAATGATAATTTGTGGTGAAAGTTGTCCCGTTTCACCAATTGATGGTTGTCAAAGTTGCTAATTATGACATTTTTCCACCACCCTCTCTGTCTCAACAGTGTGACATTGTTTTTCTTCCTTCAAAGGCCAGAATGTTAATATATGAAATTTCTTTAATAGGACCCCAACCTATGGATATCTCTACACCTTCAACCTCTCAATCATGTGAAATTCCTTGTTCTGATGTGACAATCTTGGAAGGACATACGTCAGAGGTCGGTTATGTTATTATTTAAATGCACTTTTCAACGAAGTTGTTTTCCTCTTAGGCTTCTTTTGTTGTTATATTTTAATTTATTTATTTAGTTATATACATGGTGATGTGGTCGGTTTCTTTATTAGGTTTGTGCTTGTGCATGGAGTCCAACAGGTCCTCTTCTTGCTTCAGGGTAAGTGCCTATAGATTGTTCTTTAGTTACAGACAATACTCATTTCAATAGGAAGGAGCTTTTGGTTGTCCCAGACTATGACAGTTGTGACTAGTTGGCATGAACTTCAGTCAAGAATAAGCGTTGATTGTTACATCATCTTGCTCTCTAAAGAATTAAAACAATTTACGCACACCACTGTTTTCGTTTATTGGATAGTTAGGTTTTTGTATTATAGCATTTAGTTTCTCTTCGGTATAGATTAGTGCTCACTTTTGTAAGTGGATTACTAATCGACTTTGTATTTTTGTACCTATTACATGTTTTATTATAATGTAATGTTTCTTACAAAAAAGAAGAAGATAGAATCTCATTGACAGATTAGATTGTGATAGACTTTCACTTATGGGCTGAAGATAATTTTAAAGGTCTATCAAGTAGAGTTAGATAGCTTCCCTTCAACTGAGTTGATGAAGAACTCATAAAGTGGAGATAGACTTAAGTTGGGTAGGAGTGAAAGAAAGAAATGCCCATTTAATATTAATGAAAATTTTGGAATTTGAGAGGTTTGAAAGGCTCTAATGTCATGTTAGGAGAACTAGCAATCAATTCTCCTACAAAATCAAGTTGTTAAGAGGTGAGGTAATTGTTCTCTTATATGTCATATGGGTCTTAACATGAACTAAACTGATTCACTTGCTCTAAGATCTGGAGATTCGACAGCTCGTATTTGGACCATAGCAGAAGGAAGCTGTAGATCTGGTAATCGTCCTCTCAATGTTTTGGTGCTGAAGCATGTTAGGGGTAGAACAAATGAGAAGAGTAAAGATGTCACAACGCTTGATTGGAATGTGAGTTCTGATATTACTGTCATAGTGTGATATTGATTGTCCCTGGCTTTCGGCCTTCATTGTTGTTTGTCTATGTTCTCTCTTTTGTGCAGGGGGAAGGTACTCTTCTTGCAACAGGATCATATGATGGACAAGCTAGAATTTGGAGTACTACTGGTGAGTAGATTTAATTCTTTTTTTTTATAGAATTGGTACATTTAAAATTGTGAACTCATTCACAGCAAGCTGCACTTTTGCTATCACTAAATGGTTTTTGACGCTATGCATGTATATATGTTTAGTACGGTGATAAAAATAGTTTTTGGTGGATGTAGCGGTGTTTTCCTCTATTGATCTCATATAGCAGGTTAAAAGAAGGTCGCAAAGATGTAAGTAATGCTTAGATAGTTAGAATTAGTCCTTGGGGTGTCAGGATATGTATCTGTAATTGAAATCTTCATTCATGAAACTTTTTTGGTGTTCTTTTTCTTGATGTGGTGATTGTGTTAATGTTTTTTTTGGCACTAATTTAAGAAGCTGAATAGTTTTATAGTTTCAGTTTTACATTCTTGATGGAACTTTTCTTCCCAGGGGAACTCAGGAGTACCTTGAACAAACATAAAGGACCTATATTTTCTCTGAAGTGGAACAAGAAGGGTGATTATCTTCTTACCGGTAGCTGTGATAAAACTGCCATAGTGTGGGATGTCATAACAGAGGAGTGGAAACAACAATTTGAATTCCATACAGGTTCTGCATTCAATAATTGTCAGAATGCAATTTTCTTTTAGTTAGCACAGTAGGACTGTAGCAGTATAGTTGGAAATTTACTGGCAAACAGGTCATTGCCGCAATTTGAATATTAATATTTGTGATATGTTTAGGTCCAACCCTTGATGTAGACTGGCGTAACAATGTTTCATTTGCAACAAGCTCTACTGATCACATGATATTCGTCTGCAAGATTGGGGAGAACCGCCCTATCAAAGCATTTATTGGACATCAGGTACCTTCAGCTGATATTTGGAAGTCGTAAACTCAGCTTATGATTTCTGCTCTAGATTAACTTGAGATTTTGCATTTCTACTCTCCCCAAAAGCCTGACATGGTTTTTGTCATATTTGTTCCTAGGTGTCTAGAACTGTCAATTGGCACCTTAATTATACTTTTTAAATGAAAATAGTTTTTTTCTTAATAAACCCCACTTGATTTTGAAGCGACATGACTGGAGGCCTGCTTCTGTTAATCAAATCAAATTGTTTAGCTATTAATTGGTCTGCTCCAGTTGGTTACATGTTGAATGAGCGAGAAACTAATTTCAAATATTTTCAGACGTGCTTGAAATTTCTGTAATGACTGAATGTGTCAAAGACACTTTTTTAGTTTATTTTTTACATTTTCATTGGTCTTTAGCTGCTGAGGATTGGTTCAGATAGTAAATTGAAGAACATGGGAAAAAACCAGAAGAAACAATATATTTCATCAATCAGGTTTTCATGACTTAAAATGGAGAAATTGTTTTTGCAGGGAGAAGTTAACTGTGTCAAGTGGGATCCAACTGGTGCATTGTTAGCTTCGTGTTCTGATGATATCACTGCAAAGGTTATTCTCATTCTATACCATATCTTATATATGCCTTTTAAATATTGTCTCATAACAGCATTTCTCATAAGCTTAGTTTACAATTGATGCATATGGATATCTACTTTATAATTTAGTCTCTAGTCGACCTTTAAAACAAGCTATCTATTTGACGGTTTAGTTGTTTGTTCTTTGGAAAATTGAGGTTTATATTTCACTATATTGATTCTTTCGCAATATTTTTGTAGATATGGAGCATGAAGCATGATAGATATGTTCATGATTTAAAAGAGCATACTAAGGTAATACAGAGCCCCATACCGACTCAATATTTGATGTGTTGTCAGCTTTATCTGCATTTCTTAATTATTATCTTTTGTTTTTATTTATTTATTTATTTTTTATTTTTGGCAGGAAATATACACTATAAGATGGAGTCCCACTGGGCCTGGTACAAACAACCCTAACCAGCAGTTGGTGCTGGCAAGGTAAAATGCTTCCTGAATAAAGTAGATGTTGATTGGTTTTTTATCCTTTCACTGCTTATCCAGGGAAACATATTCAAAACTGCTGTCTGCAAATCAGTTCTTAACAAGTATTTAGGGTTCGGTTTGTCTAAGGTACTATTTTAGAGTGTTTTTTGGAAGTTAGTTTTCTATTTTCTAATTTATTTGTTGAGGAAAACAAAAATACATTTGGTAACGAGCTCTATTTTCTGTTTTTAGTTATTTTCTATTTAATACTCATTTTTGTTTATATATTTTCAATTTTAATTTTATTTTATTGACAACAGTAATGTGAAACTTGATTTTCATGAAAATGAGATAGTCTGGGATTTAATTGTGGAAGTTTTGAAATCTAAAACATAAAACAGATTTTGAAAGCTTATCGTCTGTTTGGTCATGTAACTTAAAAATTGTTTTCTTTGTTTTAATTGAAAAAATTAGTTAAAAACAATTAACATGCTTGGCCATGATTTTTAAGTAACAATTTTTTAAAATTATGTCAATTAGAAAACAAAAACTGAAAATCTCTAGCATGTACTGCTGTTTGCAAATCAGTTCTTAACAAGTATTTTGGGTTGGTTTGTCTAAGGTTCTATCTTTGAGTTTTTTTTTTTTGTGGTTGAGGTCGTTTTCTATTTTCTAATTCATTTGTTAAGAAAAACAATAATACTTTTGATAACGAATTTTATTTTCTGTTTAATACTCATTTTTGTTTTTATATTTTCAATTTTAATTTTATTTTATTGACAACAGCGATATGAAACCTGATTTTTATGAAAATGAGGTAGTTTGAGATTTAATTGTAAAAGTTTTGAAATCTAAAAACAGAAAACAGATTTTGAAAGCTTAGGGTCTGCTTGGTCATGTAACTTAAATTTTTTTTCTTTATTTTAAAAGAAAAATTTAGTTAAAAACAATTAAAATGTTTGGCCCATGTAACAATTTTTAAAAATTGTGAATTAGAAAACAAAAATTGAAAATCTCTAGCATGTTTTCACTGTTCTAGAGAACAGGTGAAAACACGGAGAACACAGTTTATGTTAGGCGGAGATTTCGTTAGCTTTCATGAACTTTTTTCGCCTACCAACTAATAAATATGAATATATGATTATCGCTAGTAATATTAATATCTTCAATTTTTTAATATTAATTACAAATTGTTGATACACTTCACAGTTCACAGACAAGCTTGTCCTTTATTATTTTTCTTTAAAGATTGTATATATAATGATTTTTGTTTTAAAGAAAGCTATTTATTAATTAATTAGAAATCGGTACATATTTATCAGACGGAATGATGCCAAGCTGCTTATCTTGAATCCAAGTTTCATAGTGTGGACAATTTAGGTGAAACTTAGCTAGAAAAAGAAGCATGAAATACTATTCACTAACTAAATTGCCTGCAAACAATCAGACTCAAGGAGCACACCCCAGAACTCAATAAATATTTAAAATTATTGTGTTACTTTGTAAACTTATTAATTTTCGATATTGTTTAACATTTTCAATTTCTCTATATTATTGATAAATTTCTAAATTATGATAAGAAATCATAATGGAAAAGAAAAAGAGGAAAATGTAATATTTAAAATAAAAAAATTTCTTTATTATTATATTTTTAAGAACAATTTGGCCAAAACACATTAACAAATATGTTTTCTATTTTTTGTTGTCTAAAAAAATTTTTAAAAACAATGGCCAAACAACAAAATTATGGAAAACGATTTTATAATAAGGATTTGAAAACAGTTTCTGGAAACTTTTTCAACTTTAAGCGGTCAGTCAAAAAGCCATTTTTTTAAAAAATTTCAAGTTCTAAATTGCACCAAAAAATAGAAATCATTTCCAATTAAAATGAAAACTGAAAACAAAACTAATTATCAAACACCAAATTCAAAATCCTAAGTTTGAACATAGAAATCAGAAAACATATCTTGTTACAAAACAAGCCCTTAGTTGTTAGCATGTGGTTTCCATGTTTATTCTTGAAGACCTACTAAAGTCTAGAAACATTTTGCCAGAGACATTAATAAGGAACAATCTACAAAAGAATGCAGATTAGATGGTTTCAAATAAATTGTTTGCGTACTGTTGAAAATTTGTTAAAACACATCTTGTTACAAAACAAGCCCCTAGTTGTTAGCATGTGGTTTCCATGTTTATTCTTGAAGACCTACTAAAGTCTAGAAACATTTTGCCAGACATTAATAAGTAACAATCTACAAAAGAATGCAGATTTGATGTTTCAAATAAATTGATTGCTAACTGTTGAAAATTTTTTGTTATTCTAATTTGTAGATTATGTTAAGAAATTGGTTTTTCATGCATTGAAGTGAAATGTTGAAATTGGTATTTTAACATGTCATTGTTTCCTTGATAAATTTAGGAATTTTTTTTCTTCTCAATTCGACTCTTTAAGCTAAATTTTTTTGTCAGCAGTGCATCATTTGACTCGACCGTGAAGCTATGGGATGTGGAACTCGGGAAACTTCTCTACAGCTTGAATGGACACAGGTACTGATCGAGGAACAGTGTTTTCTTAATAGTAGTTTATTAATTGTTATTTCTGTGTGGATATTTTAACCTGAAAATAGAGAATAAAAAACACAAATGCGATGTACATATATTTTAGAGCATAGAAAATTGAATTACGTAAAAAGTAAAATTGAATTACGTAAAAAGTATGTTTCATTTTAAATCGAAGCAGCATATTATGAGTAAACCTATTATTATTGATTTGTTTTTGCTGTGAAGCAGGGATCCTGTATACTCCATAGCCTTTAGCCCAAACGGTGAGTATCTGGCCAGTGGATCTCTTGATAAATCCATGCACATCTGGTCATTAAAGGAAGGTAAGATCGTGAAAACTTACACTGGGAATGGGGGCATATTCGAGGTTTGTTGGAACAAGGAAGGTCAAAAGATTGCTGCCTGCTTTGCCAACAATACTGTTTCTGTTATGGATTTCAGAATGTAATCTTGGAAAACTTTCATATTATTATGTATGGATAACACAATTATTGTTTGGTTGTAAGGAAGAGAATGCAATTCTTTTTTCCAATTTATTTTTGTTCTGACCTCTTCTTAGCTAGCATCTTTTGTATCTCCTTTCACCTAAATAAAATTATTAAGAAAAATAGAGCTATAAGTGTTATGCAAAACCAAGAAAAAATTAATGAAATTATAATAAAATGGAAAATATCTTGTGTTGTACCTACATAATACGGGAAGCTCTCGTGGCAACGTTGCTATCAACATAAACACAATACATAGGGAGGGAAGGAGACCGTCACTTTGCATTATTTTTTTGAACATTGATTTGTGTATTATAATTATAATTAAAATATTAGTTTTTCATTTTATATAATCACGAGAATCTTAGTGTATTTATTAATAATAGTGTATTTATTAATAATAGTGTATAATATCATTTATGATTTGTCATTGATGTAAACTTCTCCTATTTTTTTTTTGTTTACTGCACATAAAAGATGGAAATGAAAAATGACAAAGATCAAGAAAATGACTTAATTAAATTTGTGGAGTTCGTAAGCTCAAAAAAACATAGATGAGGTATTGAGCAGGATAAGGGTCGAGAACTGAGAGCCGTTTAAACTTACAAGTGAAGGTGACAAATAATAATAAGGTGGGCTTTAAAAAATTGGGCTAGTTTAGAAGGCTCTTTCTTGTGTATAATCAATCTAATGCGATATCTGATGAGTTTGTTTATTTTATTTTTAATTAAGATTCAATTGAGGGTAAAAAAATTTCCGAAACTGGGACCAGACCCAGGAAAAAAAAACCGCGCTAGAAGGAGGGCTTGAACCTCCGACCTTGTGGTTAACAGCCACACGCTCTAACCAACTGAGCTATTCCAGCTTCCCGCAGAGGCTTTCACGAATAAGAATATAACAACAATCCAAGCACTAATTTAGTTTTCCACCTTATGGCCTCAGATGGAGGAGCACGTGAACTTGTTAGATTTGGTATAAATTGTTAGCTTTCTTTCTTTCTTTCTTTCTTTGTATTTTTAAATAAAAAAGTATTCACTCACATCTATTTACCTTAGATGATTGTGTTGGAAATAACGCAAATTCCCAATAAGTTAGATTTATGAGAAAGCAAGAATAGAAAAATAACACATAAATTTGATAACGGAGTTCGACCCGATCTTAACTACGTCTTGGGACTGCTGCAGATCTTTTCGAAAGGGGAGAAATTACAAAAGGTGTTTACAATGACTATGGCCCGATATACCCAGAATATTCTTCTAGAATTTTCTCATGAAAAGCTTTTCTACCGATTGGAATGAACACTTTGGATGATTAATTCATTACAATTACACATCTATTTATAGGAAAATTCACTCCTTGAATTACTCCTTAAATTAATGGTTCCTTAAATTGCTCCTTGAATTAAGCTCGTTGTTTTGCTCCGTGTTTTGCTTCCGCCCTTAGAATTAAGGAGCTTTATATGATCTCCCAGCGAAGGCCGATTGAAATGGTCTTCACATGATCAATCTGACTTTTCTAGTCTTTGTTACTCTAGTAGACCAATTGAAGTTGAAACCTGACTTAGGTTTATCGATAATCGCCGCGCAACATATCTGGCGGATTTTTGCTTCCTTGAATGTAGCGGTATTAACACGTCGTCTTCATAGAGATCATTGAAGTGATAGCGAAGTCGATATGCTTTGTTACAGAATGAAATGCTTTGGTCTTGTAGAGTGTATTACTTTTGACTATCATTATCTGAGAACATTCTTCTTTGTTTGAATTCGACTCGATTAACAAACCTTGAAGCGTATCATCTCTTTACTAGCTTCGATTCTTTCTACCTTACTCGGCCTTTTAGCAGTGGATAGAGTGACAATTTATGTATTTGTGACATCCAACTAACGGTATGTAGTTCAACGATGAAATATATAGCGGTAGTAGCCCCGATGATCAACTTCTCCTCAAAGTCTGCGTCGTGCCACTTGTACTTTTAACTCTCCTTTACTAAAGTACAAGCACTTTTCACGTGGTGCCTATGATACCTCCAAAATCAACGGCAACTGGCACGAATGAGTTTTCCCTGGATTTGACATAAATACGCTAACAAGCTCCCACTACGTGGACAATGTATGGTCTCGTATAGACCATTGCGTACATCAAACTTCCGATGGGCGGCATAAGGAACGCCAGCCATGAATTCTCTCTCCTCCTGCGACGTGGGGGTGATCCTTGGATAAGCGAAAATGATGACTACCCAGGGTGTGCTAGCGGCTTGGCATCGCCCGTGTTGAATCTTTGCAAAACACGATTGTTGTACTCGCAGAGATAACTACAAGGATCCTTTCTTCTTATTTCTTGTGATTTGCATTCCAAGAATCTTCTTTCTTTGGACCAGAGTCTTTCATGTCAAATTCCTTTGACAATTCTTTCTTCAACCTTTTAATATCATCCATATCTGAACCTGCTTACTAACGTATCATCCAACGTAAAGTAGTAAAATGATATAAGCGGACCTATATCTCTTGAAGTAGCAATAATGATCATCATTGCACTTACGGAAACCTTCCTTGCGTGCATGAAGGCATCAAACTTTATACCATTGTCTCGGGGCTTGTTGAGGCCATACAACGCTTCTTAAGTCTGCGCGTATTCTTCCCATTTTTGAGAAACCTACGGATGGTACATGCGTCTCTTCATCTAAATCTCCGTGAAGGAATGCACGGTCTTCACGTCAATGCTGTTCAAGATGAAGATCTTCGATGGCTACAATGCTTTCAATCTTGATATGATAGTATTAAGCTTCGCATGACGGGAGCAAAAATGTCGGTGTAGTCAACTCTTTCCTTTGTTGAAACCACTTTGACAACTAAGCGGGCTTGTATCTCTTGGAACCATCGTACTCTCTTTCACCCAGATACACCTATTTGTTTGTGAAATGCCTTCTTTCCGTAGGTAACTTCGACTAGTTCCCGTATGCAGTTGGAGATGAGAATTTCATTTCTTCTTTCATAGCAGCTCCACTTGTTGGAATCTCGAGTCGACAAAACATCATAAACGTTCAGGCTCCCTCCCAGTCGATCAATATATAGTTCATGTATCTCGCAGTTAGGCACGTAAATTCGAGAAGACCTTCTCCAATCTGGAAATTTGGATTAAGAGGTTGTGGTGTGTAAGAATCTTTGTGTCTTTGCTTTGTCCAACAAGTTCTACGTTTGAGGACTTGTTACAATTAGTTGTTGTGGAAGTATACGGGGACATCATCTGCGTCTGCAAATATTGACTCGTTCTGCTATGACTTATTGGCGTCTATTTTATGCATGTCCTTATACATCACCCTTTCGTTGAAAATCACATCATCTTCTAGGGATAACTTTCTTCTTTTCGTCATCCCAATGCGGTAGCCAAACTCATCTTAGCATGTGAATGAATGTGCATTTCTTGGTTGGGATCGAAGCTTATTCTGCCTTGATCATTGATATGCCTGAATGCTACAATAGAAAACTTTTAGATGTGATAGTTTCACCTCTTTTCATTTCCATTACCTCCTACGGTATACATGCCTCGATGGAACGGATGGGCCTCGGTTGATCAAGTAATTTCTTTGTGTTGACTGTACGCCGGAAGCGCCGGTAGACAGTAATACGAATGCTTCACGGCTCTTTACAATCAACGTTCGGTTAAATACTGAAACTACACCGTTGTGTTGAGGCGTGCCCGGAGTTCTTTCCATTACGATCCGTGCTTTCATGCGAGAAATTTTTGAATACGGTGTCTTCGTATTCACGTTATGGTTCTGAGATTTTTGATCTTTAAACCCGTCTCATTTTCCACCATGCAGCTTTCCATCTTCGAAAGCCTCAAATACTTGGACTTATGCCTTAGAAAGTAAACCCATACCTTGAGTGATCATCGATGAAAGTCACGAAGTAGTGTTTCCCTTTGATAGATGAGACGGTCGTGGTCCCCGAAACATCGAGTGAATAAACTCAGTCTTTCCTTTGGGATTCTGCAACTTGTCGAAAGGCTGACTCTCTTTTGCTTTCCAAGTATGCAATCTTCGCAGTGTCTATCTCAGTAAATTTGTAGACTTGGAAGTTTTTCCCTTTGAGTGCATAATCTTCATCCCCTTCTCACTCGTATGGCCTTTAGTCTGCGTGCCACGTATTTGGTGTTTCATTGCTTGTTGCAAGCGTAATTGAACAACGTGCCTCTGTTGTCATGTAAAGAGTGCCAGCTTTTCTTGCCTCGATGCTTGTCATTGCACCACTTTGAAATCTTCCAATCATCTACATGGAAGATCGTAGTGTAGCTATTTGACAGCCTTGTTGAGATTAAGTTCCTTACGAGATCGGGAATATGCGACATCCTTCGGTTCCCAACCAGTCCGTTCAACTTAATCTTCCTTACACCTTGCCAATAATAGCAGCATGGTTGATAATCGCCAAGATATACCTTTCAGGTTTAGGGGACATATTTCTCGAAGAATTCTTTTTGTGAAGTAGCGTGGAACGATGCTCGCGTCAACACCCAAGATTCTTCCTTGCTCTCCAAAGAAAGCATATCAATGCATCGTCTCTACGAGGTGGAAGTAACATTTTCCTCTGCCTTCACTTGTTTGTCCTTGATTTCTTGTGATTTTTGTAGTGCCGGTTCTACAATTCCAACACTCGATAGTCTTGGTATGAGTAATTATTAGGATTCTACGGATTTGGACCTCGCGTCCTTTGATCTACCTCGGTAGTACCGTTACGCACGTCCATTCCTTTGGTTGAATTTCTTCCTCTTGGCTCGTATGCAAAGCTGAAGAAGTTAACGATTAGCACGACCTACTGCGTCGGATCTCTTGGCAGCTGAGAACCAGATCACGATCGTCGTCAATTTCAACTTATTCTTCTGACGAACTCTTCACGCAGGTAGTGACGGTAGCATTCCAACTTTACGGTAAAGAAGATAAAAGTATTAATTCTCGTACTTATTCATCGAATTCAATTTCCACTTGAACTTCAACTCGGTTGTGGTTGTGTTGAGTTCGTTGAGATGTTGAATTCTAGACGCGTACCCGTTCATTCATCCGCAAAATTGAACAAAGCGTCTCGTGAAGTGCACTTTGTTTGGTGATAATAAATTACATATTGGAGAAGTCATAAGACTGCCGTGGTCTTTCTGTATGTTGAAGAAGCATTCACGGGATAGCGTTAATCGAATAACTCAGAGGCATGCATCTAGAAGATTCCAATCTTCTTCCTAACTTTTGGTTTAACTTCGCGAGAGAGGTTGATATAGATTTCTTTGATCTGAGATAATCACTCTATTTGCGTTTTCCAAAACCAATCGTGTAATTTCACCGAGTTGCGCTTAAGTACTGTGGTAATTCTTTCGCATAAAAATCATTATACGGATCGTTTCATTATTCTTTGCGGAAAATTGATAGAAATCACATGGCAAATAGCTCGTCTGGAGTTGTTGGGAAATATGAAATTAAAGATAGCGGTTATGAGAAAGCGAGAATAGAAAAATAACAGCAAATTTGAGTGATTGAGTTAAACGTCTTCTTTACGTCTTGGACCTGCTATGAATCTTTTCTTTGAAAGGAGAAATTAAAGGTGTTCTGATATTATTTCACTACAAAACAAGTTGACATAAATTGTTAGCTTTCACTATAATACTTTGAATTTGCTGAAATAGTGAACCAGATAAATGGTTTGCTTCAAAACCACAATTTTTGTCTTCTTGCTGACGTGCTTGTTAACTTTCAATTAAAACTTTGAAGAGTGAATGGGTAAATCAATCAAAGCCACACAGTTTCTATTTATATGTAATCTAATCGGAATGGAATGCATTTTGAATTTTATCATTTACATCCCATTTGTTTGTTTCCATCTTATCCAATATGATTTGTCACAGTGGATTGGTAATCAAATGAATCCAAACTATTCATTTTCACTTTTTTTTTATAATTTCCATTTTTTAATAACTTTCAATTTTTTTTAATTATTATAATAAAAATAATAGAGAATTTCATTAATGATAGAAACCTATACAATAAAAATATATCTCTATTTTTTTTATCAGATATAACAAAATATGAAATTGCAAACTAAAACTAACTATCATTAAGACACCCGACAAATCTATAAAAGAATATTTTTTAATCTTTATTGTTCTCTTTATATTACTTTTCATCTTATTAATAGCCACGATTACATATTTTTAGAAAATATGAAGTTACTTAGTTGATGAACGAAAAAAACTTAAAATTCTGTATAAAAGTGTTTTTTTTATTACCTATGATTACTTGAATAATTATATCGATGAATCTTTATATACATTCAAATATTTACATCTTATAAGACTTTATAGATCTAAGAGTGAAAAAAGTACATAAAACTATTCATAGTATCAACAATCATAAAATTAGATATAATAAAATAACAACAAAGAAAATAAGGAGGAGGAAGAAGAAGAAGAAGAAGAAGAAGAAGAAGAAGAAGAAGAAGAAGAAGAAGAAGAAGAAGAAGAAGAAGAAGAAGAAGAAGAAGAAGAAAGAAAGGGAAAAAAAAAAATTAAAGAAAAAACTCTCTAGTTTCTCTATATAATTTGTCATTTTTTTTATAAGATAATAAATAACTTCATTAATACAATAAGAATCAGCTCCCATACAATAACTCACTTTAAGCAATTAGGTATCATGTTTTCGTATTTAACGATTGTGTTAAAAATTATTCACAACTTTGCAAATACTCACAAATTTTGCAGATTAATTGAATGATAAATTCTTTGCACACTTCTAAATGAGTGTTTGGGTTTTAATGGCTCAAAATATTATAAAACGACTAAATTTTCGAATTAAGTTTTCAAATTGAATTAAATTCAACATTTCTTTAAATTTGTTACTAAATTAGGTTTCGATGTTTACAAGTTCTATAATTCTTTAAAATGTACATTTTAATCTCCTATTTTTTAAAATATATACTTAAGGTAGTATATTTAATCTAAATAAATTAGCTATATTTAAAAAAAATAAAAAATTTTTAAAACACAAAAAAATTAATTTTTCCATTCCAAATATAAATTAAAAATGTTTTTTTTTATTTTTTATTTCATTTTTCCCTTTGTTTTTCAAAAATTAATTTTTTATTAATTTTGAAATTTTGATTTTTCATTTAGTTATTTATTTTTATTTTTCCTACTTTTTGTGTATTATTTTTCAAAATCATATATTTATCTTTTTTAAAGGACTTAGATGTATACCTTAAACGAAAAAAGGACTAAAATGTATATTTTAATGAATTACATGACTCTAAATGTATAATTTAGAAGATAAAAAAAACTAAAATATACATTTTAAGTAATTATAAAACTCGTAAATACCTTAACCAAAACAACTAAATTACTTTGTCCGTTATTTTTCTAGATTCAACAAATAAGATGTTATATTTGTAAACTCGATTAAATTAAATTGGAGTGAAATTAAATTCTTATAAAATATATAGTTTAAATGATATTTGTTCACTAATATATAAATTAAATCACGAGATCCAATACAACCAAGAGCAGCAGGTGTGTTTAATTTTAAAAATATAGATAGTAATAGAAAATATGTGACCTACCATTCAAATTGAAGCCATAAAGTCGTAAACATTAAGCAATATGGATTCCAGCAGCTAGAGACTTATCTGAAAAAAAAGGGGGGGGGTTAGCTGTATATATCTTAAACAAACAATATACAACTACCATTCCATACTCCATACAGAGTTGATGTCCTTTTTGGTCCAAAATCTTGTTTTGTGTTTCTTTTTCTTCATTTTTAAACTGTTAGTTATTGCTTAGAGCCTTAAGACCAACTAACTAGTTCTGTATTTTCAAAGCCATTTCAAACATTTTCAATTCAGTGTGCTTACCAAATTTTTTTTCAGAATTCTTATCGATCAATACAAAACTAATTAATTAGTCTCTCTATCTTCTTTCCTCATTCCTTAAACTACATGCATCTTCTACTTTCTATGTCAATCCTCTTGAACAATAATGTACGTATATCATTCATTTACTACACCTTCAAGTAAAAATCCATGCAATATTACCAAGTTATTTTGGTGGATAATATACTCGTATTTTCTATAGTTGAATTGAAGAAGTACTCAACAATATTTCAACCTACGTAAGCATCGTTATTTTGAGGTAAATATTTTAAAATTGAGACGTTCTTTGAACTTGTGTAAAACATGTACCAAAATGCATAACTTTCACTAACTTCCTTCCTAATTTTGATTATGAATGGACCATTGTGTTATACTATTACATTGCTTAGCTTCCTAAGGAGTTTGGCTAGAAGCTTCCAAAATCTCATTTATCACAGTCCCTTTTTTTCTTAAGCAACCTCTTAACTATATATATATATATATATATGGTGTTAGCAATTTGGACTAGCTATGTTTATTTGATGGTGTGAAGTAAGTTCTTAAGTACTCATTTTGAAAATGTTGACTGATTTCTCTTATTCCTTTGCAGTGAGAACATTAATTCAAATTAACAAGAGAGAGATATCAAGATAGATATAAAGGCATGAACTCTACAGTAGATATATTACTGAATGAAACCAACCTGCAATTGGCATACTCTCTCTCTTACAATTTAACCCAAACCTATCATGAAGTAAGTATTAATTATCACCTATTTTAATTTGTTTCTTAATTACTACATGTATTTATTTGAAATTATAGTTTTATCCAAAGTTAATAATTTAAACATATTATTAATTTATAGATAATTAAACTTATTATTTGTTTTCTTAATTAAATTGTTCATGTTTAAATAATTTTTATAACAATAATAAAAGTATATAATTACCCTTTATATATATATATGTATATCTTTTTAGTCGATAATCAAGGATTAAATATATTGTTTATTTATTGTTGTTTGATTTTTGTGATAGTGTATGATAATTGATTAATCTGCATCACATCCTAATAAATAAATCAATCAATCAATTGTTATTAAAATTTACAAGTTACAATAATATTTAATTTGTTACATATAATTTTTTTTATTTTAAATAAAAAAAATATTATTTTAAAAATTATAATAAAAATAAAACTTCAAAAAAATATTAAATGAAGTTTAATTAAATAACGTTTAATATTAAATAAATTTAAATAATCGTAAATAAATTTGAAATGAATATGTATCAAACTTTTTTTTAATAGTTCAAATATATTAATTTAACATAAAAAAATATTATTTATATAGATATAAATTTTAATAATATTATTTTTATTATATTTTAAAAATTTGTTCGAGTATCTATGTTTTATATCTTAATTAATATTAGTCATTCGTTTCAAAGGAGTAGGTGGCTTAAAACGCGTAATTTTCTTACATATGTAAAAGATTTAAAATTCGATTTTTAATTAAAATACATGGTAATGTAATTATTTAAAATATATTTATTAGTCATTAATTAATCAAAGTTTTCTAAATTCTTTTAGTATATTAATTATGACAGGATGATACGCTGGATTGGTCCACCACACTACCTTTTGTCATCCGTTTGGTTACTTATTTTACAGTTTTAGGTAAGTCAATTAAGACGTCATAAGTAAACTTAAATTCAAAAGAGCGTCAATTTTATTTTATTTTTAATTAATATCGAAATTTTATAAATAAATAATTTTATTATTTATTAAATTAATGCAGTATTGCTTGTAGTGGTGGTTATTATGATAATGAAATTCCTGAGCGAATTTGAAGAACACATGAATAGAGAGGAGGAGTCATCATCATCATTAGGAGAAAGGAACCCATTAATGACAGCAAAAACAATGGACTATGGAAGTAGTTACTGTGGTGAAGATATAGAATATGGAAGTTGTAGTAATGCAAATTGCAATACTACTTCTTCATCATATGATCAATTAGATATTTATGATGGTAAAATATGTGTGATTTGCTTTGATGAACAAAGGAATTGCTTTTTTGTTCCTTGTGGACATTGTGCTACTTGCTATGTTTGTGCCCATAGGTATATATGTTTTTTTCCTTCTTCAAAAGTTTATTTTTATTTAATATTAAGTCATTATCTTTTAAAATAATTATATTGTTCTTATAAATAAGACTACATCTCATTGAATAACAACTGGTTGACTATAAAACTAATATTTTTATCAAATGTTTTTGGGTTGTTGCAGGATTTTTAATGAGGAAAGCAAGACTTGCCCTGTTTGCCGTAGATCTATTCGCAAAGTTAGAAAATTGTTTGCGACGTAGCATTATTTATTATTTGTCAATTTACATTTGCTTTTTAGATGTCATCTTTTTATAAGGACATCCCCTCTCTCTCTCTCTCTATTCTTCTTCTTCTTCTTCTTCTTCTTCTTCTTTGAGTTTTCATAGTTCTTCTAAGGAATTTCTATCAAGGGAACTACATAAGCTGATGGAAATGCTCAGAAAGAATCATTCTTAACACAAGGTACACAAGACCAGCTCAGCATTTTCAAGCTCAGTAATATTCATAATGCAAGTTTGTTAGAGAGAATAAAAGTGATGGAATGAATTAGTTACAAAAGGAATATTATTATGATATATTATTTTGACTTTGTAATGAATTTGTTTAAAAAACAAGAAATAACTTTACACAAAAGAGCTCTTATTATTTTCTTTATCTTTTCATTACAATTGTATAGCTATTTATAAGAAAATTTTACTCCTTCAATTACTCATTGAATTAAGCATCCCTTGATTTACTCCTTGAATTAAGGATTCATTGTTTTACTCCTTGAATTAAGGATTCATTGTTTTACTCCTTGAATTAAGCTCCTTGTTTTGCTCCTTGAATTAAGCTCCTTGTTTTATTCAAGCATCCCTTGATTTACTCCTTGAATTAAGGATTCCTTGTTTTACTCCTTGAATTAAGCTCCTTGAATTAATGTCCTTGTTTTATTCCTTGAATTAAGAGCTAATATCCAATACTCCCCCTCAAACTGGATCCAAAAGGTTTATGGATCTAAGCTTGGATAAAAGTCGTTGAAACTGATGAGAAGCCAAGGGCTTGGTGAAGATGTCAGCCAGTTGGTCGAAGCTTCTTGTATAATGTGTCTGAATCACTTGTGATTGAACTTGTTCACGAATGTAATGACAATCAACTTTAATGTGTTTCGTCCTCTCGTGAAACACTGGGTTTGATGCTATATGCATGGTTGCAGTTGTCACAAAATAAGGACATAGGAAGAGTTGTAGAACACCTAAATCACGCTAGAAGACCTTTGCGCCATATCAATCACACGCACAGTTGAAGCCATTGACGATACTCGGCTTGACTTGATCTAGCGATGACGGTTGCTTACTCTTCCACGTGACCAAGTTTCCACGACAAATGTACAAGATGCTTGATGGTGGACTTGCGATCGATTGCATTCCCTACCCAATCAAGATCACAATACCCTATGATTTGTGTGTTGTCATTATTCTTCATGATGATACCACGACCCACCGATCCTTTTAAATAACAGAAGATCCTTTTAACAAGGGTCGAATGCTCAAGTGTCGAGCTGCATGAATTGGCTCACACACTTACGGAATATGTGATGTCGTCCAGTGATTGTTAGGTAGATCAACTTACCAACCGATCGTGGTAATAACTTATATCCGTGAGTGGCGTGCCTCTGATTAGGTTTGAGCTGTCGAAGCAGGGTAATGGCTGGTTTAGCATCGCTCATGTTAGCTTCTCGAGCAAATCTAAGACATATTTCCTTTGGTTAAGAAAGAGTCCTCTTGAGGTTGCCATTTCTATACCAAGAAAGTATCAATATCCCAAGGTATTTAATTGCAAACCTTTGTCTCGAGGAACTGCTTTGAGGTTGAAAATCTCGTCAACATTATCACCAGTAATTATCGGATCATCTACATAAATCGGCCTGACAACAATTTTCCCATAGTTCCCGTGGCCGAACAAATAGTGAAGAATCGGCGTCGCTTTTGAAACCAACACTAGTAGACCGAGCTTAGCTTGGCATACCAAGCTCGTGGGACTGTTTTTCAAACCATAAATGGATTATGCAATTTGCACACTAAATCCAGGTTCATTGCTTTCGAGGATGCGGTGTGGCAATTTCATATAGACTTAACTTCTTTGAGATCACCATGCGAAGAATGCATTCTTCACATCCATTTGGTACATGGACCACTTGTTTATAGCCACAGTACAGTAGCACTCTTATCGTGTTCATTTTGCAACAGGTGCAAATGTTTCTTTGTAATCCACCTTGAATGTTTGAGTGAATCCCCGAGCCACCAATCTTGCTTTATACCTCTCAATTGATCCATCTGGCTTGAATTTTAGCTTATAAATCCATTTGCAACCCACGACTTTCTTGCCTTTTGGAAGTTTGGTGATGCTCGCGTGTGTTGTGTTGATATAGGGCTTTAAGTTCTTCTTGCATGGCTTCCTTCCACACCTCTTGGCTATTGGCCTCATGAAAGTTTTGAGGCTGTTGTAACTTCGATATAGTCTTGAGGAACGCGGCAATGGGTTGGTGTCACTCTTTATATGACACATAATTTGAGATGGGATGTGTGGGTTTGTAGGTGACAAAGTCTTGACGTCTTGTGGGAGGTTGCACAACACACCGTTGGATTCGTCGTGGAGCAGGATGAGTTATCTCACGCTCGTTCACATCTTGTACCATATTGTGAGGATCATCTTGATTATCATCATCTTAAATGTAGTGTACCATTAAGAAGAGACCCTTCCATTGTTACTTTCGGTGAGAAATGTATCAATGTTGACATGGGATCTTGTTGTTGTAGAGTCTCAAGTTCGATTCTTGGTAATGGAAACACGTCCAAGATGTCATCCCTTTGACTTGTGATTTCATGTGACTTGTCAAAAAAGGGTTAGTTTCATAAAATCGAACATCTTTAGACACAATTAATCTCCTAAGTTGGGGATCATAACACTTATATCCCTTTTGTGTAGATGAATAACCAAGAAAAATACATTTAAACGGCTCTAGGATCCAATTTATCTCGATGATGAGATTGAATATGTATAAAACGAGATACAACCAAAGACTCTAAGGTGTGAGTAGATTAATTTTCCTTCCTTTCACGACCTCTGTGAGACTTGAAATCCAAGACTCGGTGGGTAATCTATTGATGATATGTATCATAACCCCTCGGGGACCGTAATCTCTTTGAGTACATTCATTTGTAGCATTAATGCTCTAGTTTTTCAAGTAAGTCCCGGTTTTTTGCGTTCGGCTACACCATTTTGTTGAGGTGTGCCAACCTGAACTTGTTTGATGCATAATGCCATGAATGCTCAAATATTGTTTCATGATATGGGACATGTATTCTAAGTGTCATTGTCGAGGCCTAAGGTTTGAATTTTTGAGGAGAAATGATTTTTAACAAGGTTATGAAAGTCCTTAAATACTTCCATAACTACATTCTTAGACTTTAAAAGATATAACCATACGACTGAGAAAAATCATCAACAAAAATAAAAAAATACTTATAACCATCAAAAAGATTCATTAGTATGGTCCCCATACATCCGAGATGAACTAGTTCAAAACATTTACTAGCCCTAGATAAGGAAGAATTAAAAGGCAATCTGGTGGCTTTAGAACCAAGTGGCAAGTTTCACACGCAATTGCATCATTTCCTAAGTTTGGAAATAAAGTTGACAAAATTGGTGGAGAAGGGTGAGCTAAACGTTGATGCCACAATTGATTATCTTGGATACGATTAAACTTGGCTTGAAACCCTCTGGGATTGCTCTTGGATATGTAATAGAGACCATCTAAGTAAAACCCTTCACCAATCGTCTTTTTGGTGGCACAATCCTGAAAAATGACATTGTGAGGAGAAAAAATGGCTAAGCAATTCAAGGTATTTGTGATTTTTCCTACAGATAGAAGTTGGAAGGGAAAGGAAGGTACATATAAAACCGTCGACTCAATTTCATCTCACATTAATTTTATTTTTTCCTTTCCTAAAACCTTTACATTCTCACCATTTGCAATTGAAACTTGAGAAGGATTTGCTAATTTTTTAAACTTATGAGACTTTAACACATGGTTTGTCATATGATCTGTGGCACCTGAATCTACAACCCAAAATTCATGCAACATATTTATTTTAAGAGCAGTTTTAAAGGCTTTTATGATACCTTGCATGTCTTTCTTTGTGGTATGAGTTTTGTATCTCCAAGAAACCTACAAACTTGCCTAGCAATGTCTTTGTCGAGTTTCCTTCTTCTATGCTATCCACAATAATCTAGCTCCTGCCTTGCTTTGAAGATACAACATAAACTCATTCATAAGTTCATGGATTATTGTGAAGTTTTTGAATGGATCGACTCATTAGAGGTAAGAGTGCATAGCATGATTTGCGAGGTGCGAAAAGACGATTCACTTTTTGTAAACCCTTATCCTTTATAAAATTAGGGTTTTAATTACGGATGTAGAATCCAACATGTGTCCTTAATATGGCCGTATAGTTGCGGTGTTGACACTTCAAGTTTGGATGCTTCCACTTTGTACTTTCTCTCGTTGGTTAGATAGGCTCTTTGCCTCAGTGCAACTAGCCATTGTATCCTTGTTCATGACTTTCCTCCTTACTTCTTCCACGTTGAATTGTCTCACATACATTGGTGAAGGAAGGAAGTTCATTATTCATGTGTATGTGGCATCGTATATCTTCGTATGTTGAATCGAAGATCGAAGTTGAAATATCTTATCTTCTTCCGCTTTCTTTTAAATGTGAGCTACATTCGGTTGTAATGAGGACGATATATTTCTAACGCATTCCACATGCTTTTCATGCTTCCTAAGAGTTGTACAAAAGGCTTACCATCTTGTCAGATTTGAGATGTCCTTCTTTAATTGAAAACTCGTGCAACATTGTTTTGATTTGCCATTACATTTCCTTATTTGTCTCGTAGTTGGTATCGCAGATTTAGAGTAACTGAATATTTGACTAATTTACGTTCCATGGAATTTAGGAGAAATGACATAACCAAATGATCCTTCTTAAGCCAGATTCATAGGTTGGTGAGGAAACATCGTAGTACTTCGATGCTTCCATTTATGAACCCAACTTGGACCTTCCACGCAGAGCGGAGACACTACTCTTAACCAAGGCAAGTAATTAAACTCATTCAACAAGATGAGCTTAATCTTTGATTTGGGTTGACATCCACCTCATGCATATTCATGAAGGAAAGCAGATGAACTTTCACTTGATCCTAGCTTGTCTTCCGTCATTTCAAAGATTGAAGATGCTAAGATAATAATAAAGCAGAAGCAAGTTAATTTTCCTGCTCTGATACCATGTTGAAAAAACAAGAAATAACTCTACACAAAATAGCTCTTATTATTTTCTTCATCTTTTCATTACAATTGTATAGCTATTTATAAGGAAATTTTACTCCTTCAATTACTCTTTGAATTAAGCATCCCTTGATTTACTCCTTGAATTAAGGATTCCTTGTTTTACTCCTTGAATTAAGGATTCCTTGTTTTACTCCTTGAATTAAGGATTCCTTGTTTTACTCTTTAAATTAAGGATTCCTTGTTTTACTCCTTGAATTAAGCTCCTTGTTTTGCTCCTTGAATTAAGGTCCTTGTTTTATTCAAGCATCCCTTGATTTACTCCTTGAATTAAGGATTCCTTGAATTAAGGATTCCTTGTTTTACTCCTTGAATTAAGGATTCCTTGTTTTACTCCTTGAATTAAGCTCATTGTTTTGCTCCTTGAATTAAGGTCCTTGTTTTATTCCTTGAATTAAGAGCTAATATCCAATAGAATTATATTAGTGTGAGGTTCAAGCTTTTTACATTCTATAATACATTTACTGAGTATAAACAATGGAGTGTATTTTTTAAAATATAAATGAAGTTTCTTATTATTCTCTGCTTCACCTTCATGCCTTCCTGCAATTTCTGTGTATCAAAGCATTCATTTTTTGTGAGTGATTATTTTCTGAATCATGAGAGATCCGTCGACTCACATTCCTCCACCTTTCACCACCACAAACTCCACCACCAGCTCAATTAACAAGACCCATAGATCATCAATCCTAACTTGAATCAAGTAAATCGAGTCCTCTTCACTTTTCATAATACTTTATCAAATTAGATGATAAGAATTATACTATATGAAAACATCAAATATTAAAAATATCACATCCATGTATACTCCATCTTGGTAACTTGTTGATGGTTTTGTACATCCCATTTTCAAAAATTGGAAGATACAAGATAAAATGCTTAGTTGTTGGCTTATGCAATTAATGAACGATGATATGTTAACACAAATATATAGGTTTGACATCTCTAAGAATGCTTTAGTTAGGTTGGAAAAATCATATTCTTCTAAATCACGTGTTAAAGTGATACAAGTGAAGAAGGAAATGCAAAATTTGAAGAAAGGGAATCAAACTATTTCTGAATGTATACTCAAAATTAGATGAGAGTTATGATAGTGTTTTTTCAACATTGATTGAAAGGATATGTAATTCTTGTTATCCTTTGTGTCTTTGTTGGTATTCTCATGTATAAAACACGAAGTCTATTTATTTTACTTAGTATTTTTGTCTTTCTTTGTATAAGGTAATGCATACACGTACATAGTTAATCACATTTTGTATCCAAGCATGTTATACACATTTCTTAGTATGTATTCCAGGTTATGAGTTACAGTTTTTGTTTTTTTCGTATACGGATATTTATGAAAAATTATTTGGCATTCTTTTTAAAATGAAAAATTGCACTTTTTAGCACTTTGAAAAGGCCTTCGACATACCCTTCCCCAGACCCTTCGTCCACCCCAAGCGAGGTGGTTGACGAGGTTGGATTTTGAGGCATGGATGAGGGTGGCCAGACTTGGTTGGTTTTTTTAATACCTTGCCTTCTTTCTTTTCTCAAGTAAGAAAATATAGCAAAACTCTATCAAAATTTTCTTTGATTACTACTTCTGTTTCACAATTTACCTTCAGTGTGTAAGTCTTGTAGTTCGTTGTGTTCGTGTTAGCTTCCTGTATGCAAACAATTGAGTATGTTTATTTTATTTAGTGTTTCTAACTTTCTCTGTGAAAGGTTGGTTACTAATGATCAGTAATGCACACATGTACATAATTAGATACACTGTAATTGAAAGCATGTTATACGCACACCACTGAGTTGGTTTCTTAGTATGAAAGCTAGGTTATGAGTGGCGATTTTTGGTTTGATTTAGGTGTGAGTATTTATGAAAATTACTTAGTAATTTTTAGATTAAAAAATTTGAATTTTTGGAACCTCGATAAGGTCCTCAACAAGATTGGCTGTTGTTGCTTGGTTCCTTCTATAAATGCCCCTTATTTTGGAATTTATTAAGCATGAATTTTTACATTGAAATTTTGCCAAATTTACTCTAAAAGTTGCTTCTATATCATAAATTACTTTAAGATGATGATTGGTTGGAGGGAATGGAAAGGAATCAGAATTGATTCTTTCCATTTTGTGTGTTTGGTTGGGCGCAATGAGGGGACGGAATGAAATCGATTACTAAAAGAGAAGGAATCACAATTCCTTCTCCCCCCTTTAGGAATCATGATTCCATTCCTATGTAAATTTTTTTTTCAATTTTACCTTCACCCAAAATATAACCCTAAACTCAAATCCTAAATTCCCAAACCCAAAACCTTAAATCCAAATTCTAAAACCCTAAACCCTAAACCCAAAATTCCAAAACCCTAAACCTCAAATCCCTAAACCCAAATCCCAAATCCTAAATCCCTAAAACCTAAACCCTAAATCCCAAAACTCTAAATCTTAAACCCAAAATCTCTAAACCCTAAACCCCTAAACCTCAAATCCCTAAACCTTAAACCCTAAACCCCAAATTTCAAATCCTAAAACCCTAAACCATAAATCCAAAATCCCAAATCTCAAAACCCTAAACCCTTTTTAGAAAAATAATAATTTTAATCCTAAACCTTAACCCACAAATATAACCCTAAACCCTAAACCCCAAATCCTAAATCCCTAACCCTAAATCCCAAACCTCAAAACCCTAAACCCTATTTAGAAAAATAATAATTTTAATAATATATTTCTTTTTAATTAAGTAATAATTATTTATAAAAATAATGATTTCAATAATGTATTTTATCTAACGAAAAAATAGTAATTAAATGAAATTATTTAAACTTTACTAAATGTAAGGTTATTAAGATAATTTACAGCTTTTTTTCATTCCATTCCAGTGGCAAACCAAACACTATAATTTTGATTCTGAGCTTGATTCTAGTAGTCAAACCAAACAACATTGTTTCCTTTCCATTCCATTCCATTTCGATTCCGATTCTGATTCCAATTCCATTCCACGAACCAAATGCTACCTAAGTGTATTTTAATATTTGTGCTGCATTATTGTGGGTAAAATAGCGTACTTGAGTTTTGAGAGCTCTTGACTATTTTACATTTAGTATGGGAACAATACTGTGAGATTGGGTTGGGTAGTATTGTTTGTGTTCCCAAATTAATAGTTTTTCATGATACGTGGTTGAGTGTATTTCCCACGTTGGGTTGTTGGTGGTTCATGGTTGAGTGTAGTTCCCATGATTAGATTTTTAGTATTTGTACAGTTTATTGATCTTTGGTTACTAATCACACTACATTGAATAGTGTTGACTTTTGGAGGAAAGTGAGGTTCATGTGTCGGATCAAGTTATTGCGAAGATAGAAAGCGAGGGCAATAATAGGTAGTAAAGGAAGAGGTCCCGATTGATAGATGTATTTACGTTTATATTTTTATTGATTTGTATCTGTTTTTTTACTTAGTAGATTTGTATGTTGCCAAGTGGTTGTCATAAGTAACCCGAGGATGTTATCATATATATAAGAGTTTTATGTGGGTGTATCTAGTTATATCTTGTGTTGTGCATGCTCTATTTGGCTAGTACAATATGAGTTTAAACTGTGTATGTTTTAACATACTAAGGTTCAAACTATGATTAACAAGCTTTAATATTTATTACTTGTTTTTAGAATACTAATTAATATATATGATGCTTAATTTACTAGATGTCAATGATTATTGTTTACTACTTTCTTTAATTTCTGTTAAGTGTTTTATTTACTGATGTTGTACGTTTGGGATGAGTCTTTAAGGAGTTAGTATATCCATAACCTGGTAGTATATCAGGTTTTGGGCTCTTTCAATTGGTATCATAACCGCTACACACTTTTAGGGCTTTACCGCTTAGGTGTTGATCATTAAACTTGCTTACCTCCACTATTCAATAGGCTCAATTATGCTTATTAGAAATCTCAGATGTAGGCCTTCATGTGGTCCTTTGGAGATCGTGTTTGGTTTTTGGTTGAGAATGATTGGATGTATGCAACTAAAACCTTTCCTAAAAAAGTTGTTATCTCAAAACCTATGATTGAATAGAGAAAGAGGAAAGCAATGAGTTAGAGTAAAATAGTAAGGGGTTATATGCTATCATTAGGGTTGTCATGCCTGATGAATACAGAAAAATTCAAAGCTATATAACGTTTAAGAAAGCATGGGATATATTAGAGACTACATATGAAGGTACTTCTTTTGTGAAGAGATTCGATATTTTGAAGTTAAACAGAGACTTTGAACTCTTTATTATGCAAGAGGATGAAACGTTTGAAAAGTTCTATGCTCGGTTTTCAAACATTGTCAATTGTTCTTACAATTTAGGTAGACCAATTAGTGAGGAGAAGTAAATTGAGAAAATTATTGCTAGTTTCCTTTATCATTTTCATGCCAAAGTAACGGTGATCGAATCTATGTAAAAGCTTGGTGAACTCACAGTAAATGAGTTGGTTGACGAGTTGTAAGTCTTTGAGCTTTATCACCACCTAGACAAAACCAACTTACTATTGAAAAGGGTTAGAGCATTACTCTTAAATCTACCAAAGTAAGTGGTTCCAATAAAGATGTGAACACCATTATGTTAAGTGATGATGATTCTAGTCTTGATGAAGAAGAGATGTCATTACTCGCCAAAAAAATCACATGATTCTTTCAAAAAAAGAAACCCTCTTCTAGTGGACTCAAAAGAGAAAGTTCAAGCACAAAAGGCTCGAAATCAATAAAGAATTAGAGAATGAGGTTGAGAGACTGAGTATAAGCCATGTTGACAAGATCAAATGCTTCAAGTCTGGGAAGCTTGATCATATTGTTGTAAATTGTTTTTCCAAGCAGAAACATACAAACAAATATGCTATAAAGGCTAAGGTTACTGTTTCAGACATTATTAATAGTGACGATTAGGATGACACTAACTTTTTATCCTTTATAGCTTCAAGTACTATCGTAGATCTTCCAATTACTACCTCAGATACTCAAAATGAGATTGTAGAAGATGATGAATATGAGCAAGATGAGTTGCTCTATTCTTACAATGAGCTCATATTGAAGCATATTACATCTAAAAGGGTAACGAAAAATGCTTTGGAAAGCCTAGATGAAAAGATGCACAAGATAAACACATTGAAGATTGCTCTTATGGAAAGGAAGTCCTTAATCAATGGTGAACAAAATGATCTCATTAAAAAGTGTAAGGTCATTCAAAAGAGATACACTAATTTATAAGAAAGGTTCAATATAGATCATGAGAAAATGAAAAGTCTTAGGATAAATTTAAATATTCCATGTCTGATAGGGTTACTCCTATATATGTAAACCCTGATCCTTCATCTGATTAGAATGATGAAATTTCTCAATTGAAGAAGCCAATCATTTTCCTTAAAAGTGCCAAGAAGAATTTGGCATTTTCTCCTACTAAAAAGGAAGCGGAGGTGGAACAATTACATGAGAGAGTCTGAATCCTCAAGAATTATACAGCCTACTTAGAATCTTTCCTTAAGAAAAAAAAAAGATTTGATCAAAGCTTTTAAGGATAAGCTTATTGTGAGTGAGAAGGATCTCGCTCAATCTTTCTTTGTTGTCAACAAATTGACGATCGGTTCATAGAAGTTAAATGAAATCATCAATAGCACAAAGGCATTCAATAATTAACAAGGTATTGGGTATAATGAAAGGATTTCTAATTCAATCACGGCTACACCAAAAGTTTGTGAAGTCAACTACTTAAGAGCCAAATTTGAAATCTATTGTTGCCTTTTAAGAGGAAAGTTAGTTGTTATGTTCCAACCTATTTCCTCTGGCAAGGTGGACACATCTTATACTATTAGTTCTTTTTGATACTCTAGTAGTGGTCTATTGCCCCTACCATTATGGTGAACATGGGAATTTACCCCACTGTAAGAAATTTACTTCTTATCCTCGTATGGGAGTTTATTTGAGTACTTCTTCCTTTTCTCCCCCGTTTACTACTCTTCAGAGTTAGAGACCCAGATTCTCTAACTCCTCGGCACACCTATGTTATCTACGTGGCACTAGTGAGCACCTTGCTAAGAAGTATCCTAGATCTTTGAGGAGTACATCTTGGAGCTCTCCACCTCGCTCACTCTATATCCTATGTTAGGATGTAGCTAATGTGGCTCATATGAGCATCTATAAGAAAAATGAATTATGCATACTAGGCATAGTATGGAAAGAAAACAATCTTCTTTAAAAAGTCTGTCTGGTTGTGTTTATATGTATCACTTGATAAGACTTTCAAGAACTTCTAAACAAAATAAATCTCGAGTTCCATATACTCCATATGCTCACATGATAAGGAGAATATTGATGATTCTACACTCTATGAAAGTAGAGTCATTAGTGCACTTTTTTACTTAATATTTACTTATTTTATTCAATAAATATTTTTTTAGGGCCAAATATATTAAAATATAAAATTTCTAGTAAAAAGAGGTGAAAATATAATATTTTTTATGAATTTTTAACGTAGGACCAATCAAGAACTACCATGTGTCATACTATGCAAGCAACAGAGTTGATTGGGCAAGCCATATGGATGCCACGCAAATATGGAAAACAAATCACGTTATGCCACATGTGAGAAGGATGAACTGCGTGCCATATGTCAGCATGGAATTCAATCCAACTTTGGAGATTGGTCAAATCGCACTACCATGTTTCTCCAAATGATTGCTCCCCATATTCCACTTGTATGTCACGCCATCCGTTATTGTGATTCACGTTATGCTGTGTGGCACTGACTTAACATGCATTGAATCGGATCGGTCTCTCCTGCCATGCATCACGCTTTGATTCGCCTAGTGAATTTTGTATACCACATGTCATGTTGTGATTGGTTGGCACTGTCAATTTTGCTTGTTTTGATCTCAACCCTTGATCTGAATTTGATTTGACGGTCCAGATTGCACCTACGTTATATTTAAGTCCTTAATTACCCCCTAATCTAATGACATAAAAAAATAAACATAGATATGGATTCAATAAACAATAATGAAAATTTATATCATTCATGACAGTGGAGTATTTATGAATATAATAATTAAGTTAATTATACTTGTTCATATTGTTTAAGTTATTAAAGATATAAATTGATATTTGTTGATTTTCTCTTTTTGGTATGAAAGTGTTCTTAAGTGGAGTCAAATTCTTTTGTTTAATATTAATTAACTAATTTTTTTAGGCAGGGCTTATTAATTAATCAAGTATTAAATTTCAGTTTTATTTCTAAAAAAATAGCAAACCATCAAATCATAGCTTTAGTCGAAGTCAATTAATTAGACTTTATTCAATGTGTCTAAATTAAACCTATGAATTTAATTATCTGAGTATTAACTTTCAGCGCGCATTGTAAATAGCCACGTGTCGCTTTCTGATTAGCTTAAATATTAGTGGGACACGTGGCAGATTTTTATTATGTAAAAACTGAGGATGCACGCTGCTACCATAATCCGCGTCACACAGGATTTTTACACGAGCGGCTCGGTGCGCGACAGCTTCGATGGACGCGCTTCAATCTGGACCGTCGATCTGATCCAACGGTCAGAGATCGCCTCGGGAATCTGCGCCGACATGTGGGCCCACTCGACGCCGCCTGCGCGACACGTGGCTCCACCGCACGCCGAGCCGCGTGAAAGGAATATCTCGTCCCCAATCGCTTTTGTCGAAGCTTGATGGACACGCGCGCATCCGAGCCGTGGATACTTTGATCGGACGGTCCACGTTTAGCGATGGCCACGCGCGTGGACTTCATCTCCCCTGCACGAAAATTAAACTTTTATTAATTGTATTTTCACCCACAAATATATTTTAAATTACATTTTAAACTTTCTTAAATTACAGTTTAGCCCTTTACTAATTTTAAATTAAATTTTTAACTTTTAATAATTATAATTAAGCCCAAATTTAATTTAAATTATATTTTCGATTTATATAAATTGTAATTAAGAAACTATATTTTCATAAATTATATTTGTGGACAAAAATATGAAATTAAGTACATTTTCGATACAAATTATTTAATTTTATTAAAAATGTATTTTTAACACATAAAAGGAAAATATTAATTTATTTAACAAAAATTAACTAAATTAGTAAAGAACATAGCAATTATTATTACTAAAATTGATGAAAATAACTATATAAAATACAGTTATCATAGTTTAAGGAAGAAAAATTAAAATAACTAAAAGTAAATAGCAATAATTAATTAAATCAGATTTGGTAACTAAGAAGATATATGAGAAAATATCTAGGAATACTTAATCACCTAATTTTCTAAACATGTGAATCGCTAAAATTCCTCTAATATAATTATCAATTAATTACATGATAAATTGAATCTAACCTAACATGTATTCCTCTCTCAAGTAAACTACACACCATATAATAATTAATTTAATCACACTCCCATGTCAATTAGATTGGATACTACTTATTAATTTCATCAGTTATGGATCACATACATAAGAATCATATATCTATACCTAGAAACTACTCATGTTACTTAATCAAGACAAACAATTAAATAATTTTCTCAAATCTATTTACTTTCCTCTATAGATAAATTATTGTCAAACAATTAATAGCATAAAAATCACATTAAATAATATAATTAAATTATAATTGAGATAAAATATTACCTCATCACATGGTAAAAATTGGGTTTATAAGATCCCTAGATTAATAAATTAACTACACATAATTATGTCCATAAAGCTCATATTTTTCACAAAAGAATACATAAAAATTGATAAAGAAAATAGTGGAGGAAGAAATACAATCAATCTCTTGAATTGTAGTGCTAATCTCCTCTTGAATATTCACCAAAATTGTATCTCCTTTTGAATTTTCTCTCTTTTTAGCTCCAAAATTTGACCAAAATTATGCTAATGGTGGCCCTTTCTGGTTTATGGGGTGATTAGGGGCTTAAATATAGCTGAGCCTTTTATCTAAAGCTGATCTGATGGTCCAGATTGCACCTAGCATGTAATCTATAATTGATGAACTTAATAAGTAATATGCAATTTAATTGACATGAGAGTGTGACTAAATTAATTATTATATAGTGTGTAGTTTACTTGAAAGAGGAATACATGCTAGGTTAGATTCAATTAATCATATAATTAATTAATAATTATATTTGGGAGATTTTAGCGATTCACATGTTTAGATAATTGGGGGATTAAGTATTCCTAGATATTTTATTATATATCTTCTTAGTTACCAAATCTGATTTAATTAATTATTACTATTTACTTTTAGTTATTTTAATTTTTCTTTCTTAAAATATAAAAACACAAAAAAATTGATTTTTTTTAGTTTTAAAAATTAGTTTCTAATAAATAATCTATGTGGGAATGATATTTTCTTATCATTATATTACTTTTACGATACGAATACTTGTGTATTCATTGCACACACAATTTGTGTGTCGATCAAGTACCTCTTGAGTTTTTTGCCCCTCACAAATTCTTTAAATGGATGGATGCAATTTGGTCACTATTTTTAAATGATCTATATGGGGTTGAGTAATTTACTTCTTTTCTCTTTTATGATTGTAGTCATTCTATAGGTGTATTTTATGTTTTTCATTGTTTGTTTTATTTTTTTAGTGTTATTTTTCTTTCTTTATTACTTTAAAAAATAAAAAATATTTGTATTGGGTGGTTTGCACTCTCTTTCTCTCTATCCATGGAAATTTCTACTCTCTTTTTTTTGTGCCTCACAACACTCCTCACCTAAGGGCTTGCTGTACCTTTTTCTACACACTCATTAAGGTGGTTCACTAAACACTCCAATGAGGCGGTCACTGAGGCCCACGACGAGGTATGTTATCCTTATATAAATCTACCCTTAGTACATATTTATTCACACCTCATACATTGTATACCTTCTCTTCTTGCTATACCAATACCTTTTACCCTCACCTTCTTACTAAAAATGGCCCTAAAGCATACCAAAAGTTTGAAAAAAGCCTACTAGCCCCTCGATTCAAATGCCCATTCTTTGTGAATGTCTTGATGTCCATGACTTTTCAATTATCAAGGAAAGGTTTTCTTATTTTCTTAGATTTCCCTATGTTCTTTTACTTATTCTTATGATGATAATTCGTTAGGAAATTCTATATTGTCCTACCTTCTGTTGTCTCTATTAACTTTTCTACCAATCTCATCTTTAGAGGGTGTAGACTCACTTTTTCCAGAGATAATATTGTTAGTTTATTATATAGAGGTTGTTGTAGGACGAGATAAAAGGCCCCATGAAATCAATTCCCCAAACATCAAATATTTCTACCTCAAGAATGTTGTTTAAAGGCATCTCGTGTTTCTTAGAAATGTTACCAACTCTTTGGCACCTGTCACAGTGTGAAACAAAGAAATGTGCATCTTTAAACAAATTTGGCCAATAAAACCGTGGACAAGAACCTTAGCCGCAGCTTCTTTCTTTTTCCAAAATGGCCCCCATAGTCAAGAATGACAATGTTTAAGTATATTTTCAATTTCTTCCTTCGGGACACACCTTCTCGATAATTTGATCTCGCACAATGCTTAAACAAGTAAGGTGCTCATCCCATAAATAGTACTTAACATCACGTAAGAATTTTTTCTTATGTTGGAAAGATATTTGTGGGAAAGCACATTGCTTACGATGTAATTAACATAGTCTGCGTACTACGGCACACACTTCTATGATCAAAGGAAAACAATTGCTCATCAAAGTGGAAAGTTTCACCAATGATAGTCTTGTCCACTCGCTCCATCATTATTCTCCAATCTCGATGCGATGATCTGGCCACTTGATTTTCTCGTTTCCTTTCTTTATCCTTGATCTCCAAATCAAATTCTTGAAGTAGTGAGGATCCATCTAATCAATCTTGGTTTTGCATCTTTTTTAGCCATCGATATTTTATACAGAATGATCAAGATAAACTCGTCACTTTAGTTCCGATTAGGTAGGAACCTAAACTTTTCAAAAGCATATACAACAAAGAAGTAATTCTTTTTTCTGGTAGCATAATTCATTTGAGCTTCGGGTCAAAGTTTTGCTGCATAGTATATGGCATGAAAACTCTTTTTTCCGTTTGTCCCAAAAACAGTTCTCACCGCAAAATCACCTGCATCACACATAAGCTCAAAAGTAGATTCCAATTGCAACAATGACGTGAGTCATGGATCAACTTTTCTTTCAAAACCCTGAAAGCTTCAAAACACTTTTTCGTCAAATGTGAATTTTGTATCTTTTTCCAAAAAGATTACATGCAGGCTTTGATATCTTGGAAAAATCTTATGAAACGCCCATAATCCTCGCATGCCCAAGAAAGCTTCTAATTGCTTTCACCGATGTCGAGGCGGTAGTTTCTCAATGGTTTCAATCTTTGCCCTATCCACTTCAATTCCTTTAGACGAAATTAGATGGCCGAGGACAACACCTTCTCCTACCATGAAGTGGCATTTTTCCCAATTTAAAACCAAGTTTGCTTTCTTCGCACTTTTGTAGACCAAAGAAAAGTTACGCAAGCACATATCAAATGAATCCCCAAAAACCGAGAAGTCGTCTATAAATATCTCAATAAAATCTTCCACCATGTTTGAGAAGATAGCCATCATATACCTCTTAAAAGTGGTCCGGAGCATTACATAATCCAAAAGGCATTCTTCTGAAAGCAAAAGTTCCATACGGACAGTGAAATGCGGTCTTCGATCTTCTGTAGCGCCATAGCAATTTGCTGTTGTAACCAGCATTACCCATCCAAGAAACAAGAGAAAGAATGTCCTGGCCAATCCTAGCATTTGGTCAATAAATGGAAGGGGAAAATGATCCTTTCAAGTTGGCCTTGTCGAGCTTCCGATAGTCCATGCATACCCGCCATCCTCGTCACTTTCTCTCGCTGGAATCACCATTATTGCTATTAGTCTCCACCGTAATTCCTCCTTTTGGGAACACAAATGAATCAGCTGACCCAAGAACTATCCGAAATAGATAGATAATGCCTCGCATCTAACCACTTAATGATTTCCTCTTTTACTACCTCCTTCTACGATTGATTCAAACGACGTACACGCTCAATAAGAGTTTGATATCTTCTTCAAACAAGATCTGTGCATGCATATTGAAGGGCTAATTCCTTTAATGTCGCCTATAGACCATCCTAATGCTAGCTTGTAATTTCTCAACACTCTCAATAGCTTCTTTTCTTGATCATCATCTAGAGATGCTGAAAATAATCACAGTATCAGTAGTCATTTCACCCAAATAAGCATACCTTAGACGGGTAGGCAAAGGCTTAAGCTCTAGTAATTGTTTCTCGCTCCATAGATGGCTTCCCATAGGTAAACTTAGATTGGTGTTACAACTGTGATGCATCTTCTTCACGAGGACTAAAGAATGTGAGATGCCTTAAATAACTTGAGATATTCAAGAGAATCAAAGTTATCACAATATTGTCATTCACAAGTGCAAGTTCCAAAGCATCAAGACACAAATTTTCCCGAAATTGCTTTCAACTAACGCATTCACCGTGTCAACTCTAAGGCAATCGTCCGATTCTCTTGGAAATTTCATGGTTTTGTTAAAGACGCTTGGAAAGTTACCTCTGGTCTCGACTCTACGGTCACTTCTCCTTTTTGAACATCAATCAAAGTCCTACCAAACTTGCTAAAAATGGTCTCCTAGAATGATAGGAATCTCTTTATCTTCCTCCATGTCAAGAATTATGAAATCATAGAAAGATAAACTTGTCTACTTTGACAAGCACATCCTCTATAATGCCTCGGGTGTTTCAAAGACATCTATCGCCAGTTGGAAGAGTCACGTTGGTCGATCAGTCTCTCCTAATCCAAGTCTTTGGTAGATGGAAAGTGGCATCAAATTAATGCTTGCACCAAGATCACACAAAGCTCTACCAAAAATTTCTCACCAATAGTACAGGAATGGTGAAACTCCCTGATCTTTGCTTGTGTGGTAGCTTCTTTTCGCAGGATGGCACTACACCCTCCGTGAGAGCAAGAATTAGCCTCAAAATCACCTAACCTTCTTTTCTTAGACAAAATGTCTTTCATAAATTTCACATAACCTGGCATTTGCTCCAAGGCATCAAGAAAGGGATGTTGATATGAAGTTTTAAATACTTCAAGAAACTCGAGAACTGCTTATCAAGTTTTTTGCTTACATAAGCGCTGAGGAATGGAATCGGATTATAAGGCTTGATATTATCCAACACCGGTTTTATTAAGGGATTTTCTCGTGATTCATTCTCTTCAACCCTATGATTAGCCTTTTCTTGTTTTTCGAGGTCAACACCCTCAACAATAAGAGTCATGGAGAAATGGGTTTTTGTTTTTCTTCTAACTCTTTTCCACTTCCTCAATGTCACTGCCTTACAATGCTCTTTTTCCCTCCCTTTTGGATTGATTTCAAGATCACTAGGTAAAGATCCTCGAGACATTGCTGACAAGAGTAGGCTAGTTGCCTCTAATTGAACTTCGAGATTTCTAATAGATGTTGCACCGATTTCGGGAGAATAGTCTCATTCTTCGCCATATATTGAGCAAACATATCTTCCAACGAAGGCTTTCTCTCCGCTGGGGACTTGGTTATGAAAACCCTGAGGGCGAGCCGGCTTCATAAGACAAGATGATCGGCCTTGGTTATTACTCCAAGAAAAATTTGGATGATTCTTCCACCCCGGATTGTACGTGTTGGAATAGGATTGTTTCTCAATGTTTTGATTCCTACTATAATTGGAAGCAAAATTGACAGATTCAGAGTCATGCGACATCTCTCACCGGCATGATTACCATTGCAAATTTCACATGCAACAAAAAGGACTCAATAGAATGGGACACCCATAGTATCCATCTTTTTCACCAAAGTCGACACTTGTGCAAAAGCAGTCATAAAGATCAATCTCATGAATTCCAGATGCTTTCTTAGGCACCATCCTCTCGATGGCCACCATAACTACTGAAGCCATTTCCTCTAATAAGTTGTACGTCATCAATTGATTTCCCATTAGAGCACCACCGGCCGCAAAGATCAATCATATTTCTAGTTCGACCCATCAAACTATTATAAAATGTTTGAACTTGAAGCCACTTCGCAATCCATGGTGCGGACATCTTCTAAGTAACTCCTTGTACCTCTCCCAAGCTTCATATAATGACTCGAGTCAAACCGCATAAAAGTGGTGATTTCATTCCTCATTCGTGGGGCCTTTGTTTGCATGGAAAATATTTGGCTAAAAATTTTTGAGCGATCCTCCCAAGTAGTGATAACCACATGGCAATGAATTCAACCAACTCTTTGCCTTATCCTCAAAGTGAGAAAGGAAAAAGTCTCAACCGATAGCATCATCAAGTGACTCCATTATGCCTAAAGGTATCACAAATCTCTAGAAATTTGATATACGTGGAGTTTGGATCATCGTGGGTAAACCACCAAATTGTACCGATGTTTGAATCATATGAATGATTGCAGGCTTTAATTTCAAAATTATTGGCTTGAATTAATGGGTCTTCTAATGCTTGAACGGATGCCACCAACCACGGGCACCGCATAATCTCAAGGATCTTCGTTCTTCAACTTCGAATTTCATTATCCATAGCTAACTGCTCTAAGATTTCTTGTTTATTATTTTTCTTTAAGTTCAAAATGGTTCTATGAATTTCAGATCTAAGTGGAACTAAGTCAAGATTTCTTACAAGGCCGCATACAAAGTCCCACTCTATCCAAAATTAAATCTAATACAATATATAAATTAAATTTAAAACATAAATAAACACACAAAGCTAAACAAGTAACAATAAGCAATTAAACAAATAAATAATATTTTTGTTTTTTGTTTTTTTTTGAATTAAAATCAGATTGATTGGTATTAATATCAACAATGAAAATAGTAAAACAAATCCTCGGCAACGCTACTAAAACTTGTCAAGTGTTTTTCAACACACCTAACTCGCAAGTATACACGATCACAAGTAATAATATGATAAGTAAAATATCGCTCTACGAGATTTGTTACTAGTATTCGTTAATTATTAAAATTATTTCAACCTAATTTTATCCAAACAAATATAATTTGATGCGCTTGACTAACTAACTTTTATAACAGATTGTAAGAAAATTTTAGGATTATAGCTTCACCAAATTAATCCACTTGAATCATTATATTTTATCTTGATTTATGTTATCGTGTTTTAAGTTGTTAACCAGGACTCCTAATCTATCCATATATCTCTTCCGAAGCTCCATACGTAAAACATCTAGTTAAAATGATTCACTATATTCCTATGCTAATTAAATTCAACCAGATTTATTAAAAGCCAGTTCTCTATCGCTACACATACAATAAAAGTATATTTCTATCTCTTATGTATATACGCTATTTTATCACGAAAGCATCACACAAAATGCCTTTTTCAAGTTTATTTAAATGTCACATATCGCTTAATTAATCTTCCGATAATTAAAAGCATTAAACACAGTATAAAATAAACAACTTAAAATTCCCATAAATCATTCAAAAATATTTAATTCAAATTTCATAATTTACGCTTACATCGCAATCCCGTAACAAATGTATTAGTTCATAAAGATTTTAAAATTACAACACAACAAAAATAAAACATTGCAGAGAAAGAAAATTAAAAGAAAATAGATAAGAAAAAACTCTTCACGATTCCTCAATGAAAATAAATTTCATCCCTTTTTCTTCTTCTTCTTTGTTTGCCTCCTTTCTCTCGTAATTTCTAAGAAAATACCACATAAAATGTTAAATTAATATCAAGGTGTTTTGTGTAACACGCACACAAGAAAAAAAAAGAAAAATAAAAATGTTACAAGGAAGAAAAACTTGCAAGAACTGCTAGTTTTCTCCCAAAATTTCCGAGAGAAAAAGAAAAGAAGGAAAACTGGTGGAACTTGAAACTGAACTAAAAGAAAGAGAACCAAAAAAAATTCCTCTATACGCGTATCCCACAAAAACCATATATCACTTTTTTTTTCTATTATTTTATTTTTTATTTTTTATTTTTATTATTATTATATATTTTTTTTATTAGTGGGGAACAAGATTGTAGCTGATCGCACGCGCACAAACACTCGCAAATTTTTTAAATTTTTTTCTTTTTCCGTACGCCACGTGTCACCACGTGATTTGCCGAGAGAACCGTAGTGACACGTGGCAACTGCTCACTGGGTGGTAAACCGGCGCATGAAGAACGCTGCCGCAAAGCCCTGATTTCGAAACGGGTAACTACTGAAGCGGGCGCCGCTTCGTGTTTTTATTTCACCAACGCATGCCACGTGTCACCATGTTATTCCCGGGAATATTTACGCGAGACACGTGGCCGTGGCCATTTTCCGCTCAAGAGTGAGGGTGCACGCCGCCGATGGACAACACACGTGATTTTTTACACGAGCGCTCGCGCGATACGACTGACGGACGCGTCAATCCTGATCCGATCCCGATCCGATCGCTCGGGGAATCTGCAGCCGACATGCGGCTCCACTCGACGCCGTATGTGCGACACGTGGGGCCCACTCTGACGCCGGCCTGCGCAAAACGAATATCTGTCCCCAATCTCTCGGCCTAAGCTGATGTACACGCGCGACCAGCCGATCCTTTGACGGACGGTCCACGTTGGCGGCGCAGTGATGTTGCGCGTGGCCTTCTTCTCTCCTGCTCAAAAATTAAACTTTCATTAATTATATTTTCACCCACAAATATATTTCAAAATACATTTTAAACTTTCTTAAATTACAGCTTTAGCCTCTTTACTAATTTTAAATTAAATTTTTAAACTTTTAATAATTATAATTAAGCCCAAATTTAATTTAAATTATATTTTTAATTTTTATAAATTATAATTAAGAACTATACTATTTGAAATTATATTTGTGGACAAAAAATTATGAAATTAAGTACAATTTCGATACAAATTATGTAATTTTATTAAAAATGTATTTTTTTGGCAAATAAAAGGAAAATATTAATTTATTTAACAAAAATTAATAAATATTAAATGAACATAGCAATTATCATTACTAAAATTGTTGAAAAATAACTGTATAAAATACAGTTATCAGTGGTTCACTAAACACTCCAATGAGGCGGTCACTGAGGCCCACGACGAGGTATGTTATCCTTATATAAATCTACCCTTAGTACATATTTATTCACACCTCATACATTGTATACCTTCTCTTCTTGCTATACCAATACCTTTTACCCTCACCTTCTTACTAAAAATGGCCCTAAAGCATACCAAAAGTTTGAAAAAAGCCTACTAGCCCCTCGATTCAAATGCCCATTCTTTGTGAATGTCTTGATGTCCATGACTTTTCAATTATCAAGGAAAGGTTTTCTTATTTTCTTAGATTTCCCTATGTTCTTTTACTTATTCTTATGATGATAATTCGTTAGGAAATTCTATATTGTCCTACCTTCTGTTGTCTCTATTAACTTTTCTACCAATCTCATCTTTAGAGGGTGTAGACTCACTTTTTCCAGAGATAATATTGTTAGTTTATTATATTTTCATGATGTTGAGAACCTTTTTTTCCCATCATCGCCTTTGAATTTGAAAATATAACTTTTGCTTATCTTCCTAATGAGTATGATATTATGAATGAATGCAAAGTTGTTGACATGGAAAACAAGTTGGTTGAGCCTTGCACAATTATAATAGTGGTGCTATTATTATTAATAAAGATGCCCCTGGTTGTCATCTTAATAATGTTGTTCGTGCTATAATTCTCCCACTTTCACTATCATATTATCACTTCGTACAGAGAACACTTCCTTTGTGTTATCCTAAATGGTAAGACTATCATGATTTCTCCGATTGCTCCTTATCAATGTTCACTTGACTATCCCTTATTGATTTTCAAGTGGGGTTCCATCATTTTTCATAATATCTCTTTTTCTTGTCTTAGAGGAATTTTTTTTACTCTTTCTATTTCTTTCTAATCATGGCTCTTAGCATTCATCTTATACCTCTTCATCCTCTTCTTCTCAAAACACTACTCAATCCACTCGATGTAATTCCATTCTAACTTTTTCTACTCCATCTACTTCTCTTCCACTCAATGATGAGCCTTTCAATGTAATGAATAATTTTCTTCAAGAGATGTGCATATTCAATCAAGATTACATGGATATGCCAAGGGTTTAGACACTTGCTTAAGCTATGGTGACTTCTTACCACCTTAATCCACCATCACTTGTTCATGGTTCACCTATTTCTTCTACCTCAGTTAGACCACAACCAACTAGTTTTAGAGGTCATGCTCACTTTGGTAATTCTCCCCTTCTTTCTCTCTTATATCTTTTTAGACACTTTGGTAGAGATGAAACAGACCTTGCTATTACCTAAGTTGTTTACAACTAATTTTTTCGCACCACCACCTGCACCACCTACTACTTTTATAGATTTTGGCCAATCCTTATATAGTGGTGTCCACGAGGATGATGTTTGTAGACATGGTAACAAAGAGTATTGAACTCATTTTGTTGTTATTTTAGTTTATTTTCCTTTTACTTATTGAAATAAAATTTGTAAAATAATGCTTGTTTAATGAGAATGAGTGTGGTTTGTTTATGAATATATTGTAGCTTGTTTGATTGCTTAATATTCTCTAATGTATTGCATAAGTGTTAGGATTATTGCATATTTGCATGTATTTCTACGACATGTATGTATGTGTTTTTGTCTATTAATGTGTACCTGTGTAGGTGTAATATGATAATATTTGGATAGACTACACATTATTTTTGCATGATATTGTTTTATGTGTGCGACTTATAGGTATAGATAGAAGTCTTCAAGCTTCAGATATGCTATGTGTAGTTGCTTTAAGTCCCTTATGTTTCAGACTAACTATGTATGGATGAGTTGATCCAAGAAAATGGATAGAGCACATAAGATGGATGCACTTGGATTAGGTATGTTTTTGAGTTTTGGGTGTACGATGGTGTTTTGTTCATAGGAGCAAACATCTTTAGGTATTCCTCATGATCATTCTATGTTTGGTATATGTCTGTACCTAGTTGTACAATGTTTTGACATGGAAAGCCAAAAGGGGAGATTACAAGTCCTGTAGTTCTTTGTGTTTGTGTTTGCTTCTCATGAGCAAAACATTGGGTCTATTTATTTTACTCAATGTTTTTGTCTTCCTTTGTGTAAGTTTGGTTAATAATGATCAGTTATGCACGCATATAAATAATTAGGTACACTGTGATTGAAAACATCTTATACATACACCACAAGATTGGTTTCTTATTATGCATGTTAGGTTATGAGTGGTGGTTCTTTGTTCTTTTTAGGTGTAAATATTTAGGGAAATTACTGAGTAATTTTTGGATCGAAATTACCCGAACTCTTAATGAGTTGGTCAGTAAGGACCCTCAATGAGGGTGGCCATTGATGCTTGGTTCCTTCTATAAATAGCCCCATATTTTGGCATTTTTTAAGCATGATTTTTAGATCGAAACTCTACCCAAATCTTCTTTGAATTATCTATGTATCACAAAATACTTTTAGTGTATTTCAATATTTGTGATACATTGTGTTGGTTAAAATAGTGTGTTTGATTTACAATTTGGATGAGAACAACACTGTAAAATTAGGTTGGGTAGTATTGTTTGTATTCCTAAATTAATGGTTGTTCGTGATAAGTGGTTGTGTGTATTTCCCATGTTGGTTAATTATGTTTCGTTGTATTTCCCACGATTGGTTATTGGTGGTTTATGGTTGAGTGTAGTTCTCATGATTGGTTGTTTACTATATGTACACTTTGTTGATCTTCATGTATTGATTACACTACATTAAGTAGTTTTGGTTTTAGAGAAAAGTTGGGTTCGTGTGTTAGACCAAATTTTTGTGGAGATAACAAGTGTGGGCAACAATAGATAGTTATGGAAAAGGTCTCGACTGATATAGGTATTTTCATTTATATTTCTATCAAGTCATACTTATTTTATTACTCTATGGATTTGTTTGTTATCGAGTGATTGCTATAAGAAACCCGAGGATATTACCACATAAATAGGAGTTCTATGTAGGTTTACCTTATTATGTCTTATGTTGTGCATGCTTTATTATTTGATTGGTACAATATGAGTTTAAATTGTGTATATTTTAACATACTAAGATTTAAACTTTGGTTAGAAAGCTTTTAATATTTATTGCTTGTTTTCTAAATGTTCATTAATATATTTATTGCTTAATTTACTAGTTGTTTGTGATTCTTGTTTACTATTTTCATTGCTTTCTATTAAGAGTTTTACTTAATGCTATTGTGAGTTTGGGACAAGTCTCTAAAAAGTCAGTATCTCCTTAACCTAGTAGTATATCAAGTCTTGGACTCCTTTAGAGTGTATTTTAGTGCTTGTGTTATGTTTTGGTATGAGTAATACTTGAGTGTTGAGAGCTTAAGACTATTTTACAATTCTCTTGGGAACAAAACTATAAGTTTTGGTTGGGTTAGTATTACTTGAGTTCCCAAAACATTGTTTGTTCATTTTTATGATTGAGTGGTTTCCCATGTTGTTTATTCACTTTCTATTTCACATTACTTATCATTGGTTACCAATCATACTACTAAGTATGGTATTGGCTATAGAAGAGACTCTGATCTATATGTCAGATCAAGTGGTTATAGAGACAGCAAGCGAGGGATGTAACATGCAGTTAAGGCAGTGTATGTTTACTAATAGAGGTATTTGAATTTATATTTTAGTTAAATTATATATGTTTACTGTTTAGGGAATTGTTTGTTGTTGAGTGGTTGACATAAGCAACACGAGGTTTTTCTAAATTAGTGGTTATTTATGTTGCATGGTTGAGTGTATTTCTCACGATTGGTTTATGGTGATTCATGTTTGCATGTGGTTCCCATTATTGGCTATTTACTATCCATACACTTTATTAATCTTTGGTTACTGATCACACTACATTGAGTAGTGTTGGTTTTGAAGGAAAGCATTGTTTGTGTGTTGAACTAAGTTGTTGTGGAGGCAACAAGTGAGGGCAGTAATAGAAATTTAAGGTAGAGGTCCTAAATGATAGAGGTATTTGCATTAATATTTCTATTGAATTATTTTTGTTTTATTACTTAGTGGAGTTTTTTGCTACCAAGTGATTTCCATAAGCAATCCAAGGATGTTAAAACATAAATTAGAGTTCTATGTGGGTTTATCTCATTATATCTTGTGTTATGCATGCTTTATTGTTTGGCTAGTACAATCTAAGTTTAAAATTGCATATGTTTTAATATACTAAGGTTTAAACGTTTATTAGAAAGCTTTTAATATTTATTGCTATGCTTTCTATATGTTGATTAATACATTTGTTTGTTAGGCTGTTTGTGATTATTCTTTACTACTTTCATTGATTTCTTTTAAATGTTTTACTTACTCCTATTGCGATTTTGGGATGAGTCCTTAAAGAGTTAGTATCTCCTTAACCCGATAGTATTTCGAGTCTTGGACTCCTTCAGATTGTATTTTAGTGCTTATGTTATGTTTTTATGTGAGTAAAATAGCGTAATTGAGTGTTGAGAGCTTAATATTATTTTATGATTCTTGTGAGAAAAAAATGTGAGTTTGGGTCGGGTTAGTACTACTTGAGTTCCCAAAACAATGTTTGTTCTTTTCATGGTTGAGTGGTTTCCCACGTTGTTTATACACTTTCTATTTCATGTTACTGATCACTAGTTATCAATTACACTAATAAGTGTGGTGTTGGCCCTGGAAGAGAGTAAGATATATGTGTCAGATCAAGTAGTTATGAAGGTAGCAAGGGAGGAAGCAACATGAAATTAGGGTAGTATGGTCCGATTGATAGTGGTATTTGAGTTTATATTTCAGTCAAGTTGTATTTGTTTACTATTTACCTCGTTGCATATGTATGCTCTTCTATTGTTCTAGTATAATCTTTGTTTAAATTGTGTATGTACCAACATACTATGATTTAAACTTTGATTATAAATATTTTATTATTTATTACATGCTTACTACTTTCTGAATATTATCCTTTGTTTAATTTAATCTATCTACTTTGTGATTAATTTACATTGCTTCTATGTTTTATCTACTACGTGTTTACTTTTTGCTACTAGCAAATTTTGGGAGAGTCCTTTAGGTGCCAATGTCTTCTTATCCTGGTTTTGTTCCTAGTTTTAGACAATATATGTCTATAAACAATAGATCTCTACAACAAATAATTGTCTAATAAATAACTGTTTATAATATATAATTATCTACAAAGCTGCAATAGTTCAATCCTAATCAGACAAGGATAAGTTATCATGTTTATTATTTACTTATATATAGTCACATATGCATAACATAATATCATATCTAATATCAAATATCACACATCTCATAATAGAGAATCACAGCTAAACACTCTCTTTCCACATAATTACTAGAGTGAGGCTGAGATCTCCTCTAACCTATATATTATAGCTACTGACTTAAGGATCATGGGGCCAAAGATTACTCCCCATAAGATGTGGACCTAAAATTTTATTCATCTTGAAGATTCTAAGGAGAGTAGTTCAACTCGGTGTTAACAAAAATCGATGTTAACATTTACCGAGAAGGAAGCTAAAGTTGAATAGTTACATGAGAAAGTCATCGTACTTTACAATTCTATTACTTATATGTAATTTTTCCTTAAAGAAAAGGAAGATTTGATTAGAGCTTTAAAGGATAAGGTCTCAGTGAGTAAGAAGTAGCTTGTTTAATCATCCTTTATTATTAACAAGTTGATGATTAATTCTTAGAAGCCAAATGAGATCATCAATAGCACCAAGTCTTTCAGTGATATAAGAGGAATTGGCTATGAAGAAGGGGTGTCTACTTCAAAGGTGTTGTAGCAAAATTTCTCAAGTCTACAACGCAAGAATCAAAGTTATCGTCTTTTACTACCACTCCCAAAGGTAAGTTAGTTGTTACATCCCAACCTCTTTACTTTATCAAGGTGAACACTTCACCTAAGGCTTGTTCTTTCCGTCGCTCTAGTAGTAGCCTTTTGCCTTTACAGACTATTTCTTCTACTTGTCACCTCTGTGGTGAATGCAGGCATCTAAGATCCAACATCAGAAAATTAACTTCTCATCCTTGTTTGATAGTTCATATATGTGCTTATTCTTCTTATTTTCCCTTGCATTTTACTCCTCAGAGTTAGACACCTAGATTCTTTCATTCCTTGGCACATTTGTGCCATCTATGCAGCCCTATTGGCCACCTTGCTATGTAGTGTCCCTCGATCTTTACGGAGTACCTAAAAGAGTTCTCTACCTCACTCTCCCCTATCTATTATGTCAAGACATGGCTATTGTGGCTCATTTGAGCATCTTAAAGCTAGATACATTATTCATCATAGAAACAATGCAGAAAGAGATAAATCTTCTTCATAGAGTTTTCCTTGCCATGTGTATAGGGATCACTCAAGCCATTTTTCAAGATTTTCTAAGAAAAATGTACCTCAAGTTCCCCATACACCACATGCTTACATGATAGGAGAACACATCTTAACTATGTTTCCTTTCATAAATTCTTTAAAAAGAAGAATGTAGTTTGATCACTATTTTTGGTGATTTGTGTAGTTTGAGAAATTTATTTCTTCTCTCTATTGATTTGTAGTCTTTTTGTATATGTGGATTATTATTTTGTTTGATATTTATTTATGTTATCTTGCACACTTTATTTCTTTAAAAATTAAAAAAAATCCATGTTAGGGAGTTTTATGTTGTCCTGCCTTTTTTAGTGACTTTTGACTTTTCTATTGATCTCGTCCTCAGAGGGCAAAGATTCACTTTTTTTTAAGAGATTATGTTGTTAATTTATTATATCTTCCTGATGTTGATGAGCCTTCTTTCCCCAATCATCCTCTTTGATTTTGAGAATCTAACTACTTACCTTCCTTTTAACTATTCTCAGGTGAATGAATGTAACTTCATTGAGGTAACAAACCAGTTAGTAGGGACTAGTCACACCTATGGTGGAGGTGCCCTTACTGTTAATGACAATGCCATTAGTCATCATATTAATGATGTTGTTAGCACTGTCATTCATCCTTATCAGCATCATCATACTGTTACTCCATGTAAAAGACACTTCTTTTATGTTATTCTTAATGGTGGGACTATAAATCTTGTAAACATGATTTATAAGACCATCATTTTTCTTCCAATTGCTCCTTTTCTTTTTTCACTCCATTATCCTTCATTGATTTCTATGTAAGGTTCCAACCTTTTTCGTGATATTTCCTTTTCCTCCAATAACAAAGTTACTCTTTCACTCTAGTTATTTCCTTCTGGTAGAGGCTCACATTGCTCTTCAACTGCTTGTTCCTATTCTTCTTCTTAGAATGCTATTCAATCCACTTATTATACTTCTATTCCCATTTCTTATTCTCCCTTTATGTTCCTTTCAAATATGATGTTTTTGATGCCATTCATACTATCTATAAGGAGTTGTGTACTTTCAATCTAAATTACACGGATATATAGAGGGGCATGTAATTACTCAGGCTTAGGCTACTTCTTACCAACCTGCTCCCTCACCATATGTTCATAGTTCTCCTCTCTCCTTAGCCTCAGTTAAACCTTAACTTGCTGGCTCCAGAAGCCCTCCTTCTCACTTTAGTATAGCTTTCTTTGGTTATTTTACCTCCTTATTCATAAATATTGATGGAGATGAACTTGACCCTTCACTTGACCTATTTGTTGCTTTCGTTCTCTAACATCAGTCTACCACACCACCTATAAACCATGAAAAGTCCTCAGGTAGTGGTGTCCACGATGATAATGATGATGGAGAGGGCAGGGGATAGTGTTGAACTTGTTTTTATGTTTCTTTTAGTGTAATTGTTTTTTATTTTGTTGAAATAAAAATGTAATGTAGTATTTGTTTAATGAGAATGAGTTTGTATGATTCTTCAGTTTCTATTCTAGCGTATATTGCTTCTCATTTTTTATTACTTTAATATTTTTTATTATGTTGCATGAGTGTTAAGATTATCGAATTCTTGTATGCATTATATCTCTCATATATGGGTGTTCCTTTAACTTTCTGTGTCAAAAAGAGGGAGAAGTTTGTGTGCATAACTATGTGAATGTAAGATTATACTACATTTTGTTGTTTGACTTGCATTCACTTAGGGGGAGTGTTGCATGAAGTTAGAGGGCGTTGTGTACATTACATGTGTTTTTGTTACATGTCCAATTGTGTTTATCCTATTGGTGTGTACCTGTCTAGGGATAACATGATAGTATCTGATAAACTATGCGTTGTTTATGCATGATACGATCATGGGGTATGTGTTTATTTTGTGTGTGCAGGTTTCAGGTGTAGATTGAGACCTTTGAATTTCATACTTAAAGTGTGCAATTATGTTGAGACCCTCATGTTTCAGACTGATATAGTGTTGATAATTTGATATGAGAAGATGGATGAAGCACACAAGACAAATGCATTTAGAGTAGGCATATTTTAGGGTATTAGGTATGCAATAATGTTTTGTTCATGGGAACAAATATCTTTAGATCATCTTCATGATCATCTCATATTTGAAAAGACTATGTACTTAGTTGTGCTGTGTTTTCCATGGAAAGCCAAAGGAAGAGTATGTAAATTCTATTGCTTTTTGTGTCTTTGTTGGAATTCCTATGTGTAAAACACAGATTCTATTTATTTTACTTAGTGTTTTTTCTTCCTCTGTGTATGGTTAGTTACTGTTGATACATAATGAACACACACACATAGTTAGTCACGCTTTATATTCGAGCATGTTATACACATACCACAGGTTTTTTTTCCTAGAATGTATGCTAGGTTGTGAATTATGGTTTTTGTTTTATTGTGTGTATGAGTATTTATGAAAAATTACTCTATATTTTTTTAAAATAAAAAATCACACTTTTTGGCACCTTGATAAGGCCCTCGATGGACCCCTCATAGAGCCCCCGAGAAGATGGTCGGTGAGGTTGGCCAACAAGGCCTCGATGAGGGTGGTTAAACTTGGTAGGTTTTTCTATAATTACCCATATTTTCTATCTTTTCTCAAGCAAAAAAATATAGCAAAACTCTGTCAAAATTTTCTCTAATTACTACTTCTCTTTCATAATTTACTTTGAATGTATTTTAGTGCTTGTTTTAAATTTTTGTATGAGTAAAATAGTGTACTTGAGTGTTGAGAGCTTAAGACTATTTTACGTTCTTGTGAGAACAAAATTGTGAGTTTGGATTGAGTTAGTATTACTTGACTTCCCAAAATATTGTTTGTTCATTTTAGTGGTTGAGTAGTTTTTCACATTGTTTATACACTTTCTATTTCACGTTACTGATCATTGGTTACCAATCACAATACTAAATGTAGTGTTGGCTTTGTAAAAGAGTCAGATTTGTGTATTAGATTAGATCAGTGTATCAAATCAAGTAGTTGTAGAGGCAATGAGTGAGGGTAGCAATAAGTAGTTAGGATAGTGTGGTCTTCATTGATAGAGGTATTTGAGTTTATATTTATATCAAGTTGTATTTGTTTGTTGTTTAGTAGATTGTATGTTGTCGAGTAGTTGGCATAAGCAACCTGAGGATTTTATCATATAGATAGGGATTCTATATGAGTTTACCTCATTACATATGTTGTTGTGTACACTCTACTATTATGCTACTATAATCTAAGTTTAAATTGTGTAATGTACCGATATACTATGATTTAAACTCTGATTAGAAAGCTTTTATTATTTGTTGCATGCCTATTGCTTTCTGAATATTAACCTTTGTTTAAATTAATCTGTCTTCTCTATGATTAATTTACATTGCTTCTATTTTATTTATTACATGTTTACTTTTCACTACTAGCTAGTTTGGGATGAGTCTTTTAAGAGTCAATATCTCCTTATCCTAGTTGTGTTCTAGGTTCTAGACTCTTTTAGGATGCTATGTGAAAAAATCACAATGGATGATGCAAATGGCTTATAACTTACTCATGAGCCATATTAGAGAGACCTAAACTGTTCTTACCTCACCTTTGTCTTCTTTCAATCTCTTTGTTAAAAACAATATAAAACCATCAAATAATGACTCAAGATTTCTTAATCTCAATTAAGCTCCGTAACTTATTTTTGGAAATCAAGTTTTCAGTTAGTAACAACTTATATTTCACGGGTCTCAACCACTAAATTTCTTTTCAAAACCTAAGGACAGAGCTTCTTCCTTTGGCCCTGGTAGAGGACATGTTCAATGCTAATTAAGTGGAAAATTTGGTTATAGAGTTGCTAACTATTAGTTTCAATATGATAAAAAAATATGTACCACTAAGCCAAGGTCAATCCAATTTCAAGTAGTCTCCTATACCACCATATCAAGCTGCAACATATCCATCAAAACCTCCTCCATAATTTGGCCCTAACCACTATTTTCCTAGACCATATGGTGGCTACTCCAACTTTTAATTCTATTCATTACTCTCATTTTCAACCTTAGTTTGAACCTTCATATCCTATTTTGTCTTATTCATCTTTATTTACACTAGCATTTGTACCTTCGTTTCCTCAATTTCATTATACATCTCAAGCTCATTTCACACAAACTTCAACCTTCCACTTTCTTGATTCTAATGTAAGTCACTATGTCACACCTAATGTTCAACATTTGCCTACTCTTTACCTTATGTTGGAACTGAATAGCTGATGATTGGTAATGGTAAGGCCTTGTCTATTTCTTAAATTGGTACTAATCAATTTTATTCTTCTAATCTTACTCATAAGCGTTTATTGTTGAACAATATTCTTCATGTTCCCTCCATTGCAAAAAAATTACTTAGTATCTCACAATTTGGCAAAGATAAAAATGTCTTTTTTGAATTTCACCTAATCTATTGGTGTATTAAGGATCAAGTAGAGGGGAAGGTCCTTCTTTAATGTAACCTATATAATAGTCTCTATGATTTTGATATTAACTTTCCATCTTTTTCTAAGCCTAACACTCACGTGGATAACTCTTGTGGAGCTTTCACTACTATTTCCAATAAAGCCTCTGTAGCCTTAACTCTTTGGCATCAAAGATTGGCTCATGCCTCTCTTTCTTTAAAAAAAATAGTATTAGCTAAATGTAATATTCCTTTTCAACACACTACTTCTAATGAGTTACTATGTAATGCTTGTGAAAACTCCTTTACATACTATTCACTCTAATTTTTGGGTAGTTTCAATGCAATCCCTAAATGGTTATGCTTACTCTATAACTTTCATTGATGAATATAGTAGTTATATTGATATATTTTCTAAAAAAATCAACTATAAGTTAAGCCTTTATTCAATTTAAAATTGAACTTGAATTACAAATAGGTCATAAAATTAAAATACTACAAAATGATTGGGGTGAGAATTTCAAGGCCTTACCTCCTTTCTCACGTGCTGGTATCATTCACCATACATCATGTCCTTAATCACATGAATAAAATATCATAGTTGATAGGAAGCATAGACAAATTGTGGATTTGGGTATGTCTGTGTTACATCATGCTTCACTTCCTTTGCATTATTGGGGTGTGGCTTTTTTCCCAAGCACTTTTTTAATTAGTAGTTTACCTATACCTATCTTATTAGATAAACACCACTTGAAATTTTATTTGGTCAAATCTTGATTACAAAATTTTAAAAGTTTTTGGTTGTTTATGTTATCCGTGTATTAGACCCTATAACAATCATATATTAGAATAAAGATATATTTGTTGTACCTTTGTAGGTTACATTCCATGATACAAAGGATACAAGTCTCTTACTCCTATTGGTAGACTCTATATTAATTGTAGACTCTCATAAAAGATACTTTCAATATTATTTTACCTATTTTGCATAAAAAATACTATTCTGATCCTTCAATTGAGTCTACTACTATTCTTGTTTAGTCTTTCACATATACTTTTCTTAGACTTTTCCCAACTCCTAATACACTATCCACACATTCTATGAGCTATCAACATCTACTTTGTCCTCATCTCCATTTTCTAGTCCTATTGAACCTATACTCTCATCTTTTTCAAATTCAAACATTTGTCCATCTTGTACTTCTACTACAAACTTTTCTATTGAAACTATCTCTATTCCTCTAGCTTCTCAATCTACACCATCAAGTCCTAATGTTCACCCCCTGATAACTAGAACCAAAACAGGTATAACCAAACCAAAATCTTACATGGTTGCTCTTGGTGAATTTAATATCAAAGAATCCTGTTCTATAAAACAAGCACTTTAAGACCCTTTTGTGGTAGAAAGGTTCAATGCAAGCTGAATACAATGCTCATATTAAAAAAACATAGTCTTTGATTACAGCTCCAAAAGATAGACTTATTATTAGCAACAAATGGATGTTTCAAGTTAAAACACTTTCAGATGGTTCTATGGATAAAAGAAAGTACCTTGTGGTAGCAAATGGGTATGATTAATCACCTAGATTTGACTTTCTAGAAACCTTTATTCCCGTGATTAAACAAGTGACCATATGCATTGTTCTCTCAATTGTTCTTTTAAAAAATAATTGAAGCTACATCAGTCGGACATAAATAATATTTTCTTAAATGAAGCCTTATATGAGAGGTTTACATGTCTCAACCTAAAGACTTTAAAGATCTAGCACATCCACATTATGTTTGCAAGTTACACAATGGTATTTATTGGCTTAGACAAGCCTCACGAACACGGTTTGAAACATTTAAAACTGTACTTTTGAGTACAGGGTTTCAACAATCCAAAGCTGACGTATCTTTCTTTATTAATGTTACTTCTTATGCTATCGTTTATGTCTTAGTTTATATTAATGATATAGTTATTATGGGAAGTGATAAAATTTACGTTTTGTCTCTTATTTCCTTTCTTATTTCTAAAAATTAAAATTAAGGGATATCTAGTATTAACTCAAGGTAAATATATTCATCAATTATTGATTAAAGTTGGCATGAAACAAGCAAAGAGAATAACTACTCCTATGTCTACTTTATTACCACTTTATGATTATTACGTAAATTTGTATGAATATTCCACCATATATAGAAGTCTATCATTTGTATCACTCGATCATATATTTTATAGTCGGTTAACAAGTTCAATAAATTTGTAAGTAATCCTTTGAAACCTCGTTGACATACCGTAAAATAATTTATTAGATTATTAAATTATTTTATTATTAAAATGATTTATTAGATTCATTGAATAAGATTATTAATTTTCAAAAATTTCAGTTTAGGCTAAAATATTATCATTAGTTAACAAATGAGTTATACTCTTTTATCAAATATGTTCTTTTTATTCAATTATGCAACTTACAAATGTATAATTATACAATCGGATATATAGGTGGAAAAAAAAGGAGCATAGAAGAAAAGTAGAACAAATGAGTTATACTCTTTTATCAAATATTTTCTTTTTATTCAATTATGCAACTTACAAATGTATAATTATACAATCGGATATATAGGTGGAAAAAAAATGGAGCATAGAAGAAAAATAGTGTATTCGTTAAAAGTAGGGGTGTCCAAAAACCGGATTGGACCGGACCAAACCGTAAAACCGGACCGGACCGGACCAAACCGAACGGTTTTACTAATCAAACGGTCCGGTCCGGTTTGTATTAATTTTAAACCGTTCAAACCGGACCGGACCGGTTTAATAATATATTAAAAATTTCACATTTTTCTTCATTAAATTATAAAAAAATCGAACCAAATCGGGAAATAAACCGGACCGAATCGCTTTATAAGTCAAACGGTCCTGGTGGTTTTATTTTTAAAACCGTTTCAAACGGTCCGGTCCGGTCCGGTTCTAGTAATATGAACGGTTTGGTCCGGTTAGATTTTTTTTAAGGAAAACCGGACCGAACCGGACCGTGGACACCCCTAGTTAAAAGTGAATATTTATGATAATTTTGTAAAGAAAGTTATTTTTATCTTCTTTTAATCTTTTTCTATTTAAAATAATTTGTATTTGGTAATAAAATTTTATCATTATATATTTTATTGATTGGAGTATGTTATTATTATATTATTTTTTTTAATTTCACAACTTATCTAATACAAATTTAAAAAAAAATAATATTAAAAAATAAATTATATTTTTATTAATTTTAAAATTAATATTACATACTTAATAAAACTAACAAGGAAACATTCTATTTTATTTTATATATTTAAATTGAATATGTTAATGTAAAGATGAGTTATTTTAACATGTATATATAGCATATAAAAATAACATTAGATATTATTCACTTAATTAATTTTATTAAATAATTATGATCAATTTTGTAATATCTTTTACAAATTCAAGTCGAAAAAAATCAATTTTTGTATTAAAATTTTTAAATTCATCGCAACTATTAATTAGAAGTAATTAAATGAATGAAATCTAATGTTTTTTTTTAAATATATATGTTTATCATGTATATTAAGGGAACGTAAGAGGCTTTTATTTTTCGAAACAAAGAACTAATTAATTGCATATATTTTATAAGAAAAATATTGAGTATTTATTAAAGGGTAATAAATAATGATATTATTACACCTTGTTTTATTATTAGTACCATATCAGTTTTATTTTTATAATTATTTATATTTTATTATTTATTAGATAAAATTATTATTAATAAAAATATTTATGATATTAATAAATTTAATTACGTTGATGTCGTTACCCTAGTTACAAGATTACATATTGCTATGAAAGGTAATTTTCTCAATTGTAGTTAAACCTATTTGTTTCTTTTTTTATTTGAGATATAATTAATTAAAAAATATAAAAATGGTTAAAAAAGTTAATTAGATCATGCTTCATAGCTAAGCAAAATAAAAAATTAATTAATTAGTTCATATTTTATTTTCGTGACTTCCCTCGCTTCTTCCAATTTTTTGTCCGATCACATTCCCTATCCCCCGAGCCAGTGACTCAATGTCGCTAGCACCGAGTCAACTCACCTCCATATCCAAATCGACCATTGTCTTCTTCATTCAATTGACCCTCGTTCGACTCGCTTGTTTAATCTCCGGCAATCCCACCACATCTCATCTTCTTCTCCGATCATCTCACCCTCATGCCCTTCCTGCCTATATATTTCCTCTCCATCGTTCTTCTCCCAATTCTTCATCTATTTCAAATACTCATCGCCATCTCCAGAGATCCGACTCCTCTCGCCGTCCCAATGCTCGCATGAGACTCTATGATGATCTCCTCCTCAATGGGTGCGTTTCGGATTTACTTTTTATTGTCTTTTATGCTTATGTTTTTGTTTTTCAATTTGGATTAAGACTATTGTTTATTTGAGTTCAAAGGTACTATACGACTCGACTTTGGATGGGAACTCCGCCTCAGAGATTTGCTCTTATTGTTGATACTGGGAGTACTGTTACATACGTCCCTTGCTCTACTTGCGAGCAGTGTGGCAATCACCAGGTTGTTTTTCAAGTTCCGGAACCTTTTTATTGTATTTCAAGGGTTATATGTTGATTTACTTGCTAGTTTGATCATATTTGATGTAATTCACGTTTACTGTGAGTTGATAGTTTTGATGGAGATAGGATAGAAATACATTTGAATTTTTGGGTTTTCTTTTCTAGGTTTGCATTTTTATTATTATCTTCTTTTTTTCTTCCCCTTTTTGGGGTTTTGATAGGACCCAAAGTTTGATCCAGAAATGTCGACCACCTACCAACCTGTGAAATGCAACACAGATTGCATTTGTGACAATGACAAAGTGCAATGTGTGTATGAGAGGCAGTATGCTGAGATGAGTACTAGCAGTGGTGTGCTTGGTGAAGATTCATTATCCTTTGGCAATCAGAGTGACATTGCTCCACAACGAGCTGTTTTTGGATGTGAAAATGAGGAAACCGGGGACCTTAAAACTCAGCGTGCTGATGGTATAATGGGGTTGGGGCGTGGTGATCTTAGCGTTGTGGACCAGCTTGTTAGAAAAGGTGTTATCAGTGATTCATTTTCATTGTGTTATGGTGGAATGGATATTGGTGGAGGTGCAATGGTTCTTGGTGGTATTTCTCCCCCTTCAGACATGGTGTTTGCCTACTCTGATCCTGTGCGAAGGTGTGTTGAAAAAAAAAATTGCTCTATAAATGTAAAGTCGCATTATGCAATTTCCTAACAAATACAATCAATAAATCTCATGCATTTACTCTAGTTTTGGGATGGAAACAGTCCATATTACAATATAGATTTGAAGGAGATACATGTAGCGGGGAAGCGCTTGAATTTAGAACCAAGTGTATTTGATCGAAAACATGGAACTGTCCTGGACAGTGGTACTACGTATGCTTATCTACCGGAAGCAGCATTTTTAGCATTTAAAGATGCTGTAAGTTTCTATTTCTGATTAGCTTTGAAGTAAATACAGCTTTTGTTATGAAGAAATATGAAACAATACATATCGTTGCTTCTTTCTCCATGCTTTATCATTTTTAGGTGGTATAATGATTTCAAAACAACTAAGTATCAGCCAGTTCTTTTTTAAGTTCTATTGCTGATTGGTTTCATTCATAATAAATATATTAACAATAATGAAACAAATCAAGAAAGAATGGAGAAAAGAAAACAAAGTCTAATTCATTTTATTTCTACTATAAAAAGTCACTTTATACTATTAATAATAATTTAGTGCTTTAAATCGATTGAGTATAGTAGCTTACAATCAATGCACAAATAATATCTTTCATCTTGCAGATCATGAAGGAACTTAATTTTTTGAAGCAAATTCGTGGACCTGATCCAAATTATAAGGACATCTGCTTTTCTGGCGCTAGAAGGTATAATACAAGTGTACCTGCAGACGTCTGCTGTAAGAAGAGTATTAAGAATTCATTCTTCTTATTGGTTCTAACAATTCAACCAATTCTTGCTTCAGTGATGCATCCGAATTGTCGAATACCTTTCCAACTGTTGATATGGTTTTTCGCAACGGACAAAAGATGTCACTTTCACCTGAAAATTACTTGTTCCGTGTAAGTATCTGACTTTATCAGTATCATTATTCCACCCTCTTTCTTTCTTTGGTTTATGTAAACCTTATTTCCTATAGGTATCACCGATTTATTGCCATAGTAAAATTTAAACAAAAGTCAATAACTAGATTCTATAGGTTTTAATTTTGATTGCAATCATGCTACCATTGATCTTTGGGTGCTTACTGATATAATACTGTGCTTTAAATTAAATTCTATTTTCTTTTAGTTTTGATTGCAATTGTGCTAGTTTGTCCATTGATCTTTGGATGCTTAGTGATTTAATATTGTATTTTATATGAAAGCATGCAAAAGTGCGTGGTGCATATTGCTTGGGGATTTTTCAGAATGGAAAGGATCCATCCACTCTTCTAGGAGGTAAATTATGCTATGGCAACAAAATATAGATTATTTCATTCAAACAATTTTTACTTGCTACTTCCATAGTAATAACTTTCCTGCCACTCTATGCTTCCGTCTTTTAACTTTCATCTATTTGTAATAGGAATTATTGCTCGCAATACTCTTATAACATATGACCGTGAGCAATCTAAGATTGGTTTCTGGAAAACTAATTGTTCTGAGTTATGGGAAAGACTTCAAGTATCTCGTTCTCCTCCACAAATGAATCCACTTCCTAACGACAAGAACTCAACTATTGAAGCACCACCTGGATCTAGATTAGCACCAAACAAGGCCTCACATTATGTATTTCCAGGTAAAATTATTTGTAGACCTCCGAGTACTTAGATTCTACCTACTTTGTATTTCTTACCATTGTATTCATATGGCATCTTCAGCTATCATTGTTTATTGTGTTGTGTGCACTTATTTCACAGGGCACATTATCTTTTCTATAAATAAATACACATTTTATTGTTCCTCTAGCTCCATTTAAATCATTTGTGAAGTTGATAACAGTTAATATTAAAATCATTGGCAAAGAGGAGTGTTCAAACTGAATAATATCTTTGTGGGGATGCTCTTCTACATTAAAATCAATCAATTTCTTCTATCTGAAGCAGTGATATATAATCTTATGATGATTTTCTAACAGCAAGCAGATTATTTTTACCAAATATTTAATATTGTATTGTAGTAACCTTTGATAACTTTGGTCCACAGATGAATTCAAAATCAGACAAGTAACATTCGACTTGTCATTGAACATTAGCTATGCAGATCTAAAACCTCACATCACAAAGCTGGTTGAATACGTAGCTCATGGACTAGACATTAGTACTTCACAGGTTAGACAAAGACTGCTATGGAACAAAGACCAAACGTGACTAATTTGTACTTTAAATTATATACTTAGAGAAACTTACGAGGTTGTATTTGTGTGTAATTAAGATAATCTTCAGTATCCTGTTCTAAATATCGTAATTGGGTGAATTTAGGTTCGCTTATTGAATGTTACACCTGATGGGAATAATTGCCTCACTAAGTGGACCATATCACCTGCAGGATCTGCTGACTACGTTTCTAATGGAACTGCAGCTGTAAGTGAACTTTGTAAAGCTGGAACTATTGTTTTTGCAGAAATCAGCTATGATTATCTTCTTGATAAATTTACTTTTCCCACAGAGGATAATTTCCCAGCTTGCTGAGCATGAGATGCAGCTTCCTAGTACCTTTGGGCAATATGAGCTTGTTGGGTGGAATGTCCAAACCAAGTCAAAACAGTATGTTACATTTCTGGAATCCATCTTCTGATACAAGTTACAATAGTGCATTGTACTTGTTCTGAAATTATAGTTTCCATTTCAAAATTTGTTTGTCATAATTGAGTACAATGCCATCCGTTTGTCTGCCTTTACAATTTATGTTTTTCCAAGGATTCAGTTTCTTACACTAGCATTGGCAATTTGATTTCTCTCTTAATGTCATGCTAAAACTGCAATGAATAAGTATAGATACCAAATAAAATGTTTTGACTTTGTCCTTGAGCATTCCTTAACCAAGCAACTAGTTCTGTCACATTTGCCTTTAGAATTACTCTGTTCCTTTCTCGTTGTTTCTTCAAACTATACGATTAAAGTTTTATTATTTTTTATTTTAAAATTGTTATGTTTTATACTTTTATTTGATACCCTTCATTTCTTAAATGATGCAGGACTTGGTGGCAGCAAACCCATGTGGTGGTTACATTTGCAATTTTTGTTGCTCTAGTAATCGGACTGGCAGCCTTTGGATTGGTGGTTATTTGGAAACGCCTGCAGCAACCCATCAATACTTACAAGCCTGTCAATGTTGCTGTTCCAGAGCAAGAACTCCAGCCACTTTGAACATTTAGAGCGTGACTTGATTCTTGACTCCCAGATAAGTCGATCAATCAATCTCTTAATTGATTGAGATTTTTGTTTAGTGAAATGCAATTTTTTTTTTACAATTTTTGTAACTAATCTTTGACTATATAGTCTAACCCAAATAGAGTCATAGAAAGAACAGCTCACATTGTGGTTCTGTAGACAACCAAATTTGTCTGTGAATATTGTAACATACAGGGGGAATCAAATCAAAAGCTTGCTCAATAAGGCTATTTTTCTCAGAAGTTGGGACTCTTATTCTTTTCTGGGTGAGGATCTGATTTCTGTTGTATTTTTCCCCATAAAACGATAACGCATCGTATGTTTAGAATAAAAGAAAATCTACAATTTCATATATGCATATTAATTCGTTTTTAGAGGCATGACCGTTAGTAGAATGGTAAAGGCATTATGTTCCATTATTGAGGGCATTAATTTGAGTTTTTTAAACTCAATGCGGTGCGGAAAAGGGAAACATTTGTTTCGCAGATATGAATTTTAACTTACACATTTTAACTTCGTATCTTTGTAAAAATGTGCACTTTAATCTTAAATATAAACTAACGTGCACTTTCTAAACCAAATGTAAGATATTGAAGTGCACATTTTACAACGGAAAGTTTAGCTATGAGATTAAAATTCCTGTTTGTCCAAATCTATGAAATTGTTGGCGCCCTTTGCTGTTGTGGGAAAAGGGCACTAGTATTCCCACACTTTCTTTCAGAAGAGATTATTAGTGAGTGTTTTAAATCCCGCAATTCCCTCAAAGATAGACTTATGTCACGTCCCGTCCAAACTGTCCCTAAAAATCCAAATGATGGCTGCCTAAAGGATCTAGACATATGGAAAGTTCTAGAGTTACCTAGAGGCTAGAGTGGCTAGAGTTGATCGACTCAACCTGCGTCAAGACCCTAGTATCGTTCTTCAGCAGCACGCCGAGAGTGCTAGGACGTCGAATATTCCCTGTAACACGCCTGATGGTTCGTGAGTGACGTAGGTTCGCCGGAAGCTTACGAACATTCCTAACGTGTACGAAGGAACTAGACAAACCTAAGACTCTAGAGTCGATGTAAGGTCCTGTAACCTCAGGGCATATCAGACATGTAACTCTCAGATATTCTGTAGCTAAAAGGATTCTAGAGAAACGTGGCAAGATACTCAGGCTTGCCACACACTATAAATAGACTTATCGGGTCTTCATTTGTATTCATTCTCGGGAATTCTTAGCATTTGTAACATAAACTCTCTAGAGCAATACAAAGCATTCTTTGCAAACTCTTTCTATTCTCTCTGAGTTACATTTCGAATTCAAAGACAAAGTTTAGCGCAACGGATGCATACTCAAGCGCCGCACGATCGCTACTTGAGAAATTGGTGTCGTGACACTTAGCCGTGACTACGTGCCAAGAACATCTGTGAGTATCAAGAAGTGGTTCGAGGTCCCGAGGGAAAATGATCTATACGTCCAAGAAGGCGAGAAATGTTCCTTTTGCCCAAGACGAGTGATGTTCCTAGGCATAGGATAAAGGATTTGGAAATCGATGATGGACGGAGCTAAAGGTGAAAGCTATCCAAGAATGGGAACCTCCTACCATGTTCCCGAGTTAAGATCTTTTCTCGACTCAGGAACTACCAAGGTTTATCAAGTCCCACTCGCCGAAAGTGAAATTTTTACTCACTAACTTGTTTCAAAAAGAACAAGGCTCGGGGAATGGACAAGTGAACGCCAAGCCTCAAGCCAAGAGTCATGCCGCGAGGAAGAGTTTGCTTTTGCCTACCGTGACTCCTTCCAAGAGGTACGAGTCGCATACCTGATGCATCTGATTTTGCCATCGGCGAGTATTGACGCAGAAGCGACGTCCGATAGCCTCATGAGAATGCTGCAGTTTAACGACACCGAACGCCGCTACACCGTATAAGCAGGCTGAAACGACCGCCATTCATTGTCTACAAGGCGACACTACTTATCGGCTCTCATTTTGTTATCACGACGGACATCGCCGTAACAGCTTACTTCCGTACTAAAAGAAGCTGAGTCCCAAGCAAGCTCGACGGCAGGATTTTTGGCGTAGGCTTTGACTGCTGTGTCGGAATACAAGCCCTGGCAGAGCTTAACGCGTGGCCGACGCGTCGAGTCGAAAGACTCGAGCTAGCCTTTAAGAAAGCCAAGTAGTCCTTGTTAGAAAGGATCAAAAAGCGGTTGCAGCACGACGCCTCTGCTCAAAATCTCCTTACCCTCATCAAGTGAAGACGAGACGATTTTGGCCGAGTGACTGACTACTCTACGCCAAGCTGCAGTCGTATCTTCGTACAAAACGGTGGCTTAAGGAAAGGAGCTTATCAAGGAATGCTATGATTCCCATTACGGGCTAGACACCCAGTGAACGAGGCGCACCCTGCTTTCGATCAAATCCATCTACTATCGTCTCAACTTCTGACGATGTCGGCGCTACAAGACTCGCCGTACGCCAACAAGACAAGATAGAAAGCAAAGATGCACCCTGATGATTGCTAGAACCGTTGCCTCATTCCTGCAGACCATACGAGAGTTGTCCTACGGACTTCATTACTGTCCGCCAAAATCGTAGGCTGGCAAAGATAATTGACGTTATCGACCGCTTCAAAGAAATACGCAACATTCATACCTACCTCAACGATCGCACGGCAGATGAGACTCGCACGCTATTCCTTAAACATGTCAGGAAGCACGGGGATTCCATCCAACATAGGAAAGTGACCAAGACCCACGATTCACAGAAAATTTTGATCTAAATTGTTCAAGCCGTCGGGATCAAACTTGAACTTCTACAAGCTTTCATCCTCAAAGCGACGGGACAGACGGAGCGTGCCAATGCATTACCGAGTCAGATTCCTCGTGCATTTTCAGGAGCTGCCAATCAACGAGATTGGGCAAAGTCAGCCGGATGTAGCCCAATTTTCGTATAATCCGCAAGAAGCGAGTCCACCGCAAAGCAGTCCCTTTCGAGATTGTCAGCGGGCAAAGAACCCACGACTCCCATGCGCTCGCCACGAAGTTACGGGCGGAAAGAGCCCCGCCGCTTTCTTCAAGTTTGCCAAGGCCCTGCATAAACAAGCTGAGTCCCGAGCCTATTTGCATAAAGGCGGCCAAGACGAAGAATCGGGCCGACAAGAAGAAGAGGATGGCAGTAGTTTCGTGAAGCGTGATTCGTCCTCCGTGAAACTATTGCCCCAACAATTCAAGTCCTCGCGAAGGTTCATAAAGGGTCGCGCGGAAATACGAGCGGACCATTTCCGTCCTCAAGAAAGCCTGAAAAGGTGTCATACAAACCGCAACTCCCTCCAAAGCTTAAAATCTATCCTGGCTCTCACGTAAGTACGCTAAACCCTTTCACGGGAGACAACGAAGACACGAGTGCAGTGGAGAATTCAAGAGGCGCTACCGCAGCTGGTAACCTCCTTTCGATAGGAAGCAGACTCGATTTTGCGCACCGCTCGATCCGACGGCGGGCGTACTCAAGTTATAAGGAACATTTGGTCAAATGGAAAACGCTCCAGAAGAAGAGACAAGTCGGGAACCCGAGGATTCCTCAGGGCAACCCGTAGATGCTATGCAGAGGTTTCAATTCAAGCGCGCGACGGGCGTCGCGAACTCGTGCGGTGTCACGTCCCCGCCCAAACCGCCTCTAAAAATCCAAATGATGGCTACCTGTGCAAAGGATCTAGACACATGGAAAGTTCCTGTAGAGCTACCCAGAAGCCCAGGTAGTGGCCAGAGTCGGGACCTGACTCAACTCAAGTCAAGACCCTGGGACGTTCTGCAGAGCACGCCGAGAGTGCCAGGGACGGGTCGAATATTCTAGAACATGCCGATGTCTGAAGGACGTAGTTTATTAAGCTACTAACATCCCTAACGTGCAAGGAACTAGACAAACCTAGAAGACTCTTAGAGTGATGTAAGGTCCTAACCTCGTAAGCATATCAGACATAGAACTCTCTCGTATATTCTAGAGCTGTATGATCTAGAGAAAACGTGGCATACTCCTAGGCTTGTCACACACTATAAATAGACCTACTGGTCTTCATTCGTATTCATCCTTGGAAATTCTTAGCATTTATAACATAAACTCTCTCTGTGAGCAATACAAAGCATTCTTTGCAAACTCTTTCTATTCTCTTTCGGAGTTACATTTCTGATTCAAAGACAAGTTATAACGGGACTGCAAGTGTCGCACGATCGCTACTTGAGAAATTAAGGTCGTGACACTTAGCTTTGATAAAAATGAAAGCAAAAAAGAAAGCAAGAAGCTGACGTTTTTATTTCCTTGAACTCCCTCATCGAATTTTCTTTTATCTCGATTTTATAAGCTTAATCTAGTTTTAAGTGGTGGTGGCAATTTGTGCAGATTGTGTATGTTGTGTCGTATTTATTTGTATTGTGCATGTTTGTGTTCGTGTTATCTCGTTCAAATTCACATAATTTTTAATATTTTGAAAAAATTAAATTATTTTTAAAAAATTTATATATTTATAATAATAAAGATGCAATATCTATTCAAGTATAAAAAAATTAGTAGTTAATTTTGAATAAAATAAATAAACTTATTATATAGATTTAGGTTTGTGTTTTGGGTTGTGTAACACATCAGTACCTCTAGTTTTAGGGGAAATAAGAGAGTAAGAACTTGGTAAATTACGTTTTTGACGTTAATGCAGGTGATTTTATTATATCATTATGTTTTTCTTATTTTTTTCTTTCAAAAATCCATATTAAATTTATTTTATCTCAATAAGTTATAGTTTTTATTTTAAGGGAGAAGGGATTCAGTGGAAGAAAAGAGTGATTTAATTTCATAACTTTAAACTTGAGTATTTTAATCTTATAACTTTAAATAAATGTGTATTTTAATCCTAAAAGTGTGCACATAAGTCTTATAGTTTTAAGACTAAAATGTACTCTTTTTTTCAAAATTATAATATTAAAATGTTGAAGTTCAAAGTAATGAGATTAAAATTCATTTTGTAAAAGCTATGAAATTCACTCGCTAGTCACCCTTATATATCTCAACATAAATAATTTTATGATTTAAAATTATTTTATAAAATATACATAAAGTATATAATTATGTAAGCTTTACGTAAATAAATTTTGAGATAAATTATAATATTAAAGTGCTAAAGTTGAAAGCAATGAGATTAAAAATGGTTTTGCAAAAGTTATGTAACTCTCTTGCTTCTCAACATTATATATCTCAAACATAAATAATTTTATGTTTTAGGATTATTTTATAAAATATATATAAGCTATATAATTATGTAAGCTTTACATAAATAAATTTTAAAACAAATTTTAAGATAGATAAATTTTGAATTTGTTTCTCACCATTATATATCTCAACATAAATAATTTTATGTTTTAGGATTATTTTATAAAATATATATAAGATATATAATTATGTAAGCTTTACGTAAATAAATTTTAAGATAGATGAATTTTGAATTAAAAATATTATTCAGTAATAATATTTTTCATGTTATAAGATTATTTTGTAAATAGTAGATAAATAGTACAAAATTTTATAATTATTATAAAAATATTATATAAATGTATGATTATTTTATAAATATTACAGAATCTAAGAATCTCACAAATTCGTTAGCGATAATTGTTGATTCCGACAAAGTCATGTATATAAGTGTGTATGTTTGTTTGTGGCAAAATTAAGTCTTCTGTGTTAAAGAAGTTGTGAATTCAAGCATTATTTTAGGAAATTTTTTAATTTGTCTCGTCATCTTGTATGGTATTATAAGTGGTAAAAACTTTCAACAATCCTCTAATTTAGGCCTTTTAGGTTTCAATAATCCTTTTACTTAACCTGTTTAAATTACAAAAGTTAATTTGGTCTATTTGAGTGTCCCAGTCTTTTACACAGAAGAGTACATAAATTTTATGTTATAGGATATATAAAATGTATAAAAAACGTATATAATTATATAAATTTTAGGTAAATGAATTTTGAATTAAAAATATTACTTGATAATAACATTTTCATGTTCTAAAATTATTTTACAAGTGTATATAAATAATATAAAATTTTGTATCCATTATATAAATGTTATATAAATATACATTTATTTTATATAGCTTGTTTGTTTTGGGTAAATTAAATGTTTGGTGTTAAAATAGCTATGAATTTAAGCATTATTTAAAAAAAAAATTGTAATTTGTCTCCCCACCTCGTATGATATTATTAGTGGTGAAAACTTAAAACAATCCTCTAATTTAGATTTTTTAGTTCACAATAATTCTCTTACTTAATCCATTTAAATTGTAAGAATTCATTTGGATGAACTTAGTCTTTTACGTAAAATAAAAAGTGTAAAAAAATAAATTTTTTTATAGGGGAAGAAAAAGTATTTATTCCTTCAATTTTTTAGAAAAATGGTTTTTCGCAAAGAGTAAATAACACTCTTGTAAACACTTTTTTTCAAATATAAGAGGACTATTAAAATATATTTTTCCAAAAGCAAATATCTAAAAAATACTACATTTTTTTTTCCCTTTCCTTCGTTCCTTCTCCCCCTGTACAAAAGGACGACTGCAGCCTGCCAGCCCATATAAGCTAGATGAGTATTGAATTCAAATAGGATTAGGATAAGGAATTTTTCTTTACCCTAAAAATATTGAGTTTTTATTTTTGATATTTTTTATCCATATTTTTTAAATAATATTTTAATGATATTTATTTAAAAAATATTAATTTAATATAATTTTTATATGTAACTATTACATCTACTTTAAATGAATAATATTTTTAGAATATTTTCTTTTTTTCTACCCATAGAATGATAATAGTTAATTTTCATTCATTTTGATTTTCTTAAATGTATAGTGTACAATTCAATTTGCATCATTATTATGGAAACAAAATAACCTCAATTTTAATCTATTCAATATTATACAATTTATGTTTAAATTATACGTTTTCCTTATATACATCAGAAACTCTTGTAAAAAATAACATAAATAATAATGAAATATACCGATAATTATCGAGAAACACAATATTTTGACATGGTATCGAAGCAGGATATTCTTTGACTAATTTAACTACCTGTTGATTTCGATGGAACTACCATTTTGATTTTTGATTCGATTTGATGATTTGTTGATTTCTTGATCACGATTCTTGATTCTTCCTCGGTTTATGTGTGACAATTGTGGCTAGCTTTTTCGCTTTGAGTTCGATTTACGGTTTATATTGGTCCGGCAAGCTCGGTTTCAGTTTCGATTTCTTATTTTTGAAACCGACGGTTCAATACCGAAAAAACATAAAAACCACAACAACATCTAGTATCAAGATGGCTATTTACGCTCAACATCGGTTGTAGTTGCTGGGCGGCCGGATCGTAACTGCCTAGCCAAAGCAAACAAGAAGAACACCGCTTCACGGACGCAGGTGGAGGGCTAACTCTTCTCTCGCGAAAAATAAAAAAAATTATTACATGCATTTAAAATGGAAGAACACTATTTCATTATAGTAGCTCGAAGAAGAAGAAGAAAGCAGTATTGAGAAAGAAGAAGCAAAGCGACAAAGAGTGCCAGCTTTCGGAGGTCGCGGATGAGAATTTGTTTTAGGTTACGGTTTCGTTGTCTCGTGCGTGGTTGGTTCGAGCCGTAGGTTTATCTACACCGAGGGAAGAAAATTCATAGTGCGTGAAGAAGAGGCGGCGTGAAGGAAAGATCGCGTGAAGAAAATGCACGTGAAGGAAAGGAAAATTAGGGTTAGCAGAATTTAAGCGCTCATTTGGAAATTTTTGTAGGGTTATAGATTTTTTTTCTATATATAGTGTACGAAGTGTAAAAAAGAAGAAGGAAAAACGGAAGGAAAAAAATTTTAGATTTCATGGCAGAATCTAGAGATTTAACCACCAACTTCATATTGAATAGAAGAAAATGTCTTTCTAATATCACATATGTATTTTCAAATGTGATACTTGTATCCTAGCAAAAAGTCATGTGGCGTCTTATCCTATGAGCATGAATAAAAGTGTGGCTCCTTTTGCTTTGGTACATTCGATGTTTGGGGACCTTCCCCGGTCATTACGCTCATCTGGGTCATCGTTGGTTTGTTATTTTTGTTGATGATTGTACACGAATGACATGGCTTTACCTTCTCAAACATAAAGATGAAGTATTTGCTACATTTCACATGTTTCACATATTTTTTTAAATAGAATTATCACTAAGATAACATCTGAAAAATATAGTTAAAACAGTGAACTAATTAGGACTTAGGTAGACTTTAATAAATTTTAAATTTTAATAGACTTTTAAAGACTTAAACATATACTATATTGAGCTTCTAGAAATTCAATTAAGAAAAATACCCTAAAACTCTAGTAAGTTAGATAAATTAGACACATAAATTCATTAGCTTTTAGATAATACATTAGAAGTCCACTAAGTTTGAAAAATAAGACACTAAAAATTCATGAATATCTTTAATGTTTTAATTTTAAAACCTAATTGATATCATATTTTCAAACTTAACAAACTACAAGTGTACTACTTATGGTACACTAGAGGTCTATTATGTTTAAAAAATGGAATATTATACGTTCATTATCACTTTTGATATCCTACTTTGTAAACTTAGTGGATCTTTAGGGTACTATCGCAAACTAATAGACTCAAATGTACAACTTATCAAAGTTAGTGAACCATCTTGGCATTGCACTCAATTCAATTAGGTTTTAGAGAGACTTTGATATATTTTAATTCTAAAAATTCTATAGATTTTAATAGATTTTTAAATATTTCAACATATACTTTGTTAAAATTTTAATTTTTTATCATATTCATATTTTTCATTGTACTTTAATTATTTTATAATTTCTTAATAAACCCTTTACAATTATTAAAAATAATTAATATGTTAATATGTATTTTATCTAAAAATTTAATAAAACCTATACTCTTCTTTAATTTGTGAAAATATCCAGAGTTTTTATAAAAGCAAAGTGTCATGACTCTAGATTTCAACTAGTGATCGTGCGATACTTAGCACGGTCCGTTGCACTAAACCTATCTTCCAACTCGAACAAAACACTCTAAAGAGACTAGAAAGAGACTTAGAGATTTATAGGATTCAAGAGCAAAGCAAGAACAAAAGAGAGTTTGTGAAGTATGCTTTGTATTGCTCTAGATAGGTTATTTTAAAACTTCCCAAGGATATGTACAAATGAAGACCAAGAGGCCTATTTATAGTGTGGCACCAAGTCTAAAGTTATACCACAAGTTTCTAGATCCTACCATGTCTAGAATGTACAAGAGTATCTATATTGTTTTAGTTTTGTCTATAACATGCTACAAGGTTCTAGGACCTTCTAGTCAAGTCTAGCCAAATCTAGAATCTTCTAGGAATTCTATGCAAGTTTTAGGATGTTCCAGAAGCTTCTAGAGACTTATACATCCTTCATGAACCATCCAACATGTTCTAGAATATGCCAACACATGCTAGTATACTCTGAAACATTCTAGAGTCTTTCAAGCTTAAGTTGAGTTCATCCAACTCTAGCTCCCTCTAGATATCACTAGGCCACTCTAGAACTTTCACATGTAGTAGCTTGTAGAAAAGTCTAGACCCTTTAGGTAAGCACCATTTCTTTGGATTTTGAGGGACAATTTTAGTGAGATGTAACACCCTTCCTCACTCAAGTTCACGACACCCTCGTCGTGCCTTCAAGCAAAAACCTTTCTATGTGATCTTTGAACTGCCATAAAGAGTTTTCGGGTTCCCAACTTTCCTCTATGTCTAGGGCATTCTTCCACTTGACCAAGTATTCTCGAAAGCTTGGTACACCCATATGTCGAATTAGGAGGTATGCCAAGATAGAGTTTGTTTCTCTATCAAAGGAGGTTACTACTGTGGTAGGTGCCCTCTTTGATTTTCCCCTACTCATTTCTTCTTCGTCTCCATGATAAGGCTTTAACATGCTTATATGAAAGACTAGGTATATTTTAAGCTTAAGAGGGAGTTGTAGTTTGTAGGACACCTTACCTACTCGCTTAAGAAATGGAAATCGCCCTTCATACTCCCGCACCACCCCTTGTGAACCTTCCACAGGGACTTGAACTATTGGAGCTTCCTGAAACTCGACCATCCTCATTTTCTTGTCAGCCCATTTCTTCATCTTTTTATATGCCTTGTTCAAATAGGCTTGGGCTAACCCATCTTGCCCATGCCATGCCTTAGCAAATTCGAAGGTAGTAGGACTCTTTCCTTCATAGCTTTAGGCCAAAGAATGAGGAGTCATGGGTTGTTGCCCCATGATGATCTCGATGGGTTTCTTTCTAGTGGACTTACTCTGCTGCAAGTTATAAGATAATTAGGCTACATCCAGCAACTTAGCCCAATCATGTTGGTTGGCACTAACAAAGTGCTTGAGATAGAGCTCTAGTAATGCGTTGGCACTTTCCATTTTCCCATCGCTCTGTGGATGAAATCTTTTAGAGAAGTTCAAGTTTGATCCTAACAACTTGAACAACTTCGTCCAGAACTTTCCAGTAAATCGTGGGTCTCGATCACTTATGATGTTGGATGGAATTTTCCATAGGAACCACCATGCCGTCTCATCTGCAATGCAATCTGCTATGGTAGGTATGAAGGTTGCATACTTGTTGAAGCGATCAATGGCTACAATTATGCTACCAAATCCCTATGATTTTGGCAAGCAAGTGATGAAGTCCATTGAGACATTCTCCCATGGTCTTTCTGGGATAGGTAGTGGCTCTAACAAGTCTCCTGGTGCATACTGTTCCGTCTTGTCTTGTTGGCATACAAGACAAGTTCTCACATAGGCTTCAATATCATCTTGTAGTTTAGGCTAATAGTAAATGGACTTGATCAAGACAATGTCTCATACCTGGGTGTACAGCCCATAGTGAATCATAGCACTCCTTAATCAACTCATTCTTTAAGTTCCTCTACTTAGGCATATAGATGTGGTTCTGCTTGGTGTAGAGTAGTCTGTCACTCAGCCATAATCGCCTTATCTTTCCTTCCTTGATAAGGGCAATGATGTTTTGAGCCAAGACATCATGCTCTAACCCTTCTTTGATCCTTTCCCAAGGGACTGCTTGGTCTATGATAACTTTATTTTATATAGTTATTTTAACTTATTTTATTAATTATAATTGCTATGTTCTTTCTATTTTTAGTTAATTTTAGTTTAATAAATTAGTATTTACTGTTTATTATGTATTTTAAGGAAATTAAATAATTTGTATCGAAAACATACTTATTTGACAATTTGTGTTCAAAAATATAATTTCAAATAAATAAGTGCCTAATTGCAATTTATAAAAGTCGAAAATATAATTTAAATTAAAATCGGGCTTAATCTTAATAATTAAAAGTTTAAAATTTAATTTAAATTAGAAAAGGGCTATATTGTAATTAACCAAAGTTTATAATTTAATTTGAAATATATTTGTGGGTTAAAATGCAATTAAGAAAATTTATTTTCTGCGCAGGAAAAATAGGCCACGCGCTCCATCACAATCGCGGATCACCAACCGTGCGATCAGGCACCGAACGGCTGAGATGAGGCGCGTGAGATCAGACCCGACAAAAGAGATTGGACGCGGGATTTCAAGTTCACGCGGCTCGGCACAGTGGGGCCCACCTACCGCGTAGGCCGGCGTGCAGGGTGGGACCCACGTGTCTGTTACGCATCTACCAAAGGTTGTGATCTCGTGCGGCTGAACCACGTGCAATCGTTCCCTCCAGCCATTTAAAGTATGCCACGTGTCCCACTTTCCCCGTGCATGAATCAAGAGCAGACACGTGGTACGTTTCGGTGAGCGCAAAAGTGCAGGAGCAAGCCCGCGTTGCAACCGTTGCCCCCAAGTTTCGCTCGCCCCAATCCTGTGCGATAATTTCTGCGTGCACCCATTCCCTGCAACAAATGAGGTGCTGCCACATGTCCCACTATGTGTTTCAGCGAATAAGATCGTGACACATGGTAGTGTGGATTGAAAATAAAATTAGAAACGCGCAGCTCCTTCCACTCAGATTTTGAACGCGTTTTCGATACCACTTTTCCCCACGCGTAATATTTAATTATTGTTGCCATATTTCTCTTTCCCTCGCGGGTATTATATTTTAATATTTTTGATGTATTTTTGTAGTTATAAATAGGTGATAAGATGTTAGAGTTAAGAAGTTTTTTTTAGTTTTAGTTTTGGCATTTTTCTGTAGTGTTTGGGACTGGATGGTGGAACACACAGAAGCCATTTTTGGCTTCTGTTGTGTTCTATGTGTGACAAATATTAAACGATTCGTAATGTTTTAATTTTTCCTTTCTTTATCTAATTTTTCTTTAAGTGTTGTAATTTTATTTTATTTTTTTAAAGTAATTTAATTTTTCTAGGGTTGGATTTGATCTAAATTTATGAAACTTTGATTTTAATTATTTTTGATAGATTTATAAGACGTTCGATTTGTTTACTCTATCTTGTGCTTAATGCTTTTTGATTATTTACGAATCTTATCAAAATGATCCGTGGCACATAAATAAACTTGGAAGAGGCATTTGTGTGTGTATTACTCATAGATAGAATGACATGTATGATGAAGGATAGGAATATACCCTAATTGTATGTGTGGCCTTTTGAAAACTTAGAATGTAATGAATCTTGGTGAATTTAATTCCCATAGAGATATAGTGAATTAATTTAACGAGGTGTGTCTATACGGAGCTCGGAAGAGATGTATGGATAAAAATAGAAGTTTTCGATTGACAAATTAAATGTACTAAAAAATATAAATCAAAAGAAAATAATATGATTAGAGTGGAATAATTTGGTGAAAATTGAAATCTTAGATTTCTTTTATTTTGTTAACTCTTTTCTTTTAACTTTTTTTATAAATCAACGATTGTTTTGGATAAAATCAGAGAGAAATAATTTTAGTAATCAACAAACTATAGTAACAAATCTCCGTGTGAACGATCTTTACTTACAAATCTTTATTACTTGTGACCGTGTATACTTGCACGATTTTATGTTCTCTAAAAGAGACAACAGTCTACTTAAGGTTGCTAACCTTGCCTTTCGACTTAGTGCATCAGCTACCACGTTGGCCTTATTAAGCTTGTACTCAAGCTTGTAGTCAAACTTTGCCAAGAAGTATTGCCACCGAGCTTGCTTAGGACTTAACTTTTTCTGATTCTAGAAGTAGTTGTTTACTATATTCTCCATCATGATCAAGAAGTGAGAACCCAACAAGTAGTGTCACCACACCCTTAGGCAATGGATGATAGTTATCATCTCTTTTTTCTGCACCATGTAGTGGCATTTGGTGTGATTAAGTTTACAACTCTCATATTCTATCAGACACCCTTCTTGCATCAACACTCCACCAATGGCAAAGTCTAAAGCATCTATATGCATCTCATACATCTTGGAGGTGTCTGGTAGACAAAGCACTGGTTCTCCACTAATAGCCTTCTTCAAGTCTTCAAATGAAACTTGGCATTCACTTGTCCATTCCCAAGACTTGTTCTTTTTAAGCAGGTCAGTCAGTGGGGCTGCTCTTGCTAAGTATGTCTCGATGAACCTCTTATAGTAGTTCACAAGTCCAAGGAAAGACCTTAACTCAGGGACCTTAGTAGGAGGTTCCCATTCTTGGATGGTTTTCACCTTGGTTCCATCCATAATAATCTTCCCATCATTTTATCCTATGCCCTAATAACATCACCTCATCTTGGGCAAATGAACATTTCTCCTTCTTGACATATAGTTCATTTTCCCTTAGGACCTCGAACACCTTTCTTAAGTGCTCAAGATGTTCTTCCAAATTATAGCTATATATCACAATGTCATCAATATATACTACCATAAATCAATCAAGGTAGGGATGAAAAAACTTATTCATGAGAGTGCAGAAGGTAGCAGGTGCATTAGTGAGACCAAATGGCATGACAAGGAACTCATAGGCACCATACCTGGTCACATATGTGGTCTTAGGCTCATCCCCTTTTTCTATGCGCACCTAGTAGTATCCCAACCACAAGTCCAATTTCAAAAATTATCTTGCATTCCCTAATTGATGGAACAAGTCGACAATGAGTGGGATAGCATAATTTTTATTTACAGTGATCTTGTTTAGAGCCCGATAGTCAATGCACATTCATAATGAGCCATCTTTTTTCCTTCTGAAAGAGCATTGGGGAACCAAATGGGGCTTTAGAGGGCCTAATGAAGCCAACATCCAGCAATTCTGCCAACTCTGAGTATACCATCCGATAAGAGCTCATTGTTGGTCCACCTCTCTCCTTGCACCTCTATTGGCAAGCTTGGTTGTGGTGACGCCTCCTCATCATCATAATCCTTCAAAATGGCCAAGTAACTCTCTTCATCCCTCTTCAATCCCTTCTTGAATTGAAGTGTTGAGGGAACTTGGGTAGTAGGTTTGGTAGTCCTCCCTTTTGGTACCACACAAGCCTTTGATCCATCCATAATGCACATAGAGTTTGAACATGGGACAAGGAAAACTCTAATCGGGTCTAAGAAATCCATGCAGAATACCATCGAGAAATCATCCATGGGTGCCACCAATAAGTCCACTTGGCTAGTCCAAGCACCAAGACTGACCTTAACTATACGAGTAACTCCTTGGAGAGGTAGTGTTATCGAATTAACTGCTTTGAGAGAGCCTCCTCCATTGGCAATGTTGAAACTGATTCTATTGGCTTCCTCTAGTGAAACAAAGTTATGAGATGCACCTGTGTTGACCAAGGCTTTGGAGACCTTCCCATGATGGTTGCATCCACGAACATCAAGCCCTTGGGGGTCTTCGGGGCACTCTACAATGTACCAAGTAGCAACAAAGAACCCATCTTTGCACCTTCATCCATCTCGCCTCTGTCTTGGTCATGCATGGAGGCAACTAAGTTACTCAATTCCTTCCTCTTTATACATTCATGTGCCCAATGTAGTTCATTACATATGAAGCACGTCACATGGAGCTTTAAGGCACCACGATTCTCTTTTTCCTTCCCCTTATCTCGCGGTTTGAACGAGGAGCCTTCTTTTTTATTTTTGTGGCCCTGACTTTTGGCATAATGTCCCCTTCTCTTTCCTCCACCAAACTTTCTATATGTATCCTTTGATCCTTCTTTGTTTTTGGAGTAGTCAATAAGGCTTTTAGCAACCACAATGGTCGTAGATAAGTCTTGGATACCACGTTGCTTGAGTTCAAGGTTAGCCCACAATTAGAGACCATCCATGAACAATAATAGTGTAACCTTGTCTGATGTGTCAGGGAGTTCTAATAGCAAGATTGTGAACTCCTTCACATAGTCTCTTATGCTACCTATCTACTTCAACTATCACAATTGGCCCTTTGCCTCCTCTTCAGCATTCACAGGGAAGAATTAACTTTTGAACTCCCTTTTGAAGTCGTCAAAGGTGTAAATTGTGCATATCCCTCATTGCACATCTCCATGCTTCCATCTCTACCACAACATAGTAGTGTCAAACAAGTACATGGTAGAGGTTTGGATCTTGCTAACATGGTCTGTTATGCTAGTAGCCTCAAAGTATTGTTCAAGCCCCTATAGGAAGTTTTCAACTTCCCTAGAATTTCTAGCACCATTGGAGGTCTTTGGCTTGGGAACTTCCACTTTCTTGGCCTCAATTATGGTGGTTGTGTTAGTTCCCGAAGCCATAGCCCGCTTGCAAAATTCTAGGTCACCACTTATATCGTCAATTCTAAGTAACACATTAGTAATTTCTATTTTGACAAGATCACCTACCTTGGCAAGTTTGGCTTTCAAGTCATTGATCTCTTGCCTTAACCCACTATCTAGTTCATTGAGGGACATCTTGACTGCTACATGGATCACTACATCCTCGGCCTCCAACCACTATAACGTTCCTCTAAGTTGTCCACCCAATCGAACAGCTTCCCCAAGTTGTTTTGAGCACTCCCAACACGTGCTTCCAAGCTAGAGATCATGTCTTTCGACTTGGCTTGAGACTCCTTAGTTGGTGATTTCTAAACTTTCTCACACTCACATTCTGTTGGTGGAACATCTACACTTGGTGTAGCTGGGCACTAGTCCTCATTATGCAAGGATAGTAAAGCTTCAACCGAAAGCTCTGATACCAATGGTCACAACCCTATACTTCAACTAGAAATCGTGTGGTACTTAGCACGGTCCGTTGCACTAAGCCTACCTTCCAACTCGAACAAAACACTCAGAGAATAAAAAGAGACTTAGAGATTTGGAATATTCAATAGCAAAGCAAGAACATAAGAGAGTTTGTGCAGTATGCTTTGTATTGCTCTAGAGAGGTTATCTTATAACTTCTCAAGGATAGCTACAAATGAAGACTAAGAGGCCTATTTATAGTGTGGTACCAAGCCTAAGGTTATGCCACAAGTTTCTAGATCCTACCATATCTAGAATGTACGAGAGTATCTACATTGTTCTAGTTTTTTCTACAATATGCCACAAAGTTCTAGGACCTTCTAGTCAAGTCTAGCCAACTCTAGAGTCTTTTAGGATTGTCTAGTTCCTTCATGCAAGTTCTAAGATGTTCTGGAAGCTTCTAAATACTTCTACATTCTTCATGAACCATCCAATATATTCTAGAATATTTCAACACCTTCTAGCACCTTCCAGCACATGCTAGTATACTCTAGAACATTCTAGAACCTTCTAAACTTATGTTGAGTTCATTCAACTCTAACTCCCTCTAGATATCACTAGGCTACTATAGAACTTTCCCATGTAGCAACTTGTACAAAAGTCTAGATCCTTTAAGTAAGCACTATTTCTTTGGATTTTGAGAGATAATTTGAACTGGACGTAACAAAAGACAGTCTTGCATTAATTGAAAAGAGATATGTGCTCAAGTTAACTTATAATAAAAGTTATTATTGTAATATATTTGATCCCTAATAACTATTAAAAAACTTATATTAAAATAATTATTCGTTAGTACGTAAGAATTATTAAAAATAACTTATATATATATTTAGAAAGGTCTAGAGAAGATTATGGTATGATAGACTTTAATTATATATAAAAATTGTTTAAAATTCTTAAACATCTACCATTAAGTGAAGTTTTTAAAAGTAGTAATTGAATATACTTAAATTTGTATAGATTTTTATAAACTTTTAAAAAGTCTTAAATTTTTTTAATAAATATAGCTAAACTTTTATAAATTTTTAAAATTTGTTAAAATTTACAAAAATTCTTTTTGAATACAACATTGTAAAGGGCTCTAGCAACCCTTTATCCAAACAAAAAACAAAAAACCAAAAAAAGTCTTTATTCTCTTCATATGTCAATTTAAAAAAAAACTAAGGCTTATAATTTAGAATTTTAACACATGGAATCGAAATTTATGGTATGATATCGAGTCACAAATTCATTAACAAATAAAAATTGATTTAAATAAAAATATAATATATTTTTAAAAACCAATACTTGATATGACATGTTACTTAAATGGTAAAGGGTAAAGGAAAAGGGAGATCGAGTTGTTTTGGAACTTATTTCTTTAATTTTATAATTTAAATATTTTTCATGTAAATCAATATAAATTTAATATATATATATATACATATATTATATGAAATTATATAAAATTTATATACAGCTTACAAAATAACATTTTTATAATATGTACTATTTTTGTACATCATACATATTAACCTAGAACATAAAATTTTCATAATAAATATTTTTAATTTAAGAATTTCATGTTGAATTCACTTTATAAAATGTAAAAATATGTACAATAATTTATAAATTCTACAAAAATTTAATATTTATTTCTCTAATATAAAAAGTATAAAAATTACACAAAATTATGTACATCTTATATAAATTAAAAATATATTAAATTGTACTAAAGATTTGTACATTTGTCTAAAATAAATACTACAAAATTCGAGTAAACTTTTGTATATTGTACAAAAAGTGAAAATAAATACTATTATTTTGTGATATAGAATTTTCACAAAAAACTCGTAAGTCTTATAAAGTCACTAGTGGTGGTCTTCGGATCTCCGACAAGGTAACCGATGATAATCATTAGACCTCCGACGAGGTTGTAGTTGGTGCCCCTAGAAGTTTGATGGTATTGGGTAAAGATTAAATATAAAGTTATTTTTTATTTTATATATATATTAAAATATTTATTCTAATTATTAAATAAGTTATCTTTATTATTAAGTATAAATATCTATTGTATTAAATCTTTTATTCTCCCTCCCTTTATAGCTCATGTAATCTACCGATCCTTCGTAGAAATAAGCATACGTAGAAATAAACATGAAAAGTGAACTTATGGTTTTTCTTAATCCTACTTCTAAACAATCTAATATGGTCATGAGCGACTTCTTCAAATAACATACACAAATTTATTTAAGTTTTACAATCGTATTACATTCTATCAAATGAAGTGAACAGTTTGACTCTTCATTTAGATTTATTTGATTAAATTCTCCCACATAATCACAAATAAATTATAAAGATTATATGTGAAGTCATGCCATCGGATGACCAGAAGAGTCAATTAAAGAATTTTCTATCAAAAAATACTTAGTAAGAAATGAATTCGGGATAAGCATGAAAGTATTTGACGTAAAATTATAAGAAATAATAATTATAAATTACACTTTAATACTTATTTTAAGATAGAAGGGTGATACCTCTTAAATTACTTATTTAAAAAATATGTATTAATCGTATAATTTTATAACTATTATAAATAAAAGAGTTTTTATTTTTTATAAAAATGATCATCATAATCCTATAAGTGATATATCATATTTTAATTAGTGAGGCCTAAGGTAAGTATCAATGTATTTTCTTATATAACATAATTCAACTATAATTTAATATTAGATACTTTATTTTTAAATTAAATTTAGTATCAAAATAATTAATTATATGTATTAATCTTATAACTATTATGAATGAAAGAGTTTTTATTTTTATATAAAAATGACCATCATAGCCTTATAAGTAGCATATGATATTTTGATTGATGAGATCTACGATAAATATTAATGTATTTTCTTATATAACATCATTAAACTATAATTTAATTTTAGGTAATTTATTTTTTAAATTATATTAAATAAAAATAATTGATCATATGTATTAATTATCATTTAGTGGGGATGTAAAAGGAAAAAAACTCATAAAATAATTGATTTTATATAAATAAATTTAAATTTTATAAATTCTATCTTAATGAATATTTAAAAAGAGAAAATCAAAAGACTCACGATACTTATAATAATTATCTATTATTAAGAAATTAAAAAATAAAACCAAAAGTCTCATAAATATGTGTTAAATTTTAGTTTATTTTTTAAATTATATTTAGTTTAAAAATAATTGCTTATATTTATTGATAATTATCTTTTAGAGCAAGAATAAAAGAAAAAAATCAAAAGACTCCTAAAATATTTGATTTTATGTAAATGAATTAATGAAAATAACAATTAAAAAATGAAAAGACTCGTGAACATTATACTAATTATCTATTATTACGATATTAAAAGAGAAAATCAAATTTTTACTAAATATATACAAAATTTATATACTTAAAAAAAGTCTACTATAAATATTGTTTGAGCATAAGGCTCGACCTAGAGCACGATCCTTTAAAAGTTCAACCCATGATGCGCTCGTGCCTAAATGCTACGATTTTAATGTGCCCTTATCCATTCAGAACATCCTGGAGCATTAGAAGGTCAACCACCAAACCAATTCATCAATGTGGTCGAGACTAAGTTAGTTTATGTATTTATTATGACACATTGTGACATGTATGCCCTATTTGATTGATACATGTATATGTAATGTCTAATATATATGTATGTATGTATGTATGTATGTATGTATGTATGTATGTATGTATGTATGTATGTATGTATGTATGTATGTATATATGTATGTATGTGTGTGCGTGTGTGTGTGAAATCTACACAATTTTACCTAAATTCTCTTAATTCTCTATAATTTCTCTCTAAATTTGTATTACCACAAAAATTTGATGTCCACAGTAGGTTTTAGAATTTCAAGATCAAGCTTTAGTTTATGGTCTTGTATTTTCAAGGATTTACACCGAGTTTTCAGAAAGAGACCTTGCATATATAAACTTCACTTTGCTTTCTTTGGAAACCACACTTTCCATGGTTGGAACTCTAGGAGATGAAAGGTTGAGACTAGTGAATGAGATGGCTTCACAAGATGACACCTTACCATTGTAGAGAGGTTAAAAAAGGAATGATCGAAATTTGCTAACTTCATGATCATAAAAATATCGAGAAATGACAATGGACATGTCTATGCTTTAGCCACTATACATAAAGCTAATTGTAATAGAGTAATTTCTGTAACAATTCTTATGAAGTCTAGTTCAGAAAAGACAGAAAAAATTGTTGAAAACATTGGCAAAGTTGCTAGTCTATAGTTCACGCCCATCTTTAACTTCCTAAAAGTTGGGGACCTACCTAAAGATAAAAAACAAGTGAAAGATAAGTCAAAGGTGGATTAAAACATGATACAAAATAACAAATTATACATAAATATAGCCATTGAACACAGATTTTTATGCAAAGCCAGAAAGTGGTTTGAAAAAGTCATATTTGAAGTAAATGAAAGAGAATTCAAGAGGAAGAAAGTTATCACCATGAAATATGAGATAAGGTTATTATTGGCTAATGTTGTTATTGGATTGCACAAGATATATCTAGGCATGTGATAAAGTTCAAAGGTTCACACCATTATCTTATGTTCCACAAACCATAATGACAAGGATAATTAGTCCATGATCTTTCTACAAATAGAGGTTGGATATAATGGGGCTCCTATCACATGCAGTGGGCCAAAAGAATTTCTTATTTGTTTCCATAGATTCTTTCTCAAAATGGATCGAAGTAAAGCCTCTTGGAAGAATAAGGGAGGAAGAGATCAATCAATTCATCTAGAATTCCATAGCTTTTCGTTTTTACTTGCCTAAAGAGCTTGTTACTGATAATAGGAGATAATTCATGGGCCGTAACATCAAAATATTCTCTACTAGCCAATATCGAATGTTTCATTCAAATCCATATTACTCGCAAGCCAACAGTCAAGAAAATCCCTTAAACAAGTTGGTACTAAACTTGTTAAAGAAGAAGTTAGGGAATGCTAAAGGAAAATGGGTTGAGGAACTACATTGCACTTTATAGGCCATTAGAACTAGTCCTAAAGGTAGCACTAACGAGACACCATTCTCAGTAGTGTATGGGACTGAAGCCATAATACCAACAAAGATAAAAGTTCCAACTATGAGATCAATTCTAACTAAGGACTAGAACACCTCAAAGAAATTTATATAGTTCTATCAAAAGAAAAACAAAATGAAGCCTTAAGAAGAATGGTTGAACAGAAGAGAAGTGTGATGGGTTACTACAACAAAGTTGTATGCTTCAAATCATACACTTTGGGTGATTGGGTACTCAATAAAGTCTTCTAAAAAAAGAATGGATGACTAGAAAGTTGGAGGTAAAATGGGAAAACCCGTACTAGATAAGCAAAATAACATCCGGATAAGCTTACTTGTTAAAAAACATTAAAGGATCTAAAGATATCATAAGTTGGAATGCTCGACACTTAAAAAAGTATCATTTTAATGTATTTTGACTTATGCTTCAATTTTAATGTATTGCCCTATGTATATAATAATTTTTAATGATCAAAACTGATCTCGTTGAAAATTTTATGTCACGAGCTAATAATCTCAATCAATAACCAAATAGAGTGCTCTAACATATTAAAAATAATTAATCACCTTGATCATAGGCTAGGTAGAACGTTGTCCCTAAAATTTTAATGTCAAAAGCTAATCACCTCAATCAGGTACTAGGTAAAACGCTCTGACAAATTACAATTAGTTTATCACCTTGGGCATAGACTAGGTAGAACATTTTCCCTAAAAATTCCATGTCATAAGTTGATCACCTCAATCAGAAACCATGTAGAGTGCCCTGACAGATTACAAATAATTGATCACCTTGGTCATAGACCAGGTAGAATGCTTTCGCTGAAAATTCCATGTCATGAGGTAATAACTTTGGCCATGAACCAGATAGAGCCCTCTAGAAGATTACAAAAAATTTATTACCTCGATCGTAAACCAGGTAGAATGCTCTTGTAAAAAATTCCACTTCATGAGTTGATCACCTTGGTCAGAAACCAAATATAGTGCTCTGATCACAAGTTGATGACCTCGATCAAGAACTAGATAGAACATTCTGTTAGATTACAAAAAATTGATCATCTTAGTCGTAGAATAGGTAGAATGTTCTCCCTAAACATTCCATGTCACGAGTAAATCATATTGGTTAGAAACTAGGTAGAGTGCTTTAACAGATTATAAAGAGTTGATTACCTTAATCATAGACCAAGTAGAACACTTTTGTTGAAAATTATATATCACAAGTTAATCACCTTAGTAAGGAACCAAGTAGAGCACTCTAAAATATCATAAAGAGTTGATCATCTTGGTTGTAGACTAGGTAGAACACTCTAGCTGAAAATTCCATGTCATAAACTGATCACCTCAATTAGAAACTAGGTAGATCGCTCTAACAGATTACAAAGGGTTGATACCTTCGATCGTAGACCAAGTAAAACATCTTTTTGAAAATTTCATGTCACGAGCTGATCACTTAGGTTAGGAACCAAGTAGAGTGCTTGGATAGATTACAGAGAGCACCTCAGTCGTAGACCAAGGTCTAAGTAGAATGCTCTCACTAAAATTTTCATGTTATAAGTTAACCACCTCAATCAAGAATCAGGTAGAGCACTCTAACATGTTCTAATTAATTGGGCTATAATATTGTCAAAGTTTGACTATAATTCGAGATAATTCTATGAGAAAAAAAGTTTATATTATATTGATCGAGCTTACAAAGATAATTTTCTTCACAAATTTATCAAAATAAAGCTCGATGACTCATAAGCTAAAAATTCTTGAAATATTTGGATGCATGGCCAATGTCTTGGTCGATTCTTCTACCAATGGCAACAATTAGGCCTAAATCTTGACAATTCTTTTTACAAATATCTCTTCTCACCTCAGTTGAAGCCAAGCTTGAGTTGGAGATCAAATTTTCTAATTCCTACACAACATTCATTACCTTAAGGAATACTCGTTCAGATCGCTTCATGTAAAAATTTACCCAGTAAGATTCCTTGTTAACAAGGGCAACCATTTTAGTCATGATCCTTCTTTCATAAGCTTTAGTATGAGATAATTTCTCTTTGCAAGATTCGAGCTCACACTTGATCTCTTCGTAAATAGAAAGCTCAAGAGAAAGTTAACCTTTGGTTTTGGGTAGCTTAATCCTTAGATTAGACATCTCAATGGTAAACCTAATGTTATCTTATTTTAAGGCTCAAATTGAAAATATATTTGCCCAATCAGAAGCCATAGAGCTTAGTCAAAAAATATGGAGTATACTTATTGAGTCCTCAAAGCAAATGAGATATGAATTACAAGTAATCTCAGTGCCCTTTTATAGGAAATGACATTGGGATAAACAACGAGACAGATGTCCCGAAAGAATCAAAAAAGGTTAACATCATAAATAAAGGTTATAAAGATATAAATGTACATACAATATATGTATACACTACTTTTTAAGATAATCCAAAAATTTCTTGAAATAGTATTTTATTAAATAAAGGGGAAATATAAAAACAAGTCGTGCCATATATAGGAAAAGGTTGCACCTTTAAAAACATAAATGGCCTCATGCCTATTACAAATTCAAGCATCTCGAGCTTGTTGAGACTAATCTCCCACTCTAGGTCCATAATCACATTCCTCAGAATCTCCATCTTGGTGGTTACCATCCTCGTTCTGAGTTTAGGTAGTTGAGTATATGGGGGTAACTAGAATGTTGAGGATTTGATAATAGTACTGACTGAGCTCTTTCTTCTTGTACTCTTTCTTAAATGAGTCCATGGAAAGACTATAACCAATTTCAACACTTAGTCATAGTGATAAGATCTCACTTTTTTTTTTCTATTCACAAGCGAATACGTTTTTAGCATTGTTCATCTCATGTTTACAAGCATCAACCTTGGCCTCATATTTCGTCTATGTTTCCCTAAGAAATTCGAATCGCCTCGCATTTTCATTCAACTCACTCATTATGTTGGACAATTTTTCTTCTTTATTAATGGTCTCACCCTCTCACTTATTTGGCTTTGCCAATAGCATAACATTATTAGCTCTAGTAAAGAGATGACTTTCTCTTTTAGCCTCAAGCTCATACTTGACTTTCTCTATGCTCCAGACTCTACTAAGCTCGTGAAGAATTTGATCCTAAAAGATGGTAAAAAAGTATGAGACGATAAATAAAAGAGGTCCAAAAATTCAAAGCTTAAGGTGATACTTACTTGATAAAGAAGTCTACTAATCATAACAAAAGAATAAACATCTTTACATATGACATTGAATTGTTTGTCATACACTATGAATGGAAGGTTATCCACATAATGGTCTAGCCTTTCTAAAACCATACCTCTATATAGGGCTACACCCTCAACCTCCGTAGTGAGGTCATCAATGGTGCATTTTCCCCTTATAGGTAGGGGAGATGTTTCTTACCTTGAAATTACAGGTGTAAGAATCTGATGGTTTGATAATGTTAAAAAAGGCTCGACCAATGCTATGGAACTTTGTGGAGTTGTCAATAGGGAAGGCTCTTCAGTCACAATTTGTTTTTTTTCTTCTTTGGCTAAGAAAGAGTGGTTTCTACTAGAATTTTTGTCCCTCTTTTTTCCCTTAGAGGAGCTTGTGCCTTAGGAGGAATCTACTTTGGAGATGATCTAGTAAGGTATTGGGGATAAAATGTATGATACCTAATAAAAAATATAGGTATTAGACTTTAAAGTATGAGGTAAACAAGCAAAATAAAATACTTGAAGTAAGAACTCATTCACCATTATCCTGAATGATTTCAAATCTCCCTCGAAAGTTAGTAAAAGGGGTCATGCATTTCTTTGGTTCTTGACAATTATGAATTATTATATTTGGTGGCTCTATTGTGCTCGGTTTCATTAATTGACAGGCAATAAAATACGGGATGTTTAGTAATGTCCCCTTGAAGTTTTCTTTGGCAAATAGTTATGAATATTAACCAACCTCTCATTTTCCTCTAAGCTCAAGGTCATGATAAAAGAACCCATATTCCTTATCATAAGTGTTTTATCAACCAAGGTGCTTTTTACTAACCTCTCATTACTTACAGTTATTTCCCACCGATCAGCTACATAAAAGAAATATCGTTTCAATTTTTTATTATTTTCAAGAAGAGTTACATTAATACCTTGATCTTATTTGGCTTATATATATACACCATCTTTATGTCAATAGGGTTCTATTTTAACACATATATGTCATTCAACTCAAGCATTTCCAACTTCATCTCTGGCTCTATGTATATTAGAGTGAGGCAAAGCAAGTAACTCTACCTATTAGGCATTAATTGTCTGAACACGAGCTGTGCCTTCATCAGGAATTCTCTAATGAATAGGTACAATGGAAATCTGATCTTGAGCCATAAAACCTTCTCATGAAAGGTTGTTCATCTAACAGGTGGTGTTGCACTATCAACAACATATGGGCAGGGAATCATTATTTGAACTAAAAAGGGAATATCATAAATTCATCTTAGCCTTTCCTCATCCTTTGGAGTTAGACCACTTATCTCGACCTTGGCCTCACAATGCTTGGTTTGACTTTTAGGTTCCCCAATTCCCTTTTTCTAGACTTTTTATCCATGCCCTGGGAACAGATATTTGTGTCTATGGTAGTCTTAACCTAATTGTTGGAGTTGTTTGAGGTCAAGGAGAAGTAGAAGGAATCTCATATATCTCTTTCTCACCTGAAGTACTTATGGATCCTGATTCTTCATTTCCTCTTATCCTAAGTATCTCGAGTAATAAGGACTCTCTTAAGAAGAAGAGCCTAAAGAGTATGAAGGTAGAACTTCCCTACCAATAACCCTCGATGATACCTCTTTATACATGGTCATTGTAAAAGATTACAAAAAAGGCAAAATAATAAGGTATGAGGAAATAGGAGTTACTTAGAGTAAGTTTTTTAGGATTGAATTTAAGAACCGACTTGAAAAGAAATCAAAAAATTGTTAAGCATAAGGACAAATTTCTAAAAGCATGAGCAAAAATACTTAATGCTGAGCTATGCATCTTACTACCCAAGCAAAGAAACTATAACATACGAGCTAAAAAGATAGAGCATTCTTGTTCAATTTTTGGTTTGATATCCTAGAAACAATGAAATCGATAATGCCTTAGCTCCTCTTTATATAAAGATTTAGATTTTCTTTCTCTCAAATCAATTGACAAACATTTATTAGGCTACCAAAACGTTTCATATTCTCAGATATTTTGAGTGACCACTTAATACTTTTTCACCCCAATTGAAGTACCAAGTTGAAAGAGTAAAGGGATTTGATGTTTGAGCATAAGGCTTGATATAGAGCCCAACTCTTTAACAGTTTGACCCATGATGTGCCTGCACCTAAAAGCTATGATTTTAAAGTGCCTTCGTCCACTTAAAACATCATGGAGTATTAAAAGATCGATCACCAACCTAGTTTATCAATGTAATATCTACTATAATGTATGCTTTTGGTCTCGGAATTTTAGCCTCGGTTATTTTAAAAACCGAGGTTATAGGGTTTTGGCCACGGTTTGATAAAAACTGAGGCTATAGTGTATACATATAGCCTCGGTTTTATCAATAACTGTGGCTATAAGTTAATTTACAAAAACTATATTTAAAATATATATATATATATATAAACATTTATATAGCAAAATTATTAAATAACTATGATTAAATTTAAAATAATATAGAGTTTTCAATATTAAAATACTATGTAATTCATTTTAAAAAATACAAAAATTATTTTATAATTTTATTAATTTTCTCTATTATTAATCTTTTTTTTTCTTTTATCATACATATATATATTAAATTTTTACATCAAAATTTTTTGCACTCTTAATTTATTTTTTTACTCTCTTTCTTTTTTCCTTTTTTTTTACATTTTTTTCTAATTTTAATATTACACTAATTAAGTAATATATATATATATATATATATATAATATTAATTAATAAAATTCTCCAGCTAATATATATATATATATATATATATATATATATATAATATTAATATATAATATTATTTAATATATTACCTTAATTACCACGCAATTTCCCGAGCCATTTAATTCCATAACCATTTTTCTCAAGCCGCGTCTCGGCCTCGGATCCAGTGAGCCACTAATCTTCCATAATCATTTTTTCTAAATCGGCGTCTCACATCCAGCCTCAAATTGCATGATTTCTCTCGAGCAATCCACGTCGCCCACGCTTGTAGCGTCTCGAGACTTGTTGGCGATTTAGCTTCGAGGTAAGTATAACCTCTTTTCTCCTCTTACCTGCGACTTGTTTACATTGCATATTCTCTTCTTTAATTTGAGTGTGACAAGCGGAGACTTGTTATGACAAATTGTGTTATCAAATAAAATTTTTTGCTTTAATTCGGTCTGACAGCGAAATTATTGAAAAAATTCGTTTGTTATATAAGAAATGACAAGAAATTTGTATATTGCTAAATTGAATTCCATGTTCAAATTAATAAGAAACTACGAATACCTTGTGATGATTTTCATTAAAAAGTTATCTCAGTGGCAAAACAAAAAAAATGCTAAAATACATATTATAAAAGTAAAGAAAAAGTTCATCTCTTTGTTTGGCACACATTATATACCTAACAATTCTTCATAGTTACAAATGATAAGAAATTTGTATATCGCTAAATTTTATTTTTGTTCAATAATAAATACAGCTTTAGTCTATTTTAATGTTCAATTTTTTCTTATAAAATATAGTTTTTTTTGTCAATTATCTTAAAGAATAATGATATATATAGATTTGGGTTTAAACTATATGTGTGTTTGTGTGAGTGTAAGTGTGTATATATTATTTTAAAAAGCTCCAGTAATTCATTTTTTAATTATTTCTTTGTTTAGGTTTGAGCTACTTGATATATGCTTTCTCTCTTTTCATGTTTCTTGGAAAGAAGAAACGAAACCAAAAAAATGGAAAAAGAAAAAAGTTCTCAAAGCAGACCTTTAAAGACCAATATCATATTTAGTTTAATAGATTTCATCATACACCTCCTATAATATACATCTAACACTTATCAACCATTAGATTTTTTAAAGCAATCTCATCTACATAATTGATTTTAAAAATTATATATATCTCTACCTTTACATATAAGATGTACAAAACTAGCAAATTATTGTTATTAATTATTTAATTAGGTTGTGATTGCTTGTAATTTCAAAGTTTTCAAGGCATTAAGGTAGGGTAGCATATTGAGATGCATAAAAATTTTTATTTGATTGCCATAATCCTTTCAATCCAATTGTATACTTGTATTTTTTCCTTCTAATATGTTTTTCTAACCAATACATGTGTTGTGTCATTTAGAATGGATAAGTCTTGGATCGTAAGCCAAGAGTTTCAAAAGATTATTTAGAAGGAGTAGAATCATTTTTGAATTTTTGCTTGGTTGAATGCTACAGACGATAAGCCTATTCGATGTCCTTGCAAAGATTGCATAAACATAGAATTTCAAAATATTGATGATATACGAGATCATCTTATTTGTAAAGGATTGTTAGAAGTTATATAAATTGGTATATGCATGGAGAACCCCAATTCAAGAGAATGATGAAACAAACACATCACTAAACTATCGGATCAAATCCGTAGATATGGAGGATTCTATTTGTTGAGATGGTAAATGCAATAGAAAATGAACTGACATAAATGAGGATGAATTTAACAAGTTGTTAGAAGATGCGAAAAGAGCTTTATCTTGGTTGCACAAATTTCACCAAGTTATGCCGCAATGGTGAAATTATACAACCTAAAGCAAAACATGGGTTCTACGATGTCGGATTCTTTGCTATATTAAAGTTAACTCATGAAATGCTAAAGATAAATGAGTTGCCCTCTTCTGCGTATGTGAAGTGAAAAAAACATTGAGTAAGTTTGGTATGGAGTATGTAAAGATTCACGCGTATAGAAATGATTGTATCATTTATAGGAAACAATATGAAAATGCTACTCAATGCCTGGAGTGTGGTACTTGAAGATGGAAGGCTACATCAAATGGTAATGAAGTAAAAGAAGGAGTGACTAAAGTGCTTTGGTACTTTTAAGCGAATACCTCGTTTTAAGAGAATGTTTAAAAGTAAAGAGACATCAAAGATGTTGACGTGGCATAAAGATAACAAATCCATGGATGGTATTTTGCATCATTAGATTCCCGTGTTGGAAGGTAGTAGATGAAAAATGGCAGTTACAGGTCGGAACCTAGGAATTTGCGTCTTGCTTTATTACCGTGATGGGATCGACCTCATGCTTGATCTAAGTAGTAGATACGAGTTGTTGGCCGGTGATTATTATCACATATAACCTTCCTCTTCGGTTATGCATGAAAAGGAAGTTTATGATGCTTTCTATGTTAATTTAGGACCAAAACAGTAGGGTAATGATATTGATGTCTACTTAGAGCCTCTTATTGACGACTTAAAGAAACTTTGGGATGAAGGAATTGATGTGTATGACTCATGTACAAAAATGAGTACTTCAATCTTAAAGCGATGGTATTGTGGACAATAAATGATTTTTCGGCTTATGGAAATTTGTGTGGACATGTGACCAAGTGCAAATGCATGTCCGATATGTAGTGAGAAAACTTGTGCTCGATATCTATTACATTAAAAAAGATTTCTTTTCTTTGGACGTAGATTCTTGCGAAAGGGCATAAGTTTCGATCTCGAAAGAAGGTGTAAGTAATAATGAAGAAGAAGATACTCTGGTGGCTTTGCGGGGGAGAAGAAGTGTTACCTGAGAATTATAAGGTATAATCTTGAGAAGTTGGGAAAGTGGGACTTGGATTAAAGCCAAAGGCTAAAATTACAACAAAAATTAAGAGGAGCAGGAAAAGGAAAAGAAATGTAAAAAACAAAAAAGGTATTCGGGAAAAGAAAATTCAAAATGATTACAAAGAATAAGGTAAAACCTAACAAACGGTGACAAATGTTGGAAAGAAGATGTCAATTTTTGGAAGTTACCTTATTGGGAAACATTACTGTATGCCATATACTAGATGTGATGCAGCGTAGAAAAGAATGTATGTGATACTCACAATTGGAACACTTCTTGATATTCCTTTTAAAACAAAGGATGGTATTGCTCCAGCGTGGATCTAAAAGAATTGGGTATTAGAAAAGAAGCTGGTTCCAATTAAACAAGGATGACGGGTTAAGTTACCTCCTTGCTTGTTTTACACTTTCTTGGGATGAAAAGATAAAATTTTGCAAATGTTTATTAGGATTGAAAGTTCGAGAAGGTTACTGCATCAAATGTTAAAAACCTAGTATCAATGCAAGACTTAAAGTTATATGGTTTAAAATCACATGATTATTGTCATGCTCTTATGCAACAATTATTGCCCGAGTGGCAATTAGATCAATTCTTCCAAAGCATGTTCGTCGTGAAATCACTCGTCTTTGTTTTTTCTTCAATTCCATTTGCAAGAAAACAATTGTAGAATACGAGTTACATAAGCCCCACAAGTTGAACTTGTTGAGACATTATGCTTACTTGAAAATTATTTTCCACCTTCATTTTTTGATATCATGGTTCACTTAACTTCACCTTGTTAGAGAAGTGCCATGTGGTCTATATACATGTACGATGGATGTATCATTTTGAAAGATTCATGAAGTTCTTGAAAGGTTATGTTCGTAACCGTAATCGACCAGAAGGGTGCATAGTTGAGTGTTATATTGCAGAATAAGCTATTGAGTTTTGCTCTGAGTATCTATCTGGTGCATAGTTCATTGGGTGGTGGTTTATAGAATATTGGTGAACCAATAAGTTCAGGCTCAGTTGAAACCGTTGTGCAAGTTCAATGGGAACAAAGTCATCGTTTGGTGCTTGCAAACAATAAAGAGATTGAACCATACATAAGGTAGTATAGCTGTCATTTAAATATACATTTCATAATTTCTTAAATTTTATTTTCATATGTTACTCACATTACTCATATTTAATAGGATGTATATGGACATGTTAAAGGTAGATCCTCGAAACAGGAGAAAAGGAGAGAAATGGTTTCAAGATGAACACAATCGTAATTTTATTTATTGGTTTCGAGATAAAGTTATTACGGAGTTAAGTTTCCCTAATAATTCCATCACAGAAACTATAAGTTGGCTAGCAAAGGGGCCACGATATGATGTTATCAAGTATCCTGGATATGTTATAAATGGTTTCGATTTACAACAAAGGCAAGGGATGAAATTCGTGTTAATCAAAATAGTGGGGTTATGTTAAATGCTCAAGCTTTGCAATTTTCAAGTTCTAAGGATAATAACCCGGTACTATCTGAAAGGACTTATTATGGAATTATTCAAGAAGTTTGGGAGTTAGAATATCATATGTTTCGTGTTCCCATATTCTTGTGTATTTGAGTTGAGGATAATCAAAATGCAATTTGTAAGAGTGAATTAGGATTAACTCTTGTTAACCTTAGTAAGATAGGTCATCAAAATGACCCATTCATCATGTCCACCCGTGCTAACCAAGTATTCTATGTAGAAGATCCTACGTGAGACACTGAAAGTGGTCGATTGTGTTGAATACGCCTAAGAGAGAGTTTTATCACAAAGAGGAAGAATTAAATGAAATTTTGTCTGAATATGGATCTTTTGCGAGCAACATACCTAACTCAAATGATGCTAATGATTTAGAAGATGATAATTCAATATATATGCGCAATGATTGTGAGGCAACTTGGATTGATCGAGGAAGATAACTTTTTCTTTATTTGAAATGTTTTTGTTAGGTATGCATTGTAAATTATGTTATGTGTTTGTTTATATTTATAATTTACGTCTATAATTCCAATTTTATTATAAATTGATAAATATTATATATATATATATATATATATATATATATATATTCATTTATAGTGTTTTCATTCTTTGTTTATAGGTATATGGATCCTAATGAGATTGTTGACGATCGTGAAAAAGATGAAAGAGTTATGAACGAACATGATTCCACTGATAAGGAGAGTTCTACGAATGATGATACTTCTTCAGATATGGAAAGACCATCTAAAAGGAGGAAAAAAGAAAAAGTTTAAAATAAAATAGGTATAACAAAGATGAAGAAAATTGTTAAATCAACGTGCACAGAAAAAATTATAGTTGAATTTGATAATGAATGCAACCCAATTGGAAAGAAGGGTTCAAAAATGATTAGTTGGATATGTGTGTTAGGAAAAACAATGATTAGGATTATTTATAATGATTGGCGGAAGGAAGTTTCTACAGCAGAAAAAGATATGATATGGGCGACATTGAATGTAAGTATATATATATATATTGCACTTGTACTTTTTTGGTCCTTTCTTATTTATTTTTATTGTTAAGTTTTCATGTGAATTTATAGGAAAAATACAATCTTCCAAAGGCATACAAACGTAAGTGCCTTAAGACGGCTACTTCGGGATGGAAGACATTCAAAAATAATTTGAGGAAAAAATACATTAAGCCTTATTTGGACCCATTGAATGAGAAGAAGCTATACAAACCACCTAAGAAGTATGAATGGGTACATAATGATTGGAATGCGTTTGTGAATTACACACGATCTGAGCAATTCAAGGTATTATTGAATACAGAAATATAAATATTTTCATTTAATCTTTTGAATTCATATGGGATAACAACCTTATTCATATATATGCTCTTATTAGAAATCAAGTTGCGAACATGCTGAGTTGAGGAAGCATAATGAGTATAATCATCATACAGGAAGAATGGGTTTTTCCAACCTAAGAATTCAATTGGTGAGTTATCTTCAATTCCATTTGAATGATAATTAATTAGATATTTGGGTGTACAATGTTTATGTAACTCATTATACATATCTATAGGATTCAAAAAGTGGTGGCATACAAATTCGACGATCTCATGTATTTATCGCAGCTAACACTCCTAAAGAAGGAGAGTTCAAAAGTAAACAAGTTCGAGATAAATTGGAAAAAGTGGTAATTATTCAAAATTTTAGATAATATGTTATGCTTAATCGATTACATTTATGCTTATTATTTTATGTGTGAATTGATGTAGAGTAAAATGCAAGATAAGATTGATAGTGGTGAGATTGAAGAAGAGATGGGTGTCGATGCAATAGTAATGGCATTGGGGAAGGATCATCCAGGTCGTCTTAAAGGATGCTCCCACGATACTCTGACATCTACAGAATATTTTGGCATGCCTAGAAAGTGCACTAATTATCGATCGATGATATGGTAAATATCTTAAATGAGATGATGGCAATGAAAGAAAAGATTGCAAAGGCTTTGATACCGTAAAGGTAGAGATAGATGCCTTCTGAGCGAGTTACGAGGGGGAGATAGGAGTGTAGGACATTCAAGTCATTATCAGAACATAATAATCCAATTGATAGTTCCAATGTGACTCCTTGTACAAAAACTATTACACACTACATCGCGCACGCATCGACAAATTGCCCTCCTCGATGTGCCTACCTTTCATATGGGATTAGTTGTAAGTAATCTTCAATATTCCTTCACAATCGTAATTTTTAATTTTTGTTTTGTGTGGTGTTTAAGTTATATTATGTATGTTTGTTCTAATACTATATAGGGAAGAAATTGTTTGCTTTCATATGAGACACCATCTCGTATTGTGGCACGTGGGAGGGTAGGTGATGCCTCTAGTGGTGTTTGTCAAGGACAACCTTTGAATGGTAGTTGGAAGGTTTAGTTGTGGATGATATTGAAAAGAATTGTCTCTTACCTATACCAATGAGGAACGTAATATCTGATTCTGGAAGCGATCAATTCATTTGTTGCTTGGCTCCACGCATCGTCGTATTAGGAAAGGATGTAGTAAGGATATTTTCCTTACCATTTATATATTGTTTTTATTGTTAATTAATTTTAAAATACAAATATAATTTTATTAGATTTCTTAAATATTGTGAATAAATAGGATTTGACCAAGGAGAAATCAAAGTTCACGTATTACCATTGGCAGCAAAAAAGGAAGCTCGAAAGGAAAAACCGATGGACAAAATATCTTAAGGCGCGCTGCTTTGGTACGATAAAAAAACCAATTTCATATACATATGACCAAGCAGAGTGGTTTTCCTAAGCATGTTAGATTTCTTATATTTGCGTAAATTTCGCATCTTCGGTTAATGATCTTACTGTTAAAGTTCCAATGGAAGTTCAAATCTTAGGCAATGAACTACCTATTTTTCTATCAGTTGAGTGTGTAGAACAATTTTATACAAAGGTGGAGATTGGCTATTCAGTTGTTAAATTGTGGATACGGTTAGTTAATTTGATTTTAATTTATTTTTATTTTATGATAAGTTAGAAATTACTCACTTGATATTGCAATTTGATTGTTATTTTGTCATTAACCTTTTAAAACTTATTTTCTAGGCGATGCTATGATGAGTTGAAAAAGAAACAGTTGAATGATGTGATTAAATTTATTGATCCAAGTTGGTTGTATGTCATTAAGAAAAAGAGAACACGTACTCAAATTGCAAGACAAGTTTTTGAAAGGATGCAAAATACTCAAGAGGAGATAAGTGGATTATTCCATATAATGGAGGGTAAGTGGATATTAGTTGTATAACATTTACGAAAAATTATGTTATGTAATCAAATGCATTTACCAATATATATCTTATATAAATTGATGTAGGTAATTGGGTCTTAATTGTGTACGAGCCATTCATAAATACCATTTATTATTTGGATTCAATGTGGGGTGAAGTGTTCTCGATATTGAAAACATCGTGAATGAGTAAGTTCTATTTTCAAAATAAAATTTGATGTTCTTGTAAACATTAAGTTCAATGTAATCTTCACAAGTAACTCTTATTTATTTTTCTTATGTATCTTCACAAGTAACTCTTACTTATTTTTCCTTCTTTATATAGAGTTCATATTATGTTCAATAGTCATTAAATCATCGAAGGTCTCGAAGATTTACCAATATGGTATAGAATGAGAGTAAGTTATAAATGCATGGTTTAATAAATTAATATATTTTTAATTAGATAATATATATTAAACACAACTCAAATTTTTGTTCTAATGTCTGATTGTCCTAGCGAAGATGATTTGGTAACGTGTGGGTATTATATCCTTATGTATATGAGGATAATTATTGTCGATCCACTTTGTTTCTATTATTGACTTGGTAATAATTTAAGTAATTTTGTACATTTTCATTTCTTATTTTATTCATGATTTCAATTAATTAATCAAAATAGGTGGTGAATTAATAACAATATGTTAAAATGTGTGTACATTGCTGACTTAATCATGAAGGAACTTACACGAATCTTTGAAGTTGATGAGATGCGGAATGAGTGTAGAATTCACAAATCGGTTCTTCTGATTTATAATTTCGCGTATATAGTCAAATAAAGCGCTAAGGTGAGCGATGTATGATGTTAAGCGATTGGTTTTTAACGAAAATTTGGAATTTCTTGTTCATGTTGTATATCGTACTATATTCATATAATCTGGATGTTGGTATGCTTTCGTATATAGTAGATTCTTATATTCAATTATTGTCCAACGTTGCAAGGATCTTTTCTCTGTCAACATTTATGCGTAATTGATATGGATAATACTAAATAATAATGTTATTATCATTGATATGGATAATACTAAATAATAATGTTGTTGTTATTGATATCGGTAGTACTAAATAATAATGTTGTTATTATTATTGATATGGGTGGTACTCATTTCATTGAATTATGGACCATTTGTTCTTGTGTTCTATATGCAGGATTATATTAATGGAATCTAGATGTTGGTGTGCTCGATCATACTAGAGGATGTTTTTTATGAGAAAAATTAATGCATTCTGTCAAGGACAAAAGATTTTGAAGAACAACATTACAATGGGACAAAATATTTTTAGATTGATTTACATCGTAGATAATTTGATTAGTTAGTAGCATTAAAGTTTTTTAATGTATATTTTTATATTTTGAACACTTTAATTAACTAGTTTTATTATATATGTTTTATTGTATCGAACTATTAAACTCTTAGTGTAATATCTCTTTTAAATGTAATATAATTAATTTAGTTTTTTTAATTTATATTTAAAATTTAGCTTAATTGATATTTATATAATCACGATTTAAATATTGTAACTAAAATAATATATATATATATATATATATATATATATATATATATATATAATTTTGATTTCAAACTGTGACCTCGGTTTTCGATACTTGAGGCCGCCATAAAATATATACCTATGGCCACAGTTATTAAACCACCGTGACCATAGTTACCTTCTTTGGCCTCGGTTATCGGAAGCGAGTGTCATAGGTAACCTATAGCCTCGGTTATTCTGGCCGAGGCAATAGTTTAACCACTATGACCTCGGTTATTATAAAGCGAGACCATATGTCACTTCAGCTTAGGCCTCGATTCTAATCAAGCCGTGGTGGCCATGGGTTTGTTACCTATGGCCTCGGTTAATAAGCAGGAGTTATAGGTGTCCACCATGACCTCGATTAAAAACCTGAGACCATAGGTTGTTACCTATGGTCTCTCTCACTTAAGCCTCGGTTCTTGTAACCGTGGCCATAGATCTATGTTCACGGTTAATAACCGAGGCCATAGGTACATATTGTAGTAGTATAATCGAGCCTAAGTTAGTTTATGTATTTATTAATGTACCCTCTAACATATTATGCCGTATATCCTCTGAACGATTGACACATGTATATATAATGCCCCATATATATATCCTAATGTGAAATCTATACAATTTTATTCATAAATTCTCTTGCTAGTTTTTCTCTTTAAATTTGTATCATTATAATAAGTATCAATATATTTTCTCACATAACATAATCAAACTATAATTTAATTTTTGATAATTTATTTTTAAATTATATTTAGTATAAAAATATTTGATTATGTGTATTAATTATCTTTTAGTTGATGAGTTAAAAGAAAAAAATCAAAAGACTCCTAAAATAAATTATTCTATGTAAAAAAAATTAAAATTTATAAATTATTCTCTCATAGTTGAAATTTAAAAATGAAAAATTAAAAGACTCGTGATCATTATAATGATTGTTTATTATTACAAAATAAAAAGATAAAATTAAAAGTCTCATAAATATATATTAAATTTTAATTTATTTTTTTAATTATATTTAGTGTAAAAATAATTATTTATATGTATTATTAGTTATCTTTTAGTGAAAGATTAAAAGAGAAAATAAAATTATTCATAAGATACTTGATTCTATGTAAAAACATTAATAAAATTGATAATTAAAAAAAATTAAAAGACTCATAAATATTATAATAATTGTCTATTATTATGGTATCAAAATAGAAAATCAAAACTTTTCTAAATATGTAGTATAATTAAAAAAAATTATAATCCATAAAATGTAATTAAAAAAATTATAAAAAGAGACTCACTTTTTACTACTTATATAAGTTATAATAAGTTAAATATTTTGAGAATTTTAATACTTTTTACATATTTTTTTTACAATTTTGGATGTGATGCGTTGAGTTATTAATACATATATTACAGACAACTAAAATAATTTCAAAATAATAATATTTTTTTATGTTTTAGCTTGAAATCTATTATATAGTTATACATCTAAGTATATAATTATTTTGATAAATATAAAATTTAAGTATTTTAAGCATTAAATAAAGCTTCATTTAATTAATAAATTTTAAAATTATAAAAATCCTTGAATACCATTTTTTATTGTTTGTGATTCTATGTCTTAGTATAAGATTAATCATTATAGATATATTTTCTTGTAATATCAACTCACCACTTTAATTTAGATGTTAGATTTTCTACTTTAAGTACTTTTAATTTTTTGAGTTAATAATATCACAAAATTAAGATAAGTAAAATATCATAAATCTAGGAAATAAAAAAAAATTAAATGAGTATCTATTAAACTCTTTATATTTTTAAATTCAATTTTTATATGTAACTTAAATCAATGATAATATTTTAAGTTAAATTTCTTCACTTGTAAAGCATGTTTTATTATCTAGTTATCTTAAAAGTACAAATTATTTTTTTGAAAAATAATAAAAATAATATTATTAAAATTTATAATAAAGAAAATATTATCATTTATATTCAACTCATCTATTTTTGTTATTTTTCTTCTTATAAATTTTAAAAGTATTACTTTATATAATTTCTCTCACGTTAAAAGCACTTCTGTACAAAAATTACTAAACATCTTTAAAAATGCAATAATATATTTAAAAGATATTTCAACAAAAGGAGAAAATAGCTTTATACGTTCTGTAATTTTTTAGAGAGTACACATTAATTCTATAAATTTGTACTTAAGCAACTATAGTACATTAACTTTTAAAAAGTTAAATTTAGGTACAAGACAAAAAATGGCTTCTTTGAAAGGTAAAATTGGAATATAACTAAAAAAAAAAATCATTAAAAATAGTCCCACCCCACTATCGGTCATATCCTGTCCATCGCTACTCCGCCTATCACCCTTCCCTCTTCCCCCCTAGCTCTCTCTCTCTTTCTTTCTCTCTCTCACACACACACACACACATCTCTCAAATGCCATGATGGCGAGATGAGACCAATGTTGATACAAACTGCAGCAATTAGATTAGACAAAGATGGTGGGTGGTCACGCAATGGCTACTGTCGTCTAAAAGCTCATCGATAACCGATTAAAACATGCAGTTCAGGCACTATAAAATTAAAACTTGAAAAAAATGCCAGACAGAGGTAACTGTTTGTTGGTGGGCATGTGGTAGGACAAATATTAGGTGATTAGAAGATGTATTGGAGCGTTTTGGGTGAAGATATAGTGGCAAAGTAGGGCAGGGACAATGCAAATAAAATATTAATTTTTTATATTTTTTATTTATTTTAATTAAATTCTAATTTCTCTTTTAAAAAATCAATTTTTGTTTTGTAAAATTTAACTTGAATTAATTTTTTTATAATTAATAAATTAAAATTAATTAATTAAAAAAATAATGAAATAAGTAAAAAATTATAAGAATTTTACAATATCAATTACAAAACTAATGATAAGAGATAAGTTAACAAAAAGATACGAGATAATATCAATAATATTTTAAGTTTTAGAATAATATCACAAATATCTCTAAAGTTTGTAAAATATCACAAATATTTTACAAACTTAACAGAAGTTTAAAGTTAATGAAAATGAATAATAAATTTTAATACATAAAAATAACAGAAATAATAATAAATCAAAAAATGATAAGAAACTAAGAAATATTACAAATAGAAACACGAAACATCTCAAGATGTTTATCACAACAAATGATAATTAGTAAAAAGAAATTTAAAAAAAATACAAAAAGTAAAATATAATCTTAAGGAATGAGATGGATTCGAAGATTCATCATTTTTAAGAATAAAAAAAATATTTTCAAAGAATGATATAGTTTATTATGAAATAAATAATAAAAAAATAAATATTAATATTATAAATGCAAAAAAAAGGTATAACATATCATTAATTAATAAATAAATCAATATAAATAAACTATTAAAATCTCTCAAAATGATAAAAGAAAAATTGGATATGTCCATTTATGAGGAAACCAAATATTAATAAACACATATTTTAGAGAAAGAATAGATACATTAATTGTAAAATCAGAATTCTTTCTTGTTGTTATCATACAAAGACACTACCTATTTATATACAAAAGATAGGAACAATTTTAGGTGACATATACCTAATACACCACTAAGATACCTAATACAAAACTCACACCACTAAGACACCTAGTGTTAGACACCTAATACACACACTCATAAATCATCTTTAACACTCCCCCTCAAGTTGTATCATAGATATTAATCATGTCCAACTTGTTACAAAGATAATCAACCCGAACCCCACTTAAAGCTTTCGTGAAGATATCTCCTAGTTGTTCTCCAGTCTTCATATATCCTGTAGAAATCAACCCTTGTTGAATTTTCTCGCGAACAAAATGACAATCAATTTCAATGTGTTTAGTTCGCTCATGAAACACTGAGGGTTAGAAGCAATATGAAGCATTTGGTTATCACACCACAATTTTCTTTGGTATTGAAGTTTTAAGACCTACTTCATCCAAGAAATGATATATCCATATTATCTCGTACGCAGATTATGCCATAGCCCTATATTCTGACTCTGCACTCGATCGTGACACAACATTCTGCTTCTTACTTTTCCATGAGACCAAATTTCCTCCAATGAAAATACAACAGCCTGATGTGGATCTTCTATCCACTTTGGAACCTGCCCAATCTGCATCTAAAAAACATTCAATATGAGTATGTCCATGATTTGCATACAAGATGCCACGTCCAGGTGCTCCTTTTAAGTAACACAAAATTTGTTCTAACGCTACCCAATGATGAACTGTTGGGGATGACATAAATTGGCTAACAACACTGACTGAATATGCAATATCTAGACGAGTCACGGTAAGGTAATTCAGCTTTCCAACCACCCTTCGATATCTCTTGAAATCTTTAAAGGGTTCTCCATCTCCTATAAGGTGGATGTTCAGAGTCATTGGAGCACTACAAGGTTTTGCTCCTAATTTTCCTGTCTCAGTTAATAAGTCCATGACATATTTTCTTTGAGATAGAAATATACCTTTTTTACTCCTTGTGACTTCAACACCCAAGAAATACTTTAGCATCCCCAAATCCTTCGTGTGAAACTGAGTATGTAGGAAAGACTTAAGAGATGAAATTCCCGTAATAACAATGTCATCTACATACACAACTAAAAGAATGATACCAGCTTCTGATTGTTTGTAGAACACAGAATGGTCAGACTTGCTTTTCATCATACCAAACGTTTCTATAGCTTGACTAAATTTTCCAAACCAAGCACGAGGACTCTGTTTCAAACCATACAAAGATTTGCGGAGACGACAAACGTGCCTAGACTCCCCCTGAGCAACAAAACCAGGAGGTTGCTCCATAAACACCTCCTCTTGAAGATCACCATGAAGAAAAGAATTCTTGATATCCAGTTGATGCAAAGGCCAATGGTGAGTAGCTGCCATAGAAATAAACAACCGAACATATGTCAATTTAGCAACAGGAGAGAAAGTGTCAGAATAGTCCACTCCATAGGTTTGAGCATATCCAAAAATGCACCAAATCCTAATTTGTGTTTACCCAAATTCTGCCCCAAATTTGAACGGAAAAAAAAATTTCTCAAATTTTGTAACCCAAATGCTCTCATACCATGTAAAATCAGAATTCTTTCTTGTTATTATCATACAAAGACACTACCTATTTATATACAAAAGATAGGAACAATCTTAGGTGACATACACCTAATACACCACTAAGACACCTAATACACAACTCACACCACTAACACACCTAGTGTTAGATACCTAATACACACACTCATAAATCATCTTTAACATTAATAAAATTAGCATTTATATACAATATAATAATAAATAGGAAATATATTTTATTATGAATGATCCATGGAAACATAAGATATTAGAATAATGATAAAAACTTAAACCAAGTCTTAAATTTAGACTATGAATTTGAAAAAAAGATTTAATAAAAAAAGAAAATCATCAATTTCCAATACAATACATAGTACGATATTCATTTAGTCATAATAATTCAATATATGGACAAAATAAATTCATAAAAATAGATAAAACTTTTCAAAAAATTGAACAAATAATAAAACAAGAAATATTAACAGATTTTGAAAAACTAGAATAATGAAACTTAGATGTTAAAGAAAAATCTCTTATACTAGGAAGAAAAAGTAACATAGTAAGAAATAGTAATGTATCAAGTTTTACGTTTATAGATCTTAAAAGAAAAATCTCTAACAAATGATAAAATGTTACAGATCTAAAACAAGAAGTTAAAATAATAAAAATATTAGTTTATGACGTAATATTAGGAAGAAAATAATATCATTGTTTTCTTAGTAATGTTCAAAAATAAACTACAAAATATATAATTAGATTTTGATGGAAGACTAATAGGTATGTCAAAAAACCAAAAAATAATAATGAAAGTTGTAGTTCTTTTAGCAAAAGAAATAGATATAGTACTAAAATCAAACATCAAGTCCTTACAAGACATAAATGAAACACAAAAAGAACTCCTAAAAAAATAAAAGAATATAGTTATAATAAGAAATTACAACAAGACATACATAAAGAATTTACAGAATTAAGAAAAGATGTAAATAACAAACTCAAAGACAATGAAATCATAGGTTACAAGTTTGATCGAGATGTAGAATTAAAAGAAAAACCACCTAGGAGATCAGATGCATTGATACCTAGGAATGAGAAAAAAACTCAAACATAAAGAAAAAACTATAATCCCAGTTTAATAGAATATAGAAAAGAATTAAAAGAACAATTTATAAATCATGAGAATAGGGACATGAAAAATTAGTTAGTTTGTTAATCCTAATAGATGAAGAGATATGAAGACATTATGTGAAAATCTTTGTTCAAGTAAAAAGAAAGATGATATCATAATAATGATTGCAATTGATTAGGAACCAAAAAATATAATCCCAAAAAATCATATGAAACCAATTTCATTATCAATTACTTATCATAAAGGAACATTTGACCTACATAAAAAAAAAAGAAAATAGGCAAAGTTCAGAAAAATCTGACCTTCCTTATAGAAGAAAACAACAGCCAAAAATGAAAAAAAGGATTACATTGGAAAATTAGAGGTAGTATCCCACTAGAATTCAAACTTCATGAAAATTATAAATCTGATTTTTTAGATTTAGATTGTATAAGAGAAAATCCTTAGATGAATGGTCTATAGGTATAAGTGTAATCATGCAAACTTTTTCAACCACACAATCAAACCTTTAAACTTGTAGAGTCGTAATAGCCCACAAAATGATAAAAAATGTTAAAATTTGATTTACGAATTTAACAAAACAACAATGTTTACAAATGTAGGGGAATGGTCCTACAGGTATGGAATACTTAGATACTGTAGTAAATGAAATATAAAAGGATTTTACTGGGGAAGATAAGGAGATACATATCATTGAATCCAGTGAAAATAAAATTGAGAAAGCCAAATGACATTTAACAAATATGAAAATATGTGGCATGACTTATATAAATCCTTTATTTGTGAATATAAAATGTATTATCATAAGTTACCACCCTTAATGTAAGAAACTTATAAGAGAATGATTTTTTAGAAATTATTTAGAACATTGCATAAAATCATAACAGAAAGATGTAATAAAAGAAATAAAGAAATTATACTTGACACCATAGAAGGATAAGTAGGAAGTCTTAAAAATTAGATAATCATTAAATGTCAAGAGATACAAGAATGATAAAATACAATAGATTTTAGAATGTTAGGAAAATATGGATGTAACATAAAATATTACAAGTAAAAGTATAAAAAATAAAAAATAATAAAAAAAGTAAAAAACATTCAAAAGATATAAATTTAAAAAATAGGACTTTCAAAAATATAGGAGAAGTTATAAAAATAACTTTATATAAATAGATATTTTAGGGGGGAAATGTATAAGCCACTAGAAAACAAAAACCATTACCCATTGGGAAAAAAGAAATGCAGATGTTGGATCTACAATGAGGAAGGACATTAAGCTAATGAATGTCCCAAAAGGCTTAACATAAAACATAATTTAAAAATAAATTTCATATAAAATAAAAATCTTAGAAGAAGATTTTAAGTTAGAATTAGAACAAATAGAGAAATCAGATATAGATGATATTTGTAGTATTTATTTATTAAAAGAAACAGAGGAAGAAATTACAAACTAAGAATAAGAATTCATAGAACTCTTCATCAGAAGATGAATGATTTGTATAATATTACAAATCCAAACAATACATATATAAAGGTAGAATTGAAAATTAAAGGTTACACAAGTTACCATGTACATCCTTATGTAGATACAAGAGCCAATAAATGTATAGCTAGTAAATATGTATTCTTAGATGAACTCTGAAAACAAGCACCAAAAGATTTAATTGTAAGAATTCCTAAGAATGCTACTATAAATCTCAATAAAATCTTAGAAGATACAAAATATGATAATAGCGGGAGAGAAATTTCAGATTCCTACCATATATTAACAGGAAATAGAAGTTGATTTATTAATAGGAAATGATATTCTAAACTTATATCAATATTTTATACAAAATAAGTTTAATAACACTAGGTGGTGAAACCATTTATATGCCAAATTAAGAATATCTTTGATTGTATCAAATCCAACTTTTATGCAAACATAAAAAGCAAAAACATGGTGAGATAAAACAAAAATCTTATTTAAAAAATATTTCATTAGGTATAGAAGAGAAAAAAACTCTAATCTTAATGAAATCCAAGAAGATAAAGGCTTAACTGGTATCATAAAATTATTAAAAATAGTAAATTCAAAAAATCCTTTAGATCCAAAAGTAAATAAATCCAAAATAATTTCTAACATAAAACTAAGGGACCCTAACAAAATTATTAGAGTAAAACCTATAATTTATACTCTACAAGACAATTGAATTTGAAAAAAAAATTAAGAACTTTTGGAACTAAAAGTCATAATACTAAGAAATTCACCTTACTTTACTCTAACATTCTTAGCTGAAAAAGAAGATGAAAAGAGAAGAAAAATGAAGAAAACAGATGGTAATAAACTTCAAAGTAATGAATAAAGTATCCATCATATAAAGAAATTATTGATGATAGATACTTTATTCCAAAGAAAAAGGAATTATATCATTAATAAAAGGAAATAAATGCTTCTCTAGCTTTGATTGCAAAATTGGATTTCGGAAAATAAAAATGGATAAGGAATCTCAAAAACCGATGGCATTTAGCTGCCTCCAAGGACAATTCCAATAGACTATTGTACCAATTGGATTAAAATAAGCTTCAGATATCTTTCAAAGGTATATGAACAACATCTTTAAGAAATTATAAAATATTTATTTTGTTTATTACATAAATGATATTTTGATTTTTAGTAATGAATTAAATAAACATTATTTGAATATTATTAATATTCTACAATAATGCAGGAAATATGACATCGTACTTTCTCATAAGAAAATAGTAATTGCTTCGTAAAAAATTAAGTATTTAGGTTTAGAAATTGAAGATAGAAAACATAATCTACAGCCTCATATACTAAAAAACATTCAAGGATTTTCTAGTGAATTAAAAGATAAAAATCAATTACAAATATTCTTATGATGTTTAACGTATATTGAAGCATACATCAAAAGCTTGTAGAAATACAAAAACTTTTACAAACAAAATTGAAAAGGATCATGTTTGAAAATTGATAGAATACGATACTTTATACAAGGATAAGGTAAAAGCACTTATTAAAAATTTACCAACTTTATACCATTTAGATCTAGATGATAAAATGATAATTGTAATAGATGTTTCACATGAATATTGGAAAGTAGTTTTAAAATTAATAGTAGATGACAAAGATGAATATCTTTGTAGATATACATCAAGATCTTTACATGTTTGAGAATTAAATTATAAAAGTAATAAAAAGGAATACTTAGCTATCAAAAAGATTATTAAGAAATTTGCAATATATGTAATAAGTTTCAAATTCATTGTTAGAATCAATAAAAAGAATTTTGGTTATTTTTTAAGAACTAATATTGCAGGTAATTATAAACAAGAAAGATTAGTTAGATGGAAACAATGGTTTAACCACTACAATTTTGATGTTGAACATCTTCCAAGAAAAAAATTAGTTTAGCATATGCCCTTATAAGAGAATTAGCACATTTTAACTATTTTTGTTCTTACATGAATAGAACATCTTGATATTAAGATCAAGATAAAGGAAAATAATATAAGAATCCTTCAAGAAAAACTCAAGGTTTATACTTAAAAAAGTCTCTTTCGGATACATGACTTAAACACGAAGAACTTAATAGTTCAAAACCAACATTAGAGTCCAAAAACTCTAAAAAGGAATCTAACTCAAATATTCATTCTAAGGAAGGTAACACTTCTAAAGAAAGAATCCAAAATAAAAAGGAAAAACCTAACCGTTCAAAAGAGAGTAACACATCTGAAAAGAAAAAAAGAAAAGTTAAATTGGGTTGAAAAAGTAGAAAAAGAAGACCAAAAAATGACTTATGTGGTATATAATAGTTCAAAACTAGGAATTTACAATAACAAACCTGAAGAAGTAAAGCTATTATCAAATTTAGTGGAATAACTCATAGAGCTTTCACTAATAGAATAGATGTTGAAGGTAATTATGTCAACTATAAAGTACCAAAACTAATAACTCCAAATGATATAGTTAAAAATTACTTTGTAGCATTACAACAACAACCATCGCCACTAAGTAGGTTAAAGACCATAGAAATGATAGTATGATCACCAGTATTATTCAAAAAAATGCCTCTCAAAGGAACACCTCTCAAAGAAATAGTAAAGATAATATAACCACCAGTACTACTCAGGGAAGCATCCCCTAGGAATACATTGGTCATTAAAAAAACCAATACATGAATTTAAGTAAACCATAATGATTTAGTCTGTATAATTTAGCTAGAAAATCTACTCAAAAACATATCGAAGATATGCAATTTTATATCGTACAAAAATAATTTCCTATAAGCAACAAATTTAATATTCTTAAAGAAGCTAATCCATTCTTTATTAAGGCTTTTTATGCAATTTTAATTGAGAACTTATATCCAAGAATTAATTTAAATGAATTAAATTATTTTTCTAAAAATTTCAAAAAGGTTATCAAGAATTTCAAGAAGAAGATCAGAAAAGGTGATAAACTTATTTATCTCAGATTTTTTAGTTCACTTATAGACAGGAATGAAGAAAATAAGTCTAAGAACACTAGATGATGATACCATTTATATATCAAAAATAAGAAAAGCTTTAGCTATATCAAGCCTAACTTTTATGCAACAACCTAAAAAGCAAAAATGTGGTGAGATAGAACAGCAAAAACCTTATGTAGAAAATATTTCATTGGATATAGAAGGAAAAAAACTCTTTTCTTAATTAACAAGCATAAAAAAACTATTAAAAATAGTCAGCTTAGAAAATCCTTTGGATCAATAAATAAATAAATCTAAGACAAATTGTTAACATAAAATTAAGAGACCCTAACAAGGTTATAAGAGTAAAACCAATGATTTATATTCCAGAATACATGATTGAATTTGAAAAACAAATTCAAGAACTTTTGGAATTGAAAGCCATAATACCAAGTAATTTACCTCACGTTTAGCATTTCTAGTTGAAAAGAAAGCTGTGAAAAGAAGAAGAAAAAAGAGAATGGTAATAAACTTCAAAGTATTGAATAAAGAAACCATTGATGGTGGATACTTTATTCCAAAGAAAAAATAATTATTATCATTAATAAAAGGAAATAAATATTTCTCAAGTTTTGATTATAAAAATGGATTTTGGCAAATAATACTAGATGAAGAATCTCAAAAATTAATGGCATTTAGTTGCCTATAAGGACAATTTCAATGGATCGTTGTACCATTTGGATTAAAACAAACTCCAGTTATTTTTCAAAGATATATGGATAACATCTTTAAGAAATTACAAAATATTTATTGTGTTTACATAGATGGTATTTTGGTTTTCAATAATGAACTAAATAAACATTATTTGAATATTATTAATATTTTGAAAGAATGCAAAAAAGAAGGCATTGTACTATTTAAAAAGAAGCATTACTTGTTCAGGGGAAAATTAAGTATTTAGGATAGGAAATTGAAGATGAAAAACATAATCTACAACCCTATATACTAAATAACATCTAAGGTTTTCCTAGTAAATTAAAGGATAAAAACCAATTACAAAGATTTTAAAGATGTTTGACATATGCAGAAACATATATTAAAAAACTTGTAGAAATGCGAAAAGCTTTGTAGGCAAAACTGAAAAAAGACCATATCTGCAAATATATATATATAAAGATACTCTATATATGGATAAAGTAAAAACAAAGGTAAAATATTTGCCAGCTTTATACCATCCAGGGCCAGATGATAAAATGATAATTGAAACGATGTTTCATAAGCATATTGCTGAGTAGTTCTGAAAGTAGAAGTAGATGACAAAGATGGATGTCTTTGTGGGTATACATCAGGATCTTTCCAAGGTCTAGAGTAAAGTTACCACATTAATGAAAAAGAATATATATCTATTAAAAGAGTTATTAAGAAATTTGTAACATATGTTATAATTACCAGATTCATTATTAGAATAGGTAACAAGAATTTTGGATATTTCTTAAGAACTAATATTGCAAGTGATTACAAATAAGAAATATTAGTCAGGTGGCAACAATGGTTCCACCATTACAATTTTGATGTTTAACATCTTCCAAGAAATAAGAATAGCTTAGCAAATGCTCTTATTAGAGAATTAACACCTCTAACTATTTTTATGCTTTCAGGAATGGAACATCTCGATATCAAAATCAAGATAAAGACAAAAGAGATAAAAATCCTACAGGAACAACTCGAGCTGTTATACCTTGAGAAATCTCTTATGGAGATAGGAAATAAATAGGAAGAGCTTAATTGTTCAAAACAATTCTTAGATTTCAAAACCTTAAAAGAGGAATTTTCATTAAAAAATCAACTAAAGAAGGTGAAACTTCTAAAAAAAGAATTTAAAATGAAAAGGAAGAACCAAACAGTTCATAAGAGAGTGAAATATCTGAAACTAGAAAGCTCAACTAGGAAGATGAAGCATAAAAAGAGGAATAGAAAAATACTTATTTGGTCTATAATGGCCCAAAATCAAGAATCTATAATAACTGGGCAGAAGCTAGTAAATATATTTTAGGAATTAGTGGTATAACTCATAGAGCCTTCACCAACAGAATAAAATCTAAAGGTAGTTATGCCAATTATAAAACACCAAAACTAATAGCAACATAGGATATAGTAAGAAATTATTCTATAATATTACAGCAACAACCAACAGTCCTAAACAGATTGAAAAATCTAGGAAAAATAGTAAGACCTTCTGTACTATTCAGAGAACCATTTGTCCTAGAGACATTAAAGATAGTAAAGCATTTAGTGCTATTCAGGGAGAGATCCCTCAGAAATTCTCCAATCATTGAAGATGAGAAGGACTAATATAGAAACCTCAGCAAACCACGATGGTTGATTCTCTAGAATCTGGCCAGGAAATCTACTTAGAAGCATATTGAAGACATGAAGTTCTACACCACAGACAAGGAATTTCTTGTAGGAAGAAAATTCAATATATTGTAGGAAGAAAATTCAATATCTTGGAAGGAGTTGATCCAATATTTGTTTACAAAGCTTTCCATGCAGGACTAATTGAAAATAAATATCCAAAAATTAATTTAAGTGAAATAAATTATTTCCTAGAAAACTTCAAAAGAGCAATCAAGAACTTCAAAAAAAGATCAAAGTAGGTGACAAGCTTGTTTATCTTAAATTTTTCAATTCACTAATGGACTGGAATGAGGAAGGATGTATAAGTTCCTACCACTTTATCCAGATAGGGATTTACAATACAAATAGACAAGTTTCCAAACCAAGGGAGCTTCTAGAAAAGGAATTCAACATAGAAGAGCTCTATGTACAAAGTAGTCTAATGTTACGCCAAATTTACTATGAACTTAGGAAGATTGACAACTCTATTGAAATCAAAGTAAATTATTCAACTAATAAAGTTATTGTTATTTCTCATAGTAGCATGGCTCTTTTAGAGGAAGATGGTGAACAAATTTCCAAATATTAAGCCAATTTTAACAGCAACAACCTAAAAATTGGTCAAGAAATAAGGAAGGTATTCTACTTCTATACTAGAAAAGCCACAAAAGATCACAGAATAAAGAAAAGAACTATCGACAGAAGACGATAAAGAAAATAAAGATGTAGTCCCACATCTTAATTGGTAGCATATGTCAAGAAAAAAAATAGTGGCTATTATGAAAAGCAAAAAAACAAAAAAATTATTAAAGCAAGGAGAAAATAATAATTTTATTCATGTAAATAGGGATTCCTTATGCTATAAAAGGAACCATTATTTTCATTTCAAGAGATGCACAAAGAAAACCAGAGCATTCTACTCTAAAAAACACAAACTCTAGCATAGAAATCCCCTATATTTAGAAATCCCAAAACCAGTAATGATATACCCAGTAATTATGAATGGCTAAGAATCCTTTTAAGATTCTTTGTTGGCCTTAAATTTGTAATAATTATTATATTATGAATAAAATGAAGTTCATTTACTCTTCTCTAGTAAGTCAAAATTGGACACCATCTATGTAAGGATGCAGAAGGTTTGCCATTGCTAGGAGGGCGTAGAGGTTTGAGCAAAGCTGAGGCATAACAAGTGTAATAAAAAGAGACGAATAGAAAGAAAGATCGTGATTGACCCATTAAATTAATGTATAATAATTATAAATGTAAGTCAGTTAAGAATCTTGAATGTTTAGATATTTGCTTACATCAAATTATAATATTGATAAATAAAAATATGAAAATAAAAAAATTATTTTTAATTATAAGAATAAACAACTAGTTCTAAAATAAATTAAAATAAAAGATAAAAAAATTAATTTTATTAGAAAATTTTGATAAAGACTATCTCTTAGTCTTAAATGATTATTTCAAAGATAATGATTATGAAACTTTTCTTTAAAATCTTAGAAAGTTCAACTTCTTATTAGATATCTATATAGATTATATTAAAGCTATCACAAGCATAATAAACCATCATATTTCAAGGACATTAAGAGACTATTTCAATCAAAAATATGGAATAATAGAAAAAGAGGAATTCAACAATTTAATGTTTGGATACTATTTTTTTGAAGATTACAAGTACACTATATGTACATAAGAAAAACCAATTTGTATATTACGAATAAGAAAAAATATGCATTCAACAGATATGACTTATCAAAGTTCTAATAATCTAGCTAGTACATTAAGATCAGATTGACTAAAATTCTGGCATACTAGTCTTTGGCAATTGAAATAAAAAAATTGGTATCAAAGCCATGTGAATAATAATGGATGAAAAAGTTAATACCGTTGGATTTTAAGGATACTAATGGTATTAATCATAAAGTTTAAGGGTATTTTAGATATTTTTATAAAATTTGAAAACATAAGTGAAGATATATTAAATCTTAAAAAAATGTTTGATAGTTGACTCCAACCTTTTTTCACTCATTTTTTTGTAATTTTGATATGTTACTGTCTCTTTAAAAAAGTAATCAATATCGATGTACCTAAAAGAATTTCTTCACTTACAGAACCAAAATAAATAATTCCTCGTTTAAAATGTTTTTAAGTTTTTAATTACTTGAGAAAAAGGAATAACTATTGTAAAAAAAAATATGACTTCTCTAAAAAAATAATGTTTTTAAAAAATTTAGCTAGTAATTTTTGAAAAATTAAATTTTATAATATCTTTTAAAATTTATAATCATAAAAATAATGTTCATTTATTTAATTCATATATTTTTATTATTTAAAAAAAAACATAATCTAAATATTTTATACTAAATACTGTTCAAATATTACTATAAGTGTTGGATTGTTATTTAAAGTAATTTTCTTTCATAAAGATACATCTTCCTAAAACATAATGGTGTTTCAAATATTTGATCATAGGTTAAATAACAAAAATAAAAATTAATCCAATCAAAATTATATAAAGTTAATATTTAATATACATGTCATACTTTAAGCTTTTTTACTATTTTTATTATACAATCTTGATTTATTTAATATTGTTCTCATTCATTCACATTTAATATTTATTGGTTGTTTGTTGATAAAAAACCCAAAAGAGCATTAAATATGGGATATTATTTATTATTTTTCGAGTATATTTTTCAAGAATAAGATTATTTTTTTTTCACTTTTTATTATTTGTTTTTTCAAAGAAAAAGTTATATTAATTTTAAGTTTTATTAATTTGAAGTACCATGTTATTACATATTTTATAAATAAAGAATAATTTTTCCTAAAATATAATAAGATTTGATTGATCCAAATTAATATGATAAAAATATTGAACCTAATTAGGTAATAACATGTGGTTAATTCAAATAAAATTTTTATATTCCAAGCAAATGTTGAGATTGGATTATATTATCTTAAATGATAGGTTATTATTACATCTTATTTTGTTGTTTCTATAATATATTTATTATTAAATTTAAAAAGATGAAAAATATCCTTTTACCTTTAATATATTTTCTATACTAATTAAAATTTATTAGAGATATATTGGATAATTTTTAAAATTAATAATAAATATATTATGAAAATAATAATATAATATGTGATAAAAATATCACCCTAGTTCAAATTAGAAATTCATATTTTAAATGTAGATAATTGAAATTGTAGTTATATATAACAATTTAATGTTTTTTTTTCGAAAATAATCGTAATCGATAAATCATAATACATGTGTGATTTATTTCAATATCAAAATTGTAGTTAATCGAAACCAAACATATATTAATATTATTATTTTAATACATATAATAACATATAAAAATATAATTTTAATAATAAAATATATAATACTTTATATAATTAGATAAAATTTTATTTATTTTTATTTTATATATTTTTTATTTTATAGAAAAATATGTAATAAATAGTTAAAAAATTAAAATTAAAGTAAATATTTTAAATAATAAAATAAAATAATAATTAAAATAATATTTAATTTTTTAAACTAAATATATTTTAAAAGAAATATTAAATAATAAAAAAATTACTATGATTCATGATCGATAATTATTAACGAAAAATATTTAAAAATAATATAAGATGTTTAAAGATTATTAATATAATTTTTGATTACCTACATTTATATTTAAAATTCAATTATTTTTTAAATAATAGTCATTAAAAAAAAATAGAATGCGTTATAAATCTTACCGATCGTCTGGCGGCTACTAATAAATCCTATATTTAGCAATTATTTAATAACTTCTAACTAAATAAATATGTACGGGCTAGAATGTCGTACTGTGGATCCCTAATACGCTAAACCCGAGCACCCATCTGAATAATATTTATATTAAAATCAGTATAAGATAAGAATATGAAAATAATAATAAAGAAGAAATTCGCTACAACGAAAAAAAAAATTTCGATTTATAAATAATATAATTATTTTATTTTTAATTTAAATATATATATATATTAAACTATATAAAAAAATAAATACTACAAATATATTATCTTTAACGAAAATATATTTTAAAAAAATAAGACAACATTAAAAATATCAAACAAATCGACCTAACATGTCACGACCCTTTAAGCATTGACTTGTTAGCCTATTAAATAACTAAATATTTGACACTATATGATATGACACGGAAATAAAAAAAAAGCATAACATAGGCTCTTGACCTACGTCACGTAACATATCGAATTGTGTCAAGTTGTATCAACATGTTAACCCAAAATTAAATTCTATATAAATTATTATTAAATATATAAATATATCTATATATTATAAATTATGAACATAATAAATATAGTTAAAATTGATGCATAAGAGGTGATAATTTAACCCTCTTCAACAACTTTTTTTCCATAAATCATGTTAGTTCATTTAGCATGGTCTAATGAATTATATACAACAAGATATGATAAAACCTACGGGATAAGGATAGATACACGACACAGCTTGTATAGACTAATAACCTTAATGTGAGGCTTATTAATGTGTTGTTGTGCTTCTTTGATATATTTAGATAGCATATATCTACTAATTTTGCAAAGAGTAAACAAAAAAGCTATTCGATTTTTTGAAAATGGATTTGTAATCTCTTTTTGTAAAATAATTAATTTATGTCTACTTATTAAATAATTATAAGATCCATTTTTTACTATGATTATAATACACTCTATTTGAAAAGATATATATATATATATATATATATATATTTAGTAAAATATATATTTATTATATTTTTAAATACTTAAAATAAATGCTTTTTTATTATATATATTATATTTTTAAATACTTAAAATAAATGCTTTTTTATATTACAATATATATATATATATATATTTTTTTTCTTTTTTTTAAATATAAAAAAGCATATAATTTTTATATTAAAACAACATGCGTGGATTGAGTCGAAGGTTTTGCTATCCCGTTAAAAAAGAAGAAGAAGAGAATAAGCAAATCTGGGAGGTCTGGTCAGAGAGAGAGAGAGAGAGAGAGAAGAAGAAGAAGAAGGCAACGAGAGAATTGGGCTAAAGCGAGCTCTTCCTTGGTCGTCAAGTGCCCGTATCTTTAGTTTCTTTCAGGTACTGATTTCTTTTTCCTCCTCCTTCTCGAGTTCGATCAAACCGTTGCAAATTATTATTTTTCCCTCTCTGTTGACTAGCTTTTGACTTTGGTTTTTGCATTTTCGTGATTGACTCCTCTTAATTATGTTTTTGCTCTTAATTATATTTTCGATCGAGCATCTGTTTAATTCAATTTCTATATCATTTTTGCGTATATGGTTTCGTTATTAATAAACTTTTTAGCCTTTTCCCCCTCCAGTGTGACAACTCCAAACAATCTTTACTTGTTTTCTTAGCATACTATAGGGCGCCCACTGTTTATAGCTTTGGAAAATTGAGCACTTTAGTGACGCTTTACTCTTGTATCTTTGTCAAAATATGGGCTTAGTCCAAAAATGGGACTCAATAGTACTTTCTAAATCGAATGTATAAGAGTGCAGCACGTATAGTGCTTGAAAACAGAAATTATATTGCAATGAACAAAAGAACAACTCGTCGGTTGAACTCTAAGAAACTCACAGAACACACTTTGTGAAGAAAGAAAAACAAAAATTGGTAAGAGAAAACAATTGCCCCTTCAGCCAATGCCCTGCGTGGGTTTTATATGCCCTGCGCTTAACTGTCGCCATGTGCACAAGGCAGCATGCATTCACACATGCAGCCTAGGGACCTAAACGCTACCCATGTGCGCCAGTCATCATGTTACCCATGTGTGCTACCCACACCTACTCAACCCATGTGCGCGAGGCGCTGACGAGGCCTAACGACCACCATGTGTGCGCAACACACAAAACGCAGCTGTGCTCTCTTTGGTGCTAAAACCGTTATTTCTGTTACAAAATAAAATAAAGAAAAAAATCTAGTTAATCTACTCTACATCTTCCCCCTGCATCATAGTCCTTCTCTTTAAGAGAATTCTCCCTCAAATTCAAGTTGTTTACATCAGCTGCATCTGTGGGGTAGTATTTTCGAAGATCTACTACATTGAACGTGCTGGAAATAGACCATTTCTTAGAAAGATCAATGGCATAAGCATTGTCGTTGATTTTCTTAACAATTCGGAAAGGACCATAGTTCCTGAGCTGAAGCTTGGGGCATATGCCTTGAGATAGCTGGTGTTTGTTGAGGTACACCATGACGAGCTCCCGAACCTGGAATTCTATGAACCTGCCATGCTGATCAACTTGCTTTTTGTCCTACGTATTCATCCTTTCAATATGTTTTTTATGAATTGAGCATAATCAGTAGCCCACACACCAACAGCTTTACTCTTTGGATCAACTATGGCTTGCAAATTGACACTAAAGTTGGACACTTTGGTGTAGACAATCGAGAAGGGTGAATGATTTATGATGCGATTTGTGATACTATTGAGAGCAAACTCAATTTGAGGAAGATATATATCCCACTCTCGATGTCTTTCATGAGTCAAGCACCTTAACATGCTACCTATGGTTTTGTTGAGAACTTTTGTTTACCCATTAATCTGGGGATGATAAGTGCTGCTGAAGTTCAATGCGATATAAAACCTTTGCCACATGGATCTTTTGAATGGAATCAAGTGGGACATTTTTGAGAGTCTATCCGCTACCACAAGGATGGAATCTATTCTTCTTTTACTGACTGGTAGCCCAATGAAGAAATCCATACTAAGATCCTCCCAAATCGTTGCAAGAATTGGAAAAGGAGAGTAGAGGCCAATGTTTTGGCTGCCTCCCTTAGCTCTTTGATAGATTGAGCATTTTTTTCACAAATCTGGTCACATGCCTTCGTAAGTGAGGCCAGTAATATCTTTCTTCAACTAGAAGTATAATTTTGTCCTTGCCAGCATGACTATTGAGTCCCCCAGCATGAAGTTCCTACATTAGGTAGTCCCTTAGGCTGGTTTTAGGGATGCAAAGTCTGTTGTCTTTAAAGAGATACCCTTCTTTTAAGTGGAAGCCATGCTTAAGTTCATGGTTGATGCATTGGGCCCATGCAGTGGCAAAATCCTCATCTGTGACATACAACTCAGGGAAGGTGTCAAAACTGATGATTCCAACTTGAAGGATAGCTAGTAGGGTGTCTCTTGCTAAGTGCATCAGCTACCTTGTTTATATGCTCTTTCCTATGTTTAAATACACAAGTGAATCTTTGCAAATAGATGATCCATCTCGTATGTGCTCTCGAGATGTCTTTTTGGGAGTTAATCCACCTAAGTGTTGAGTGATCACTATGAAGGATGAATTCCTTTGAGATGAGATAATACTTCTAGTGTTTGAGTTGAGTGATCACTATAAAGGATGAATTCCTTTGAGATGAGATAATACTTCTAGTGTTTGAGAGCTTGAATGACAACGTAGAACTCTTGGTCATAATTGGACCATCTATGGCATGCTTCACTTAGTTTCTTGTTGAAAAATTCAATAGGTTTGTCATGTTGAGATAATATTGTTCCAATGCCTACCATGGATGCATCCGTTTCACCTTTAAATACTTTGTCAAAGTCTGTTAAAGATAGAACTAGGGTTGTGCAACTTCTCTTTGATGAGTGAAAAAATGTCTTCTTGCTCCTTACCCCAAATGAATTGTCTTTTCTTGAGACAGTTTGTTATAGGTGCTACAATAGAGCTAAAATCCTTCACAAATCTTATGTAGAAGGTTGCTTGGCCATAAAACTCCCGACTTTCTGTATTGATGTAGGGGTAGGCCATGATTGAATAACATCAATCTTCTTTGTATCCGTTGAAATGCCCTCGGAGTTGATAATGTATCTTAAGAAAAGAAGTCTAGTGGTCATGAACTTGCACTTCCTAAGGTTGAGAAAGAGCTTGTGTTCTCTTAATGTCTCCAAAATAACCTGCAGATGTTCTAAGTGCACATCAGGATCCTTGCTATAGATTAGGATGTCATTGAAATACACAACCATACAAGTACCATTGAAAGGCTTCAAAACGTGATGCATCAACCTTATGAAAGTACTGAGAGCATTACTCATGCCGAATGGCATGACAAGCCACTCATATAGACCTTCATTGGTCTTAAAAGTTGTCTTCCACTCATCTCCCTTCCTGATTTAAATTTGGTGGTACCCACTACAAAGATCAAGTTTAGAAAAGATAGTGGAGCCTTGCAACTTGTCAAGCATGTCTTCCATTCTGGGAATAGGGAATCTGTACTTGATAGTGATCTTGTTAATAACCCTATTATCAGCGCACATTTTCATCGTCCCATCCTTCTTGGGTACAATCAGTGCAGGCAAAACATAGAGACTCTTGCTTTCCTTAATGAGGTGCTTACCCAAAAGATCTTCCACTATCTCTTATAAGAGCTTATAGTCTTTGAGGTTCATCCTATTGTGGGGTATATTAGGCAAGTTGCTACCAGTTATGAAATCTATTTGGTGTTGAATGTTTCTTAATGGCGGTAAGGTGTTTGGTAGGTCAGTTGGTGTGAGGCCACTGTAGGCAGATAACAACTCTTTAATAGCATCGGGAATGGCATGAGTGACAAGATCTTGTTCTTTACCAATTAATGCTATCACCACCTTAGCTTTTTTGAGTTCATTGTCAAACATGTTGGGGTTGCAATTAAGATGCACTTTTGGTTTGGATGTATGTGTGGTAGGATTGGAGGAGCTTTCCTTTGTAGGGAGTAGGGCTATCTTGGTCCCTTTTTATGTGAAGATGATGATGTTTGGCCTGCCTTTATGGATGGCATCCATGTCATACTACCAGGGCCTCCCCAAACGAATTTGATAGGCATCCATTTTCACTTCATCGCAGTGCACTTAATCTTTGTAAAAAATTCCAATGAAAAATGGTGTACTCTACACACCTCTTGCACCTTGACCTCATTTTCTTTATTAATCCATCCTATTTTATAGGGGTGAGGGTGGAGACATATGCTCAGTCCCAAAGACTTTACTAGTACCTGTGAGACAATATTTTCAGTACTATCACTATCAATAATGACATCTCATACCTTCTGCTGAAATGTGCACCTTGTTTTGAAAATGGTGTTTCTTGTGATGGTGTTGGCACCTTCTGTAATATGCAGCTTATAGCCCTATCACCATCATCACCTTCAGTGGGCTGTGCTTCTTCCAAATGCTCGGGAGACAGTGGATCAAATTCATCATTCAAATGCTCAAAATCATTGATCAAATTAACTACATGCCTCTGTGGACATTCATTAGGTCGGTGTCCTTACTGATAATACTTGCACTTGATAGGTGAGGGTTTGGCATTGGGGTTAGGTTTAGGTGGTAGGTTATTTGGATTGCTGGCTGCCTATTTAGGGATGAAAGTTTTTGTAGTTGGTGTTGTTTCTGTTATGGATGGTGGGGTGAGTTTAGATGGAAAACCACTTGAGTTTTTACTGGTGGAAGAGTTACTCAAGCGAAACCCAAATGGTGTGGATTTCTGTGGTCTGGCTAGTTGGTTTTCCACCATTAGTGCCATATTGTTGGCTTGGTTGACAGTTCGTAGGGTTTGGCTCAGTTATAGTCTTTCTTTAATAGGAAAATTCAAATCCTGCACATACCTAGCAACCTTTTGACGTTCTTGCTCCCATATATTGGCCCGTAAACCAAGTCTCATGAACTCTTCAGTGTACTCATTGACACTCTTTCTTACTTGCTAGCATTAGTGATATTGCTGGTAAAGGAGCTAATCATAGTTAGTTGCTAGAAACTGTTGCACCACCAGTTTTTTCATTCTTTCCCAAGAGTTTATGGGTACCTCTTCTCTTAGCCACCGTTCATTCTTCATTTGCTCCCATCAGGTAGAGGTGCCGCCCTTGAGCTTGTAAGCCACCAGTTTTACCTTTTCCTCTGGTATCTCATTGTAATCAAAGAAGTTTTCGACAGGAGCCAACCATTGACACTCTTTCTTACTTGCTAGCATTAGTGATATTGCTGGTAGAGGAGCTAATCATAGTTAGTTGCTAGAAACTGTTGCACCACCAGTTTCTTCATTCTTTCCCAAGAGTTTATGGGTACCTCTTCTCTTAGCCTCCGTTCATTCTTCATTTGCTCCCACCAGGTAAAGGTGCCGCCCTTGAGCTTGTAAGCCACCAGTTTTTCCTTTTCCTCTGGTATCTCATTGTAATCAAAGAAGTTTTCGACAGGAGCTAACTAGTCTAAGAACTCTTCCATATGAGAATGTCTGACAAAAGTAGAGAGATCGATGTTGAGCCTATAATCCTGCTTCTCGTGGTGTCGATTAGTAGAATTGGCTCTCATTGCTGAATCTGTTGCTTGTCCGTTCTGAGATTCCTCCATCAAATCTATAGTTTTTGGGATTCAATCTTGGGGGTGTTGCAAATTCTTCATCAGAGTCCGGATGAAATGATTGCTTATGGGGAAGATTGAATGGTGGGCGTCATGGTTGCTCAAGTAGCATGGGTTCAGTTTCTCAAAGGATTTCCTTGCCACGAGGTTGAAGGTGTTTTTGGATGTCATTCAGTTGAGCTTGAATTTAATTGGTGGTTTGCTGGAGTGATTGTTGAAGGTCTCGCGACACCTCTTCAATCCATTGCTCGGACTTGCTTTCAAGACCATCCATCGTAACCCACAGATTCTTCGCGTCATCTGAGTTGCAGTACAAATTCTAGCTCTGATACCAATTTTGATGCAATACGTATAGTGCTTGAAAACAAAAATTACAATGCAATGAACAAAAGAACAACTCGTTGGTTGAACTCTAAGAAACTCAAAGAACACACTCTGTGAAGAAAGAAAAACAAAAATTTGTAAGAGAAAACAATGGCCCCTCAAACCGATGCCCTGCATGGGTTTTATAGGCACTGCGCCATGTGCTCAAGGCAGCACGCATTCACACACGCAGCCTAGGGACCTAAATGCTACCCATGTGCGCTACCCACACCCACTTAACCCATGTGCGCAAGGCGCTGACGAGGCCTAACGGCCACCATGTGTGCGCGACACACAAAACGCAGCCTGAGCTCTCTTTGGCGTTAAAAACCGTTATTTCCTTTACAAAAAAAAAATAAAGAAAAAAATCTAGTTTAATCTACTTTACATCTTCCCTCTGCATCAATAAAGTACACCTTTCTATGGACTAAAAGGGTTCCACTTTAAAGATATGACATTTCAAGCAAGAGATGTAAAGTGTGTTATAATGTCTCATCTCATGTTACGTTTAATGCTCTTATTGGGCTTATAGTTCAAAGTTGTCTTATTTCATTTAAATGTCATCTCATTCTATCCCATTTCATTTAAATTATAGTCATAATATACCTCACAAACATACTATTTCATTGTTTTTCGTAATAAATTTTCATATTATAAGTAATCATGTTTTATATTTTTCATTGTTTTTTGTATTTTTACTTGTCCCATTTAGACCCATTTTGAATAAATAGAATATTGTAACTAGTACCATCTTATTACCATATTTAAAATTAAAAATTAGGTGGGACAAGATAGGATAAGTTCTTAAAATTAGATGGTTGTATCATGAGTTAATGGGACATCCCATCTTAACTTACACATCCACTATGAGACTAAAGTGCTCCTTTTGGGAATGTGAGCATGCTTATCCCATAAGATGTTTGGGTCAAATAATTGAAATTTTGGGTAATTACCATTACAGATATGTGTCCTTTAATTGCTAATTTGCTTGAGTCGATTTCTTCACTGAGACCTTCTGTTTCTTAATTATAGTCCTCTCGAAAAAATCTTAATTATAGTCTGCTTGGGGTCTTTTTTTAGCATGTTTCTTAATCGTGGAGCTTGGGTTAAACTTATGTAGCTAAGATACTTGTAAATGTGATTAGATTCAATGTACTATAACATGTATGTCCAAATGTACGGTTTTCTCTGGAAAGTCTAGAGCTTTAATGGCTTTCCACTTCAGCCTGGATTTTTTAGAAGAGATCAATAAATAGTTACAATACGGAGCATTACAAACAACTTACTGAATCTCAAAATGCTTAGTGAAATTTTTATGCTTGTTTTGGTATTATGGGATGCAGAAGAATAAATGAAAAAAAAGCAGGTATTAAATGTAGGCTATTATTTTTGATTGGCTGGAAGGAGGAGGAAAAAGAAAAGGGAAGGGGACGTTTTGGTGGACTCCAAATTCTTTTTTTGGCCATTTTTGAGTGGAAAGAAGATGATAGAGGGAGTGTTTTGGATTTACATTCCTTCTTTTATGTTATGGTTTTAAAATTTTATATTCTGGTCTCTCTTCCCATACTCATCTGCATAACCAAGTTGGGAAAGTCATGCTTCTTTTCCAGCTGAACATGCAGATTGAGGAAATGTGAAGCTACAGTTGAGTTATTGTTGAAGGATTGTATTGTCCCACATCGACTAGGCGTTCAGCTATAGTGCAGTTTATAAGTGTGGGCAACCCTTAACTCAATGAGATCTTATTGGGTTGAGTTAGGCCTTAGGCTTATATAACATGGTATCAAAGCTAAGCCCTGAGTTCATCGTGGTTTGTGGCCTTCGTTGCCCCTGTCCGATGTGAGGGAGGGTGTTGAAGGATTGTATTGTCCCACATCGACTAGGCGTTCAGCTATAGTGCAGTTTATAAGTGTGGGCAACCCTTAACTCAATGAGATCTTATTGGGTTGAGTTAGGCCTTAGGCTTATATAACAGTTATCTTTGTCTCTTTTCCAGCCAATTTGAGTCTCAGAAAGGAAATGTGCTCCTCCCGCTGAGGAAGAATGTCTGTTAAGGTCCTCTAAATACATTTTTATTTATGTATTGCCTCGGTGAAAATATTGCTGGAAAGCGATATTACATCTAATAATAATGACAATCTGGTATTGAAATATGTGATTACTTCTTATAAAAAATACGTGGTTGCTGAGTTTTTTTGTAAGTTTTTCTGCCAATCATCATACTGTGTCGGATCAGTTTCCCTTTTGGTCAAATGATTGTCATTGGTTGTGTTTCTATCTTATTATATCAGGGTGTTTTGGTTACTTTATTATTTCATACTAATTTTTAAACGATCACTCCTCTCAGTTATTATCAGTACATATATGTTACACTCTTGGATTCACAATTTAAAGATAATATATTGTATGGCACTTTGTACAAGTATTGGGATATGATGAATGTTTTGTGCATTTGGAATCCTTATCTAAACTTGTCTTTTTTCCCTTTTCCATTTATTTTCTTTCATCTGAAAAATAATTATGTTCTCTTAGTGAGTAGGTGCATTACGACGCTACAATGATGTATTGCTAAAATGTTTATTTATTCACGGAGCATAATATTCTGTGACTAGGCCCTGATTATTTTGAGACCTCAAATTGAAATGTGGAGACTATCAACACATACACATGCATTTATTAAACTTATTCTAATTACCAATGGATCTTTTGACATTTATGCACAACAATCTTTTTTTCCAGGGATTCACTGGTTGGAGAAGTCTACGTTTGTAGAATACAGACAGGAGTTCAACCTATGAACCTCTCAAATTCTGTTCTTTGTTTTTGCTTCTTACTTCATAATCAAGGATTGGAAGTGTGATAAAGATTGCTTTGTTTCTTAAATAAGTTCTTTTCTTGTGAAGAAAGGTACTGTATTCCCAAATCCTTTATATATATGGCATAGCATATATGTTGCATATAGGCTTTTTTTTGTGTCTATTGTTGGCTATTTATTTTTTACTTAAGTAAACTATTGGTAAATGTACGTGATTTTCTTCCTGTCCACCTAAAATAACCTTGGTTTATGGTGTGACATAAAAACATCATAGCCAAGGTTCAACGAGCACATGCCATAGATGATTTGGAATGTTGGTGAAATAATTTATGTATTCTAATCACGAAAACTAAGGGTTTCGTGGCATTGTAGTTGCTCACATATGTTCTTGTACTAAAAGCTGTCGTCTTACTAGATGTTGGCAAAATTGCAGATACCATTATGGTAATGCACCCAGTAAAAAGAATTATAGTAATGCAATATTCTGCCCGTTTCAATAACATTTTTTTGGCTATTTATTTTGCTTATTTATTAGTCTCTTTAATTTGAATGCAGGTGTGATGGAAATATCATTATTAAAGGCAGTTCTTAATAATATATCTTCATTTTTCCATTTACCATCCTACGATAACATAAAAGTGGAAGCGATTCTTAAGTACTACCAAAAGGCAGAAGTGATAATGAGATTGTTGAAAACAGTACTTGATGTGATTGTAGACTCTGAAATAGCTTCCAATGAAGCACTTAAGAAGCCATTCGAAGAATTGGGTCAATCTGTTAATGATTTGAGGGAACAATTTGTAAACTGGAAACCATTGTCGAGTAAAGTTTATTTCGTAAGTTCCTCTTTTTTTCCCATTCAGTTTGTCTGTGAGTTGAATGGTTTTTTTAACTTGCTAATTGACTCTAGTTAACACTAAATAAATGGCCTTGCTGGGTTAGCATCTTCGTTATCGACCAAATACTAGGTATATTTATGCTTAGTAAATGTTATTGTGGTGGACAATGATAGAATTTTCTTCGTTTGGACAATTCATGGTATAATAGTTGGTTGACAAGGCAAAGGTGGTGGTGTTACAAGGTGCTAGAATTGGTGCTAGTAGTGCCAGTAAAGTTGTTTTCAATTAGGTTGCAGAATTGAACAAGGTGGTAGCGGTGGACCCGGTGGCTAAAGAAATAAAATAGCATTGTAATAATGGGAGATGTTAAATTTCTTCTTAGGAAGCATGTACTCTAGTTTATGAGATTTTAGGCAATCTAGTTCAAGGAATTTTACCTTTGGAGTTACAAGAAATTGCTTCTAACCTCCAGAAGCGCTTAATGGATCTTCGATAATTGGCTTAGGCCAGTTTAAGGCATTAAATAAACCTTTTGCAGTGGTATTACCATGATATAATTGCAATTGTGTATTTATGTACTGTACGCCTGTACTCTGCTTATATAGGTTTTGTTTGTGCTATTTGATGGCTTGGCTTCATATTATAAACATGTAAATGGTTATAATGTAAGCAGATTTACATTTACTGTCTTGCGAATAGGATGGGGAGGAAAATGCACTTGAGTGAATTATATAACCGGGTTTCATTGATTTTAGGTTTTTCATATTGAATCATTGATATCAAAAATTCAGACTCTTGGCTTGGACATCTTCCTTGAATTGAAGTCTTCTAATCAAGGACTTCCTGATGAGTTGGGCTCTGTGTCTCTTGAGGTAGCAAACGAGAAAAACCAAATTATATTGTTTACTTGCTTTATTTATGTTTTTCAATGGCATAAAGATGGTGGATAGACCTTCCATTTCTCTGGTTTATTGCTTAGCTTGCTAATTTATTGGGGAAAAAAAACTAAATTTCATGGCCATATCTCCAATACTTTTGTTTTGGACATGTAAAAATGTGGCTTTGTAGTTTGTAGTAGGCATCTATGTCCTCTGTAATTATGCGTGAGACACTTTGTGGGTTTGATTGCAGCACTGCATTCAAAAAGTTAAGTATGCAGGATATGAACAAATGACAAGTGTCATTAAAGAAGCCACAAGGGATCAAGAAGAGGGTGTTGTACCCAGCTCAGAAACCTTAGTTAACATTGCAGAGAGCCTTAGTTTACGGTCCAATCAGGAGATTCTTATTGAGGCTGCGGCGCTTGAAAAGTTGAAGGAGAATGCTGAGCAATCTGAGAAGACCAAGGAAGCTGAGTTTATTGATCAAATTATTGCTCTAATGACTCGCATGCATGAGCGTCTTATCACAATCAAGCGGTCTGAGAGCTGCACCCCCATTCCAATTCCACCAGACTTCTGCTGTCCTCTATCTATTGAGCTAATGACAGATCCGGTGATTTTGTCTTCTGGACAAACTTATGAGCAAGCTTTCATCAAGAATTGGATTGACCTTGGGCTCACTGTTTGTCCTAAGACAAGGAAGACTTTATCCCGTACCAATTTAATACCTAATTACACTGTAAAGGCCCTAATTGCAAACTGGTGTGAATCAAACAATGTGAAGTTGCCTGATCCTGCAAAGTCTCTGAGTTTAAATCAGCCTTCGCATCTCCTGACACATGCAGGATCTGACTTGCACAAGGATGTGCCTGTTCTTTCTCACTCCAATGGCAGCCAACCGGAGTTGCCCGAGTCAACGGGATCTATAGGTTCACCCACCAAGAATTCAGTTCCAACAGGCAGGCTTAATTGCGAAAGAGGTTCCCCATTGCACCCACGTTCTAAATCAGGGGGTTCCTTGGGCAGCATAACTGGAAATGGGCAGAGTTTAGATATCACAAGAATATCACTTACCAGTTCCAAAGACCAATTTGCCAACTCAGAAGAAAGGAGTGCAGACTCGGTTGGTCAACCTTCTTTCTCACCATCTAGAAAAGAATTCTCTAATGCTAATGGAGCTGACGTGTCTCAAAACCATAATAGAAGTGCTTTAGCATCCATTATACTTTCTAATGCTAATCTTTCTTTGGGAGTGCAAGCATATTCTAGCGAGGCCTTGCAGACTTCAAACACTCTGACAGGTTACAGTAGTGATGCTTCTGCTGAGGCAAAAGCAGAGCCACAAGCTGCTATTCAGCTTCAAGGAAGACCCCGAAGACAGACAATATGGCATAGGCCATCTGAGAGGTTTACCCCAAGGTTAATTTCTTCTCCTGCTGCTGAAACAAGAGCTGATCTTTCTGGCATCGAAGCTCAAGTTCGTAACCTGATTGAGGACCTGCAGAGCACTTCTATTGATATTCAGAGAGAGGCAACTGCTGAACTCCGGTTACTTGCAAAGCAAAATACGGATAACCGGATTGTTATTGCAAGCTGTGGTGCAATTAACTTGTTGGTTGGTTTGCTGCGCTCTACAGACAGTAAAGTAATGGAAGATGCTGTTACATCACTTCTGAATTTATCAATCAATGATAACAATAAAATTGCAATTGCTGATGCTAATGCAATTGAACCTTTAATTCATGTGCTTCAGACTGGAAGCTCAGAGGCCAAAGAGAACTCAGCTGCGACTCTCTTTAGCCTTTCAGTGAGAGAAGAAAATAAAATAAGGATTGGAAGATCTGGGGCTATAAGCCCTCTGGTTGATTTATTAAGCAATGGGACTCCCCGAGGAAAGAGAGATGCAGCCACAGCTTTGTTCAATCTGTCAATATATCCTGAGAATAAAGGTCGGATTGTTCAAGCTGGTGCTGTGAAGCACCTGGTGGAGTTGATGGATCCGGCAGCTGGAATGGTCGATAAGGCAGTAGCTGTTTTAGCTAATCTTGCAACCATCCCTGAGGGTAGGACTGATATTGGTAAGGAGGGAGGGATTCCTGTCCTGGTTGAGGTTATTGAGTTGGGCTCTACAAGAGGAAAGGAGAATGCGGCTGCTGCACTTTTACAACTCTGCACCACTAATGGTAGGTTCTGTAATTTGGTGCTCCAAGAAGGAGCAGTACCACCATTAGTAGTTCTGTCCCAATCTGGGACTGCAAGGGCAAGAGAAAAGGTAAAGCTGTTGCTTTTGATGGTTGCAGAATCACTTAATTTCTAATTATTGGTTTTTGAGAAGAAATTAAATAGAAAATTATTTTGTTTGCTTTCAGGCACAGACACTTCTGACCTACTTCAGAAACCATAGACACGGAAATGCTGGGAGAGGCTGATTTGGAAGCCCAAATATGGTGGGATTTTTCTTTTTACAAAAAGTATCATTTGGGGTTCACTCGTCATTTATTTTGTATTAAAGCATGTTGCATAGGTAAAGTTTCCTTACTATAATGTCCAACAACAAAATCCAAGATTTGACAAAACATTTATTCATGAATTTACTGCATTCTTCAAGACAGCATAGCATGTAGCGACCCTGTGAATATTCTTCATTAGTATTTTAACTGGATTTGGCTTCAAGTAAACTATCCTGCATTCCATATTCAAGTACTAGCAACTCTAATTGATATATGTATAAAAATAATGTTAATTCTAATCCCAATAGATTAAGTTTTAAATTTTTAGAAGAGTTGGTTTCTCAAATAGCTTTTAACATGGTATCAGAACAAGGTCATGTTTTTAAATTTCAATAATCTCAAATTTTAAATTAAAGTGTTTGGTTTGTATGATGTATAGAGTCACCACTTGTGAGAGGAGTGATATATGTATAAAAATAATATTGATTATTCTTTCAATAGCTTTGATAGTAGCGTATTCATTCACCATGCAAAACTATAAAACTTTGATGATCTCCCAACTTTGATGATCTCCCACTTTGAGGTTGGATACATTACATGGTTGCCGAGGTATTCACGTTGAAATGCTATTTACATTACCCTTTTTGATTAATCAAATTGAATATGAAAATGACGCATGAAATACAAGTTCTGTTCTAAGATGTGATCTCACAGCGAAAAAGAAGGATTAAATTATTAATATAAATAGACGCTTATATTTTATGGAATTATTGTAGGAATATTTATAAAAACAAGGAATCCTTACTCGTCAAATTGAAAGTTTCAGAAGTTCTAAAATTTCAATGGTCCTAATCCTTTTCATCTTTGTCAGTAAATGAAGCGTTTACCCCATTATAAATTAAAAGGAAAGGGGAAAAAAAGAAAAGAAAACAAAGTCTGAGAACCATGAAATGATTAAAAATGAATAGTAATGTTTTTGATGTTACTATACAATTGTATTAGATAGAAAATCGTAGAAAATTGTTAGATAAGTGGTAATTATAATTTATCTGTAATATATAATAATATTTAAATAAAATAATATATATTATTGATGTCTTTTTTTTTCAACGTCAATATTCTCCTTCATGTAATCCTACAAACGTAAAACACTCGGTAGAATTTTTGATCATTATTAGATATGGTAACTTTTAATCATCTAATACTTAAGTTATTCCGAGCAATTGACGATATGAGGTTAGTCTTTTTTTATCTAATATTAAATTTTTCCATCTAATAACATATGAGACTAGTCTTTTTACATGATTTAGCATAAAAAGTGAAGATCTAGAAATATTGTAAATGTGTTGTGTTTATATTTGTTAATAAACTTAATAACCTCCTTTGTGAAGTGTAAAAAGTAGGTACAAGGAAAAAATATTTACTTTATGTCATAATAACTTCTCAGAGTTATTTTAATAATTATATCTTCTGAATAATTAAAAGATATTTATGAATTATTTAGATATAAGATCATCTATCTAACAATTTTTATCGTCGTAAATTTAATAAATTTATTACTTCCTTAAACATAAAATATGATAAATTTATTAAATTTGACGAAGAATCATTTTATAATGAAAAATGGACACACACTCCAAATATTTTATTTTCACGTATATTTTATAAATATAAATTTATTAAATTTTAGAAAAAACTTAACATTCAAAAGCTATATAATTAGTTAAAATGGTAAGTACCAACCCTTTTTACAAAGCAAAAAGTTTAAATTTTTAATCTTATTTTAAGAAATTTTACAATTTAAATTAAATTTTAAATTTTTTAGATATATAAATTATGGAAAAAAACCCTTTTATGGCATCATAACATAAAACTAATAAATCCTCTTAGATTTATTAACTTTCACGAATAATTTGTTAATAAATCATTAAATGGTATATTAGTTGTATGCAACAATATCCTTTATAAGCTGTATATTAGTTGTATGCAACTAATATACTTTTCTTAAAATCACTTTTAAGAAAAGCAGATTCCTTTTTTCTATATTTATACATGTATTAATCTTCAGTGTAATGTACCTTGTAAATACATTTAGTAAATTTAATTTGGTATTAGAGCAGGAAAGAAAAAAAATTTACCGGTTTCTGAATAAAGCCGCTTGATGCAGCCATCTTCCTTGTTTGCTTTAGCTAATGTTGCGTTGTAGATCTATTGTCCGCGTCTTGAGTCGATTCGGCTTATTTGTTCATCCGTGTCATTCATCGCGCGGCTGCGCAGTTGACCACTGTGACCTACCGGATTCAACCTGCGCGTACTACTGCGCGTTCAACCTACGCGACCTGCAGCCATCGTACCCGCGCCCGACCTGCGTCTTGGATTGACCCAGCGGCCGGCCACGCGGATTATTCTACGCCCTGCAGCGTTGTTCAACCTATGTATGATCCGGCGAAACTTGGTGTGTAGTTTCTTAAAATTGTGTCTTATGTTTCTTAAATTTTCAGATTTTTAAAACCACAATTATCGTAAAATCGATACAATTATCGGTCCAGCCTTAGCCATTGACTCTAAGCCCGTCTACTCCTAATTATCGTCCTTAATTCAAGCCCGTCGCATTGAACATTCAAACAACCCATTTTATCATCCCAACATAAAAAAAAAAACCAAAAATTACATTCATTTTGCCTGATATACTTTTTATTATTATTTCAATGGAAGATTAGAACAACGTGAGTTTCGAATTCATGAAGTTCCAAATTTTGAAGTTTGTTAAGAGTTCGAGAGAAATTGGTTCTTTCGGGGTACTAAACTTAATGGGTACAAATTTTCGAACATGAAAAAAGTTATGTCTGTTTATCTTAAAGTGGAATACATAAGATGGGACATGTATACGGATCAATCGGAGACTCACAGTCAAGATGATATAGAAGCATACTCGGTGGGAAGATGATGATGGCTTTGTCATGTCAATCCTATTTAGAGTAATCAACGATGATATATTACAAATGGTGGAGGAATGTGAAACTGAGGGTATATGGAATACCTTAAGCGATCTTTATACAAAAGTCGACTTTATTCAAGTTAAGCGAACTCGTATGTGAAAATTCTTTGGCGTACGGCCAAAATGAAGCGACAGAGTATCTCTTTTTTACCAAGATGAAAAATGTATGAAATTTGAAATTGACCAAACGCCCGTACAAAATTAAAAATCGAGAGAAGATCTTTTGTGGTACCGAAGGAGAAGGAGCTTGAGCAGTGCGTACTTTCTTAAGAGGCCTTGATATAAAACATAATAGTGCTAAAAGGCGGTGCTTGAATGTCGGATCTCGAGCTTGACTACCACCTTTACATACGTATGTAAAGACGAATCTCGACAAGAGAGTCTTCATCATGCAATATTGAAGTATCGAAAGCCTAGCCATTCAAGCTAAATCAAAGGCATCTTTCCTCCGAGTAGCAAAATTCAATTCCATTTCATTAGCGCGGGCCTTCCCGGGTTTACCAATCGCCTCGTTCTTGCACTCTTGTGCAATGAGCAGAGGGCATCTCGTGAGACTTGTTGGAAACTATATCCACGGCAGAAACCAAAATGACAACAGGTGCCTCGTTAAAGCAAAACGATTGCGGTGAAAATTGTCCAAAGAACTAGACTCATATGGACGGAACCATCTTTGGAATGTGGAGGTATCCTACGAAATAGTGGTTGTGGTAAGATTAGGTATGACCTTAAATGTTTCTCGCTCTGTTGGGTCTAATACTTGGATTATTGATTACGGTGCATCTTATCATATGACTTATGATAAATCTTATTTTAATGAGTTATCTCCCCTTTTAGTGTCTTATGTTACAAATGCTAATGGTGAGGCCTTTCTGTCTTAGGACGGGGGTCGATTCGTATCACTCCATCTTTCTGACTCCAATGTTTTATATGTACACGACTTATCTCAACTTAATATCTGTCACCTGATTGAATATTGAGTCTAAATGATTTGTAACCTTTTATCTATGTATGTGATTTTTCGGGATCTTAGCACAAAGGGAAATAATTGGTCGAGGGTATCTGAGGGCGGATTGTTCCGCTTGGATCGAGAACTACGGAGGAGAAACCGGGAGCATGACGAAGCAACTAGGTGACTTCTAGTTCGATAAGCTAAGTGAAATTTGGTTGTGGCATCGCACCAGAGACATCCGTCTTTTAGTCTTATGAAAAAAACCATGCCTACTTTATTTATTGGTGTTAGTGAGGCTGCGTTGCATTGTGAGACTTGTGTTTTGGCGAAGAGCCATCGTGTTACTTATTCTCCTAGTATTTCTAATAAAAGTACTATTCCTTTTGAATTAATTCATTCGATGTTTGGGGACCATACAAAGAACCCATATATCGGGTATGAGATATTTTGTTTCATTTATCGATGGTACTGCAAGGTTATCGTGGATTTCTCTTCTTAGAACAAAGATGAAGTTTTTTATGTTTTTCAAAATTTTCATACCTTTGTTCAAAGATAATATAATGGCATCATTCGGATCCTCCGTTCTGACAATGGGGGGGAATATGTTAATCATGTTTTTCAAAAAAAATTCAAAACACATGGGATTATTCACCAAACTATTTATCCGCAAACACCGAAACAAAATGAAGTGTCTGAAAGAAAAAAATCATCATTTACTTGATGCTGTATAGGCTTCTGCCCATCACATCAATCACCTCCCGTCTAGTGTCCTTAACGGAAAAATCCCATTCCAGATTCTCGCATCTTACGTATCCTTATCATCCTTTCATAATCTTCCTACTCGAGTATTTGGTTGTGTTGTTTTTGTACATGTTCCTAAAAATCAACATTCTAAATTAGATTCCCGGGTAATTAAATGTGTGTTTGTTGGTTATGGAAGTTATCAAAAAGGGTAAAAGTGTTTTCATCCACCAACCAGAAAGTATTATGTTACTATGGATGTTACCTTCTTTGAGGACATGAGTTATTTTTAGGTCACGTCTTTGCTTTCGTCGGGGAGAATACATATTTATTTGTATCATGGTGAGGGGAGGCATTAGGTGAGTTACCAAGCGATGTTTCAATGAGACCGGATGAGGCTTACAATTCATTGAATCCATTCATTGCGAGAAACGGATGCTTCAAGTATTCAAGCACGAATTCACTTATAGAAAATGACATTGAAGACGAAGCTGTACCTCGGGCATTACTCCTACCCTTGATCAGCAACTCCACAGTGCTGAAGGTCAACTCATCTGAGGTATGTACACCTGCTAATAACGTCGAGTCTAATTTTGGACGGTATGTGTTACCAAATAGGTCTACTCGAGTTGACCATAAAAGGTATGAACCAAATATTTATGCAAAATCAAAATACCCGGTAGTAATTTCATGTCTACTAAAAGATTATCTAAGTCATACAAATCATTTGTGAATCAAATATCTGGTGTGCTCGATTACCTAGCAAAGTGCAAAATGCATTGGGAGATCGATATGGAAGAAGGCAATGGATGAAGAGATGGATGCATTAAAAAAGAACGATACTTGGCAACTTGTGTCACCGTAGGAAAAAGCGATTGGTTGTCAATGGGTGTTTACTATAAAACATAATGGTGATGGATCCATGCAAATCGGTATAAAGCTCATCTTTGTAGCAAAAGGGTTTACTCGAATGTATGGTGTAGACTACGATGAGACTTTTGCTCTGTTGCCCAAAATGAACACAATTCGAAGTGCCTTTCTCCCTTGTTGCTAACCTAAGCCCTTCGGCGGTTTGATGTCAGAATGTGTTTCTTCGTGGAGAATTAGCCAAGGAGGTGTACATGAGTCTTCCACTGGGTATGTAGTTGATTCTCATAGTAATTTTGTATGCACAATTGGGGAAGTTTTTGTATGGCCTCAGCAATCCCTCGAGGCACAGTTTGGAAGGTTTTCACGGTTAAAAAGGTTGGTTCTGACGCAGTAATTCGGACCACGCTCTGTTTCTCGAGCATCAACAAGGAGGAAGGTAACGTGCCACAATAATTTATGTTGATGATATGGTAATCCTTGGTGATGATACTATTGAGATGGATAAATTACAAGACGGCTAGCCTACGAATTGAAATGAAGGACTTAGGTGAACTAAAGTACTTCTTAGGAATTGAGGTAGCCGGGGAAGAAGAAGGAATATATACGTGTCAAAGGAAGTACATTATTGATCTGTGAGAGACATTTATGTTGGATTGTAAACCTATTGACGCTCTGCAGTGAGCAAAACCATTGTTTAGTAGAGTATCAGGATCGAGATACCAATTGATCGAGGCCATTATCGAGAGATTGGTCGGACGTTTGATTTACTTAGCTCATACTAGACCAGATGTTGCATATGTAGTAAGTGTGGTGAGTTAGTTCATGCATAATTCAAGTGAGAACCATATGAATGTTGTTTTGAGAATTTTAAGGTATTTGAAATCGGCTCCAAGAAGGGGAGTAATGTTCTCTAAACCTGACAATCCTCTTGAAGTACGTGGATTCATAGATGCAGATTAGGCGGGAAGTATTACGGATAGAAAGTCGACATCGAGTTATTTCACCTTTGTGGGAGGAAATTTGGTTACATGGAAAAGTAAGAAGCAGAAAGTGGTGGCACGATCTAGTGCTGAGGCATAATATAGAGGTATGGCTCATGGGGTTTGTGAATTACTGTGGATAAGAACTTTGTTATTAGATTTGGGTTTCGAACTCAAAAATACTATGCAGATGTATTGTGACAATTGGGCAGCCATTGATATATCACAAAATCGATCTGACGTGATCGCCTGTAAGCATGTAGAGGTTGATAGTCACTTTATAAAAGAGAAGTTAGATGCCAAACTTATTAGTTTTCTTTTTGTTCCCACAGAAGAGCAACTTGCAGATATGCTTACCAAAGGAATCTCCAAGAAGTCATTATATGGCTCACTAAACAAGTTGGGCATGATTGATATCTACACGCCAACTTGAGGGGGAGTGTCAATAAATCATTAAATGATATATTAGTTGTATGCAACTAATATACTTTTCTTAAAATCACTTTTAGGAAAAACAGATTCTTTTTTTCTATATTTATACATGTATTAATCTTCAGTGTAATGTACCTTGTAAATACATTTAGTGAATTTAATTTAATTAAGTTAGTAGCTAATTTTTTATTGTAGTTGATAAAAAGTGTGAAACTTTATTTATTTATTTTTTATTTTTTTATTAAATAAAACATTAGTTAAAATAATCTAAATAAAAACTATTCGATATATGATTGTAGAATAGCCCTGTAACGAGTCACGCTTAGGATCAATAAATACTTGGGAAATATAATGTTATAGGAAATTCAATCGTTAAAAACACAAATATTTGTAAGTTATGACGCAAAACCAAAGAGAATTTAGTGTTAAGAAAATTGTAATTTCATGAGCAATTAAATTTACAAGTATACAAAATAAATGTAAATAAAATAATACCCTCAATTTAACTGTAATTATTTTACTAAAAAAATAAAATTTACAAAATGTACGATCCATTTACATTAAAGAAAATTACTCACATTTTTCTTTATTTTTGTTTATCTCTTATATTTTCTCTCATTTTCTCATCTTACATTTCTTTTCACTACGGTAAAACTTTTGTAATAATCAATTTATTATTATTACAAAACTTTAACCTTAACTTAAGTTAAGAAAAACTCTCTCATCGCTTTCGTATTTTCACTCATTTTCTTTCTTTATTTCTATTACTCTTTCTTTTTCTTTTATTCCTCTCATCATCTCCATAAATGAATGATATTATTTTTAATGTACATTAATTAATTATATCTCACTTGAAGATAAATTTAAATCTATCTTCACATTTTAATCAATGCAATAAGTCTTTTCTTATCTTATCACTCTTGTAGGCCAATTGAAATTAAAAATAGCTTTAATTTCTCAATAGTCACTGTTTTTGTTAATATGTCAACTGAATTCTTGCTACCAAGGATCTTCATAAGTGTCAACACTTTATCTTCTGATAAAAACCTAATGAAGTGATATTGAAATCTGATATGTTTGGTTTTTGAGTAAAATGTTGAATTCTTTGTCAGATGAATTGCACTCTAATTATCACTATACAAAATATTCTTCTCTTGCATAAAACCAAGCTCAATTAACAATTTTTAAAGTCAAATCATCTTTTTACTGACTTTTGTCATTACTACATACTCAGCTTCTGTAATGGATAATGTAACAATCTTTTGTATCTATGACATCCAACTTACAGCTATAGTAACCACATTGAACACATAATCAGTGGTGCTCTTTCGGTAATCGACTTCCCCTACAAAGTCTACATCTACGTACTCTTGTAATTTTAACTCTCCTTTATAAAAGTACAAATTCTTCTCTATAGTGTCTCGTAGATACTTCAAGATCCACTTCACTGCTTCCTCGTGAGTCTTTTCTGAATTTGACATAAACCTGCTTACAGCTCCCACTTCATGGTCAATGTTTGGTCTTGTACAAACTATTGCTTACATCAAATTTTCAATGCCTAAGGCATAAGGAACCTTAGTCGTGAAGCTTTTCTCTTCCTACATTGATCATTGGATAGACAAAAGTGACTTGCCAAGGATGTGCTAACTACCTTGGAATTGCCCATATTAAATCTCTACAAAACATGTTTGATGTACTCCTCCTAATATAACTTTAAAGCCCCTCTGTGTTTATATTTAGTGATTTGTATTCCAAGAATTTTCTTTACTAGTCTGAGGTCTTTCATGTCAAATTCTTTTGACAATTGTTGTTTCAACCTTTTAATATATTCCATACTTGAACCTGCCACTAGCATGTCATCGACATAAAATGGTAAAATGATATACCTGGATTCAAATATCTTAAAGTAGTAACAATGGTCGCACTACTACAAAAGGGGTATTTAAGTCGATATGTAAAGTCAGTTTTTGAAAAATATTAACTTATAATGAATTTAAAGTCTATTCGGTATAGAATTGATACTACGAACTACATGAATAGCGTCGATCGACACATAGAATCGACTTACACACGTTGATATTTTCTTTTCTCTTCTTTCTTCCCCAAATAGAAACTATTCCAAGCATTGCATAACTCTTAAAAACCCAAAACCTCATCCACTTCTCCTCCACTCTTTCTCATTTTCCAGCCACCTACGACCACCAATTCCAGCGCCGGTTAGTGGGTTTTCTTTCTCTCTAACTTATCTTTTAGATCCCCTATTTTTTTGAGCAAACTACTCAAATTTTTTATACCTATTTCTCACTTACAAAACACCATTTTTTCTTCATTTCCTTCATTTTGTCACTTTATTTACTCTTGTAAGTATTTATATTAATCCTACGCACTTACTATTCATATTTTTTCTGCTATTATGTATTATTATTTATGTGTATAATTTTTTGTATTATATATGTAGATTTTGTATTATAACATTAGGAGAAGAATATGATGATCTTGAATAACATAGGAAAACATCATGATAATTGTTTTACTATTAATTAATATTTTATTTTTCAATTATTTGTATTATTTAAACTGTTTGTTAAACAAATTCTGGTTTTTTTTCTGCTATTATGTAGTGATCGAATATAGGTTTTAATTTGAGTATAATTAAAAATGAGTAAATTTTGTAAAAAATTAAAAATTTAAGGTCGGTTCAATGTGTGAACCGACTTTAAACGTAAAGTCGGTTCATGCATTAAGGTCAGTTCACTCGTTGAACCGACTTTAAATTTTAAATCATTTCAATGGGTTCTTTAAACAAGTTGAAAATTTGTATGAACGTCGCTTCGTCAATTGGAAAACTTAGAGGAGCTCTTGTGTCAATCACTTTCACTTCTCTCATCAAACCGTCTGCAGCACTCATAATTATAGTTCGACCTCAGTTATCCCTTAATAATTGTTTTACTTCATACGTCACATTAGTTTTTTGACCAAGAGTATCTCGAATCTTAACTATTAAAACGTTCTAAACATTAGTTATCTTGCTTGGTAAAAAAACATATATCCAATACCAAACCAATTATTTAAGCAATATATCCCATTTTTTTCCAAGCATGGAAATCACATGATAAAAAGTAGTAGGATTTATTCTCACAATAAAATCAAAATATATTGCAATTTTTTAGGAAACTTTTTAAAATCTAAAATAAAAATATTCGATAGTAAAGTAAGTTAAGTTGATTGGTTAATTCAACAATATATGGATGTTAGCATTGGATTTTATTGATATTGTAAAGATTATGAGTGTTGGTTATTTTCATAGACAAAATATTTACCTTTAAACTTATTTTTAGGCATGCTATCAAGTCTATCAAGAAAAATCGAACAAATATTCAAGCTTAAGATAGTCGTGCTTCAAGTATATCTTTTATAATTACGACACATATGATTGCATTCATGTATTTAATAACACATGTTCATAAATCTTCAATTATTTTTTGTGTTAAAGTATTTATTTAAACTTGAATTAATTTATGAAATTGCTAATTAAATATTTCTTAAATATGTTTTAATATTTTTAAGATATGTTTTAAAAATGATTTTTTAAATATTATTAAAGTTTTAAATAGCTTTTGAATAATGAAGCCTAAAATATTTTAACCATAATACTATTAGGTTATAATTATCACTTATATATATACATTGTTAGGGTTAAAATAATGTGATGAAATAATTTAGAAAGAAAAGAAAACGGCACCGAAACTGCTGAAGCAACTACAACCTCTTTCCTATGACACCGACGATGATGCTTTAGCCTTTTCTGGGTGATTTTTCTCATTGGGTGTTGGAGATCTTCAGAGTTTTTCATTGGCTGGTTTAATCAATATGGAAAATCTTATGGAAAAGATGTCATAGAAAATTTTGGGAATTCCTCGAATAAGGAGTGTAACACAAGCCATTAAATAAATTGGTTAATATTAAATTTACGTCACATTATATGTATTTATTAGTAAATTTATTTTATATTTTTATCTTTATATAGCTTCTTATTGATTAGATTTTTATATGTTTGGATTAAATAATTTTATATGTGATCATAATTATTTGATTTGATTATTAAACTTCGAAAAAATTATTTTTACTGAATGTGTACTTAATATTTTTGATCTAGGATTTACTAGTTGATTTGATTTAAATAAAATATATTTTGAATCATCTAGTTAGAATTATTCGTTATTAAATTCATTCTAGAACACACACATACACTTGAGTTTTTATGTTAACCTCTTTTGCAATTAATTCGTGGACGTATCTGATTGGTGTGAAGCTTATTGGAACGTTAGTCTAGAAATCACTCACGCTAATTTTAGAAACTGTGACAACAGACTAGGAGCTAGTAAGTAAATTACATTGGGGCAGTATCTTAAGGAAGGTATCATAAGACCGAGTTTGTATTTTAACATTTGGTTTTCATAGTAAAAATTTAGGTGGTTCAATGAACTAGTGATTTTTCTCTTAGGTCATGGTTGTGGCCTAGGTTGTTTCACCTAAAATATCTTGTGTTATTTTTTCATTTATGCACTTTATTTTTACACATGATTGTATGTTTGGCTGCTTTATTTAGGTCCATATTTTATAAACATTTAATTGATATAAAAGAAACACTAGACATACTTAGTGAGTTTGATCCTTAGGGACTCACATTCCTACTTATGGATCAAATGAAAGAAGGTGGGTCATATGTTAGACCCATATTCTTTGATGGGTATAATTATCTTTACTGAAAGTCTCGCATGCAAGTCTTTCTCAGACAAGATGAAAAAGTATGTGATGCTATTCTTGATGGTTAAGAATCACCTTCGGTAATGAAAGATGGTGTAACATTCAAAAAGCCAAGAAGAGACTGGACCACTGAAGAACGCACCCTTAGTGAGGAAAACCAAAAAAGTTTAAGCTCAATCTTTGTTGTAGTGTTGATGGATGAGTTCTGTCGCATCTCCAATTGTGAGATTTCTAAAGATGAATGGAATGTACTGGCTCTTGCTTAAGAGGGAACCTCCTAAGTGAAACAAATAAAATTGGGATTACTAACATCTTAGTTTGATTCCATTAAAATGAGCAACACTATAACTTTTGGTCAATTCAATGCTCGCTTTTATGATATCACTAATACTTGCTCTAACCTTGGTGAGAAAATTCCATAACCTATACAAGTATGCAAACTCCTAAGCTCCTTAACAGTAGACTACAAGATGAAAGTTACAGCTGTAAAGAAAAACAAGAATGTGGACACACTAAACGTTGATGAACTTGTCGGTTGAATCTAAATCTATGAGCTTACTCTTAATCCACCCAAGAAAAACAAGGATGTGACATTCAAAAGCTCCAAAAAGGACATCTCTGATAGTGATGAAGATATGAATGATGAGCTACTAGTCTTTTTAGCATGAAAATTTAATAAGTTCATGCTTCAATTCAAAAAGAGATAACCAATCGTTCGAAGGACCAAAAGTAAAAAAAAATCAAGCCGTATAGCCTTGATGGTAAGAAAAGTAAGCCCACTAGTTGTCAATGCTTTACTTGTAGGGGCTTTGGTCATATTTGTGCAAAATGTGCTAACAATAAAAAGAAAGTTGAAAAAGCCGCTAATACTACACTAAGTGACACAAAAATGAGTAGGACAATGCTTGCAAGGTATACAAAACCTAAGGAAGCCAGTGGGAAGTGAGCAATACATTTTATCCGACAATAAGATGGGCTCGCATGTGGAGGCTGTAGGGATAAACAGTTTAATTTTAAGTAGTGATTTTGTTTTAGAATTAGAAAAGACTTTTTATGTTCTAAGTTTCTCTAGAAACTTGATTTCTATTTCAGGACTTGTACCTTCTAGTTATTCCTTTAACTTTTCATAAACATCTTTTAGTTTATTTTATAAATATGATTGTATTGAGAATAGTATTTTTTTTATGATCTTTACTACAATAATTTACGAAATAATGCCACTCATAATGCTGCACATGTTCAAATTGGCACTAAAAGTTGTATTATTAACTAGGACTCTTCTACATTATGGTATAGGAGATTATGACATATCTCTATAGAAAGAATTAAAGATTAGTGAAATATAAGGTACTTAATACTCTAGATTTTACTTATTTTGAGAAATTTGTGGACTGTATTAAGGGACAGGAGATTAACAAGTCAAAGAAAGGTGCCAATAGAAGTTCAGGCATATTAGAAATCATACATACTGATATATGTTGTTTAGGCATGGATATACAAGTTCATAAATATTTTATCACCTTTATTGATGATTTTTCTCGATATATGTATCTCTACATGCTTCATAATTAAAGTGAAGCATTAGATGCCTTTAAGATCTTTAAGGCTGAAGTAGAGAAACAATACGGAAAGCAAATAAATCTCACGAGATGAGATAGAGGTGGTGAATATTATGGTAGATATACTGAGAATGGAAAAGCACCTAGTTCGTTTGCTAAGTTTCTTCAAGAGCATGGGATAGTTTCCTAATACACTATGCCTAGTTCACCAGATCATAATGGTGTAGTATAAAGGAGACACCAAACATTATCGGACATGATGTAGAGTATGCTTAGCTACTCCAATCTTCCTAAATCCTTATGGATTGAAGCTTTTAAAGATGACTGTGTATATATTAAACTAAGTTCCAACCAAGGTTGTCTCAAAGACACCATTTGAATTATAGAAAGGTTGGAAATTGAGTTTACAATATATGCGCATTTGGGGATGCCCGTCTGAAGTGAGGATTTATAATCCATAAGAAAATAAACTAGACCCGTGGGCCATTAGTGGGTATTTTTTTGGATATGTCGAATGGTCTAAGGGCTATAGATTTTATTGTCCATTTCACAACACTAAGTTTGTGGAATCAAGAAATGCAAAGTTTCTTAAGTATAACATGATTAGTGGGAGTGATCAAATTAGGAACATAATTTTTGATACTAATCATTTAGAGTCTCAACCTTCCACTTCAGAAAATAGATCGATTGTTGCTCATAACACCTCTCAAATACAAGCTGGTGTTGAACAACTAATCATTGAAATTCCACAAGTTGTTGACAACATTCTAATAGATGAGACTGTTTAGGAGATTCCTGAAACTTCTAAACAATAATTTGAATCTCATACTTCCCAAGAAGATGATGGTGTAACATTAAGAAGATCTAATAGAACTAAAATATTGACAATTTCTAGTGATTATGTTGTGTATCTATAAGAATCTGACTGTATCATTGGAGTTGAGAATGATCATAAATCCTTTTCACAGGCCATGAGTTGAAAAGAGTATGAATTGTGGTGTGATGCTATGAAGGATGAGATGAGTTCAATAAAGAGTAATGGAGTCTAAAACCTTGTTGAGTTTCCTAATGGTGAAAAATTCATTAGATGTAAATGGGTCTTTAAGACAAAGAAAGACTCGATGGGTAACATTGAGATATACAAGGCCAAATTAGTTGTTAAGGGATTCACTCAGAAAAAAAGGAATTGGTTATATAGAGACTTTCTCCCATGTATCTATCCTTGCACATATTATTGGCATTAGTAGCCCATTTTGACCTTGAGATGCAACAAATGGATGTGAAAACAACATTTCTCAACAGAGATCTAGAAGAAAAGGTTTATTTGAAATAATTTGAAGGATTTTTCTCTAGTGATGGTGAGCATTTGGTTTGTAAGCTTAATAAGTCCACATACAGACTAAAATAAGCATACTGTCAATGGTATTTTAAATTCCATGGAGTAATTTTTTCATTCAAATTTGTTGAAAACACAATGGATCTATGTATATAGTAGAAGGTTAGTGGGAGTAAGTTATGTTTTTTTTATTTCATATGTGGATAACATTTTTCTTGCAACCAATGATAACAGTTTGCTACATGAGGTAAAACAATTCCTCTCTAAAAATTTTGATGTGAAAGATATAGGTGATGCATCTTATGTCATTGGCATTAAGATCCATCTTTGATTGTTCACTAAGTGTTGCTCCCATTATGAAGGGCAATAATTTCAATTTGTACCAATTCCTAAATAATGATTTTGAAAAGATAACAAACAAAGAACATTCAATATGCTTCTACTGTCGGAAGCCTAATGTATGCTCAAGTTTGCACAAGGTCTAACATTACATTTTCTATTGGAATGTTGGGACGATATCAAAGTAATCCAATTTTGGACCACTAAAGAGCTGCAAAAAAAGCGATGACTTACCTTGAAGGAACCAAGGACTATATGCTTATGTATAAACAAACTGATGATCTAGAAGTGATTGGCTACTCCGATGCAGACTTTACTGACTGTGTTGATTCACGCAAATCAACATCTGGTTACATTTCATGCTTGTTGGTGGTTCCGTGTCTTGGGGGAGTGTGAAGCAGACCTTGACTACTACTTCCACTATGAAGGCTGAGTCCGTGTCATGTTTTGAGGCTATATCACATGATGTATGGTTTAAGAGTCTCATTTCTGGGCTTAGAGTAGTTGACTCTATTTCTAATTCTACTATGACAACTTAGTTGCTGTGTTTATGGCTAAGAACAACAAGAGTGGTAGTTGTAGTAAGCACATCGACGTCAAATACTTGGCCATAAGAGAACGTGTTAAGAAAAATAAAGTGGTCATTGAGCACGTTAGCACTGAGTTAATGTTTGTCAATCCTTTGACTAAGGGCATACCAATACTAAAATTTAAGGATCGTGTAGAGAAAATGAGACTTGACTCCACTTTATAAATGTATATATATAGTTTATTACCGTAACTCTTATATATTGTGATATTTTCTCATTTTCATGTACATCTTAATTTATTTGAGAAAATATATTTGTATAGGATCAAGAATAAATATAGGATTTATTCATTAAGTTTTGTAACTACATAAATTATAATACTTAAGAAACTAAATACATTATAATACATGGAAGATAATACTCCATATTAGAGGATCTAATCTCCATTATTCATGTGTTTATTTCTGAAGAAAGATACTCGATGGGATTAAGTTGAACATTTGGACCAAGTGGGAGAATATAATCGATCCATTATTTATTCTTCAATTTCATTTTAATCCATTTTTCTTTAACCATTCATTTAGTATGGTCCATACACTTTGGTCATTGAAAAGCCATAACTCATTCGTTCAATGACTGGAGGTTGGTAATGTTGTTGAAGCTTTGATAGGAAGCATGACTATAAAAAGGCTATTATGGTCCCTAAGCTCAACACACATTTTTCATCAAAATACACCATCTAATGTGAGTGTTGTTGAGAGCTTAGAAGAACCAAAAACATAGAGCATATAACCATTTTTTGTTTTGTAGCTTAGAGAACAATTTCAATAGCTGAAGGTAAGATCCTTGGTTTTACAAATTTTTGATCCCTTTAATTTGTTTATTCCATTTTTGGATCATAAATTATGCTTAGAGTTAATGTTATCTTCTCTATATGCTCGACGCTTTCTAGCTCTGTGGTTGTTGGTTTTTCACCTTTAGCGTTGGTAGTTTTCGTTAGTGTTTCATTGGTGGTTTTCACTTGTGATTCTCACTGTGCTCTGAGGTAGGTTTAGCAATGATGAGTTTTTAGCTAGATAGGTGGTGATTTTGGCTCAATTGGGTGATGTTTCGTATATTTGTTGTAGTTTTTTGTTTATTTAAAAACTTGTAGATATTTTGGTTTTTCTTGGTTAAAAATGTTATTTATTATTTCGTTTGTCTTTTCTGGTGAAGATATTTGTTAAAATAATTTTGAGAGAATTCCTTGTTTTTCTAATGAATCTTTACAATTAAGTTTTAATGTTCATTGATATCGAAGAATTATTGTTCCAGTTACTACAATCAAGTGTTAATATGTGTTGTAATATGAAATTATTTTTTAACGCTCTTATATACGATATTTTGCTAGTTTTAATTTCGAATTTAGACATGTAATGTATTTAATAATTCGGATGTTGATTCGAATTATAACTTTTTCTTTTATTTAATGAAAATTTTACGGCATATTATTTAAAAAAAAAAGTGTTTTAAACGTAGTAGCACCATAAAAGAAAAGTTAAGTCGTTACATGAGAAAAATTGTAAACAAAATAATACTAACGATTGGAACGTAAAACTATACCAATAATATTGTAAAAGTGGTATGATTATCACAATTTTTTGGCAAATGGTAATGATATTATGATATTTGTATATGAATCTGCAATGTCATTGTTCTCAGGGAAAGCTTCAGTGTTTTATAAAAAATAAAATATTAATCGTAAGTATAAATTCAATCATAAGATTAGATATGATTATCTTTAAACCCTTGATGAAGAAATGGAGCCATGCCTTTTGATTCCCTAATTTTAACGGTAAGTTGTCTTTACTTTCAAGCGTATATTTCATCACTACTCTCACGTTTGTCATTATATCTAACATTTTCTTAAAATTTGAAAATACATAACATGCATACCTTGAGAATTATGATATTTTCACAAACACCTTCAAATGTAAACAACCTAAAATTAATGTTAGTTATTTTGAAATATGGTATATATTAATCACATCTTTAAGGTTTTGTTAATTGTGATTTCAAAATTAATATTTTCTATAGATTACGTACCTAAGGATTTAAATTAAATCAATTATCATTAATAATATTTTATTTCAAATATCAATCTTCATTAAAAATAACATTATTTTATCTTTTAATGATATCATTTTTAAATTTAAAAGTGAATCGATAATTAATCAAATTTTAAAAAAATTATTGATATTTATTCTCTCGGAATATAATAAAAAATATCAAAATGTTATTAAAATTAAATTAATATTAAAATTATTGTAATTTTAAATAGTAAAATAAATGCTATTTTAAATTTAAATAAAACTTGATTTATGTATAAGAATTACATGATAATTGTTTTTAATAAAATAACTTAAAAATCAGGAAATTAATTGTTTCGAATATTGAAGTTGTGTTCAAGAAATATGAAAAAAAAAATCAATTACTTTTATAAATTAAGAATGTCTTTTATCTCAAGCGCCCTTCCCTATTAATTTCAGCCATATCATTGCATCATCATTAGACGAGTTTGATAAATTGTGGAGTATTTGACCGTAAATTTAAATATTTTATGGTTTATAATTTTTTTAAATAATTATATTATTCATATATTTTAATATAAATTTTAGATTTTTTTATATACTCAAATCAATTAGATATCATTGAAATAAAAATAAAAATTAACATTTATGTTTCTTTAAAATTAATAAAAAGTTTAAAATTTTACTATTATACTTTATGATATATTTAATTATTAATAAATATAAAAGGTGGAGTTTTGTGATATTAAAGCAAACCTCGGGTGTTTTTGTATTTAATCCTTTACTTCAAACGTGCTATTGGTACAACCAAATAAATAAATAAAATAAATTAAGTGAGATTAGTAATCCATCCAATATTTTTAATGAAAGATTATAAATCTTACTCGCACACTTTTTCATGTAGTTTATCAAATTAAGTATGAATATTATTAAATTGATAAAAATATAAATTATTTTTTAATAAAATTTATTTTTAATTAGTATCTCAAAACACAAAAACGTTGAATTATGAGATATTCTATAATTAAGATACTAAATACTAACAATACCATCATAATATTAGTAAATGAGCTATAATATTGTGGGACATAAAATGATTGATGGAGAACACCTCACAATAAAAACTAATTGGTTTCAACAATTTTTTCCGAGTATTTCTATTTTGATATAATAATTTTACTCGAATTATTAAGTCTACATTTTATATGATTTGTACCGTGAAATTTTAAAAAGTAAACTTTTTTTTTTTTGGTTGTCAAATATCGATTACTTTGTTTACTTTACAATTTCTTTGAAATGATTAATATCACTTTCTCTTTTCATTATCTCTTCGTTAAAGGTAGTGGATGAAATGATGTGTTATGAAGGGAGGAAATAAAAAAACACGCACACATTTTTTTTTAAACGAGGATGTAATTATAATATTCATGAATCTTCAAAATTAACTTTTATTTTTGTTTCATTTCCTTGAATTTAATAAACAACATCAACCAAATATTATCTACATATTTATCTTTAAAAATAATCTTTCCAATAAGTTCTAAAACATGAAATAGATTCGGTATCTTAAAGATGATTGGACAACTCTTGTTGCTTTTGAAAATGATTTGTTGTTCAAATAATTTATTGCATTTGAAAATAGTGAAGATTCATGACTGTTTAACTTTAAGAACATTTGCAAATGTCATGATATGTGAATATAAAAAATATTTTTGAGACGTGAGACTAACTTACATTGTGAAGATATTTCCTCTTCAATGTATTCCTACTGAATTTGCATGATATATAACATAGGTTCGTTGATCTCTATACTCTCGTTATTTTTTGTCTTCTGCCATAAACAACTCAATAACCTTGCTTTCAATAGATTGTTCCTACGTTTTTAAAACTTTAAGTGAGTCTTCCTTTTTTGAAAGTTTATACTTGACATTGTGTTGGATCATCTTTTTCATTTGAGTAAGATCTTGATTTTGAGTTAGTTCATAATTTTTTTGAATAGGAACTTGATTCGTACTTGTGTTAAATAATGCTAATAATGCAATCATTTTATTAAAAAGCTAGATTCATCTTTTGACAAAATTATTGAAACTCTTTTCGTGGAATATTTTTATTATGCTTCGTTGGACCCATATGAACCTCACTCTAATAGTACCTAATACAGGATGGAAACACGAATGTATTAATAATACGAAAGCATTTAGGAAATAAGAAAGAGATTATCAAAGTTTAGACAAGTTAAACTCACTCTCTCACAATAAGTTCTCGTATTTGTGTTATGAAACAAACATAAGTAAACTATTATCTAGGCAAGCACTCTAATAAATTTAGAATAAGATAAAACTAATTATGTTATCAACCTTTAGACGAACACTCTATCAATTTTAGAATAGGAAAGATATTCACATATCTTATAAATAAATGGACTTTAACTTACAAATGAAAGAAAGAATAACTATTCCTAAAATATTGAGAATAATAGAAATAAAAAAACTTCTTTAATATTACTAAGTTAATTATTTTCTAAGATATTTCATACAAGCAAAGATCTTAATTATGTATAACTAAAAATGTTTTTATAATAATTCATAAAGTTTCTATATATAACTCTAGTAGTATATAAATAAAACTTAAAATAAAATTAAGTGGGACATAAGAAACAAAACTAAAAACATTATATCTCTATTACATATTTTACCTTAGTAACAAAAACTACTTATTGTTTTAATCTTGTTCCGCATTGTAAATAAATGACAATTTAAGCTTGTTGAACTACGTGAGTATGCAAAACTCCTTAAATGTATGATGATCTCACATACGAGACTCTGGTAAGGCTTATTGATATGGAGATAACAAATACATTTATTTTAACTAATGGGAGGCATTGAGTGCTGAAGTTACAGATATGAGGTATTTTCCTATCAAAGGAAAGTCAATTGATCATAAAAAGTTAAAAAAAAAACAAATAACAATAATCATGGGATAGATAAGATTTAAATAAAAAAAAAACAAAAAGGTAAAAAAAAAAAAAAATTGTTTAGGTGGTCATGAGTGGCGGAGCAAAGATGTAAAGTATTTCTCAATTCAATTGATTATAAGAAGTTAAACATTTTTTTGTTATGATTGTGTATTATACTACATTCATTAGAAATTACGATAGAGATAAATAGAAAAAAGGAAAAGTACACCTTAAAAAAAAAACATTTTGTAAAAAAAGAAAAAACGTCAGCGTATGTTTTTTTTTTTAAATAAGTAGAGACCTAAGTATATTAGTTAATATTTTTAGAAATTAAAGTGTTTTAAGACAAATTTAATGGCTTGACCTATATTTTTCTTTTACATTACAGGTACACATAATAAGAGAGAATTCGTTATAAGTGTATTTATTGAAATTAAGATATTTCTTAAACACGTAAATTATATATAAGATGTTAAAATTAGAGTAATTATTTTCACATAATTACTAAACTAGTTCTACCAGCCACGTAATAATATATAATCATTCTTTTTTGGGTTAAATTACATATCATAATCGTTGCAATGCCAAACAATTTGCTTTTTATATAAAGATGGCTAAATTAATTGGATTTTGGTTTTATATAATAACAGTAATTGAAGGCAAAAAAAGAAGGAAGTTAAAATTACCAATTACAGTGAACAAAATTGAAGGCAATGAATGAAATAAAGGGCAGCAATGTTCATCATATTCGAAAAAAAGAAAAATGACTGTGGTCATTATAAAAAGTACACAAACAAGTATTCTCTTCCAAGCCTTAAATCTCAATATTCTCTCACAATTCTTACCGTCTTACCAAAAGAATACAAATACAATAATAATAATACAATGTTAATAAATCTTAAACGAATTAATAAACCATAATAATGTTATGGAAAATAATTGATAAATAAATATCAACTAGGCCCATATAAATATAGGGTAAAAATAATTAACATCGTCTTCCTTCCTCTAGAAGATCAAAGCGACAACAGCCCATCCCAATACAACACCTCCGACCAACTTGTGCAAACTCTTCATTGATTTAGCCCCACTCTGCAATTTTTTATACAGAATTTCAAAATCTTTATATCACATTAATTAAATAAATACCTACTTAATCAAGTACAATTATTAATTCGTGATTTATCTATCAACTTGCAGTTGTTTTTTTTTTTTAATTTATATTTCCTTTGAAAAACAGACAAAAATTTATTACGGTCACGCAGATGTGAATAAAATATAAATATTATTTTTATACATCTTTCAATTATAATACATGTTAATTATTATTTAACAAATTTTTAAAATTTTCTGACACATAACACTATAAAATTTATTACATATGCATTATTAACATTTTTTATTTAATTATTTATAATTGTAATCAGATTCACTTAATAATTATTTATTTATAATATATAATAATTATGTATAATAGTTATAAATATAATTATTTATATATTACAATTATAACGATTTTAAATACATTATATACATACATTTTTCGTATATATAAAAGGTGAGTTATTGCCTTATATAATATATTTATTATAAAATTTAAAAGTTATATTCTTTTATCTCTAATATATTTATTCTATACTAATTAAAAATTATTAAAAAAAAATTAATAATTTTTCAAATTAACAATAAATATATTATAAAACAACAATATAATTGCATCTACAGTGTATCACACCCTCAGCTGTATTAATCATATTCTATTACTTATCATTTTGGATCACCATAAAACAATTAATAGGGCGCGGAATCACTGACAGTGTTTTTTATAATTGTATCTACAGTGTCGGCAGCAAATAGACCGCCCACGCGTTAATGTGCGCGTGTGATACAGATTAAGATCTTCTTCAGAAGTGGGAAGTGGGAAGTGGGAAGTGGGAACCGAGTGAAGATAGCTTGAAACACGCAAGCAGAGATTTCCCTCTACTGGTGTAAAAGTCAATAAAAAACAAAATCCAATCCTCGAACCACTATAACAATGTGGTCGAAGGCTTAGCTCTAAGTACTAGACCGCGATCTTTCTAAGTAATCCAAACAAATCTAACTAAATGAAGCACATGCATTGTTCGTTTTAGTAAAATACGTTCCATATAAAATCGAAATTTCCAGATCTGGAAGCGCATATTGCATTTTCAAGTGAATCTTAAACGAAACAGATATTCATGATTAAAAAGTAGAGAGAAAGAAATAAACATTACCTCATCATCAGCAACAGCTGGACCAGGAGATGTAGCGTCAAGACTAGGTCCAGGGGCTTCCATTGGAGGAGCAGGTGGACCGAGCAGATCAGGTGATGGTGCTGGAGCTAGTGATGATTTGTGCTTCTTTGTCTTAGATTTCTTCTTAGACTTGCTAGGTGCTGGAGCGGGAACCTCAGCAGTCGGAGCAACGGACGGAGCAGGAGGAGAGCTTTTAACCGGAGCTGGTGCAGGAGACTTCACCGGTGGAGACCTCACTGGAGCTGGAGCTGGTGGAGAACTAGTTGGAGTAGGAGGAAGTGGAGAAATCACTGGAACTGGAGCTGGCGGCGAGCTTTCTGGAGTAGCCGCTGGTGAAGTCGCCGGAGCTTTAGCTTTAGGTTTCGATGGTGCGGGGGCTGGGGATTGGGGTTTTGATGGAGCCACTGCAGGCGATGAAATAGGTAGACTCGATTTCGGCGATGAAGCCGGAGCCGGTGACTTAGAGCTTGAAGGGGATGCAGCTGGAGTTTTAGCAGCCGGAGGAGCCGGTGACTTTGAAGGCGAAACCTCCGGAGATTGGCCTCCGACTCCGGCGACCACAATGCAGATCAATGCGAATACAAGTACACTTTTTCGATCCATCGCTCACTGTGAAATTTGAGATAGAATAATCGAGTTAATGATAAAGTGAGAGATTAGAGAGCGAGAGATGAAGATGTAAAATGGTAGGGAAGAGAATATATAGACCGTGTCAGAGGCTCATCTTATAATATCGGAGGGGAGTAGCTAAATCTGGATCGTTCAAAGGTTAGTGGGCTCTACTGAGAGATGGGCCCTGAAATAGCCGTTGGATCATAAGAAAAAAGAGAGAGTAAAGAAGGTTGGGATCGGTGGGCCCAAATAATTGAAATGAGCATAACGACAGAGTTAGTTTAGCTATTAACAGACTGGCCTCGGAATAAAGTTGGGGATTAAGTACATGTGATACGATCATTTGATGAATTTTGTTGAGGATGAAGAAGAGATTACAGGACGTATATTATGGATATTACTCTGTTACGCGCTTAAAGTGATGCCATTTTGCTAGAACTACAAGCTGGATGTGTTGATACTTGATCATGATTATAATATTATAATTTTTTGATACATTATAAAATACATTATCATTAATAAATATAATCAGATTATTAATTAGGTAAAAAAATTAACACTTGTGATTAAAATATATAGAAATATTCTTAAAATTAATATTATTATTATGATAATTTAATATATATATATATTATTTTATATTATAAAATAATTAATCTTATATTAAGAAGTGATATTATAATTATTTTAATAATTTAATTTTTTAATTACAGATCCAATATTTATCAACATGACAATAATATAGTATGCATTAAATTATTTGACATGTTGATTTAGAAAGAAAAAAAGAAATGTGTGACATGTTGGTTTTATATTAAATTTGAAGTTTAAAACTAATAATGTTACTTAAAAAAAAAACTAACATCTTATTAGTGTGTATTTTTTATATATTCTTTATTTTTAATCAACTAATTTTTTTTGCTGTATTACCTCCATTGCATTTTGTTCAAATATAATTAACTAAATTTTTTAAAATTAAAAAACTAAAAACTCATTTTGTAACAAATTCTGTGTTTAAATTATGTTTTATTGTTTTTTAAACTAGTTTTTTATAAGAAAAAAGTAAATTCGGAATATTGTTTTCAAAAACCTTTTTTTTATGTTTCAAAAACAAAAAAAAATTGTATATAAAAATAAATTGAATTCTAAATTGATTCTAAATTCAAAAATTGAATTAATTATCAAACAATTCTTATTTTAAAAATATGGGTTAAAAAACCAAAACTTAAAAACATAATTAGTTACAAAATATAGTCTAAATGATTAAATTATACAAACTAATATTTTAAACAAGATAATTTTGATTGTTACAATATAATTTCACTCTAATTTTTAAATTTATAAATATATTAGACCTAATTTCAACCCAAAAAAAAATCAAAAAATCAAAATATAGAATATAATGAAGTTTAAGGATCAACTATGTTAAAAATATCATTAACATTCCTAAAGTTCACCCAAATTTCAAAAAGGGTCCAATAGTTTCATTTTATATCAAATGCTTACTTCTTGGTATGATTTAACTTAAAAAAAAAAAACTCTTACTTTCTACGAAATGTTAAAATATAATAAGCAATGCAAATAAATATAATACGTTACCTTAATTTAAAAAAAAAATCTTCTAAAGAATAACATATAATGCAAAGAAGAAAATGAAAAGCATAAAATACAAAAAAGAAAACATCGAGAACAAAGTGTTCTTTGTCTCTGATAACCAAGCAAAAGCAATAAAATCTTTTCAAAACATCTCAATTACTGTAATAATTTGAAATGTAACATATTAGACAAATAAGTAGTAAGGGAGAAAGAAGTAGTTTACAATTAAGTTTCATCCATGAAACTTGGACATTATTATCAGCATGAAAAACTTGAAATTTTTATTTTTAATTTTCCTTACAAACAAAGCAAAGGATGATTCAGGTAGGTAGATACTTTTACTTCTTACATTTATATTTGGGATATTTCTTTTTCTTTCTTATTTTATAAATTTTATTTTAAAGGGTTAAATTTGATATATTTTAATCTAACCAATAAATAAATCTAATTTAAATTTTATCTCTTTTACACCAAAAATTAATTTTTTTTATAAATATTTTTTTCTTTTTTCCTACTTTTTTTTCTCTCTTTTTTTTCTCTCTTTTTTCTTCCCTTAAACTACAAAAATTATTTAAATATAAAGAAATTTATATAATCACAATTATTAAATTATTATGATTATAATTAAAATAATAAAAAATTTAATATTTTTAAAACCGAAATCAAATAATATATTATGTGTGTTATTTATTTTAAAAATATAAACATTACTTAACAACTTTTTTATTTCTTTATTAATTTAATTTGATATATTTTATCTCTTTTATACTATGCACACCAAATTTTTTTATCTCCCCAATTTTTTTTATCATTTTTTGCCTCTTATTTTCCCCCATTTTACCCCAATTAGCCTTCTTTCTCGCAAGCATTTTTTTTTCCTTTTTCCCTATAATTTTCTCGCTCGTATTTTTCTCTTCTCACCATCGATCAAACCCTAAGATCATCATCACTGCCTTTTTCCTCACTCACGATTTTGGTCGCCATTAAGGTCATGGATTGTTACACAAATAATTGTCCGAGTCAAAGTCCATCCTCACCTTCTTCATCAATACAATCATTTTCCCCTATCTTTATACCTAATGTTAGGTATACGATTCATTTTATGGTGCGATTCTAGACCAAGCTATTCTAGCATTGTTTCTTTCAAAATTTTGAGTTGTTAGAGAGTTTCAGTGTGGGATTTGTGCTTAAATATTAAGGAAGCTTTGGTTTTTCTAAGGTCTAGCTTATATTTGATTAGAGAAACTATTTTTAGGTTGTATATCTCCATTTTTTGACTTCGCTTTGATATTTGCAAATCAAAGATTTTTATATATTTTAGAACTGATGCAAATTTGTCTATAATCTAATCTCCAAAATTTTCAAATGTATCATATGTTTTGCTTTTCAGGTTCTTTTCTCGAAAAACACTTTAAAATTTTGTTAGTTGGTAAGTTATTTAAAAAAATTGGACTGCTTATCCTTTACTTGCATTATTAACGTTCATTCAATAACATTTTATGCTTCTTAGACAACATATATTTTTACATTGACTCAAGTAATTTTTGTGATTTTCAAGATGATGCAATCTCTTAAAAGTGAGGTTTCAAAGTCAAAAGATATGTTGGGACTACTCTAAGAGACTTAAGAGGCTATGAGACTTGCATTTTTAAATTGTTACTTGGATTTTGCTAGTATATCTGTTGCCTCTTGTTTTCTCATTACTCAGCATCCAATTGTTTTTTACCTGGTTGTTTAAATCATTTTAGGGCATAAGATTTCTCTATATACATTGTTTTATAATGTATCATTGTCATGTTGTTGGTTTTGACTTGATTCAATTTTGATGATGAAGACTATGAAAGCTACGAGTATAGCCTTTCTTAATGGCTTTCAAAAGTTCACATTGTATACTTGAATTGGTTTATTTAGGAGGTAATATACAAGATTTTATCTTTTATCATTCTATTCAATATTGTCTGAAAGATTCTGAAAATGATTTTTTTTTTTTTGCTCATAAATCTATAATTTGATATGTAGATGGTTTGTTATTTTATGGGACTTGTTCCCAACAATTCAAAAGATGTGGTCAAATTAAAAGATCAAGGAACAAATGGAATTAATGGAGTTAGGATTATGATTTTTCAACAATTTATTCGAATTAATGGAATTGTTTTCTACGCCAGAGACATTTTTGTGTCATCGGGTAAACTTACATGGTTTAACTAAGAGCTTATATGATCTGACTCTCTATAGAACAAGTATTGATAAATATATGGCTTGAAAATTATCACCATCCTAATATACATTTCTTTTTCTTACGGACTTTTGATTTCTAAACTCACTCCGGAGCACCTACAAAAATTGCAAGTATTGTGTATGCCCTTTTACAAGTGGTTCTTGCCTTAGTTGTTGCATTTTTAATGGATAGAGCTAGAAGAAGACTCCTTGTCATGGTAAGAATTTACCACTAAATTTAATACCATTCTATGTTTTGTGTATATTTGATTCAAATATGTACAAGTTATGTTATTATATTCATTTCTTTCCTTTTTTTACTTTCACGTTTCTACATTAGGATTTTTTTGGTAATATACTAATTACAACCTTCTTTTTCTTCAAGGTAGCTAGGTTACGAACTCATCCATCTTCCTTTACTATGTTTATGTGGAACAACTTTTAACATACTCACATCTTGTGAACAGCAACAAAATAAACATTTGCACCAAACATGTGATTCTTCATTGTCTTAAACTTAACATTTAGGCAACCAAACATGCATATTTTCTTTGGATTCATGTCATTATAACTATACTTACTGGTTTTAGAGGCCCATTGCATGCTCAATTTCGGTGCCAACTAGCTTCACATGGACATTATGGTACAAATGGATAATCTATTGGTTCCTAACTTCTCTCTTTCTTTTTCAATGACCATTATTATACCTTTTAAAACCATAGGTTGATTAAAGTGGATTTCTTGTCAATATATATTTCTCATTTGTACATTGTAATGCATGTAACGTATGCATATCCTATTTTTTTTTGCAAGATGAGTAGGTTTGATACTTTGCTTATGCCCTTATGTATCAAATATTACATATTGTTTGATTTTGATAAGTTTTGCTATGTTTACCAACTCTGTTAGACTACTTTTTTATTGTAGCACCAACATACAGCAGACACCAACACCAGTACCAGCGCCAGGCACTAATACCAACACACCAGCATACCAACGCTTATGTTGATTTGAAGAAGTACACATATAAATGATTATAATAGTAAAAAGTTAGTTTGTAATAGTAATGATATTCTTCATAGCCATTATAAATATTAGAATTAACTAGTAAGGTTTTATTATGTTTTAGCGTATAAACTCTCAAATGTAATTGTACTTTTAAATTTAATATAATATAATTTTTAATATTGTAATTAATAAATTTATTATAATTTGTATTGAATTTTAATATTGTAATTAATAATTATGTTTTTATTTAAATTTATGGTCATATGGTGTGTCTATGGCCTATCTCTTTATAAGATCGAGACTATAGACATACCCTATGGTCTCAGTTATTGAAAGAACGAGAACATAGACGTATCTTATGATCTCGACTTTTAAATATCTTAGGTTCATAGGACATGTCTATGACCTTGATTTTATAAAAAACATTGAGGTCATATAGTATGTCTATGACCTCGATTAAAAAACTGAGATCATAAGTAACAGTTAAAAACTGAGACCATATGTATGTATTGTTAGGGGTGTTTATCGGATCAAAACCACTAAGTTTATGCTCATTCGATCCGTTCTGAACATCCGATCGGATTGAAATATCCTAATCCGCAACCGATCAGATCAACTTTTACATCTGATCAATCCGATCCGTAAAATATTCGGATAGCATCCGATCAATCCAACCAATCCGATCAACAAACTTAATTAATTATATTTTTGAATTAAAAAATTAAATTTTTACATAAATCATAACATAAAATCATTTTAATTAAAAGAAACCTTAAAAAATCAAATAAAAAGATTAAAATAAGACTAAAATGTTCAAACCTATATAAAACAAAAATAATATAATTAAGTAAATAACGATGTCGATTACAATAGTTATTTTAATAAATTTAACAATTTATTCAAACAATAAATAAAAAGATAGCTCACAATAATCTAAACCTAAATTAATTTGATCATTTCACTATTTAACATCCATTGGCCATCTTAAAAATAATCTTGTCTTGAATCTTGAGAACAATAGCAAAAAACTTCAATGTGTCATCACCTATTAGCCATAATTTAAAAAATATTAGTAAATTGATAACTAAATATATATAAAATAATATATGAAATACATATGAAATAAAATAATAATATATCGTACTCAACCAAGGGTTATATCCATAATGTCTCTCAAGATATCTACAAAATAGAAGATAATAGAAAGTGATGAGAATATTAAATTATAAGAGAATGATATCAATTACTAATGAAAATTAAAATAATATTACCTCTTTCAATTGCTTCAATATCATCAAGGTAATCACGAATGTTAATTATTGGCAGCAAACTTCATACTTATATAACATAATAAACAGAACAAACTTTCCAGACCTCATCAAATTAAATGATCAGAATGTGAACCCTCTAACCAAAAATATATAGCTTAGATAAAAGCATATTTGCAGATTCAAGAATGTAAAGAAACAGATTTACAGATTTACAGATTTTCACATTTTCACATTTCCAGAATGTAAAGAAGCAGATTTCCAGATTTCCAGATTTCCAGATTTCCAGAATGTAAAGAAGCAGATTTACAATCAAAGTAATACAATTTCCCATATCTCATAGAAGAACAATATAAATAATGAAAAGCAAAAGTAGAACCAAATATTACACAAGGAACAAGCCAGCAGATGTTAACAAATAACAACCATTTATTTACTTTAAAATTAAAAACATAATTCATCATAAACTTTTGAATTATCAAAAGCTTTGAATGCCATGAATGAAAAAAATCTGAACTTAGACAAGCAAATCATCATGTTCCTCCTATAGATAAACAAGAGTAGACTAATGTCAATCTCAATTTTAGCAGCAAACTTCATATTGATATAACATAGTAAACAGAACAAACTTTACAGACCTCATCAAATTAAATTATCAAAATGTGAACCCTCTAATAAAAAATATATAGCTTAGATAGAAGCATATTTGTAGATTCCAGAATGTAAATAAGTAGATTTACAAATTTATAGATTTACAGTGAGTAGCAGCAAACAACGAGCAAGAATGAGCAAGGAGTAGCGAAGAATGGAACGAGGAGCAAGAATGAAACGAGCAAGAATAACGACAAGTAGGAGAGTAGCAATGGGTGAGGCGAAGAAAGATGAGGAGCAAAGAATGAAGAGCAGGAGCGGCAGAAGAAAGCGAGAGAATCATAAGCAGCAGCAATAGAGAAATAGAGAATCCTTCTAAAACTAGCAATGGAGAAAGAGAGATGGAGGCAGGGAGGCAGGGAGGCAGTTGGCAAAATAAATTAGGTTAAGAATAGATATATGGCTAAGGTTAGAATAATAATTAGTTTTATTAATTATTAATTTATTATATATATATATATTTAATATATTAAATATATATATTTAATTTAATAAATATATATATAATTAATTTCAGTCGGATCGGATCGGATGAATCGTAGTGAAATCCGCCATCCGATTCGTACTTAACGGATGGAAAAAATTTCCATCCAATCCGACCATCGGATTGGATCAGATCGAATGAAAAATCAACGGATCGAATCAAATGATCGGATTTTTTGCACACCCCTATGTATTGTAGTAATGACGATACAAATACACACAACTTGTAGTAATTGCCACGCTAAATTTTCATGTCTATGTTATAAACAAATTTTGGATGACAGTTCGATCGAGATTGGTTTCATCACAACTCAATAAATATTAAAAAATATATATATAAAAAATATTTTTTAAAATTTATAATAATAAAATAAAAAATTTAATAATATTGAATGAAATTTAATTAATTTACGTTCAATATTAAAATGTTCTAAATAATTATAGTTTAATTTTTTAATTTAAACGGTATCTAATTAAATGAGATTTAAAATAACATGATGTGTTAAAGTTTTTGATAATAAAAATATATAAATAATATTAATTTTATAATTAAAAGTTTTAAATATGTAATTAAAGTTATATATATATACTTTAATAGCATATTTAAAAATTTTAATTATAAGGACTATTAATCATCGTTAAAAGTAAATATGCATTATAAACATCATTTTAACGGTTGGGTGGTTTTGTAATTTATTAATAATTTTTTTCTAATACTTAATATGACATAATTGTTATTTTAAAGTTTTTTTTTTCTTTTCTAGTTCAATTTTGAATTCATTTTTTGAGCTATATAGTTGAAAATACCATCAGTTTATAACTACATATCAATTTTTAAATTACTAACTTATTTAACTGTCTTTAAAAATAAACACTGTGCGCTTAAAATAACATTTGTTTAAAAAGTATATATTTAAAATGATGCAATAAATACATGTTTAAAAATATTTTTAATAGTACTTGTACAAAAAAAATATTTTTTTTTCATGTAACCAAAAAGAATTGTATATGCTTATATTTTTCTAATATATGATTACATATTTATTACAATTTTCGCAGACAACTTGCGAAGAATATGCAGTTAAAAGTTAAAGAAATTAAAAAAAAAAACTTGTAAAAAAATTTGAACAACTGTATATTTTCTCCTGTTATATAAAAGAATTTATATAAAAAAATAAACTAAATAAATATTGAAATAAAAAAACGTAAGCAAATTTTAGTGGGTAAAATAAAAATAAAAGTTGGGAAAAAATAAAAAAATAAAAAATTGAAGGAAAAAAAAACTGGAAAATGGCTGAGAATGGAAGAGTTTAGGGAGTGCTATTATTCTTTAAATAAGATATCAGACGCCGTAAGTCTCACGTGGTTTTTAAATTTATTTTACTAACTCACTTGTCCTTTTTTTTTTCATTGCAATGTTAATGTAGTGCTTTTTTTTTCTTTCTAAGAGAGGACCAATAAAAAAACATCGGCTCATTAATCGAGTAAAACACTAATGTTAAATAAAATTTGTATATCATTGTAAGCACAACATGAGTTACTCCATTTTAAAAAAAATTAAACATTTTAAATTTGATTTTTTTATAAGTATAATGATATTAAAATAATTAATTTTATTATTACTACGTCAAAAATATATAAATTTATAATTTTATCTTTATTTTTAATTATATTTTAACGTTATTAATATTAGATAAAATTATTATTAATAAAATATTTTCATAATAATAAAAATTTTATTCGTGTCAATATCATTTTTTTTATATTTAGTTTTTTAAGGGTAATAATATTGAAACAATTAATTTTGTTATTACTACATTAAAAGTGTATAAATTGATAATTTTATCTTTATTATTAATTATATTTTAATATCATTATTATTAGATAAAATTATCATTAATAAATTATTTTTATAATAATAATAATTTTATTTGTAAAAATATCATTATTTTTTTTTAGAAAATATCGTATAATTTTCTTGAATAATTCTAGAAAAGATGGGAAACAAAATTTGATTGTTGTTTTCATCCAAACAATTCAAAGGTTTTCATATGTTTAAAAAAAAGGCCTTGAATTCGTTAGCATTTGGTTATTGCCTTTTCAGAGTTTGGTTTTGCGGAGAAAGCTTTAATGAAGATTGATTTTATATAAAAAAAAATTCCTTCCTTAATGAGGTGGGTATTCAAGCAGATTACTCATGTGAATGTATGTGCGGAGACAAAATTAATTAAGGGTTAATAGAGTAATTTTATTTAAGACAAAAGGCATGTGATTTTAGAACTTCAAGTAACATAACATGACTAGCTATAGAATATAATCCAAATTACTCAAAATCACCCATTTTAGATTAGACTTTATTTATTATCAAAAATTTATATCTTATTGTGTAAACTTTACCATAACACTGGTAAGACTATCATGTCTTTTTAATGACTTCTTATATTAGATCAATACATTTTTAAGAATTATAAGTGTTGATTATTTTCGTGTACAATATATTTATATATAATCTTATCTTTAAACTCGTCATCAAGTATCTCAAGAATATCATATCTTTTAAAAAAAGTCAAAGAGATGCTCAAATTTCGAATAATCATAATTCAAGTATATCTTTAATAATTATAACATATAGAATTATAGATACGTTTAAATGCATTTCATATAGGTCCTTATTTGGATTAATTATGATATTACATGATAAATATATTAGTCTTTTTAAATAAAGAGATCGATCTCCCTAATGGACGGATCGATCTATAATTGATTACACTTTGATCTTCCCCTATCTACTTAAAAAAATTATGAGCACACCTTTATACACAAAGGGATCGATCCTCCTTATAGATGGGTTGATCCCCCATGTTAAGTAGACATAATTTATTTTTAGGAAGGATTGATCTATCTCATTGAGGGATCGATCCTAATTTTTAGATTTGATGTATTTTGTCTTTTCTAATTCGTTTTTTAATCTCAGTCAACAGCCAACTACCTATAGAATTATACCACATCAGATGTGTGACATTTTGGCCCTTTAGGTTTTCTATATATACGTCACTCTTTCTTCACAATTAGATACACAATTATAGAGAAGATTTTTAGAAGCACAAGGTTTAATAGTCAGGTTTCTTTTCTCCTTACTCCTCTTTAATTAAGGTGAACTTCATCTTTTTATATGTTTATATATGATTATGCTAGCATAAATATTTGCCTATTTATTTCATATTTTTCATATTCATATAGCTTCTTCTTGATTAGGGTATTGCATATTTAAATTAAATAATTTTATAAGTAATTATTATTATTCGGATATAATCGCTAAATTAAAAAAAACTATTTTTATTGAACTTGTATTTAATCTTTTTATTCTATGATTTGCTAGTTGATTTGATTTAATTGATATATGATTTGAAACATCTAGCTAGGATTATTTATTTTTAAATTCATTCTATGACACATACAAGTACTTGTGTTCTTTTGTGCTAACCCTGATTGTAGTTATTATATGATCGTGTCTAATTGGCAAAGAGTTGATTAGAACATTGATCTGAATACTGCTCACACTAATCTTGAAAACTGTGAAAACAAACCAAGGGCCCGTAAACTAGGTACATTATGGTAGTATCATAAATAGGGTAGTATAAGATTAAGTTTATACTTGAACGTTTGATTTTCATAGTGGAAAGTTAGGTAATTCGATGGACCATGGATTTTCTCTTAGGCCATGATTGTGGCTAAGTTGTTTTCACCTAAAAATATCGTACATTATTTTTATTTTTTACACTTTACTCTTCACATATCATATCTAACCGCTTTATTTAAGTTACAAAATTATAATTTGATAAAATTTAAAAATAAAAAGTTTTCACCGATCTAGGCTTATTAGGTTTGTATTATAAACTTTCAATTGGTATCAGAGCTTACATTAAACACGCTTAGTGATTTAATTCATAGGAAGATACATTCACTAATGGACCAAATGAAAAAAATGAGGGTTATATGTTAGATACCCACTCTTTGAACGAGGGTTATCTATTAGATACCCACTCTTTGATGGGTATGATTATCCTTATTAGAAGGCTCACATGAAAGCCTATATCAAACAAAGTGAAAAAGTGTTGGATTCCATTCTTGCAAAAACAAAAACAAGAAAACTGTAAACTCAGAGAAGAACTTATTACTGCTAAGGAGACAATGAAAAGTTTGATATTGGGCATTGAAAAATTGAACAAAGTTTTAAGTTAGGGAAAATCAAATGGTGATACACGCCATTTTAGTTATAAGGATGAAAGTTCCACACCTTCATCATAAAAAATCATATATGTAAGACCCTATAACTCTATTTATACTATACTACTTATGCACAAAAAACCATTACACTTGTAGTGAAGCAATTGTTAAGTTTGTTTCTATCTGTCTATCATTATTGTGGTATAAAAGGTCATATAAGACTAAAATATAAGTTTTTCATAAATGCTCTTCAATTTAGTAATTCTTTATATGTTTCACATAGTAAAACTCACAACCATCATCTATCTATGTATATTGCATCATATTTTAGGATGAATGAAAATTATTATAAAATGTTCAAAAATTATACTAAAAAACATGAAGTCTTGGGTTCAAAGAAACAAGTAAAATTCAATACATTTAATTCTAAAACTTAGTATCATCATTTTACTATACATATTGCATCTTTACTTATGATGAATGTGAAAAGTATAACTAAGTCCAAGAATATGCCTATAAAACCTAAAGTACTTAGTCCCAACTCAAAGATATAAAGAGACAAATTAAAAAAAAGGGATAAAATATTTTTTCAATCACCTCACCATCTTTTATGATTTCAATTAAGTGTTTTTGGTATAGTGTTTATATGACCCTACGTGATCAATTTAGTAGATTGCATCAAATTTTTTTCATGTTAAAAAAATGATAAGTAGAATTCTCTTTTAGCCAACATAGTAATGAACTTATTTAACACTTATATGTATACAACATTGTCTTTAACTCAACTCATTTTGATCGTTATTGTATAAATGATTATACAATTTTATTATTTGAAAATTTCATTTCTTCTTCCAATGTCATCTCATACTCTTGATGTATGAGAAAGAGAAATCTTCTTAATTCTCCATAAATTAAAATTATTATTGATGATAAATTTTTCAATATCATATTTTGTTGAAGTCAAAGCTATAATACCTACGTTGTAAAATAAGGATCTTTTGATAAAAAAAAATTAATTGAATAACCAACAAAAAGTTTATACGAGAATCTAGAATATATGATTATACATAATTTTTAGTTTCTTTAACTACTTTCGAACTTTACGTGTATATATAGTTGAGTTATTTTTTAAAAGATTTTGTGTCATTTTATTCTTATAATTTTATTCAATTAATATATTAATTTTATGATTATTAATATAGGTTAATTTAGTTGTAATTTCATATTTAAGTTAAATTAGTATATTTTTTTAAATCATATTTTTAAAAGTAAAATTGATTTTTTTTAATAAAAAAAAAAGACTACTTCTCTTAGGCTTACCTACAATCAAAGCAGAGTGACCTCCGCTTCTTTGCCACTACTAATTTATTTTTAAGAAAACATTGGACCTCTAAGATGGAAAAAAAAAACTCTCCTAAAGATTTGATATTAAATTAAATCTGATAACTTGATTGGAAGTATGATGAGAAAGATTAATAAAGAGAGAAATGAGAAAATATTTAATTGATGAAATATAGACGTAGTGAGAGGAGTGGGGAAGAATGACAAAGTTTAAAAATTCTAATTTTATCCTTACAAAAATATTATTTAAAAAAATCGGACTAATTTAACCTAAACATAAAATTATACGATTAAATTGATTAATTTTAATAATTATAAATTCACCTAATAAAATGAACCCAAAACCCATTTATCATAAATAATTATCTCCTAATTTTGCAATTTTATTAGTAAACTTAATATTTCTTCATGGTGGTAATTCAAGCCAAACCAACCAACACAAATTGCAGATGCTACATTAATAACATCATAAGATACTATTAAAAATTAGAACAAGAGGATACAAGTGTGTTGTGTGCGCTGAATTGATTAAATGGTATTTTGATTGACTGTTAACTCTAGAGTTTGAGTCTTCCTCCACGCACATTGTTATGGCATTTAACCCTTTCTCATATCCCATCAAACTTAAATTTAGAGGAACTTTTGCACTTTCTTGATTGAAGAACCCAAAACAGAATGGAAGTACAAAAGTTTCATTAAATACAACTCTGTCGTGAGAATAAGGATGAGTGTACTTAAGATGTTGGTAAAATATTAACGGAATTTATATATATTAATTTATTAAATCAATAATCAAAATAAATCTATAAAATATCATAACGTTAGAATTTGGTTTGATAGTTTTAAACTACTTATTTTTAAAACGAGTTTAGATTATATTGAAAATATATTATTGTTAAATTAATATATAAGATTTAATATTCAATTATTAATTTAATTCAAATAAAATTATATATTATTATTTAAATTAGAATTATTCTTCGATTTTCAAGTAAAGAAACTCTTAAAAATGAATAAATTATTTTAACTTATAATTTAAATTATTATTATTATTTATATTAAATATTTATAAAAATAAATATAAGAGAAAGTAATATAAGATGATTTCTTTTCTAAATTGACGTAAAGAATAAAACTAAAATTATATAATCATAAATATATATTATATTAATATAAATGTATAACATTAAAAAATAAATATGTATTAATAATATATAGGTTTATTTGACCAAATGTCGATTCGTAAATTTTAAAAATTTATAAATTTTAAAAACTTAACCAATCATATACAAATTGATTTTTGTATTATCAAAACCAAATCCTATTTATGTAAACCTATAAAATATAAAAACCAATTCAACTTAGTTGACCTAATTTCAATTGAATAGGTTGATTTATTAATTAATATATCTATCTTATATGAGACTTAATATTGCAAACATGTGATTAACTTAATAATCTAAAAGTAAGACTTATTATCTTTTTTGTTAACCTTGAGACTCAAAACACACAATTATTATTATATCTATTAAAAAAATTCTGCAAACATAATAATACTAGGGTGATGCCATATATGTTGGCATATAAGTAGCTTCAAAACCAAGCAATAATGACTAAATCTGATTCTTTGCTTTTGAAGGAAGCATACTTGGTTCTCAACCACCCTAAAAAAAAGCATAATATATATATATATACTTTTTAAATATAGATTTATAATAGTAGTTTTTTAAACTACATGCAATTACACTTATAAAGTTCATATTTTTTAATGACAAAGATGATTCCAAATCTTATTAGAATCTATATTCATATTGCTTGCATTAATTTAAAGTAAGCTTAATGGTAGAGTAAAATAATGATGATTTATTCGATTAAGATTTGATAAAATTTTAACCAATCTTAAATATTTTTATAATATTTTAAATAAATAAATTCACGTGTCTCACATGTATAAATATACTAGACAATATCATATACTTATATTTAACTCTTGTAACCAACTTTGTATATTTATTTCAATATTTTTCTATAATTTCTCTCCTTGTATCACTTATATGACTCAATATAATTAGTGATCCATATGTTCTCCTATCTAAGTAGGATGAAAACTTTGATCCCTTTTAACATTTAAATGTTGAATTTTTCGGTGACATTATTTTGATAATGTATTTTTTACATATTTTGATATTGAAATATGATGCTCATATTTTTTTGATCAAATTGTCAAAAAAATATTAACAATGTTACTAAAATGGCAATAAAATATCGTTTAAATTTATTTTTTAATTAAAATATCTTAGATATTGTAGATATTGTCGCTCAAATGCTGCTAAAATGTCAAACAAAATACCAAAAAATCAATTCTTGATTTATTTTTCTCTTTTTTCTTCTTCTTTATCAATCATTACAACTTAATTTTTTCTCACTTTTGTAATAGATAATATATTCTTTATATATATATATAAGTACTTTTAAAGATAAATAAATAATTAAATTTATTTTCATACTTTTAAGATTTATCTATTTATAGTAGTTACAATTAGATAATCTACTTAATTATTTTAAACATTTTAACTATTTATTTTATGATATTTAGCAAAAATAATATATATCTTATTATACAATGTTTTAATTATATTAATCAACTTATTGATTAATATAAATATTTTATATATTTAAAAAATATGCATTAAATAAAAATTATTTTAAAATATAAGTAATTGATTTTTTGATGTTTTATAAAGTTTTATAAAAAAATTCATATTTTTGATATAGTTTTCATAATTTTCGTTATTTTTTCCCATAATTTTCATTCACAACGACAATATCTTCGACTTTTTTGTAAAAATCATATCTTGACGTCTTCATTAATATCGATATTTCAAACTTTATTTATATCCTACATCTAATATTTTTTTATTATAGATTTTTTCCCAAATAAATCAACCACATAATTTATTTTAAAAATATTATATTTTGATAAATTTTCTATTAAGTGAAGTTTTTTTTATTACGTCCATTTACCAAAAAAGTTTATTTATAAAATTTGAAAAGAGCCCCTAATTTTTAATTTTACAATAAACCATCTTTTTGTTATATTCTCGATTATTGTACAACTCTTTTAAGTTATTAATATTATTAATAATTTTATTATTATTATTATATATTTCAATTTTTTAAATTTATTATTTACAGTAGTAGAATTTTTTGAATTATACGACTTTTCTAGTGATATAAAATTGGAGAGATTAGTTTTTTTAATAAATAACATTACACTGAACTACTTGATTCCTTGAAAATCTTAGGTGGGGAGACAATAATTAATAGAGATTTTCCTATGTTCACTTTTAACTCATTTGTTCGACAAAAATTCCATAAAAACAGAGTTTCTAAAATCATTTAAAATCAGTTACTTTTTGTATACAATTAGATTTTTTTTATAAGATTTTTATAAAATCTTAATTAAATATATTTAAATTTTTACACACTTTATACCCATGAATTTCAAAACTTCTTTAACTGACATCCGAAAAGACTGAGAATTTTCCATGGATTTTTAAAAACATGATCAGTTTTGAGGAGAAAACAAAATTAGGAAAACTATATCCCACTATAATTATATTTCAATTTATCTACGATCAAAAATAAATAAAAAAATAATTGAGAGTAACATTTTGTTATTGAATATCACTTATGATTTTATACAATTTTTTAAATTTTAATTAATAATTATTTTTGTATCTACATAATAGTACTGCTTTACACTAATACTATCTAGCATTATTTAAACAAAGTATACAATTTATAAACATTTGTGAGTTCCACGTAAATTAATATCGAAATCCGTGCATGTAAGTTAACAAAAAATTGATTTAATGGTACGAAATCCTTAGTTTTATTTTTAATTTCATCAAGAAAAAAAATATATTTAATTTTTTTATAACGTAAATAGATATATATTTTTAATATTTTACAAAAATAAAACATATTTTTTTTAATAAAAAGAGCTTAAAAATAATATTATATTAAATAATTATGTTATATATATATATATATATATTAAAAATTTAACGTATAAGTAAAATTTATGCTACTATACGCAAATAAAATTACTCCAAAGGGTAAGAAGTTTCTTTTAATAAAACTATACTCCCAATTTCCTGATATTTGTTTTCTGGTCAGTTTTCTCAATCCAAGAGAACCTTTTCCTTCAATTTTTTTTTCTTATTAGAATACTACTTCCGAACACAACCTAAAGAATTTTAATTCTTGACGTTAACCCTGAAATATACGAGGAAATTATAGAAAATAAAGTAACAAAAAATTTATAATAATAAAAATAACATCCGTTAAATTAAATCGGACAACATTTAATATTAAATAAGTTAAATTAATTATAATTTAATTTGACAGTATCCACTTGTACGATATTTAAATTAAAATATGATAAAAGTATTTTTTTAATATTGAAAATATATAACTTGTACATAAATAATTATTTTTATGACTATAAATTTTAAAAATATTATTTTTATGTTTTCCAAAATATCTATTCCATGAATTTGGTCCTTCCGACTAAAGATATTCTTAATTTCTTTCTTGGTCTTTCAAAAGTCTTTCAAAAGTCTTAAACATAAATAGAATATAACTTTATGTTATAGATAATTGTAATATTATGATGTAAATCTGAAAATCATTATAGGTGATCAAGCATCAAAGGTTCTAACTAGGGGTATTGTAAATGAAAAAAATGTTATTATGGGAGACCTTGATCGATTGAGGTAGGACTTGAACGATCTAGAAAGGTCAATCGATCGAGCTTCGAATTTGCTTCGCTTGAGAAGTTTCTATCCAATTTCTAGTACCCTAATTTAATAGCTCGATCAATTAAGCACGTAAAAGTTACAAAGAAAATGACAAAAATGGATACGAGATTCAATTAATGAGAGATGGAACAAATTGGACATTTTGATAAATATCCCTTTGGGTGTGTACAAGCACACATTGTGTGCCCTAGAAGATTAAGAGAGCATTTTTGTATTTTAGAGAGGCTAGATAAGAGAGGAGAGAAAATGATTTTCACCATTGTTGAGTGTAGAAGCTTTAAAAGGTCTCTTTAAGTGTTTTGTCTCTAAAATGAGTATTTTCTCTTCAAGATTTATCTATTGTAATTATCTCCATCTTTGAAGCTAGTGAAACTCATCTTTATTTTAAGGATGAAGAAGTGAATTAGACTCACCATATTAGTTGATTTGAATCACTATAAATCTTAGTATGTTTTTTCCTTTATCTTTCTTGCTTATTTTGTCCATTGTCTTTAATATTCATTTTCTAGAGTTTGTTACGTGGTTGTTGAAATATCTTCATTTGGGTGTTTTACTTTGGATATTTACATTGTGTTTGGATTGTTCAATATTTGTAATATCTAGGAGGCTTATTCTTATAACAAATGGTATCAGAACTTTGTTCCACTTGGGTGTATTCCGTGGTTATTCTGTGTGAATTTTCCACTGTTTAATATTATGGTGTGAAGTTATGTTTAAAAACAACTTTGATATTGATACGAGCAAGATGGAGATTGAGAGATTGGATGGAATTAGGGACTTTCATATTTAGCGGAGTAAAATGAAGAGTTTGTTATTTAATGAGACTTTGGAGTATCTGGAAGGATTATTACTTATCAAAAGAAGGAAGTATTGTTGACGTCTTACACCTAAATTCCTTTGCACATGCACAATAATGTTATACGTGAGGTTCAAAGTGCAAAGATCACAAAGGCATAATACAAGAAGTTGGACAAGATATATATGCAAAAGACGATATCTCCGAAGTTTCATTTGAAAGAATAATTATTCGGATTTCGAATAGATGTGTGAAAAGTCTTAGAAGCCTAACTTGGAAAATTTTTGGAGAATCTTTAATGATTTTTCAAACATTAGAAAGGGTCTTAATGATGAGAATATCACTCACTTATTGTTGCACAACCTATTGGATTCTTACCAAGAAGTGAAGACATGTCTTAAGTATGAAAGAGATGAGATCTATCTGAACCTAGTTCTCTCTCATTTAAGAACAAAAAAACTATAGTTGAGAACAGAGAAGCTTCTTATTGGTGGGAGTGAAGGTGATAATGATGTCTTCTATTCACATGGTAGGGGTGCAGAAAGAAGCCAAAGTTGACAATATATCTTGAAATACCTCTTCTTGTTACACAAAGTGAGATGCCACTTGTGTAACATGAAGAGGCATTTCAAGAAGAAATATTTGGAGAAAGGTAAATCCACCAAGGGAGATACTAGTAGTAGAGATGTATCAGTGGTTGTTGATGAGATGGGTTATGATAGAGCTGAGGCACCACTTGTGTAACAACAAAGGGCATTTCAAGAGGGAATATTTGGAGAAAGGTAAATCCACAAAGGGAGATAATAGTAGTAGAGATGCATCGGTGGTTGTTGATGAGATAGGTTATGATAGAGTCGAGGCATTATCAATTTCTTCAAGTAGTAGCAATGGTACTTGGGCCTTAGACTCAAGGTGAACTTTTCACATGACACCTTACAAGGAATGGTTTATTGATTACAATAAGATGAACGATGTCATAGTTTACGTGAAAACAACCATCCTTGTAACATGATTGGAATTGGGTTGGCAAGGCTTCGCCTTAATGATGATTCAACATTTGTAATAAAGAACGTGAGACATGTATAGGTATTAAAGAAGAATTTGATTTCATTGAATACATTGGACAACATGAAATATAGCTACAAGGATGTGCATGGTTAATTGAAGTTGTGTAGAGGACCTTTGGTATACTTCAAAGGTATACTAAGAAATGGACTCTGTTATTTAGATGCTATAGTTGAGACTAGTGTAATTGCTCTTAGCCTTCAAGAAAAGAATATCAACCTTTGGCATAAAAGGTTGAATCACATTAATGAAAGAGGATTGGAGAGATTTTCCAAGAGGAAGATTCTTGGTGATAGTAAGCTTGAAAATTTTCATTTTGTGATCATTATCTTCTTGGCTATGAAGAAGGAAGTGCACACTAGAAAAACTAAAGGGATGTGACATACTTGATTACAGTCATTTGAATTTGTGGGACCAAAGAGGACACCATTAATGGGTAGTGCAAGGTACATTCTTACCATTATTGACGATTTCTCTAGAAAGTTATTGGTTTACTTGTTAAAAAGTAAAGATAAAACTTTTGAGAAATTTGTGAAGTGCAAGAAACTTGTAGAAACTCAAATTGCAAAGAATTTTAAGTGTTTATGAACTGACAATGGTTTAGAGTTTTGCAATGAGGCTTTCACAAGCTTTTGTAGAGAGAATTGTATCACAAGGTAGATGACCATTCATAAAAATCCTCAACAAAATGGTTTGGTGAGGAGGATGAATAAAACACTCTTGGATAGAGTGAGGTGTATACTTTTCGATGCAAACATGCCCAAAATATTTAGAGGAGAAATTGTTGTTATGACTAGATATCTTATCAATAGGTGTCATTCGATATCGATCAACTTCAAGACACTGAAAGAGATATGGTTTGGAAAACCTATCAAATATGACTATTTACGTGTTTTTGATTATGTTGCATATGTACATGTGAGGTAGGAAAAGTTGGAGCTAAGAGCATTGAAGTGTATGTTTTTAGGATATCCAACTTGTATGAAGGGTTACAAGTTTGTAATGGTGATGCTAAGAAGTGCATTACTAGTAGAGATATAACTTTTAAGGAGGATGTGATGTATATGAGTAAAGCATCCAAAGAAACAAATGGCTTATTACAAGAGTTCAGATGCAGACATGTTACCATTAAGGTGGAGTAATTGGTGTTTTATAATAACTCATGAGTGAACATAGGAAACCAAAATAGCACATTATACAAGAACCTCGTAATAATGATAATTATGGCATAGAGATGGAAGAATAAAACCCCATTGAACCTGATCCATCTATGCTAAGAAATGACTTCTTGTTGGCATGATATTAAAATCAATACATGACTAGAGCTCTTGAGAGGTTGAACCTCATAACGTATGCATTGAGTATGAAGTTGGAGATCTTGGGACTTGAGCCAAGGTCCTATGAAGAAGTCATGAATAGGAAGGATGTTGTTGAATGATGGAAGGCTATGGAAGAAAAAATGAGTTCCCTATTCCAAAACAAAACACATATATTAGTTCCACGATTGATGGGTTAAAAAGTTGTGAGTAACAAATAGGTTTATTAAATGAAAGAAGGTGTCCCGGATGTCAAGCTAGCTCATTACAAAGCCAAAGTTATTGCAAAGGGATTTTTCTAAAGAGAAGGTATCGACTTTACCAAAATTCTCTCATCTATTATGATTTATAATTTCATTAGATTATTGTTGACTATAGTTGTGTATTGTTAGATATATTAGTTGTGTATTAGGTGTCTATCACTAGTTGAGTTGTATATTAGGTGTCCACAGCATAAGCAATAAAGAAAGCTATATGGTTGAAGGGTTTGAAAAATGAACTCGATTTTGAGCAAAATAGAGTCATTGTGACAATCAATGTACAATTTGCTTGACCATTAATCATCAATTTCATGACTGTACGAAGCATATAGATGTGAAACTACACTTTATATGAGAGATGATAGAATAAGGTAAGATAGAATTGGTAAAAATTCACAAAGATGATAACCCGAAAACACATGGCAACAAATTGATTCCCTTGACAAAGTTTGTAAAGTGTCAAACTTTGATCAAGGTGACCATCTTATCTAAAGGATGGTGAAATGTTAGGTCTTCACCTATAAGAGTGAGTTCCTAAGATTGGCATCAAAGCGAAGAATTGTAATATTGTGACGTATTTATAGGAATGCTTGAAAACCATTGTTGGTGATCAAGCATTAAAAGTTAGACTAAGAGCATTATAAATAGAAAAGAATGTTATTTTGGGAGATCATGCTCGATCGATTGTGCTTCATTAAAGGAGTTTTTGCTGATATATGGTACCCTATTTTAATAGCTCGACTGATTGAACACTTAAAATTTATATAAGAAATGATGAAAAGGGTATGAGATTCAACTAATGGGAGAATGGAACATATTGGGCATTTTGATAAATGCCTATTTGAACGTGTATAAGCACACATTATGTGCCCCAGAAGATTAACAAAGCATTTGTATACTTTAAAGAGGCTAGGGAAGAGAGGAGAGATGATTTCTACCATTATTAAGTGTAAAAACTTTGAGATGTCTCTTTGAGTGCTTTGTCTCCAAAATGAGTGTTTTCTTTTCAAGATTTCTCTATTATAATTGTTATCTCTATCTTTAAAGTTATTGAAACTCATCTTTCATGTGAGTAGTAAATAAGTGAATTAGACTCACCATATTTCTTAACTTGAACAACAATAAATCTTGGTGTTATTTCTTTTTTCTTTCTTGCTTATTTCTATTATCTTTGATATTCATTTTTTAGGATTTGTTGTATGGTTGTTAAAATATCTTCATTTGAGTGTTTTACTTTAATTATTTGCATTATGCTTAGATTGTTTAATATTTACGATATCTAGGAGGTTCATTTTCGTGACAAGAACAATATCGTGCAATTTTCTACTAACTGCTGCACATCTTTCCTGGAAAATTCAAGATAATAAAAAATAAATTATGAACTTCTTGATCAAAGATAAAGAAGACAGTCAAAAGTTCACTTTATTTTTTTAGTTCAGAATACATATTTTAATTAAAAACACTCAATAGAATCTGTGTTACACGGGGAGATGTTCTGCCTATAACTTGCCTGGTCTCTGGAGATTCATGATACAGTACAGGCCCAGATTATAATCTGCAGCTACAAAGTCAAAATCAGCAAATAGTTCAAGTGCCAAGTAACTGAGGTCATTATAGTCTTCAATTCAAAAAAGAAAGGGATATATGCTGAAACATTTTGGTCTGTGACATCTCAAACGAGTTCCTGAAATATACTAGGTAACAGTCTCAAAAGTTAACACAGTGTTTATAGATAACTATGGCCATTTCTATTCCCACGTCCAACATGTCAGACAACCAAGAATATGTGACATAACATGATGCAACATGCAGCTTTAGATGTACATTATTAGGAAAATGACACCAACATTGATGCCTAGCCAGCCTAGGATATATTCTGCTATGGTGAAATTTTGAGAAGCTTCATAATCATGACTTTTCACTTCTAAGCGAAGGAAGAAAATTAATTGAGATCATAGCAGAAAAAAATTCAATAACACGGGTAACTTTCATTTTCCCCTCATAAGCTCATAAGGCATTCTCTTATCCCACGTGAAGAGTAGATTTCATTCCTCCATCCCATGTTATAGGCTCAATATGACTAATTATTTAAAGTTAATAAAGCACTTGGAGGCTGATCAATAGTTTACCTATCCAGGATTTAATCAGTGTATGAGCTGAGAGCAGCAACAATTGATCCCACTGTTGCAAAGGTAGATGCCACATCTGGATAATCTTTCCAGGATGTTGTCACTTTGAGTGAAGGGTACAACCAGCTTTTTGTAGAATCTGAAAAAGAATCCGGATGGAAGTTCAGAATAGCTTCCCAATCCACCTGTAAACCTTTTGGGATGGTTCCGGTGAACTCCATATTAGCAGCAAGGAGGAGTCCAAGCATAACAACAAATCCAACAACAGCAGAACCCCTTGAAAGTGGCATAAAATTATACCTGAAAGAAATAACATTTTGTTTGTATTTAAGTATTAATTGTCTGAAAGATTAACACCACGTATAATTATATAAGCATTAAGATCAAGTGAATTACCAGTAATATGTCATCCTTAAAATCGCATTTCTCACGTTTTCCAGCGCATTGAAATCAGTAGACCCATAGTTATCACCACAATAAGCATTACGTATAGCCTGCCGAATCACTTATTGTAAGTGAAAACATATTCTATTGGTGCTAAAGGCGGAGATGAAAAAAAATAAACATAAAGAATAAAATAGATCTCAGGCTATGCAAGAAAAAGCTACAAAAATGATAAAGGGGTTCATTCAGTTTCCAACTAAATAAGAATAAATATCATTCTGTGCACCAGCAAGAGCCTTAAGAGATAAAGGATATGTCAACCCTCACATAATTAACTCTTCAGTCCTTCTAAGCAGTACAAGCCCACCTGGATTTTTGAAAACGTTTCAGGTATCCATTAAGCTTGGCCATAGCTCGGTCACAAAGAAGCCTTTTCTTTCTTTAAAAGCAAGTACTTGTCAATGCTTAAGTCTATAAGGTGTTTTCCTTGTTTAGGAAAAAAAATGGCAGAGAATACTAAAATGCCATCATGGAGCCAAGTAGAAGATAAATACTTCCTCTAATTTTAGGAGAACCATTTGTTTTGCGTTTTAGATCAGGTGTCAGTTGATTGTACCAATGTCATCCTATTGCAACCAGGTCACTTAAATACTTCACTCAGATCTCGGTCATCTGCAAATCATTCTACTAAAAATATTCCTGTTAAAAATTAACAAAACTTTAACCTAGACTCAGTATCTTCCGATGGCCCTAAGATAAAGTTTCTGAAGGCCAATAATAAACTATACGGGCAGAACACTGGGGCCAATGAGAGGATTTTAGGTACAGTATATGTTTCATAATTTAGCAAATATATGTTCCTCAATACTTTCACTCCAAGTGGTTATTGGTTCAAAATTTGAAGTATTGGACCAGTTCTGTGAGTTAATGAAAATTGCAGGAATTCAAAAACAAAAAAAAAAAAGGTCAGAGGGAACATCAGGTAGGTTGTAGTGAAACAAATCTGACAAAAAGAGTATAACTAGATTTATGATTTAAGGTATAGAGTGACATACTTCCCAAGCCATCGTCATTTCTGAATCAAATTCATCCCATCTACAAGGTGTACAAGGTGTTCTGATGGCAAAGTCAAATCCAAGCTCACCTCTGGAAGAATAAGACAAGGTTTGAAGATCAGTTAATCTAGAAGGCAAAAGAAGCAGTTAATCTAGAAGGCAAAAGAAGCAGTTAATCTAGAAGGCAAAAGAAGAGGAAAGAAGAGGAAGGGGGAAAGAAAAGTTATAAGCCAAGTAGCATGAAGGCATACGTTTTAACTAAAGTGATCCTCGTTCCTTCAAGACGCTTCCTAAAACAATCCAAAATTAGCAGAGTTTACTCGTGATTTTCCAAAACCAGCATATTTAAGTTGTAAGTTGTATAGTTACCCTTCAAAAGCAGCACTGTTGCACCAAGTGCCCACCCAGAAATCCTCGCCCACAACTCTGTATAGATCAGAGCAGGATGTTGCAGACGTAACCTGCATGTACATAATCACATTAATGTTATGCAGGGGCGGAGGGAGGCAGGGACATTTTTATTCCTATGCTAACATCGAACTAGTAAGTATGCATAGATACAAATGCTTTTTAAATGGGTGCAATTTAGTTTTATGGTGAGGCATTATAATATAGTTTACAAAATATGCATTTATAGGACAAAAAGGTTCTTTTTTCAATATTTTTGAACTAAAATACACTGTTTCCTCACTTTTTAAATGACAAAAGTACCAAATGCGAATTTATTTTTCTTCCTTTCCATTTTGAAGAAAGAGAATTAAATCGCATCTTTTGAGAAAAATAAAGGAATTGTAGGGTTATTTTCCTTCCTCAAATTTACCAAGAATGGATAGTGTTAAGATAAATAAAAGGAAAAAGTTGAATGCAAAAATGTTGGATATACACATGATGTGTTCAAATAGTGAGTAATTTAAGAAAAATGTTGATGCACAAACATTTATAAGCAAGCCATCGTCTACTTATCAGAAAGAAACACACATTTTATTTTAGAAAGCTCTATTTATGATTGCTGTAAACTTGGTTTTCGTGAGTATCATCTTGAACATGCACTAGGCTATAAACATAATTGATGTACAATCCTAGGTTGTGGGCCATTAGAGGTGGAGCTAAAAAAATCTTTCAAGAGGAGCTGCAGTTAATTTTTTTATAAAAAGTAGGATTGTATTTAAATATTAAGAAGTGAAACATATATCATAATGTAGAATTGGTAAGAACTGACACGGTGGACTCTCCTCAATCCAAGTATAAATTTTGACTGCCATAATAGAATACAAACCTAGCTCGAGCTATTGAATTAATTATAACCTATTACTAAAATTGTCTAACATTAAATAAATAAATAAATTAATAGAGTATTAAAATCTTACATGTCTAAATTAATTAATGAAGTCAAAGTTAATCTAAGCAAATGAAAAGTTCAATCAAACATACCAAAATTTGCAAGTGTTAAAGCTAAAATTAAAACAAATAGGTTAAATTCTACAGAAATAAGATTATTTTGGGTTTTAAATTTAAGACTATAATTAAAAATACATCTTGATAAACAATACAAGATTGATAAATAAATAAATAAATGAATGAAAAACTAAAGGCCAAAGAAATATTAAAATTTTCATACAAAGAGCTTCAATAAATTAAAAAAATTATTAAAATAAAATATCAAATAAATAAATATTAGAAAAAAACATTGACTTACCAAAAAACACAAGAAGTAGACGCAATATATTTACTGTAAATAAATTTATTTATTTAAGACTAAAAAATATAAATGTAATTAACTTTTTTTGAAAATTTCAGGCCCTGTGTAGCCCTTGATCCTTGATAATATGTAAAAGTATTGTCCACCAGGTGTAACACAGAGGTAGAACAGGCTCTCTGTAAAGTACAAGAATTTGCGTGAAAACAAGACTCAATATCCTAATATGACAGGCAAAACAGGTGAATACCAAACAAACAATCTGAGCTAAATGTTTTCCAAACACTGTTTTAGAAACATTACTCAACCGTTTTCCAGTCATAACATATTACCCGAACTTTCTAAAAGTAAACACAACCTTTGACCTCAACCGGGTTTATGAGATAGTCACTTGATGCCAAATGTCTAGTTAGGGGTTAAGAGGGGTAAGGCTTCATATCTAAGCAGAATCACCATATTTTTGGTCCCAGCACACAGCAAGAATGACGGGGTGTTCAAGTTTCTTTCCATTTTAGGAGGAAAATTCAATACAAAGCAATGGTGTGTTGCACTTCAAGCATACTATGACCAAGGCTGCAGTTTTTTTCCCCTTCAAAATCAATATTTGATTTTAAATTCCATTAAAACTTATAATACAAGAAATTGAAAGAAAGTACCCTCACTTTTTAAAATTCAGATTGGCTAATAATATTAGAATCACATTTTAAGTTTGTGCTAAAAAAATTTTGGATCAAAAATGTGATCCTGGGTCAGAAGAAAAAAGAAACTCACTTCTTCTAACTTCTTGTCTCCAGATAAGTGAACGATTTTATCTGCCTTGTTATACACATGCAACTTATCCTTCATGACAGTCTTTGCAACTTCCATAGTTCTGCATCATCAAGAAGTAACAGGCATGACACCCCAATTAAAATACGATACCTGTTTGATTTTTCCATTCATAAATGGATGCAATATAGAGGTTTACCTTTCAAAATATGGAAAGTATCGGACAACTTTTGCTTGTCCAAGAACCATTGGTGTGTAAGACCCAAATCCAGAATTGAACTCTTCACTGAATTGCAGAGAATCCAAACTCATGTCAGAAAACCAGCATGCAAGATACAAACCTCATCAACCAAACAATAGGGGAATACAATTAACTAAGTTCCTATGGATTTCTAGCGAACTATAAGCATGAATATACAAATAACCTCCTTATATCAAGCTGCTTTGTTAATCCCCAAGATTCAAGCGAAAAAAAGTTCATTTAAATGACCCTCAATTACTGCATTTGCAGGTAGATATTTTATTAAATAAAAAAGGTTATAAACTGATATTTTCAGTAACCAACACAGATCATCAGCATGTCGCAGGCCTAACAGTTTTATCATCTAATATGCAGCCAACTTAATGCAGGCCAGGTCAATAAAATTAAAAAAATATCAGTAGCACAAAAGGATGATGAAGAATATGCAAATGTTCAAGATGTGACCTGACCTTGTCAAACATCTTCACTAGCACCATTAACTTTAAGCACTAAGCAGCAGAATCCAGCATCATGAGTCTAGTCTAGCCCTACTATCTGCAGTAACATATATATGCCTTGCACTTTCAAACTAACCATCAATTTTTTCCCCATTAAAACTCTATGTTACATTTTGCTGAAGATTAATTTGACCCATGCAAACTCAAGGTTACAGAAAATGAGCAATAATTGAATTATTTTATATGCAAGCTCACATCATTTAATATGGTGTGGTAAACATTGTTCTCGTACTATTTGATTAACTTGTTCCAAGTTAAAAAGAAAGATTGTAATAAAAGCAATGGTGATATAAATAGAATAGAGGAAAAAACTGAAAAAATCCACCCTTAAACTTTTCGCTTTAAGGAAAAGAGAAGGGGGGGAAGAAGTATGTATCTAAAGCAACAAGAAGCTAAAGAAATGAAAGCATGAACAAAACTCCAGATGGTTAAAGTACGCATCATAAAAAATATTTATGCACTTGTAAAATTAAAATAAAGCTGATATACCTTAACTTGTTAATCCACACAACAGGATCACAAGGTTCAGCAATCTGCCTCCATTTGACAGCTAATGAATAAACATCTTGCCATGACATCACAGGATTCCTAGAGCTTTTATCATCATGAGTGCTATACGAAGTTGAGGGCTTGGCCAAGCTGCTTGTACTACAGCAAGCACCACCTCTGTTCTGGCTGGACATATTGATTCTCTCTCTCCTTCGGGATCTCTTACCATGCTTCAAGGTACCTTTGTTAGAATGTTTCCATTCAGTTTGCATGGAACGCCAAGCTTTTGAAACCTTTTGTGCAATTTCAATAGCAGCCAATCCCCCCATACGGTGCTGATAAATAAAATCATGAACATAATTAATAGGGGGAAAGTGTGGTAGAAATATAAAATATAGAAATTATTGATTTGCAAAAAGCTTGTAACAATTATGGGTATTTAATTCAGTGAATAAGTCAGCTTCCAGAGACAATAATATAAAAATACTTCGAATTCAGCATTTAAGTCAAATTGCACAGGGAAAGAATAACAGCAAAGTCCAAAACCAAAATATAAAATAAAAAATAAAAAACATTTCATAATACACCAGAGTTAAAGGATATTTTCAAAAAAATCACCTGACGCTTGTTTTGTAAGAATCCAGGGCAGTCATATTGGATTTTCTTTCCAATTGAATCTGCAGCCTGAAGAAGAATTTTCTTATTTTTTGTGATGACTAATTCTTGCTTTCTAACCTTGGCCTTCCTCAATGATTCGCGTAAAGGAGGTTGCCGGTAAACTTTTTCACATACATTTTTCGGGTGTAGTCTTTTGCACCAATACTCCTGGATGTTTGATCAACAACTAGAATTGATTATCAAAATAGGAGAGAAAGGAAGTGCTAAAAATAATAAGCAAATATACTAAGCCCAGAATCTCCCTTGAAATTGTTGCAAGGCAAGCAAGTACATAACTAGAATTGCACTCTCAGTCTTCTAATAAAAGAAGATGAAGATTAAATTTCTATAATCTTCCTTAAACATTCATCAGAATACTTATAATGTGTAACCAACATCCATGTGAAAACCTAGAAGTAAAGCCCCTCAGTATAAAAGCCATTGCAACGTAGAAGCTAGGCAAAATGAATATCCAGAAGCCTACAGTAACATGTGAAATCCAAGTCACTGATAAAAGCCTATATTTCCAATTTTCATGTTTGTAAAAACTTATATTAAATAAATGTTCATGCATGAACATCTCTTTCCCTGTGCCCTTTTGAATTCTATGCTTAACAGCATGGCTGCTCCTCATGCCCTGTCTCCCAAAACATAATATAAAAATTATCCTGGGTTGCTGCCAAACCCTTTCCAGAAGGCTGATAGCCTGGTAGTAGTGCACTTCTATGTCATATGTGATTATAGCTGAAATAATGCATTCTTTGCAATTAAATGACCAACAACTAGAAGTAACTGTGTAACTGAGAGAACGGGAAAAAAAGAAGAAGATCGTAAACAAAAGCAAATAATGTTTTTGACAATTGTTACCTTGAAAAGTGGATCAATATCTCCATCAATATCAAACCAGCATAACTCCTGATTAATCTTAGAGGCCATATATAAAGCAATCTCTTTCTGAAAAAGAAAAAGAAAAAGAAAAAGAAAAAGAAAAAGAAAAAGAAAAGAAACAAACTTTTATTGATACACGCCAGGATTGCAACTTTTGTTGTATTATATCTTGTTGATTTCATCCATAGTATACTGATGAATTTATTAAGAGAAAATATTTAATATACTTGCATATGTATAAAATGCCTAAATTCAAAGATGGGACAGATGACACAAGCAAAGATCACAGAGAGAGATGAATGCAAATTGGAATGAAAGTGGGGTGAAGGAATGATAATAAAATTAGCATAATAGCATAGACTGAGTCAAGAGGAAACCCATACAAAACTCAGTACTTCCAATTCTATTATCTTAAGTTATAATAACTGATGTCATTGCAGCATAAAAGAAGAAACCTGATAACAAAAGAATGTAAACAGGATCCGATCCTAAGAAACTAAAAGAGAAATAATCACAGCATTTTCCATCAAACTCAACCTGATAAAAAGCCAGGCATTGGAGCACAAACTTTTCCATAGAATCTAGTTCCAAATCTAGCGTAGCATCATAATCTTTGACCTGAGAAATACACACCAATGTAAAAAGTTGAATTGCAGCTTATATCCTAAACCAAGGAGATATAAACCCTCAGTACCGCCTCTTTATATTCTCCGATAGCATGGTAGCAGGAGGCTCGCAGATACAAACATTCAATGTTTGTATGGTCGATGCTTAGCCCAGTAGACAAATCTTCAATAGCTCTCCTGAAATATACAAACCGGCATTAAGAAATTTCTATAGAAGTAAAATCATGTTTAGAGAAAAGAAAAAATAAAGATGTAACAAGTATAGTGCTTTGACCCATAAAAAAAATCCTAATGTCGTAAATAAAAGCTAATAAGAAATCTTTCGGTTCATTGTTGTTGAAAGCTATGTTACTCGAACTCGGATATGGGTCGGATATGTATCTAAGCGTCTAACTTGCTAAACTTAAAATTTTAGGATATTTGGACACGAATATAAAGTGTCCAATTTTTAGACACAGGCACTTGGATACGGCTATTAGATATACGTATATTTTGAATTTTTTATGTTTGTTTGAAAATATATTATTATACATATACTAATATTATATATGCCATACATTGAAATATGAAACATGAAATACAAAATGGGATGGGTGCATATTATTAAAATTACTCAAATTAATAATGTTTAATGAAAAAAATTAGCTTATAATTATGAATATATTTATCATCTAAAATTATATAAAAGACTTGATTCCAATTGATATTTTTTATTTATTTAGAAAATTCAATTGATATTCTTATCCTTTTACATTTTTTGAGTTATTAAAAGATTTTAAATATTTATTTAAAGTTACTAAAAGATTTGAAGAGCCCATTTAAAGCCCAAGATTTAATTTATAAGACCTGTATAACACAGCCCAATATGCATGACTCTTTAAATGTCCTAAGGTTATTAAATGAAACATGCTGCAGCTCTTCTTTATTATTCTTCATCTTCGTCTTCTTTTTCTGCCGCAGCTCTTCTTTATTATTCATCTTCTTCTTCTTTTTCCTCAACCATAGCACTATCATCTTTATCTTCTTCAACGGCTCTCCTCCTCCCCTTTCTTTCCCTTTTTTTGTTTTCTATCTCCGTTGAAGCTAAGAACATGGCTAGAAGTTCATGCTGTATTTTTTCTTTCCCCTCTACACTTCTTCCTTCTATTAAGATGTTGTAGGTGCCATGGAAAACAAGTAGCATGTCTAATATTTTTTTCAAGTATAGGACCCATATCCCATGTCAGGGTCCATGTCATGTGTGTCAACACGGTAATGGCACCCTAAATAGGCAAGTACGAGTGACATAGGTTGAAAGACATGCAAGCTCCTAAAGTCAAACAACAAATCAACTTATGGGTAAAGAGAGAGACCCAAAATCAACATTTCTATGCATTTAAAGTAAATGTAACGATAATGAATATTGACCTAAAAAAGATGTAGTCTAGCACTAGCAGTGCTTACAGCTACTAAAGACCATTATAACCTAATGAAAATACCATAACATGCTCAGAGACATTTTCAACAGCAGTTATAATTAGGTAGAGCCAAGAAAAGAATAAAATAATATCTTAATCTAGTCATATCAATTACCCACTCCATCCAAAGTGCTAGAACATACCTATGCTCTCCAATTCCATGGAGGAGCAGCCCACGCAAGTGGTAAGCCTTGCAAAACCTGTCATGAAGTTAAGAATAGTAAATATACTACAGCATTGATAGTTAGCGTCCCAAATAAGTTCAGCATCTAAATATGAAAGAAAAAAATATAGAGGACTTATTTCAGATGATTCACCTGCTGTCAATTTGTAGAACTTGTTGAAGACATTCCAAGACCTTGGTTGGATTTGCCATGTCTTGATAGAACTGCAACAAATACTTGCATAAGAGACCGGAAAAGATAGCTGCTTGATGTCATTTAGAAAGGCAACATGTTCCAACATATATTAGCAATATAATAAGACAGCGAAGTACACTGTAATTTAATTAAATCAAGAATATCTTCTCAAGTTCTACTGATTAGCTAAAAAATATATGTAAAAGACTTTGAAAAAAGAACAATGCAGTTGAGATTCATTGCTCCGAAGAGTTTTTGCACTGGGGATTTACAAAAGATTGCCTAAAAAAACCAAAATCTTCTAACATATCAAACTCTGCATTCATGTTGTGCCAGTCTCTCCTCTTCTGCTACCTTTTTTTTTGGAAATCCCATCCAAATTCTTATAAAATCAGTTAAAAAAACATAAAAAACGGAATAACGTTATCATGTTAAAGGCAGCCATTTCATTAGAACATATAATGAATATTTGACAGTATAAAAACACTAAACTTTGAAGTGACTTTTCTGCCAGAGGACAACAGTGCTTCCCAAATTAAATATTAATCAGAATGCTTTCCAACTACAGTTCAGTAATAATTCTAAAAAATGAAAGAAAGTGGCTACTTATTCAAACCTGAGCTAGATGACCCCATGCCTCCAGAAAATTCCTATCTGGTTCTATTGATTTCAAATGTGCCTCTTCAGCCTTCTTGTATTCACCAATTGAAGAAAGTGCCAAACCCTACAAAGGCCAATGCATGATTGGCACATGGTTATAGTGAAATTGCAAGAATTTTATTCCACTCTAAAATTGGTATTACTAAAAGCTCACCAAATATGTGTATGCAGATGTATTATCCTTTACAAGCTTCACACATGAAGATAAGTCCTCTACCGCAGCATAGAAATCCTTGAACTTGAAATTGACAATTCCTGCACAGAACATAAATCATTAAAAGTTTTACAATTGCATCAATCTCCCGATCACTACTTTCTGAAAGATGGCCTTCTTTCTCTATCAGTATAACATGGAACTCAAGTACAGTAGAATATTTGTTACTTTGTAACTCAAAAGTTTCTAACAATAACTAAATCAACCTAGCAAATTATGGAGGCATATTTATAGTTAAATGTGGTAAGGGTACACACATAGTGTCAATACAAAAGAACTTAATGGGTCTAAGGAAAAGTACAGTTGCTAGCCACTAGAGCAAATTTGACCTAAACAGTAAATTCTTCCTAAGAAAATATTAGATGCCATGGAATGTGAAATGGTGAATGCCTATCCTTCAAATCTCGCAAGTATATATGATAAACTCCTAACCTTAGGGGCCTTGCCCTTAACTATAAGTTCCCCTGCTTCTATGGGTTCATAATTTTGATACCTAACTAGAACATGCTTTCATATTTGCTTAGAAAAAAATCAATCCAAGAAATATTGTATCAAGAAGAAAATGCTCCAATCAGAAACTTCATAATCAATTTTAAACAAAGAGAAAAATATTAAGACTTTTCCATAAAAGCTGAACTAGGGAAAAATACAGAATTCAAGCAAGTTACCTCTTTCATGTAGAATATCTGCTGAATCTGGCTCAAATTCTAATGCCTTAGACAAGTCGTCAATAGCCTAAAACAAGTTAAACACACAAAATATAGATCAGTACCAGGATAATATAAATAACTTTATGGCAAGTAAATTTGAACCGTACAAATAAGAGGAACTAAAACTTAGTGTTTACACAAATGTAACTTTAACATTTGAAAATTACAAAGGCAGTCCCTGACATATCAGAAACACCTTATAACACAAGGAGCCTTGGTTTGGGATTCAAGGGGAGTTAATGCCTAATTATAAAATCATGCCACTTCACCCCAAATCTCAGCATGGTCAATGTTACTTTCCATATATTTTTGTAGTCATTAAATAACTTTCCATGATATTAGCAAAAATAACAATAAAAAATTCCATGAAATAAGCTACATTTTGGTTACTACCTTAATTTAGCAAATGTCTATGTTAGCATTTGTGTATGTTAGCTGATATAAAACAGAGAGTTTGTTATGGCTCCATGTGATTGAGTCTATTATAATGTGCCAGCTAGATATGCAAATATCAGTATGTGAAACTGATATATAAGCTTGTATTAGCCTAATCAATATTCAAGTTTTGTGATTCAGTTTTCTCTCCAAGCTTACACATTTATGTCTCTCTCTAACCTTCACTTTCTTTCATAGTATCAGAGCTATGACTCAACCTATCCTAACTAATCACAGTCCTTACTTAGGAGTATCTTTTTCAGTGCAAAGCATTCCTATCAATCTAAATTTTGCGATCAAGCTCGATGAAAACAGTTACTTGATATGGCGCCAACAACAGAAGCATGTGATAAGAATCTATGGATTACAAGGGTTTGTCTATGGATCTTCAATCTCACCTCCAAGATTCATCAAGAAAACAGTACAAGTTACAACTGAAGAAGTAACTCGGATTCAAGAAGTTATTAAAGTTAATTCAGAGTTTGATGTGTGGAATACAAAGGACAATATTGTTATGAGTTGGATTTACAGCTCAATTTTTCAGAACTATCTAAAATATCTGATTGGGAAAGATAAAGATTCTACAGCTTCATATTGGAAGGGACTGAAGAAGGCCTTTTCCGATTCTTCTCAAGCCCAAATGATGCAGCTCAGATGGAGATTACAAATCTTGCAAAAAGGTTCTATGCCTGTGAAAAGTTACATAGGACAGGACCAATACTCACAAAATCAAAACCAAAATCGTGGAGATAGTGGAAGTAGTAGAAATGGCAAAATCAATAACTGTATATACAAGGGGACATGTCAAATATGCAAGAAGCAAATTTTTACACCTCTAATAATTCTGGTAATAATAATGGTAATTCAAAAAATCCACAAGCCAATCTTTCACAAGTTCAGGATCATGATCAATATGAAAGCAATGTCAATAATTTTCAAGATATGCCATTAAAATTCCCAATCTCAGTTAAATTTTGGCACATTAGCATCTAATAATGGCTTTCCACCAGTAGCCTTTGTGGCTCAAAAATCATCAATTATCAATCTATCTGCTGTTAAAACACTTAGTGTGCAACCTGATTGTTCATGGTACTTACACACAAGTGCTAGTCATCATTTAACCAGTGATATTAGAGTTAATGTTGGGAAATGGTAGCACTATTCCTATGTTGTGGGGAAGGTGTCTTAGCTACAATATCTCAGAAACTTAAACTGGGCAATATGCTACATGTTCCACTACTAGCCACGAACCTTGTTTCAGTCAAGAAACTTTGTGCAGATAACAATGTTTTATAGAATTCTTGCAAAATTCTTTTGTTATAAAGGATGCAATGAAGGGAGAACTTTTGTTAATTGGCAGCACTGAGCAAGTACTTTCATAAACTACCTATTTCTCCTCTACTTTCAAATGATTCTTCTCTTGGTGCTTCTAAAACCAAAGACCGTTTTGTGAACAATGTCAAATGTTATAACAAAGTTGTAGTGGATGGAGGGTTATGACATGATAAATTGGGCCATCATCATGTTGAGGTGGTTAACAATGTGCTTAAACCCATCAATATGAGCAGCAAAAAAAAGTCTTCCTAAAGTGTGTGGTGCATGTCAAATGGGTAAGTCTTATAGGCTTCCTTTGTTACATGTTCACAAGAGGTCAGCAATTGTCTTTGACTTAATCCATGTGAATGTCTGGGGTCCATCTCCTATCAATTATGTGAATGATTGTCGTTGTTTTCTATTGGTTGTGGATGACTACGCTAGATTCCAATGATTCTATTCAATAACATAGAAGGGTCATGTTGTAGATTTGTTGAAGTATTTTGATGCTTTAATAAAGAGAGAGTTTGGTGAGAATGTTAGAAGATTACAAAGTGATAATGGTTAGAGTACTAGATCAGTTACTTTTTGATGGAGGCTATCAGAAGAGAATTACATGCACATACACTCCTCAAAATGGGTGGTGGAAACAAGAACAAGCATGTGGAAGAAATTGCTTATTCGTGATTGGATTATCTTTTGAGTATTGGAAGCATGCTTTTAAGTGTGTTGGGTCATCCTCATATTAAGGTGGTTAATTTGGTGCAGTCATCCACAAACAATAGAAAATGATGACAATCATTCACAAAATTGACAAGAGATGGATCCAAACATGCATACGAATTAAGTCAAAGGTAATTACTGACCACTTGTGAACAAGTAGTAAAGGAAGCCTATGAGACTTATCCATTTGACATGCACCACACAATGTACTTAAAACCATCAATATGAGTAGAAAAATAGGGAGTCTTTTTGAAGTGTATGGTGCATGTCAAATGGTTAAGTCTCATAGGCTTCCTTTGTTACATATTCACAAGAGGTCAACAATTGCCTTTGACTATCCATATGCATGTCTGGGTCTATCTCCTGTCAATTCTATGAATGATTATCATCATTTTCTATTGTTTGTGGATGACTGTACCAGATTCTAGTGATTCTATTCAATGACACAAAAGCGTCAGGTTGTAGATATGTTTAAGCACTTTGATGCTTTAATAAAGAGACAATTTAGTTTTGTAGATATGTTCAAGCATTTTGATGCTTTAATAAAGAGACAATTTAGTGAGACTGTTATAAGATTGCAAAGTGATGGTGGTTAGAGCACTGGATTAGTTGCTTTTTAATGAAGGCTATCAAAAGAGAATTAAATGTCTATACACTCCTCAAAATGGGTGGTGGAAAGGAAGAATAAGCATGTGGTAGAAATTGGACTTTCTTTGCTTATTCGTGATGGATTATCTCTTGAATATTGGGAGCATACTTTTAGGTGTACAATACATTTATTTAACAGAATGTCTTCTAAGACTATCTTTTGTTACACTTTTTGAACTGTTATGTAAACAAAAACCAACGTATGATTATATGAGAACCTATGAATGCCTTTACTATCCTTACACTATGTTATATAATTCTAACAATTTAAAACCACGATCAATCTATTGTGTTTTTCTTGGATATCTCATAAACCAAAAGACTATTGGTGCATGGATATTGTCACTAAGAGAGTCAATGCCAACTCACATGTTATATTTCATGAGATAGTGTTTCCTTTCCTTTCTTTAAACCCTCAACCTTTACCTACAACACAATCATAGCCTGATAATACCATACCAACTTACTTAATCAGTTTGCCTACCTCAAAAGTTGTGTACACTATTTTCCCTCAATCATCCTCAGCTTACCCTATTGTAAACTTGTTAGAACCTCATTTCAGTCTCCTCATTCACCTTTTCAAAACAATGCCTCTAGATCCTCTTTTGGCTCTATGTCTAACTCACCTAATTTAGGTTCCTTTGCCAAATTTAGCTCATTCCTCAAAACCCTTCCTTAATCAAATGCACCTAATATTTCCCTACCTATGATTAACCAGCATCCTATAAAAAACTCAATCAAAAAATGGCATTTACAAACTAAAAGGACTCAGCATATTGGTTATTTCCTTCCAAAAGATGCAAAGATCAATGGAAATAAATGGGACGTTCGTGTGAAACTCAATGATGACAGAAGTGAGAGATATAAGAGTAGAGTGGCGATAAAATGGCTATGATTAGACTTCGAGGATTGATTACATAGAGACCTTCAGCTCTGTCGTTAAACTCATTACAATTCGGATTGTCTTAACTCTAGCCTTGTTCAAAGGGTAGGTCGTTAGACAACTAGATGTTAATAATGTATTTCTCAATGGAGATTTACAGGACGATTTTTTTATGACTCAACTAAAGGGTTTTCTCAACAAAGAGAAGCTTCATATAGTCTACAAACTCAAGAAAGTACTCTATAGGCTTAAACAAGCCCTTAGAACTTGGTTTATAAAACTTAATAATTGTTTAATGAAGTGGTGTTTCAAATGCTCTAAATTAGATATTTCTATGTTGTTTAACACTAATGCTAATATGATCGTATTCCTAATCTCCATGGATGACATAGTTGTAACTATTAGTGACTCCCAACTGATTCAATCTATGATTGACAAGTTGCATGCAACCTTTACACTTAATGATTAGGGAAGTTTGGATTTTTTCCTAGGCATTGAGGTAATTCGAACAAGCGATATGTTTCATCTTTGCCAGCAAAAATGCATTCTTCAACTCTTAGACAAAGCTCAACTCATAGAAGCAAAATCAGTGTCTACACCTTTGCCCTCAGGTATACATTCTCAAAATCCTCAAGCCAACCTCTTCCAGATCTCAATCAATATAGAACAATAATTGATACTTGTAGATTTTCAGAGAATATTATTAGTGTTGTACTTGTAGAAGTTAGTAAATCGTTCGTATTTTCATTATTGTTACCAAATTGCTCTATTCCTAGAATTAGTGGACACTTTGTATTTCTATAAATAGATTGTATTATAGTGTTGCAGGTAAGAAGAGAAACAGAGAATACATACTCCATATTATCTCCATCTTATCTCTGAAAGTACATTTAACATGGTATCAGCATTTCAAAATCTAAATCCAATTTTACGTTATATCAATTCCGTCTGAACACCCAAATTAAATCCGTAAATTCTCAAATCCAAAAATCCGTAATCCAAATTCGTAAAATCCGTAAATCCTAAAAAGCAAAAACCGTAAATCCGAAAGGTAAACTGCAAAGCGTAGTGCTGCAGCGTAAATCTAGAAAGCGTAGTTAATCCGCAGCGTAATAAAACGTAGCGCAAAATCCATTTTCACAGCACTTGCATTCCAGACAAGTAAAATCCATTTTCTGGCCGCTTGCTTTCCATCTGGTCATCGTCCGACCATCTCTCATCGCTTCGCCATTGATCATCATCATCGCCATCTATAGTAAGTCTCGGTCATAGAATACATTCGCTTGTTTTTGTTTTTTTGTTTCCAGAGAGTGTTTAATATATAATGTACTGACCCTATTAAACCCTACCCGATCTTGTATTAAACCTACTGACGCCAGTAACCTACCCGACTTAAACCTGCCCGTCTTGGCGTCAAACAGATTATTCAAAAAAAAAAAAACAAATTAAATTTCAATCCACGATAATCTACAATTGCAAATAAAATTGGCCACTAGAAAACCTATAATTCTGGGTTCCACTTCCGGACAATAGTCTTACGCCCATCACCATCACAAATTAAACGGGCACAATTATCTTCAAATTCGGTCTCAATCCGCCATGATGTTTATACGTGGAAAAATGAAAGATGATTACCTTATCATGGCGTCGCCTCCAAACAAAGACGATCTACAATACGTAACATGGAAATCAAAACAATATGGTAATGTCTCGCTGATCAATTCCACGACAAATCTAAATCGAGAGAATTTTCTTCTCTACAAAACCGCCAAAGGAATACGATGCAACTAAAGACACTTATTCCGGGCTCGATAATATGTCGAACTATTTCGAGATCGAGAAGATCCTCCGCGTGATCTTTCGCCATGAGCGAGAGTTGTCGCTACACAATACTTTAACTCTCTCACTCGACGTTGGCAACAATTAGATCTCTTTGAGGTTCACGAATGGACTGTCTAACAGACAAAGATCTTGTACAAACATGTATTATCGACAAGAAACGCAAGTTTTCAAATTTTTACCGGGACTCCATAAAGATTCGATGATGACAAGGCGTTAATTCTCGCACAAAACCTTTGCTCAAGATTCGTGAAGCCTTCTCCTCAAGTCCGACAAGGTGAGAGTCGAAAGAAAGTAATGACGGGTCCTCAATCTACAATGCATTGGTTCTCAATCTACCATTTCCGGATCGAGTAAGGATCCGCACTTGCCATTCGAGGCCATCAAGACTCTTATAACAGCGCATAAACCGTCCTCGCCGTGGAAGACCTCGCGTGATCATTGTCGTAAACCCGGTCATACTAAGGAAACCCGCCGGAAAATTCATGGTAAGCCCACCGATTGGAAACCACCCTGGCCACACAAAGACATCAACAAAGAAAGTCATGGAAAAATTGCCTCTAAATCTCAAGGCAACGAGTCAACCGACCGCTTCCGTTTAGCAAGGAATGATTGATCTCCTCCGTAAATTATTTGACAATCTCGACCACATCATCCGCCACTATAGCTCAATTAGGTAACACCCTCAATGCTTCTTAATGTGAAACAGTTACGAGACCATGGATTGTTGATTCCTAAGTGCTTCTGGACTACACGACGGCGATGCTTTCTCTTCTCATAAATCTTAAATTCTATCAGATCGACACACGGTCCGAATTGCCGACGTTCTGTATCCAAAGTAACAGGAATTGGTTCACCAAAATTTCAAACTCCTTTATTCTAGATTCTGGCCCTCCTTTCGTTCTCTACACTCGATTGTAATCTTGTATCAATTACTAAACTCACCCGTGATAAAAATTGTATGGCTAAATTTGTTCATAACCTACGTGGAATTTCAGGAATCGCATTCTGTGGAAGATGATTGGCAGTGCTAAGGAACGCCGACTCTATCTCCTCAAAAGGAAGAACCTTCAACAAGACAAGCCCACCAAGTTCTATCCGAAGTTTCTAATCGTAATAAAGCTTTGTTAAACCTTAAGTCCAATAAAGATGGTGAAATCATGTCAATCACTATCGCAGTCATCCTAATTTCAAGTATTTACGTAAACTTTTTCCTTCATCATTTAGAAATAAAAATTCGTAAGTTTTTCAAGGTGAAGATGTCAATTTTCAAAACATGTTAGAACTTCATATCCTCATCTTCCACATAAAAATCACATCCTTTCTCATTAATTCACACCGATATTCGGGGACCTTCTCGAATCAAAAACATCACAGTGGACACGTTGGTTCATTTCATTTCAGGGATGATCATACTTCTAACCACTCAAGTTATTCCTAATGAAAGAAAAATCAAGCATGTCAAATTTTTAAAAATTTTAATACCATGATTCAAACTCAATTTCAAACAAAAATCCAGGTATTGAAATCCGACAATGCTAAAGAATATTTCACTTCCACCCTCTTACCGATTATCTCATAAGTCGGGATTGTCCATCTAAGCTCACGTGGTTGACACACCTCAACAAAACGGGTGGTCAAAGAAAGAATAGGCATCTTCTCGAGGTCGCCAGATCCTCATGTTCACAACTCATGTCCCTCAACATTTTTGGGGGACGTTTCACTTTTACGCCTACCTATCTTATCAATGTGATGCCATCTCGTGTCCTCTTATTTAAAACACCTATCAATACTCTACTGAAATATACCCACACACAAAAATCGTGTCCCATGTTCTCCTTTAAAATTTTTGGATGTTCGCTTTTACGTCCCATGTACATCATAGTGGCAAACTTGATCCTCGAGCCATCAAATGCATATTCCTAGGGTATTCATCATACCGTAAAGGATACAAATGTTTTTCTCCTATCACAAAACGATTCTATAATACAACGGATGTCACATTTTTTGAACAATATCCCAGATTATTCCAAATCTATTCAGGGGAGAACATACCAATGAATACCAAATTTCGAATATCATAAGTACTCGCCTCCCACAAATCCTATTCCGCAACCTCTAGAAAGTGACTCAATATCTCAAATAAATACTCTTACTACTCCCAATGAATCCTCAACTTCTCTACCAACAGATCCAAACTTCCTTGTCCCAAACAATGATCTCCTTGTCTACTCTGTAAGGAAAACAACTCAAGAAAGAGCAGAGAACCGAGCATATTCGAGCCATTCCAGAATCCAACCCGAGTACAAAGCCACTCCGACAATTCACAAGGTAACACCACCGAACCTCATATTATTGAATTACTCCTAATGATTTGAATTTGCCAATTGCTATAAGGAAAGGTGTAAAAGATCACGCACAAACCACCCCATCTACAACTTTATTTCCTATAAAAATCTCTCACCAGGGTATAAGGCATTTATCAAAGAACCTCGATCAAATAGAGGTTCCAAATTCTATTCACGTACATTTCAGATACACGAATGGAAGACACTATTCGTGAAGAACTCACTGTGAGAAAAACAAGACTGGGAGATCGCTAACTACCATCTGGAAAACAAACCGTTGGAATGTAAATGGATCTTTACAATCAAACACAAAGCAGTACTTGCAGTGTAGAAAGACTCAAAGCTCGCTCTTGTACAAAGGATTCACCTGCACATACTGGGACGATTATCGTGAGACTTTTGCACCTCGTAGCAAAACTCAACACTATTCGTGTTCTTCTCTCCATAAAGATCTAACTTGATTGGCCTCTCTACCAATTAGATGTCAAGAATGCATTCCTTAATTCGGTGATCTCAAGAAGTCTACGGACATTCTACCGGAATTGAATCTCCTGCTCCAACCAATGTAGTCTCGCAAACTTAAGAAATCCTTATATGGATTGAAACAATTTCCACGTGCCTGGTTTGATAAGTTCTCTAAAGTTCTCAAGAGATACGGGTACAATCAATGCCAATCGATCACACACTATTCGTCAAACACTTCTCCAATGACAATCGCTTATCCTAATTGATACGCAGATGATATTGTTCTAATGTAATTCTACAATTGAGATGGATAGAACTCAAAGAATTCCTTGCCATGAATTTGAGATCAAAAGATCTAGGCAATCTCAAATATTTTCAGTGATGGAAGTAAGACTAACAAAAAGCGGGCATATCTATATCTCAAAGGAAGTATGATTGATCTTCTCAAAGAAACCTGAATGATTGGTGTAAACCAAATAGAAACGCCGATGGATTCTACAATAAAACCTCTAATCAAAGAAAATAGTACACCTGGACAAAGGTCGTTATCAAAGATTAGTGGGAAAACTCATTTACCTATCTCACACTAGACCGGATATTGGTTTTTCAAGAAGTTGTTGTAAGTCAATTTAAACAAATTACCAAGAACACACGGAAGCAAATATCGTATACCAGGTATCTCAAGATGACACCAGGAAAAGGATTATATTTCAAAGAAGAATCTTACCAGAAAAATTGAAGTCTTTGGCAGATGCCGATCGGTGCTCTATAAGGATCGCAGATCTACCACTCGATATCAGACATTCGTGTGGGAAACCTTCTTGTAACTCATGGCTAAGTAAAAACAACGTAGTCGTCAAGCAAAGGCAGAGTCAATTTAGGCTACGTGCTCGCTGGGATTTGTGGAAGGAACGTGCCGTTAAGGCTACCAACGAATCGACTTCACGCATCAACCCATCGCGACGCACGGACAATCAAGTCCGCAATAAGAATTGCAAAAATCAGCTTCATCATGATCGAACCAAACATGTAGAAATTGATCGTCATTTCATTAAAGAAAAGATAGATGAAAAAATTATAGACCTACTATATACATCTACCAAACATCAAATTGCAGATATCCTTACCAAAGCATTACTCGAACAATCTTCGAAGAATCGAGTCAAAGTTAGGAATGATTAATATCTATTACCCAACTCGGCGGGAGTGTAGATTTTCAGAGAATATTATTAAGGTTGTGCTGTAGAAAGTTAGTGTAAATCAAGTCGTATTTTCATTATCATACTAAATTGCTCTATTCCTAGAATCATGGACACTTTGTATTTCTATAAATTGTATTATAAAGGTTGCAGTAAGAAGAGAAAACAGAGAATACATACTCCATATTATCTCCATCTTATCTCTCGGAGTACATTTAACAATACTCTTCAATATTGTACCTTCATTAGGCCTGAGATAGCATTCTCAATAAATAAACTTCATCAATTTGTATAATATCCTACTGATCTTCATTGGATTTCAACAAAGAAAGTTATGAGATATTTAAGTGGCACGACTGGTTATGGATTGGTTATGAAAAAGGGTCCTTCATTGAGTACCATTACTTATAATGATGTTGATTAGGCTTCATGCGCAGATGATAAGAGAAGCACAAGAGGTTTATGTATTTTCTTAGGCATTTCTAATCTCTTGGGCTTTTAGGAAGCATAGGGTGGTGTCTAGATCTTCCACAAAAGCCGAGTTTAAATCTCTTATTCACACAACAGTTGAACTTGTCGAGATACTGAAGCTATTGAAAGAGTTGAGAAATATGCAAAGTCAGGTACTCATTCTCTACTGTGACAACATAAGTATTGGCCACTTAGCAAAGAATCCAGTTCTCCACTCGATAGCTAAACATGTGGAAATTGATTTCCACTTTGTTAGAGAAAAGGTGAAAGCTAGAGAATTGATTGTTGAATATGTTCCCATTGAAGAGAAAATAGTAGACATTATTACAAAACCACTCTCCTCATCTCAATTTGAAAATCTGGGGATTAAACTCAAAGTCTTAAAGAAGGCATAAGTTTATGGGGAAATATTAATATAGCAAATGTAGGTTAGCATTTGTGTATGTTAGCTAATGTAAAAAAGTTAGTTTGTTATGGCTCCATATGATTGAGTCTGTTATAATGTGCCAGCTAGATATTTACTTATAATGTGCCAGCTAGATATGCAAATATAGGTATGTGAAATTGATATATAAGCTTGTATTAGTCTAATCAATATTCAAGTTTTGTAATTCAATTCTCTCCAAACTTACACATTCATCTCTCTCTAACCTTGACTTTCTTTCATACTGAACATATTTTCCCATTGTGTCCAATGATTTAAATTAAGGATATTTTAGCCAAAATTTCATAATTTTTTTAGTGCCCAAAATAGCGGAATGACGATTTCTTAAATTGATATCAGTAGATTTTGGTAAGTTCAAAGAAATTTCAGTTAGTTTCGATAAATTTTGGTTTCAAAACTTGAATCTTTTTTTATATAAAATTTTATAATTTATTCTAATTATGTCACACTAATTTGTAAGAGATTCAATCGATTTTATTTAGTATCTATGAATTTATTGCTCCATATATATTATTTTTCTCCTTTTCACATAAATAGTTTTTTTAATTATTTATTGATTCAAAATTTTCTTTTTCATGCTATAAAATATTTATTATTAGCTTATTTTTTTATAATTTTTTCTTTATAATAAAAAATAAAAATAATATTTAAAATATCACTTGGATTCCAATTTTCTATTTGAGGGTCTTTATTCTCCACCGGAGATCCCTAATATATCCTTACAAGGATTTTAAGTGAGATGATAGACGAATTCTAAATCGAGGATGAGGGACAGGAAGGAGTCCCCGACGCTACCTCGTTGACAACCATAGATGTAGAAAACCTATTATCTTTTATACTTTTAATTTATACATACTTCAATGTTTAATGTTTGAAATATTAACTCTCAATTAATTGAATAATATTTATTATCATTTAAGAAGCTTTTTAGCCAACTGGTTCTCCTGAAAGTTTTTTATTTAATTATAATTATTCTATTTTATTATTTTTAAAATAATAAATTCGAATTATTATTAATTTAATGAGATTGTTATCATAAAATAATGTCTGTTAAATTATTTGTTCTTAATTATTTCTATTTTCTATATATAAAATAATTTTTAACTAAATAAATAGCTCCAACCAAAAAACCAACAAAAATATATTTAATAATTCAACATTAAAAATTCTAAATTAACATTATTAGGAGAAAGTAATGGAATTTCAAGAGATTTATAACTTAAAAAAAATGGATGTAGTTAGTGGTAGTATGTAAGTGTTAGTAAATAGTTACCTTGCAAAAGTCTTTAGAACTTTATGTAAATGGGTGTGTGAAGAATTGTTTTATTGTATAAACCAATGAAGTTTATTGAGAATTAATAAACTACAATTGCAAGTGCTTTCTAAATTCATATTGTTACCAAAAATGCTATGGACTACCTATTTGGAAGTACATCCCTAAATCATCTTAACCTGTGTTTCTATAGTCTTTCTTACAGCACATCATACTCATTATTCATCTCTTCATAATATACTTAGGTCCATCAACACTTCTTAATAAATTCTAAAGACTCTTCACTTATAAGATAACTCTTAACTACGCATTTTACTAACAATATTAATTTTTCTCAAGTTACAAAATCTCTTCAAATTTCATTAGCTTCGCATCATTAGATTAAGTATAAGTATTGTTTCTAGCTTCTAATTTTCATTTACTTATCTTTTGACCCTTTTATTATTATTAAGAATTCCTTATTTTTTGGGTACGGTAAATTATATATGTTATTACATATGTAAGTACACATGTGCAACACAGAATAAAAAGAAGCAATACATCGCATCAGAAAGCCAATTGATGTTAATAAGAAGCAAAATAGAAAGACACAATGGTTTTAGGTAATGTAAACCGTTTTCACCTCAACAAATTCCCCCAAGGCAGCTTGAGCCTGCCCTCTACGCTTCCATGCTTCACAAGCGGATGGATTTGATTGTATGGCCTAAGATATAAATCAAATCAAGTAGTTATATCAAAGCCGATTTGCTAAGTATAAGAGATATTGGTTAGCCAATTACCTTTGTAAAATCAGCTATTGCAGCCTCAAGTTCTCGCTGGAAAGCGTAAGCCGTCCCTCTTCCTATCAATGCCTCAGGATAATCAGGATCTTCTCTTAATATCTGTTAATAGAAGGCAAAGCCACTATATTTTTATTTTTATTGTCCCATAGGATTGAAGGCAGGCCAAAAAAGAATGAGGCTGAATGATCAAAAAGGCCAGGATGACACTATAAAATTGCTGAAATGTTTTAGTATCACTTGAAGAGCCTTTACCTGGTTGAAGATGGATATAGCGTGAACATATTTCCCTTCATTGACCTGAACAATGAAGTAAATCATTAAAAATAACTAAAATTAGTCATGTTTGGTTTGCGAAATGGTAGTGATATTACTATGTTTGAGCAGTGAAAAAATAAGGATAAAATTGAAAATAAAATTATATATGAAACAAAATAAAACATACTTTTTGTTTACTTCTAAATAAATAAAAATGAGAAAAATTAATAAATGATAATACAAATATGTGAAGAAAATAGAGTATTCCAACTATTCTTAAAAATGTTCGAAAAATAAGATTTCCTACTACTGATGGAATGCTTTCTATTTCATTCCAGTTTAACAGTCAAAACAAATACATGAATATTCAAAATTCTTTCTCATTATCATTCCTATTTTTGTGAACCAAACATGACCTAAATTATCATTCAAGTAAATATTAAATGCACTCTTTTAACTAGTTAAAACCAATTAAAAACATCATAGCTTACCTCTGCTATACCTCTTGATAGTCGAAAATCCACACTTATTGACTTCGATTTAGAAATCCTGTTTATAGAGAACTTATTTTTCTTGGATTCATCCATTCTATTATTTATTGTTTCAACATTATTAGCCATTTTGCGAGGGATTTGCATCAAAGTCAAATCAGTTGACTTGCTACTTTCTAAAGATGATTTACTGCACGTGTCAGTTGAGTTATTGCTTGATTCGGACTCATAACTCAATTTATCATGCGTACTGTGATCCCCGTGGCCATTTGTTTGGCTACTGAACTGTTCCTTTCCTCTGGCTTTATCACTTATTCCATCACAAAAATCAGAATTGTCAATAAGTTTAATGCGATCCTCTGATGTATCCCTTGACATGCTGTATCCTTCAGACTGATTACTCAGCATATCATGATTATCAGAAGTCTGATTTGAAATCCCATCAATAGCATGTCCCTCTTCAGACACAAGCATAGATAAGCCTGACTCTACTGCATGGTTTACATGCCTGACATTTTTTTCTTGTTTTGCAGTTGCTAGAAGCTCTTCCAGTTCTAGCAATTGCTTTAGATCAGCAGAATGATGCAAAGCATACTTGTAGCCTTGGTCCCAAGCCAACAAAGCGTCCTTTTTCCTTCCCAAAGCAGAAAATGCATGGCCTACAAGTTAAACATGGACTATGATTTCATATATACCAGTGTTTGAGATAAATTTAGTTCATACATCTGATCAAACTGAATCAAAGAATCCAGCGCAAATTCAAACATTCATTATTCAACTTATTCCAAACTCATTGTCACAGTAGATATACATTAGGGTTCTAATATTCAAGAATGTAATTGGTATCTCATATTCACACATCAGCTTTCTCGTATAGATATCATTTTCTTTTTGCGATTTACCTACACTAGATCATAATGAAGTGCAACATTTTGCATTTCTTATGTTATTATCTACGTCTTCATCGCCAATAAATCCTAGATACACTAGTGTTGGGAATTTAGTATACAGCCAACCAAATGACATGCAAGCCAAAGATCAATTTAAGTAATCCTTCCTCCTTAATTAGTTATAAAAAAGTTCAAAACCTCTTAACATTTAAGAATCAAAAAGAGATTCTTGTCACTTCTAGAATTAAGACACAAAGCACGTGTTGTACACCGTATCAAATAGGAAAAATATAATTGTTTAGTATTGAATCATGTCAAATAGGGTTAAACTATGCAGTGATTGGTGAATGTACGGATTAAGTAGATTTATAAATTCTACAATATTTGGTTGCACCCCAAATCGGACAATAATTTTTAGGCTAAAGTGCATCATTGATCCTTAAACTTTAATTAAACTAACATATAGGTTCCCAAACTTTTAAAACTTATGATTTGGTCCCTAAACTTTTAAAATTTCACATATAAGTCTCTAAATTTTTAAATCCTACAATTTAATCCATAAACTTTAAAATTTTACTCATAGGTACTAACTTGATTACTAAAATACATTATTATGAATAAAATATTTAGGATATATGTGTGAAGTTTTAAAAATTTGGAAACTAAATTATATGATTTAAAAATTTAAAGACCTGTGTATAATTTTAAAAGTTTGAGAATCAAATCGTACGTTTTAAAACTTTGGAAACCTATGTGTGAATTTAATTAAAATTTGAGAACTAATAGTACACTTTAACCTATTTTTTAATAAAATTATTTATTTCTAAAATTGATATGTTATTTAGTAAGAATATTTCATATTTCTTAGTTCATATAAAGTTTATACTTAACACGTATTTTTATTTTGCTTAAAATTCAGAGTAAGAGTGCTTTTTTCAAATGCCATTAACACAAATTTGTAGAAGCTAACTTGAAGCAAGATTCCACTTAAACAAAATTCTAGATAACTTAATCATGGTGAGAAGGTGATAAAGAGGTACTTAGTTGTGTGCTTCGATGATTTGACTGCAAATGGAGTATATATATCATGGTCTGCTGCAAGTAGGAAACTATATGATGCAGCAAACCAAAAGAAGAAAAGAAATTGTAGTAGTATTGATTTACAGAGAACAACTCTATGGTTTGGACCGTGGAATTCACGGAATAACCTCTGTGAAAAGGAAAACAAAATCAGCAAAAACAAGTGTGACCCTAGCTGTGGCCATGCACGGGTTTTATAAGCATCGAGCCTAACCGTTTCTCACGAGCATAAGTACCATTCACACACACACACACCATGTGCACAAACGTTGCTATTAGCCTAACGGCCACCCTGTGCACACCCATGTGCAATTTGGTACCCAAAGTTTGTTATTCGGTTTACAACAAGAAAATAAAAGAAAAACAGTTGCTTTATTGATCATTCCTTGCATCATAATCCTCCTCTTCAGTAGAAGTCGTCCTCAAATTCAAATTGATCACATCAACTGCATCTATGGGGTAATATTTGTGAAGATCTGTTACGTTGAACGTGCTGGAAATGTTCCAATCTTCAGGAAGATCATTGTCGTTGATTTTCTTAAGAATTCTGAAAGAGCCATAGTTCCTGAGCTGAAGCTTTAGGCATGCGCCTTGTGGCAATCGGTGTTTGTTGAGGTGTATCATGACTAACTCACCAAATTGAAAATGTGCAAGCTTGCGATGCTAATTTGCCTGTGTTTTGTAATGTGCATTCATTTTTTCGATCTACTCTCGAATTTCTTGGTAGAATCGAGCATAATCAGTAGCCCACACGTCAGTAGCTTTACTCTTTAGGTTAGATATGGCTTGCAAATAGACACTATAGTTGGACATTTTGATGTAGACAACCGAGAAGGGTGAGTGATTTGTGGTACGATTTATGATACTATTGAGAGCAAACTCAACTTAAGGAATATATATATCCCACTCTCGAGGTCTTTCATGAGTCAAGCATCTAAGCATGCTGCCTATGGTTCTGTTGAGCACTTCCGTTTGTTCATCAGTTTGGGGTGATAGGAGATGTTGAAGTTCAAAATGGTATCAAACCTGCACCACAACTCTTTCCAAAAATAGCTCATGAACTTCACATCATGATCAGAAGTGATGGTTTTTGGAATGCCATGCAGCTTGACAATTATTGAAAGAAGATATTTGTTATGTTTCTGGCATCATGGACCTTTTTGCATAGAATTAGGTAGGACATTTTTGAAAACCTCACTACTACAAGGATGGAGTCTACTCTTCTTTTGTTGACTAGTAGGCCGAGAATGAAATCCATGCTAAAATCCTCCCAAATGGTTGTAGGAATTGGTAGAGAAGAGTATAGTAGCGGCCAATGTTTTGGTTGCCTCCCTTAGCTCTTTGGCAAATAGAGCATTTCTACACAAATCTAGTTACATTTTTTCGTACATGAGGCCAGTAGTATCTTTCCTCAATCAAGAGTATGGTTTTGTCCCTACCAGTATGACCACTAAGTCCCCAAGCATGAATTTCCTGAATTAGGTATTCTTTTAAGCTGATTTTTGGAATGTGCAATCTATTGTCTTTAAAGAGATACCCTTCTTGCAAATGAAAACCATGCATAGGTTCATGGTTGTTGCATTGTGTCAGCTATAGATGTCCCTCCATGTGTTTAAATACACAAGTAAACCTTTCCAGGTAGATGACCGACCTAATAGGGGCTCTTGAGATGTCTTTCTGAGAGTGAATCCATCTGAGTACCGAATGATCACTGTGAAGAATAAATTCCTTTGAAATGAGATAATACTCCCAGTGTTTGAAGGCTCGAATGACAATGTAGAACTCCTAATCATAAGTGGACCATTCCTAGCGTGTTTCATTGAGTTTCTCGCTGAAGAACTCAATAGGCTTATCACCCTAAGATAGCACTGCTCTAATACCCACCATGGATGCATCTGTTTCAATTTCAAATACTTTGTCAAAATCTGGCAGAGATAAAACTAGAGTTGTGCACAGTTTTTCTTTGAAGAGTTGGAAACTATCTTCTTGCTCCTTTCCCCAAACGAACTGTCCTTTCTTGAGACAATTGGTTATGGGTGCTACAATTGAACTGAAATCCCTTATGCATCTCCTGTAGAACGTTGTCAGGCCATAAAAGCTCCTAACTTCATGTATTGATGTGGGTTAAACCATCTCTGGATGGCATCAATCTTCTTAGTGTCCATTCAGATGCCCTGAGAACTGATAACATACCCCAAGAAAAGAAGTCTAGTGGTCATAAACTCGCACTTTTAAGGTTGAGATAAAGCTTGTGTTCTCTCAATATCTCTAAGATAGCCTACAAATGCTCTAGATGCTCGTCAGGATTCCTGCTATAGATTAGGATGTCATCGAAATACACTACCACACAAGTACCATTGAGAGGCTTCAAAACGTTATGCATTAACCTCATAAAGGTACTGGGAGCATTGCACAACCAGAATGGCATGACAAGCCATTCATACAGGCCTTCCTTGGTTTTAAAAGATGTTTTCCATTCATCTCCTTTTCTGATGCGAATTTGGTGATATCCATTGCGAATATCAAGCTTAGAGAAGACAGTGGAACCTTGTAGCTTGTCAAGCATATCTTCCAACCTAGGAATAGGGAACCTATACTTGATAGTGATCTTGTTAATAGCCCTACTATCAATACACATTCTCATCATGCCATCCTTCTTGGGTACAAGTAGTGTAGACACAGCACATGGACTCTTTCTTTCCTGGATGATGTGCTTATCCAAGAGGTCTTCCACTATCTCTTGTAGGAGTTCATGGTCTTTGGGATTCATTCAATAGTGGGGTAAATTAGGCAAATTACTGCCTAGTATGAAATCTATATGGTGTTGAATATCTCTTAATGGAGGTAAGGTGCATGATAAGTCAGTTGGTATACGGTCATTGTAGGTAGATAGCAATTCTTTAACACCATCAGGGATGGCATGAGTGACAAGTTGTTGTTCTTTAGCCACTAATGCTAACACCACCTTAGCCTTTCTGAGTTCATTGTCAAACTCGTTGGGTTTGCAGTTAAGAAGCATTTTTGGTTTGGTAGGGTTAGGAAAGCTTTCCTTTGCAGAGAATAGGACTATCTTGTTACCTTTCCAAGTGAAAATGATGATGTTTAGCCTACCCTTGTGTATTACATCTACGTCATACTGCCAAGGTCTCCCAAAAAGAATTTGATAGACATCCATTTCCACCACATTGCAATGCACCTCATCTTTGTAAAATTTTCCGATGGAAAATGGTACCCTATACACCTCTTGCACTTTAACCTCATTCCCTTTCTTAATCCATCTTATTTTGTAGGGATGAGGATGGGGATGAGTGCTTAGTCCCAAGGACTTTACCGGTGCGTGTGAGACATTATTTTTAATATTACCACTATCAACAATAACATCGCATACCTTTTGTTGAATTGTGCACCTTGTTCTGAAAATGGCATGCCTCTGTGATGGTGATGGTTGTTTTGATGATAGCAATACCTTCTACATTATCCAGTTTAAAGCTCTGTTACCATTATCACCTTCAGTGAGTTGTGCTCCTTCCAGATCATCAAAAGACAAGGGATCAAATTCATTGATCAAATTAGCTGCACTCCTCTGTGGACATTCAATAGATCTATGCCCCTACTGATAGCACCTAAAACACTTGATAGGTGGTGGTTTGGCATACGGGTTAGGTTTTGTAGATGGGTTGTTTGGATCGTTGGTTGGTTGTTTAGGGACGAAAGTTTTTGGAACTAGTGTGGTTTCTATGGTGATTGATGGGTGAATTTTAGGGTAAAACCACTCAGGCTTTTACAAACAGAGAAGTCACTAAAACAAAACCCAAATAGTGTGGATTTTTTGGGTCTAGCTAGTTGGTTTTCCACCTTTAGTGCCATGGTATTGGCTAGGTTGACAGACCATAAGGTTTGGCTTAACTCTAGTCTCTCTCTAATAGGAGAATTCAAACCACGCACGTATCTAGCGACCTTATGAGGTTCTCGCTTTCACATGTTGACTTGCAAGCCAAGCCTAATGAACTCTTCAGTGTATTCAGTGACTCTCTTTCTTCCCTACGGGCACCGGTGATATTGTTGGTAAAGAAGCTGTTCGTAATCAGTTGGCAAAAACTATTGTACTATCAGTTTCTTCATTATTTCCCAAGAGGTGATTGGTGCCTTACCTCTCAACCTCCTTTCATTCTTCATGTATTCCCACCAAGCAAAGGTACCACCCGTGAGCTTATAAGCTACTAGTTTAACTTTTCTCTCTTCTTGTATCTTCGTGTAGTCAAAGAAACTCTCGACAATAGCCATCCAATCGAGAAATTCTTCCATGTGAGAATGACCAACGAAGGTGGGCAAGTCCACATTAAGTCGGTAGTCCTGCTTCTCATGTGATTGCCTCTTATACTGTCGAGTAACAAAGTTACCCTTCTCGTTGGCAAACTTGTTACTGGTCCAACCCAAAGTGCCTCCATCAAACCTAAAGTTTTTGGGGTTCGATCATGGTGGAGTCGCAAGGTCATCATCAGAGTCTGGGTGGACGTGAGTATCAGAATCGAAGTGGTTGCGAGGAAACGCATGTGTGCGATGAGGTCGAGGCGATGGGTGCGATGAATGTTCTACAAGTACGAACGAAGCATCACAAAGAACCTCTTTCCCTCGAGGTCTTAGCTATCTTTGAATCTCGCTCAATTAGGCGTGGATTCAAGTGGTGGTATATAAGAGTGATTGCTAAAGGTCTCGCAACATTTCCTCAATCATCTGCTCGAATTTGCTTTCAAGGCCAACCATCATAGCCCATAGGTTCTTCGCGTCATCACTACCATCGCCAAAGCTTTGGTTGCCTGACGTTGCCATCTGAGTTGCAACTCAAACCAATCTCTGATAACAATTTCTGATGCAGCGAAAACCAGAACAAGAACAGAAATTGTAGTAGTATTGATTTACAAAGAACAACTCTATGGTTTGGACTCTAGAATTCACAGGACAAGCATTGTGAAAAGGAAAACGAAATCAACAAAAACAAGTGTGACTCTAAATGTGGCCATGCATGGGTTTTATAAGTATCGAGCCTAACTGTTTCTCATGTGCGTAGGCACCATTTACACACACACACCGTGTGCACAAACGTTGCTAATAGCCTAACGGACACCCTAGGCACACCCATGTGTTGTTTGGTGCCCAAAGTTTGTTATTCGGTTACAACAAGAAAATAAAAGAAAAAAAAGTTGCTTTATTGTTCATTCCCTACATCATTATACTCTTAAATTATGAAACTCTGTTTTTTTTTATTAATATTGTTAAGATTTACAAACCTCACAAATATACATATCTAATCAAATAAGAAAAATAAACCCAATAAAATAAGATAGACTAGATAATTAATTAGGAGATGTGAAACATATATGAGAATGAGAAATTGATGAACAAACGGACGATTGAGAAGAAAGGACGAGGAGAGCATACCTGGTACTCTCACAGAAAAATAATGGAGAAATTAAATTCATTAGAAGATGTCAAAGATATTTGTTTTTACCAAACAATATTTTTTTGTATGATTCGAACATGTGACTTTAAACAAAGGAGGGATGAGTCTTACCGCCAAACCACTAGACGAATCACGAAAATGTCAAAGATTAATAGCCAACAAAGAGAGCAATTTTGAAAAAGGCATTTTGAGGCTAGACACACAAAAAAAGCATTGAGGCTATAGCCTCTGATAAAATTTAAGGCTTACGCCTTTTTATTATAGGGCGCAAGCCTTGATGCGATTTAGCCTTGAGGCAATTGAGGCTCAAGCCTAAAAAATTTCAAACTTTTAAAACTGAGAAAAGAACTAAAAAATTCAAAAACTCAATTCACACAAACCAAATTAAGGCAACTTCTTTTTAATTCTTCCAATATTGTTCTTATTAATTTCAATACATGCTCAATTTCTTGTGAATTAATCAATTCAAAATTTGAAATACTTGTATCACAATTAGAAACCATGAAATATTAATTAGTTTTTAGTTATTTACTTATATAATAGTGATGAAATTTCATGGTGTATTTCTTTTAAGGAATAAAATGTTTCCTATTTTAAGCACAACTAAAACAATAAATGTTCCCTCATTGGATTAATTATTTGTGTTTATATATAGAAATATTGTAAATTATTTAATTAAAGCATATTTATGTCTCAAAATCCATAATTCTTGCATATATAGCGAGTACTTTACCATTGGAGCTACACATCCATATAGAGCATGATCTAATTTACTTGATTAATTTTTATTTTCATAATTATTCGATTTACAATTGTTATTATTTATATCTTTAAGGCTTCTTTCAAAGTTAAGTTTGAAACTTACATAATCAGATCACCTTGAAGCTTACACCTCGCCTCATCAAAGAAAAACATCTTGATACTTAAAATAGCATTTTACAACATTAGAAGAGAGAACGTCATAAAACTTCCCATAATTGGTGATAGCGGGGGAAAGCAAATGGATCTTTATACAGTAACCTTTAAACCCTAGCCCTTGATGATAGAATATGTTTCTGAGAAGATGTTATTCACTGCTCCTAGATAAGGGAGATGATGGATCCTACTAATTGCATTTGTTGTTTTTTTAACAAAATAGTGGGTAGTTCTATTTTTAAATAAAATTTATTGCATTTATCTTGAAACTCATTGGCATAGAGTACTATATCAACAATATTCCAAAAACAATGAATAATTTCTCATTTATAAGTGTACTACTATTAGGGCCCACGTATTCCTAATACAAGTCTAGAAGCACACTAAATGCTGGTTTTGGTGAAAACAATACAATCAACTCACTTAGTGTTGAACAACAAACATGGCCTAAATGGAGCTTGTGATTAATGAAGTGTCATAAGGTGTGACAAAAATACGAAAATCACCTCATTTAGGCTCAAGAATGGCTTTAGAGAAATCCACAATGTAGAAAAATACAAAAATCACCTCATTGAGGCACAATTATGGTGCGTTAAAGGGGGAAAAGAGGGAAAAAATTCACATATTCGTGTAGAAAATTTACATACACTTAGTAAACTCCATTCGGTTACATATGTATATGAAAAATCTACACGATTGCATAATTTATAACAAGATGTGAAAGATGAATTTACATGTTTGGAAGGAAAGGGGGAAAAATTGCAAAAGAAACAAATTGTGAACAATGCAACATAGTGTGAAATATGGATAGCTCAAATTGTGAATATTAGTATAGATAGCTCAAATTGTGAATATTAGTATAAGCTTATTTAATGAGTTTGCCTAAAAAAATAAGATGGTGAACTTAGGGCTCGATACCTTTGTGATACCAATGTTATAACTAAACTACCACGAATTGAAAATGCTATCAAAGGGTTCTAGTTTAGTACTTTGTTATTTAAAAAGTTTTGGTTGAATAGTAACGACACAAAAAACCATTTTTTTGCCACGTGGTAAAAATAGGGCAGGGGTATTTTCATCTTATCCTCTCTTTCCCACCTCTTTCAACATTTTCATCTTTTAAGACCGCCATTTTTGAAGCTCTTTAAGAGATTTTAGTTTCAAAAAACAGAAACTAGTTGATTTCTTCATCTTCTCATGGTTCTCTCTATGCTAAGCTTAAGAAAAACATTCCAATAACTATCATTCCATGGAAGAAGTAACCACTCGCAAGAGGAGTAGACTCATCTTTTATCATTAAAATGATAGCAGTGTATCAACTACCTTAGAAAACCAATATCACAAATAGCTATAAACAACTCTCCAGTTTTCAATCCATAAATTGATTTTCTCAAGAATCATGATACTAATCTTTGGTAATGCCACCTCCCCGTACTTAGCAGAGAGAGACCCGAATGAAGGAGAAGAAATCAAATGGTCTCTATTTTTTGAAATTGAAATCTCTTAAAAAACTTTAAAAATGGCTCCTAGATAATAAAAACATTGAAAAAGGTGGAAAAAGAGGGTAACATGAAAATGCCCCTGCTCCATTCGTTCCGCTTGACAAAAAATGGTTTTTTTCTTTTGGTTTTTTTCTTGCGCCTTTATTGTTCAAAAAGGATTAAACTGGAACTTTTTAAATAATAAGGATACTAAACTAGAACCCTTGATGACATGATCAATTTGTGATAAAAGGAGGACGGTGCTGGACAAATTGTTCTTTCATTTTGCACTATTACTATTCCAAAAGTTGTCCCGTCGATGCGCCCTAAATTACACCCTAACAAACGGTGATTTCTAGCACAAATTGAAATTCATCATAATACAGATGAATACCAAAATCAACATTTACGGTCAAACACATATCCAATTGTCCGACTGTAACTAGTAGAGCCAAAATAAAAATTAGGAATAGTCGAATTGAGCCTGAATCTTCAGCTTAAGTAATAGAATTGCTAGCGAAATTGAAAAGTGATCGAACAAAAACCTTTAAGTATGTAAGCTTGAAGAACTGTCGGGTCAAGCAGAAGCGCCTTGTCGCAATCTTTAATCACATGCTTGTGCAGCTCCAATTGGCTATAGCAAAAGGCTCGATTGCTGCAAGAAATACCAGAAAAATAATAACAATTTACTAAACTCCAAAGAACAATCCTAAGATGATAAAAAGAGGAAAGCTTTAAATTCAGAAAGAACATGAAAGAAATAGAAAATTCGAGTTGAATGTACGAACCAGATATCTTGAATAACACAAGACTTGGCGAGCAGTGAGTCAAGAACTCGAATCGCCTTGGACCAGTCACGAGAGCTACATAGTTTGGCAAGCTCAACTCTCTCGGAAATTGTCGAAGAAGCCATTTCAGAATCTGAGTTTCGTTGGATCGGAAGGTATAATTGGAATCTTGGAGATTGTATATTTTGGTCTGATTTTTATTTGATAAATATATTTTACGATTATACCAAAAAACAACTTATATTTATGTATCAGTTTGTTATTAGATAAACTTTTTTCTTTTTATTTGGGTTCTGTTGTCAACAATTCGAGTAAAGTTGGGGTATAATGGAAAATTTGACAAAAAGGAAAAGGTGGAATTGAAACTGACTGAGTGTTCGGTTGGGAATGGAATCATTTATATGTACTATAATTAATTGGATTGTCTAATACACCCAAAAAAAATTCAAATTAATTCTATGTTTTGGAGTAATTTCGAACAAATTATTAGATTAAATTGAGTTAAATTTAATTTAATTAATTGATAGGTGGATTTCATTATCTATCATTTATTAACCTATCAAAATTAAACAAAATTTATAATTTATATATTTAATTGTGTAAGATTTTTATCACCTTCTATTTTATATTTTTTTCATTTATGCTTCGAACTTATTTTTATATATAATTTTATTCATATTGAATTTAAGTTTATATTATTATTAAAATATAGTATTTATTGTAATATTTATCATCTTATTATAAATCACATACTAGTATATCTACCATCAATGAAAAATTAAAATAATAGTTCAAAATTATATAAAATACATTATAGATAAGATTGATATGATATGATTTTTTAAATTAATAAATCAAATCAAATTGAAAGAAAATAAGTTATTAGATAAAATTAAATAAATACATTAAATGATAAGTTTATATTGGATAAGCTCATATTTGATTTGTGTTTTAGGATGCATTTAATCATTTGTAATGGAATCAGAAAAAAATTAAAAACCAATAAATAGAAAATAAAAAATTGAAAAATTGAAATTAAATTGTTTTTATGTCTTGTGAATATAAAACCATTATTTGTATAGAGATTAATTTGAAATATAATATTCTATTTTTTAAAAATAATTTAATTCTAAATCTTCTTAGGGTAATCACTTAATTTCTTATTTTTGTGTGAGATGTGTATGTTTAAAATTTTCATTCTTTTATTCTCTTGAAACCAAGAAATTATAAAGAATGGTTGAACGAGTGAAAAAAATCATGCAATAAGAAATTGATGCTTTCGTTGCTATTAATACTTGGAATTAGTTGTGTTGCTTGCATATCGTGTTTAAGGTTAAGTTGCTTATTGATAATGTTTGGGATAAATATAAAACCAAATTAGTGATTAGGGGTTTTTGGCAACAATTTGGAGTGGATTACTAAGAGACTTTTAACCCTGTGGTTTAGACTACTACAATCAAAATAGTCATTACATTAACCCTCTTTAGAGGTTGGAAGGTTAGGTAAATTGATGTCAATAATACATTTATGAGAAAAGATTTGATTGAAGATGTGTACATGACTTAGCCTCTTAAGTTTTAGAATGGCTCTAGAATGATACGTAAACTTAAAAATGCATTGTATAGTCTCAAACAAGTCTCTCGAGCTTGGTATTTAAAGTTATGTGCTTGTTTGGTATCCATGGGGTTTCATAATTCTAATCATAATTCTAAATCATACAGTTCATTTTTTCTTCGACCATTTACATACTCTTTTTTGTTAGTTTTAGTATATATTGATGATATCTTACTTATTGGTACTGATTCTAGTAAGGTGGATGAATTTATTCTTGATTTAAATGTAAGTTTTACTTTAAAGGATTTAGGTGTGTGTCATTATTTCTTAGGCATTAAGGTCAACTATTTTGATGATTATATTCATTTGTCTCAACAAAATTATAAAAATACATTAGGGATTTGCTTGATGTTTTTAAATTAATAAAGTTTAAACTTTTCTCTACTCCTATAAGCTCTCCCTATATTCTTACGAAGACAAATAATTTAACCATTGGTTAATGCTACTTCTTCTATAAAGGTATATGGCTTTTTACAATATTTCACAATGATCAAACAAAATATTTGTTTTATTGTCAATAAATTGTGCAAATTGTCACAATGATCAAACTAAATATTTGTTTTATTCTCTTAAAAGGTTATTTAGGTACCTCAAAGGCACCACTTATTTTGGCTTAACAATCACTAAATATGATATTTTAGACTTATTGATAAGTGCTCAAAAAGTATTAAAATTAACATGATTTTATGCACATTAATTGATTAAAAATATATATATTTATATGATTTTATCATATATTTATATAAATTTATCTTTTTCGGAATCACGGATATTTTTATTATTTTTTTTATGTATTTTCGCTTAAAAACGTAACTTAAAGACTCAAAAAAGAATACTGGAGGCAATACATCATAAATATATTAATAAATAAATGAGAAAAAGTCAACAAATATGAAAAAAATTGGACAAAAGGGGTCAAAAAAGTTAAAAATGTCAAAAAGAAGGAAATCGCGTCAAGGCCGCCTACCGCCTACCCCAAGACGCCCACACCTAATCCCGCTACCACAGACTTCCTGCTTCACGCAAGCCCTTGTTACTTTTCCACGCACGTCTTGCGCGTCGCTACCTATCTACACCCCAATCCGCGCGCAGCCACCCCCATGTCATGCTGACATCATCAAATGACATCATCATTCATTACTCTGCGTTTCCACCATTTTGTATCATTTTTTCACCCACTTTTTATTCTCATCCTCACCTATAAATACCTTGATTCTCTTCATAAATAAACATACCTCAAAACACATCTTCTCTTCTCTTTTTTTCTCTCATTTTCTTAGTTTTTAAGTTTTTTATTAGTTTTTAGCTTTTTCTTAGTTAGTTTCTCTTAGTTTTAGAGTTCTTCTCTTTTTGAGAAGAACTAGTTATGTTTTTATAATTTATTTGTTTTTCGATTCAATAAATGGGAGTGCAAATTTCGTTTGGAGGTTTTCCAGCAACGGGAATAACATCGAAGTACTATAAGGATTTTATTTTCTTTATAGTTATTTTTTATGCTTTATTCTTATATGTTATATTTAATTTGTATGTGATTAAATTTAACATTGCTAACTATTTGTAAACATGATATAATAATAACGTTGTTATGCTTGTGAAATATTAAATAGGTAAAAATCTTTAAAATGAATTGATTTTATTTTTATTCAAGATTTTATATTAAGAATGTTAGAGAGAAATATATTATTTTTCATTACAAACTTAAATCTGAAAATTAGATTTTAAGGTTTAGTTATTCGGTCTGATTTAGAGTATTGCTCTTTTATTTGTTGGTATAATCGCCCGATAGTTAGAGTGAAACTCTATTTCAAAAGTTTTTATAAGAATTATTATCTGAAAATGTATTGACAACATGTTTTCAGTAGTGGTTTTAAAACTTGAAAGTTAGTTTAAACTGTGGACACCTTGAATAAAGTTTAAACTGTTTAACCCTACCAAATATGGCATTTAAATGGTTCATTTTCAATCTCTTAGAAAACAAGAATTAATTTAATTACCCAAATTAGTTATCAACCTCATCTATAGGTCTTAATTGATTTGTTTAGTTAAAAAAGAATATCTAACCTCACCAAAGGTGGTATTCATATAAAAAAGGGAGAATCAATAAATATCAATTCATATCTTTAATAACCTAAATAATATGAGCAAGTATAATTAACTTAGTTATTATATCCATAAATACTCCACTATTATAAATGATAAAATTTGCATAAACGATATTTTGGTTTTTGTGTTTCTAATTTAATAACATAAAAATAAACATAGATTCAATAAACATTTATGTAAATTTTATAATTTATAGGTGAGGATGGGAAGAAAAAGTGGGTGAAAAAATGATAAAAAATGGTGGAAACGTGGAGTAGTAAATGATGATGTCATTTGATGACGTCGCATGACGTGGGTGGCGGCTGCGTGCGAATTGGGGCGCAGATGGGCAGCAGCGCGCACGGACACTAGCAGTGGAGTGCGTGGATAGGAAGTGTAGCGCGCGCGGGACAGGAGCAAGGCGCGCACGAGACTAGGTGTGGGCGTGGCGTGCGTGGGACTGGGCAGCTGGGCGGCGCGCTGGCGCGATTTCCTCCTTTTTGACTCATTTTGTCCAATTTTTTCATATTTGTTGACTTTTTATCATTTATTTATTAATATATTTGTGATGTATTGCCTCCAGTATTATTCTTTGAGTCTTTAAGTTACGTTTTTAAGCGAAAATATCTAAAAAACAATAAAAATATCCATGATTCCGAAAAAGACAAATTTATATAAATATATGATAAAATCATATAAATATATATATATTTAATCAATTAATGTGCATAAAATCATGGTATTTTTAGTGCTTTTTGAGCACTCATCACTTATTAGTTTGTTATATATATTTAATCAATTAATGTGCATAAAATTATGATATTTTTAGTATTTTTTGAGCACTCATCACTTATTAGTTTGTTATGATACAGATTATGCAAGCTGCCCTAATGACTGGCGCAACACTAGTGTCCTTTATGTGTATTTTGGAAGTTGTTTGGTGTCTTGGAAATCATCCAAGCAAAGAGTCATCTCTCATAGTGGCATTGGGATTGAGTATCGTACTATGACCAGTGCTCTTATTGAAATCATTTGGGTGCAATCTCTATTTGTAGTGTTGCATGTCGCATATGGTGTTCCAATGTTGCTCACATACAATATGAGTGTTAAAGCTCTTGCACATAATCTTGTATTTTATGCAAAGACAAAATATATTAAAGTTAACTAACATTTTCTACGTGATTATGTAAACATGACCAGTTTGTTATTGATTTGTTCCTTCAACTAATTAGGTGATTGATGACCTTACCGAACCTTTACCTTGCTCAATTTTTTTGTTTCCTCATCCCAAACTTTTAATGTTGTTGGAGATTGCTATAAAGCTCCTTAATTTAAGGATCAAATTAAGGAGCAAAACATGGAGCAAAACAATCAGCTTAATTCAAGGAGAAATTTAAGGAACTATTAATTTAAGGAATAATTCAAGGAGTGAAATTTCCTATAAATAGATGTGTAATTGTAATAAATTAATCATCCAAAGTGTTCATTCCAATTGAGAGAAAAGCTTAGAGAGAAAAACTTTTGTGAGAGAAAATTGAGAGTAATTTTCTTGGGTGTAATTGGGTTGTTAGTTGTGAGTGTTGTAAACACCTTGTGTAATTTCTCCCCTTTCAGTAAAAAGATATGCAGCAGGTCCGGAGAGGTAAGCAAGATTGACAGAACTCCGTTATCAAATTTGTGTGTTATTTTTCTATTCTTGCTTTCTCATAAATCTAGCTTATCAGAAATTTGCATAATTTCCCAACAACTGGTATCAATGCCATTAGTGGTGATTTCTATCAATTTCCTACAAGGTTACTATTCATATGAATAGTGAATAGTGAAATTTTGTCGATGATATTTGTTCGTTGATGGAGGTGTTCTAATACACGGTGGCTTGTAGAAATAGTCAGAAACGATCCGAAAGAAGTTAGATTTGAATGTGAGCAATGGCCGTTGATGACACAAATTTTGGGTTTTGGAAAATGCAGATATAGGATTATCTGTATCAAAGAAATCTATATCAACCTCTCTTAAGGAAGTAACCAGAGGCTATGAAGGAAGAAGATTGGAATCTTCTAGACAGACAAACCCTCAGAGTTATTCGATTAACGCTATCTCGTAATGTTGCTTTCAACATAGCAAAGGAAAAGACCATGACAGATCTTATGGTAGCTCTCTCCAATATGTATGAGAAGCCATCAGCCTCAAACAAAGTGCACTTGATGGGGCGTTTATTTAATTTACGGATGAATGAAGGCACATCGGTAGCTCAACATCTCAATGAACTGAACATAGTCACAAACCTAGTTGAGTTCAGTGGAAATTGAATTCGATGAAGACGTACAAGCATTGATACTTTTGTCTTCTTTACTAGAAAGCTAGAATTCTACTGTCACGGTTGTGAGTAGCTCGTTAGGAAGTAATAAGTTGAAATTTTACAATGTTCGTGATCTTGTTCTCAATGAAGAGATCCGACGTAGAGAGTCAGGTGAATCGTCAACTTCTTCAGTTTTGCATACAAAGTCAAGAAGAAGAAATTCAACCAAAGGGAATGGACGTGGCAAAACAGACTACCAAGGTAGATCAAAGGATAGGAGGTCTAAATCTAGGAATCCTAATAATTCCCATAGCTCGAAGACTATCGAGTGTTGGAATTGTGGAAGAACCAGGCACTACAAAAATCAATGCAAGAGTGCACGGAAGGACAAAAAAGTGAAGGCAGAGGCAAATGTTACTTCCACCATAGGAGGATATGATGCATTGATATTCTCTTTGGAGAGAAACGAAGAATCTTGGGTATTAGACTCTGGAGCATCATTCCATGTTACTTCACAGAAAGTATTCTTTGAGAAATATGTCCCCGGAAACCTTGGAAGGGTATATCTTGGTAATGATCAACCATGTGCTATTATTGGCAAAGGTGTAGTGAAGATTAAGTTGAATGGGTCTATTTGGAAGCTGAAGGATGTCAGGCATATTCTTGATCTCAGAAGGAACTTAATCTCAGTAGGGCAGTTGGCTAGTGAAGGCTACACTAGGTTCTTCCATGGTGATGATTGGAATATTTCAAAGGGTGAAATGACAGTTGCTTGAGGCAAGCAAAGTGGCACTTTTTACATAACAACATAGGCATGTTGTTCAATCAGAGTTGCAATAGGCAATGAAACACCAAATCTGTGACACTAGAGACTAGGCCACATGAGTGAGAATGGGATGAAGATTATGCACTCAAAGGGAAAACTTCTAGGTCTACAGTCTATAGAGATAGACATGTATGAAGATTGTATACTTGGAAAGCAAAAGAGAGTTAGCTTTCAGACAATTTCTAGAACCCCAAAGAAGGAAAGGCTAGAGCTTATTCACTCTAATGTTTGGGGACCAACAACTGTCTCATCCATTGGTGAGAAACACTACTTTGTGCATCGATGATCACTCTCGGAAGGTATGGGTTTACTTTCTAAAGCATAAATCTGAAGTATTTGAGGCTTTTAGAAGATGGAAAGCTATGGTGGAAAATGAGACCAGTTTGAAGATCAAAAAGCTCAAAACCGATAATGGTGATGAATATGAAGACACCAGATTCAAAAATTTCTACTATGAGCATGGGATCAGAATGGAAAGAACTGTGCCAGACACGCCTCAACACAATGGCGTAGTTGAGCGTATGAATCAAACGTTGACAGAAAGAGCCAGAAGCATTCGTATATAGTCAGGTCTACCGAAGTAGTTCTGGGAAGAAGAAGTCAACATGACAGCTTACTTGATCAACCAAGGCCCATCTGTTTGATTGGAGCACAAAATACCAGAGGAGATATGGAGCAAAAAAGAGGTGAAACTATCATATCTAAAAGTTTTCAACTGTGTAGCATTTGTGCATATTAGTGATCAAGGTAGGAATAAGCTTGATCCCAAATCCAAGAAATGCACATTCATCGGTTGTGGTAAGGATGAGTTTGGCTACCGCATTTGGGATGACGAAAACAAAAAAGTGATCCATAGTAGATATGTGATTTTCAATGAAAGAGTGATGTATAAGGACATGCATAAACAAACACCAATGACTCAAAGCAAAATGAGTCAATATTTGTAGATGCAGATGATGTCCCAGATAGTTCTATGAAGGAACCAATTGTAGCAAGTCCTTAGCTAGAGGAACTCGTTGGATAGAGTAGTGCGCAACAGTCCGACACACCACAACCTCCTACTACAACTCCTGTATTGAGAAGGTATTATCGACCTCATGTGTCTAACAAGAGATACATGAACTATATGTTTCTAATTGATGAAGGAGAGCCTGAATGCTATGATGAAGCTTGTCAGACTCGAGATGCCAGCAAGTGAGAGCTTGCCATGAAATTGAAGTTGTGCTCAACTTCAATTGGTCTGTTAGAGTAACAAGATTAGAAAAACTGCTGCATTGATCGAGTTATGAAGATAGATTGAAATCAATCTTCAAGTGGGAGATTGTTGGAGATTGCTATAAAGCTCCTTAATTTAAGGAGCAAATTAAGGAGAAAAATAAAGAGCAAAACAAGGAACAAAACATAGAGCAAAACAAGGAGCTTAATTCAAGGAGCAATTTAAGGAGTAATTCAAGGAGTGAAATTTCCTATAAATAGATGTGTAATTGTAATGAATTAATCATCCAAAGTGTTCATTCCAATTGAGAAAAAAGCTTTTGTGAGAGAAAATTGAGAGTAATTTTCTTGGGTGTAATTGAGTTGTGAGTTGTAAGTGTTGTAAACACCTTGTGTAATTTCTCCCCTTTCAGTAAAAAAATATGTAGTAGGTCTGGAGATGTAAGAAATATTTATCGAACTCCGTTATTAAATTTGTGTGTTATTATTCTATTCTTACTTTATCATAAATCTGACTTCGAAAATTTGAGTAATTTTCCAACAAATGTTGCCTTCGCTTACATTTGGAGGAAGGGAGGTGCTAGACTAAGAGTGCTTATGGGTTAGTTTGAGTTTGAGCTGATATGGTAGAGGTACACTGCTAATATAGTTAGAGGTTGTTATATGTAGAGCATACAGTAGCAGTACACGTGGACTGTATGATGTATATAATAGTTGAATGTAAAGTGTAATCCTTAATCATGATTCAGTGTATACAATTCAGCTTCTCTTCTAAGCGTGTTTCTTGTTTTCCTTTTTTCTTTTCATGGTTATTGAAAATTCAATTATCATACTAGCTAGATTTATTAATTAAAATTATTAATCTCGTTCCTGACCCTTTATTTATTTATTTGTCAAAATGAACTTATATTTGAATATCTACTCATCCTCAATGAATGCACTCCCGTAGGAATGTTATTTTAACGGATATTAGGATTTTGCCAGGATAAAGTCAAGGATTCAATTTCCATGATATGTGAGTTGTGTAACGTTACTTCAAAATCATAAAAGGATGTTAAATTTTTTTCCCCTGTATTTTGAGAATGTTGATTGAAATAGATAATATGAATTAATTCTACCAACACTATCTTATTTGTAGTATTTCGTTAGACGGGTTTCAAAATCAGACTTTGGTAACCCGGAAGAACTAGAAGGACTGAATGATCTACTTAAGTACCATTTTTCTTTACTTTCTTCTTCTTCTTTTTTTGATAATACGTAAAGTACCAATTTTAACAAAATCATATTGCTGCTTTCAGTACAAGTTCAAACCAATTTTTCAAAGGTTGAGCTTGTATGACGATATGAGTGCATGAAAGCTATCAAAAGCCATAACTGTCTCCAGTTATAAGTTGGTTTTCTCATGAAAATGTGAAAATTTACAGTTATTTTCTTTTATCGGGACTTTCATAAAGTAACATAGAAGAGGATTCGATGTGAATACTAGGAATTAAAATAACAGATGACAAAAGTTTTCCGGAGGTCAGGGACGCAGCAGTCTTACATCCTTGCCATCAACAGCAAAGACTATACCATATAAAATAGAACAAAAGAACACAATCAATGAACTCGAAATGAGATCAAAATGATGGTGTATGAAGTTAATTACTCCTACTTTCACCCTGTCAGCCCCTCACTACCAAAAATGTACAAACCTTCCTTAAAAGTTATTAAAGATTTTACCTTTGTTCAGTTGTCTTCCAGTTTCAACAAATCACTTTCTTATATACTTCATAGAATATCTATTAACAAGATGGATCGGATCAGCTTCATAGAGTTATTCATTGGGAGTCAGTTTCATCAAGTAATGGTATAGAATGATCTGTCGGCTCCATCAGCATTAAGAGAGAATACATCGACAGGAACACTAGTGCAATCAGAACTGTTATTATTATCCTTGAATTTACCATTAGGAGAACCTTGTGAACGATCTAGGTATATCACAATCACGGTGATATCATCATGGAAATGGCGTCTTATCCCTTTTTCAATTCTTTTTATGTCGTTGTACCTCATTTCTCTCTTTCTTGCGGCTTCTTGAATGGCAGCTCTCACCAATCGCTTTGCTATACCCTGCAATAAAACTCGAACTTGTTTTAGTATAGTCAACAAAACAAAAAGTAAAAAAAGAAAATCTTATATATGCTATGTAAAATCTACTCTTTGCTTTCCATGAGCACAACATGGATGTGAATATGAGTACTCAAGACTATGTGCTGGTGGCAGTTTACAAAAAATTGAAAGAAAAAAAAAATGTGCTCTAACATCTAGATACTTATCTAAAATATTATGAGAAATAAATTCGTAAGTCCATATAACATAGCATACATGCAATTTCAGAAATCTAATGCAGCATATGGATGGGTTTGATTCAAATCCAATGAAGAGGAAGAAAGACGGTGAATTGGGCAGGAAGGGCCTTACAGTTCGTGGATTTTTCAACACAACATCCACAGCTGCTTCATCACTTAAATGCTCCCAGAGACCATCTGATGCAAATATCAGAAACATGTCTTGGGGCTTCAACTTCCGAACTAATATTGAGGGTTCTGCTGTCATTACAGCCCTCTTCAAAGGAATAGGCATCCCAAATTGTTGGAAAAAAGGGTCCCTGTTAAACTCGGGTTTCTTTAAGTAAACATCTCCAATTGATCTTGAGACCTAAAAAAGAAAATAAAATTAAACACTTGATCACAATGACAAAATTATAGAAACAGAAGTCTCCAACTTAGTAAAAGAATCAATAGTACAATCACTTAGGTAGTGTTTAGTTCAACATAATGAGAATAAAAATAGTAATAAAAATTGAATTCAATAGAAACAATATTACTATTATCATTGTGTTTGTTTGAGTAGTGTAATAAATATAATCATAAATATTAAAGTAAAAATTATAAATAAAAAAAATTACAAATAAACTTTTTTGATTTTAAAATAAGATAAAATAATAAAATAATAATAAATAATTATACAAATGTGTGAGAAAAATAAAGTATTCAAATGTATTCCTAAGAGATGTGGGAGGAATGAAGATTCATGCTACTATTACCCCATGTTTGGTTGACTGAAATGGAATAGAATTAGAATTAATTCCTTCCAATTTTATGTTTGGTTGGACTGAAAAGTGGGAATGGAATGAAATCGACTCTTATAAGAGAAGAAATCAGAATTCCTTCTCCCCCTTAAGGAATCATGATTCCATTATCATATTAATTTTGTTTTTCCAATTTTACCCCAATCTAAAAATATAACCCTAAACCTTAAACCCAAAATCCCTAATCTCAAAATCCTAAACCCTATTTAAAAAAATAATAATATTAACCATAAACCTTAACCCACAAATATAACCCTAAATCCTAAACCATAAATCACAAATCACAAATCACAAAACTCTAAACCCTATTTAGAAAAATCATAATTTTAACCTTAAACCTTAACCCACAAATATAACTCTAAACCCTAAATCCTATATCTCAAATCTCAAAACCCGAAATCCTATTTAAAAAAATAATAATTTAATCCTAAACCTTAACCCATAATTATAACCTTAAACCCTAAACTCCAAATCCCAAACCCCAAAACCCAAAACCCCAAATCCTTAAATCCCAAACCTCAAAAAACTAAACCCTATTTAAAAAAATAATAATTTTAATAATATATTTTATTTTTAAGTAATAATTATTTACAAAAATAATGATTTTAACAATGTATTTTGTTTGACAAAAAAATAATAATTAAATGATATTATTTAAACTTTATTAAATATAGAGGTATTAACGTAATATACAGTATTTTTCATTCTATTCCAGTTGTAAATCAAACACTATAATACTGATTCTTTCTTTGATTCCGGTGGTTAAACCAAATAAAACTGTTTCCTTTCCATTCCATTCTCATTCTCATTCTCATTCTCATTCTCATTCTCATTCTCATTCCGATTCCATTCTATGAACTAAACGTCACCTTAGAATGCTTTAAATTCCATTTCAAATTAACAGCCAAACCAAACATAAAAATACCCTGAATCGTTCCATTATCATTCCAATTACTATCAACCAAACATGAACTTAAAGAGGTGAAAGATATTGATGATTTAGAAATCTAAAATACAATCAATTAAATCTCACTAAAAGTACAACTCATACAAATGCCAAAGAATAAATATCAAATTTACAATGTAGTGTAGACTTGGAATATAGTTTAGTGATAGTCACACATCTTAAATTACAAGTAAATGGTGAAGTAAAACTTGCTTCCCTTCATAACACATATCACAGACTATTTTTCTTATCAGCAAGTAGCAATGGGAAAAAGCTTTTCTATGAATCAACCTTTCTCTTTGGTTCTCATGCCAACCCAATTTTGTAACGAATCACCCTTCATAACACATCACAAATTATTTTGCTTATCACCAAGGTAGCAATGGTAAAACCATTTTCAGTTCTCATGCCAAGCCTATGAATCAATCACTCTTTGTTTGAATGCCTAACACTGTAGCTGATGAAAAGGCAGGCTAAAATGTCATGATTTGTGAATTTGAAGGGTACCAATGTCTTGATTATAAAAGTGTGAACATAAAAGTTAATGCATGACCAAGAGGATTAAATGTTTTCTTTCATGCACCTTAGGGAAAGAACTGTTGTAGGCATCTGATTAGAGCAAAATCATATTTCTTAGAAGATGAAATTCAAGTTATGGTACAGTGTTTCCATTAGATTCCAGGAATGGTACATGAGGCTACTAAGAACATGGAGTTCCAAAGTGGAAAACACATCACAGGAGACGTACTTCGTATCAAAGTAACTTTCAAATTCTTATAATTGGAAGAAAAACATATATATATATATATATATATATATATATATTTTGCATATTTTCCCATCTCAAAAGATTGACACAAACTCAGTTTAATATACACAATACTTATTATTGCATACTTCGGGAAAACAGAGGACCATAGTTATTTATTCAAAGCATAGGCTGGTACAACTCATTTCAATAACTTTCATTGGAGTGGGCATCCCCTTACTTAAAAGGCTACAACGATAAAAGTATTCTTACAATAAAAGTATTCTTCAGAAATATTATAAACACAAGTACTAAGTAATGATTCCCCAAAGATGATGAAAGTGATAACCTGCACCAATCTCCAACACTCCATTTTATGAAGGATAATTTATCCTGGCTAATTGTTTATATCATTTCACTTAACACCATTCTTTATTTCTTTCTTTTCCCCTTTTCAACTTCTGGTAAGGCAATAAATTCACCGATAACCAATCATTCAAAACCCAAAAGACTCTATTATGTGACTTACAATACTGTTTCCTTTAAACCCCCACCAGAACCAATTGACAAGATTTACTGAAACATAAAGGCAAACAAATTGACTTCTCAGAAAGAAGTTACAGAAACTAATCAACTATGGCTACAATCTTCTAATACATCTCAACCAGGCATCAACCAAATAGAGATCATTTTGAGCTGAATGATGAGTTATTACTAAGGGTTTGTACCTTGTAAAAGAGTCGCTTACATGGAAAAAAAAAGTGTTTCTTACATGGAGAAAAAAAAGTGCTTCATAAACAAACAGAGAAAAATTCTCTATTTAAGTGCTAAAAAAAATGTACTTCTGACAGAAGCATAAGTTATATACTTCTTCTTGAAAGCACTTTCTCCCAAAATTACTTTTGACTGAAATCATTAATAGAAGCACAAGTGAACAAACCATAAATCCTTCTTAACCATGACAAAGTCTTGGCAAAATTATTGATACTCAGCATTGAAACAACCAAAGAAAATGAAAGAAGCAACAGCTAAAGGTACCTGAATAATGCCCTTAATTCGCCAAACCCCGCGAGTATACACAACAATGTGTGAATCATCAGGGTGAAGCTCCTTAACTTCTTTCCTTACTTCCTCTACTGCGACATTATGATCAGTAGATAATCTCTCAGCAACCATGGCACAATTGGGTTGCCCTTCAGACCCTCTCCGCCCAAGAACTGCCCTTGAGTCACCAAGATTAGCCACATATAAAACGCCACTTGATATTACTCCAACAAGGCAACATGAACCCACTGAAGCCATCTGAGGGCGAGCTGGCCATGACCGTTTCACCACGTGCAAGAACTCCTCCTCCGTTGCACCAAATGCCTTTCTTATTACCTCCTCAGACAATCCTCCTTCTTCTGTAGAAAACTCTGAAGAGGAAGGGACACTAATTTAAACGCAAGAGGAAAAAAGGAATAAAAAAAAAGAAAAACTTCTTCGTGTCCTAAAACAGAACAATCTGAAAGGCAGAGTATTAATTGCTCATTAAAATATAATAGTTATTTTCTTTTTGTTCATCCTAATTCATAGAAACACGGTAGAACTACTCGTACCAAACTTGAATATAAGTCTAAATATCCAAACTTGAAGATAAGTTTAAATAATATCATTTAAGCTAAAATGCAACCCAAGAAAAGAAGAAGAAAAAATCTTAGATTCTGAAACAGAACAATCTAAAAAGCAGACTATTGATTGCCGAATAAAATACCATAGTAATTTTCTTTGTGTTCATTCAAGTTCTTAAAAACAAAGTGGAGCTACTCGAACCCAATTAAACTATCAATTAGGGTCCCAAGTAGGCCATTACAGACTGTTGAATTTGAAACAAAAATTAACCCGATATTCAAACATGAACAGAAGTGCATGTTTTAGGAAGTAAATGCTACCTACTTAGGGATCGAGAACAGTTGAGTAAGTTTGATTGAAGAAGTAATGAAGGTATGTTTCTTGGTTATTCTTTAAATAGTAGAGCCAAAAGAGTCTACAACTATAGAACTAATGTTGTTATGAAATCTATAAATATTGTTATAGATGATGCAGGTAAGCAGATTACAAGTGAATAAGTTTATAATGAAGTAAATCTCACAACACTTTAATTAACAATGACAAATGACACGATTGGAACAAAAGAATAGGAGGTAGAGGAAAGAGAAGAAAAGAATCAACCTCATCAATGATACATCCAACACGAACTTCAAAAAATCATCCTATTAAGAATATAATTGGAGATCTTAATGCAAGCATGGTAACAAGAAGAAGACAAATAAGTGAGGTAACTCATTTATGTTATATTTCTCCATTTGAACCAAAAAATGTGAATGAAACCCTTAAGGATAAATTTTGGATAAATGTCATGCATGATGAGTTAGCTTAATTTGAAAGAAATCATGTGTGAATATTAGTACCTAAGCCTAAAAACAAAAATGTCATTGGAACGAAATGGGTGTTCAAAAATAAATTTGATGAGCATGACATTGTTATTAGAAATAAGGCTAGGTTGATAGCTCAAGGCTACACGCAAGTAGAAAGAGTTGACTTTGATGAAATATTTGCACCTGTAGCTAGAATGGAGTAATTAGGATTTTACTTATCATTGCTTGTCACATGAAATTCAAATTATATCAAATAGATGTTAAGTCTGCCTTTTTGAATGGATTTCTGAATGAGGAGGTATACGTGGAACAACCAAAAGGATTTGTTGATCCGAAATTTCCAAATCACGTTTACAAACTTAACAAAGCTATTTATGGTTTGAAACAAACTCCTTGAGCATGGTATGAGAGACTTACTAACTATCTCTTGAATAAGGGATTTATTCGAGGGAGAGTTGATAAGACTCTATTTATTAAAAAGAGTGATGAGATCCTTATTACTCAAATTTATGTGGATGACATAGTTTTTGGATCCACATCTAATATACTAGTGGATGATTTTGTGCATGTTATGACAAATGAATTTGAAATGTCCATGATAGGTGAAATGACTTTCTTTCTTAGTTTACAAATCAAACAATCTCATAATAATATATTTATTTTTCAAACCAAGTATGCCTGCAACCTTATTAAAAGGTTTGGTCTTGAAACTAGCAAGCTATTAAGGACTGTATTAGCACAAAAATTACAAAGGACACTCCAGGTAAAAGTGTTGATCAAACCCTTTATAGAAGTATGATAGAAAGTTTACTTTACCTCACTGCAAATAGGCCTGACATATGTTTTAGTGTTGATGTGTGTGCCCGTTATTAAGCTAACCCTAAGGAATTACACTTAAAGAATGTAAAGAGAATCAAGAGGTATATCTCAAAAACAAGTAATTATAGTCTATATTTTAATACTGACACTACTTGTGAAGTAAGTGGTTATATAGATGCCAACTGGGAAGGTAACCAGGATGATAGGAAGAGCACATCAGGTGGTTGCTTCTACATTGGGAACAACTTAGTATCCTGGCACAGTAAAAAGCATAACTCTATCTCACTCTATATTTGAGGCGGAATACATTGCTACAGGAAGCACTTGCATACAAATGCTTTGGATGAAAAATATGCCCAAGGACTACAGTTAACCACAAGGTATGATGCCTTTATATTGTGATAACTCTAGTGCTATATGTATTTCTAAGAATCTAATTCAACATTCTAGAACTAAGCTCATTGACATTAGGCATCACCTTATTAGAGAATTAGATGAAGAGAAAGTTATGACATTTGAGTTTGTAAACTTGTTTTTAGACTTGCTATCAAGTCTATCAAGAAAGGCCGAACAAATGATCGTGTTTCAAATAGTCGTATTTCAGGTATATCTTTTAAAAATACGACACATAGGATTGCATTCATACATTTAATAGCACATGTTCATAAATTTGAAATTATTTTTTGTACTAAAATATTTATTTAAACTTGAATCGATTTTTGAAATTAATAATTAAATATTTTTAGATGCGTTTTAATATTTTTAAGATATGTTTTAAAAAATAATTTTTATAATATTAAGGTTTTTAATGAATTTTGAAAAATTAAACCCAAAATACATTCAACCATAATACTACTAGGTATTATTATTATATATCTATCTATATATATATAGATACATTAGGGGTTGAAGTGGATGTGTGGTAGCCGGATAAAAAATTGCTTAATGTGTTGAAGTCTGCCGAAATCTGCAAAAACAGCCGCGGTAAATTGCCTAAATGAAAAAAACTGTATATCAGAGGTGCAGCTCTACATCATACAGGTATTATATAAATATATATATATATATATATATAAAAGTAATATGCAGTCAACTAATATAGAGTTTATATAAATATATATATATTGATTTAATAATTAATGAATCTTTATTAATTGTAACACAAGGGATTAAATAAGTTGATTAATGTTAAATTGATATTATATCATATATATTTATTAGTAAATTTATTCTATATTTTTATCTTTATATAGTTTCTTCTTAATTAGATTTTTACATGTTTAGATTAAATAATTTTATATGTGATCATAATTATTTGATTTGATTATTAAATTTCAAAGAATTTATTTTTGTTAAATTTATGCTTAATCTTTTTTTTTAAAAAATTTGTTAGTTGATTTGATTTAAGTGTTATATATTTTGAATTATCTAGTTAGGATTATTTATCATTAAATCCGTTCTAGAACATACTAACACTTGTAAGTTCGTACTAACTCTTTTTGCAGTTGATTTATGAACGTATCTGATTAGCGGAAAGTTTATTAGAACGTTGATCTGAAAACTGTCCACGCTAATATTAGAAACTGTGAAAACAGAATAGGGATTCATAAGTAAGTAAAGTATATTGGGACATTATCCTAAAGAGGGTAGCATAAAGCCGGATTTGTACTTGCATATTTGGTTTTCATAGTGAAAAATTAGATAGTCTATTTATGGTTTTTTTCTTAGTTCATAACTATAGTCTAAGTTATTTTTATTTAAAAATATTGTGTATTATTCTTTTATTTTCGCACTTTATTATTATATATGATTGGATGTACGACTACTTTGTTTAAGTCAGTTCTACCGGATATGTGTAAAAGTTTGAAACTTTTTAATTCTATGATTCAATTTTTTATGAAAATACGAAAGAATAAAAATCCGAAAAATATTTCTTGTGGTTATAATGTCAAAATATCAAGTCGGCTCATTCGTCTTTATGTTGATGATTATAGGCCTCTTGAATCTTCTATTTACCTATTAAGTTATAAATTAATAAAAATTAAAAATAACTTATTCTTTCTCTAAGTTAATTATTTTTATATCTTATAAATTTTAAGTTGAATTTGAAAAGAAAACGAAAATTAACCCGATATTCAAACATGAACAGAAGTGCATAATAATATAACTTAAAGCTAAATGTAACCCAATAAAAAATCAAAATTGGCTAATGTGAAGGATTACTCACTTTGAAGGAAGGGGAAAAGATGATGGGTAATAAATCGAGAAGCTTCAGGACCACCATGGCCGTCGTAAATCCCAACAAAGGTAGCAGAAGGGGAGGTAAAGACCTGACCTTGATCTTCAAGAGCTGAATTGGCTTGCACAACAGCAATAGAATAGTCACCTGAAGCGTAAGGCTTAAGGTCCATATCCCACAAAAGCTCATCTCCTCCTTCCCCAACTCCAAAACACATCTCCAATGGCCATCGACAAAGCTCCAACATTTTTTACCAAGTGGGTTTCTATGTTTGACTTCCTAATTCTGTATCTAAGTAGTACGTTCTATATGTAAATTTTGGGATTTATATTTTGCTTTCGTATTTTCTAGCTGGGAAGACTTTTTCGAGTTTGGTAGCAAACGACTGTGGAATAAAGGAAAAGGAAGCCAAACAAATGGAAGAGAGAGAGATTGACGTAGGAAAAGGGAAAGCCGCGTATTAAGAGTGCGGCTACGGAGGGTTTTGAGAAAAAAATTCTCTGTTTTCTTCCCTCTCTCTGCTTTGACGGTTGACGCGAACTATATGGAAAAAGATATTTAACTACGTTAATAAAAACAAATCTTAACAAATACTTTAAATAAATTATATATGATTGAAATACAAACTTGTCAGCAAATATTTAACGTTGTTAAATGCAATTGTATATCTTAAAAAATGAAATACGGTATAATCGAATGAAATCTGTATTTTTAAAACATTTTTAATTATTTATTCATATATTTATATATTATAATTTTTTTTTTTTATTATTAAATTATAAAGGTAATGTATAATTGTATACATACTGTTGCTTTGTTTAGGTTATAGGTAACTATAAGTTTACTTGTTTAGAAAAAATTAAAAAAAAAACTATCTTTATAATTTAAATTCATTTATTTATGAAAAATTTGTTATATAAGAATAAAGTTAAATTTTATCATATTTTTTATTAAATATAATAGAATATTATATATGTTTATGTTTTTCAATACATATATATTTAAAAAATTAATATTTAATTAAAAATATTATTCAAATTTTATAATAAAAAATTTTCTTTTAAAATTAAATAAATTTTTTATTTTTTAATATTCAAAATCACATATTAAACAATAAAAAATTATTTTAACTTTAATCAAAAAATTTATTAAAAATTTGACTAATTTTTTAATTAAAAATTATTTTATTAGATATATATCTATCAAAAAATATAAATATATACGTATTATATGTATTATTCTATTATATTTAACAAAAAATTTCTAATATTTTTTTCACTAAGAAAATGAATTAAAATCATATTTTTTGAACAAATGAATTAAACAACCAATGAAGTTTAAATAAAGGGAACTCGACCATCCTTTCTCCCAAATTATAATCACTTATATTATTCTTCTCTGCTCAATCCACGTTCAATTTCACGCTCCCCTTTTATATAATATATAAAAATAATTGTTGAATAGTTCTTACTCCTGTGTTGATTTTGAAGATAAATATACATTTCAATGGAAAATAACAAGAAATTATCGTATATTAACTCTCTATCATCAGATGCACTTTTTACTTTTGATGTGCAATACTTCAAATGATTAATATATTAATTATTAATAATAAAAATATCTATTATTTTATATTTATAAAACGATAATAATTTTTAAATTAAATTATATAATATTTATAAAACAATTACGATTATATTTTATGTTTTAAATAGATAAATTTTTCATTATATTATGATTATACGTTAAAAATTGTCAAGTCAATCTCTCTTAACCTTACAAATTAGTGTTGATATTATTTTTCATCGACACCGTTTTCTTCGTGGATCTATTAGATACAAAACCCCTCTTAGACCATTGAAGGTGGTGGACTTTAATCGTTTCATATTTAAATTAATTATAAGATTTGTAGAATATATAAGACATCAAGCTTACTATGTTATGAATAGAAAATAGTGTTTGTGACTATTTTTCTTAGATCTTAAATATATATGAGATTTAAGTTATTGGGTAAAGTTTACAATGATAAATACATATAAAAATTAACACCTATTGTTATATAAGTTCTTGAATGGTACTTGAAAAAAAAACTCAAATTATAAAAAATGTACACATTTGTAAAAAAAAAATGAAAAGAAATTGTGTACAAAAAGTTAAATAATATTTTAATTTTTTTAAAATTTTAATATTATTTTTAGTCTTTTTTTCACCTCTTTCTCATTCTCTTCCTATGTTTTAGAGTTTAAAAATAGGGTTTATAGTTAAATATTTATGATTTAATATTATGTGAAAAAAGATATAAGAGAGAATATTATGCAATAGACAGAGGTGTAAGGAAGAGTGTATAGAAAAAAGAGAACAAGTGGAAAAAGAGAGGAAAATAGGAAATAAACTAATAGAAAAATAAAATAACTAAATTATCCTTCATTGTTTTGTGCATAAAAATCATGTTTAATTAAATGATACATTTTTAAAAAATATGAGCACATTTAAAGTACTACTAAATAACTTGGATAATAATAAATGTCAAAACATAAATGTGGATACAATTGTAGAATTAAATAACATAATTTTGGAGAGAAGAAAAGAGACTACGTTTTCTATTATTCAAAAGTTAAATGAAATACAAGTAAAAGAAGCATTTATATAGACTTACAACTAAAAGACTATAATACCATCAATAAAGCTAATAAAAGAAACTAACCAATCTAACATCCCCTTCAAACTCACGATGCAATGGCAAGAAGTATTGAGAATGTGCTAAATGAAAAATGAAAATGAAATTTAAGTATGCCTGTGTAAAGAAGTCTGATATCTACATGGAGAAAGAAACATAAGGCAACATGAGAGTTCTATCTTGAAGATTATGCCTGATAATATGACAATCAATTTCAATATGTTTGTTAGCTCATAAAATACTACATTACGTGCAATCTAAATAGCACTCTTATTGTCACAACACATAAGAGTAAAAAGAGGAAAACAAACACTCGTATCACTAAGCAACCAATGTCACCAAACTACCTAAAAAGTAGTAGATGCTATATGATACTCTACCTTCGTGGAAGATCTTGAAATAATATCTTGCTTCTTGCTCTGACAAGAAATAAGAAATTCACCCAATAAGATACAAAAAACTAGGTGTAGGCCTATGATAAGTAAGATTAGTACCCCAATCAACATAGTACGCACATAGCTCTAAGGATGAAGAAAATGAAAGTAAAAGACACTAAAACTAGATCCACGAAGATACATCAAAATATGAAGAATGGATCTCTAATGAACTAGAGTAGAAGAAGTAAAAAATTGACTAACAACATGAACAACATATGAAATATCCAAGCGAGTGATAGTGAATGTAAGTTTCGTAGTCCTTTGTGTCTATATTGGCTTTATGTGTGCAAAACATAAAATTTGATTATTTTACTCAATATTTCTATCTTTTTCTATGTAAGGTTAGTTAATGGTGATTAGTAATGTACACATACACATAATTAGATACACTCTGATTGAAAGCATGTTATGCATATACCACAGGGTTGGTTTCTTAGTATGGATGCTAGGTTGTGAGAGTCAATTTTTGGCTCGTTTTGGGTCATGTGTTTATATAAATTATTCAAAAAAAATTATTAAAAAAATTGATTTTTTGGCACTCGATGAGGTTCTTGTTGGACCCTTCATGGGACCCCCGACGAAGTGGTGGATAAGGACCCTCAACAAGATTGGCCATTGAACTTTGGTGAGTTTTATAAATAACCATCTATCTTCTTACTTCTCATTTAGAAAAATTGTAGATAAGTTTTGTCAAATTGACATCTCATTTGCTATTTTCGAACCACTATTACCTTGAATGTAATTCAATATTAGTGATTCATAACTAAGTGAACAAAATTGTGCTCTTAAGTGGTGAGTACTCAAAGAGGTGTTTGATACTGAATAGTCATAGTTGAATATATTTTCCATACTGATTATTGATTGCACGTGGTTAAGCGTATTTCCCATGTTGGTTGTTTATGGTTCATGGTAAGTGTATTTCCTATGATTGGTTGTTGATGGCTTGTGATTGAGTGTAGTTTCCACGATTGGTTGTTTATTATCTATTCCTTTTATTGATCTTCGGTTATTGATCACACTACATTGAGTAGTGTTGAATTTGGAGTAAAGTTGAGTTTGTGTATCAAACCAAGTGGTTATGAAGGCTGCAAGCAAGGGAGCAATAGGCAGTTAGGACAGAGATTTTAACTAATAAATGTATTTATATTTATATTTCTATCAAATTGTATTTTTTTATTATTTTTAGTGGATTGTTTGTTGTCGAGTGTTTGTCATAAGCAACTAGAAGATGTTACTATATTGGCAGAGGTTCTATGTGAGTTTGCCTCGTTATTTTGTTATTATGCATGATTTGATGTTGTGTTAGTATAATTTGAGCTTCTATCGTGTATATAATAACATATTAGATTTATATTATGATTGGAAAGCTTATTTGATTTATATTATTGCATGCTTCATTTTCTTTCCTTGTAACATACCTATAACTTTTTTATTTTTATTTTTGTTGATTAAAATTAATATACATGCATACGAGTTTGACGTGAGTCTATAAGGAGTCAGTATCTCTTTACCATGATTATGTACTAAGTGTCAGACTATTTTATTTAAAATTTTGTGTTTTGTTTAATCGCATGCTGTGAGAGTACAATCACTATTTACTGAATATGTTCCCATATATGAGGTCTTAAAGTGATTGGAAATATTTTTTAGCTTTTTAGTATGTTTACCTCATTCACTTGCCAAGTGTTGTTTTAATATCATTTAATTAACAAAATTGATTTGTATTTACTTTATTCTATTATATTTTAGACAAATCTATTTGTTCAGATTAATGGGTATATACCGTGTTTTATAGGTATTTTAATATATAAATATTAAAATAAAAAATACTTGAAACATGTTTATCACACTTTTTGGAGCTTAAATAAATATCATTTATTTGATATTATTCAAAGTGAAGAAAAGAGATAATAAAAAAAAAAGAAATGTATGCCACAACATAAACATAAAGAGGTTTGAACTGGTCAAAAATTTTCTCAACAAAAACACAATTTTTTTTCATATTTTTCCTATAAATATGGCCCCATATATACTAAGAAAATAAGCTTTCAAATTGCGTTTTCAATAACTTTATTTCTCCATTTTCTGTAGATTTTTATATTTTTAGTTTTTAGAATTTATTTAATTCTTCCTTCAAATTTGAGAAAGAACGTGTTTATATTTTAGTAATTTCTAGTTTTTGATTCAACAAATTCTGGAGTGCAATTACTATCAGAATTTTTCCAATCTTAGTATCAACTCTTCAAAGTTATGTGAAGATATTGTTAAGGTATTAATTATATTCATTTTCGTGTTGCTTCTTCTGTGTCATTATTGATTTGCATGTGATCAATTATAATATGTCTGGCTAATATTGAAAATGATGTAATAATAACATTAGTATGTTTGCAAAACATTGAATAGATAAAATATTTCCTAAAATAAATTGATTTTATTTTTATTCAAGATTTTTATAAAGAATGTTATTTGAAGGAGCACATTACTCTTAATAACAAACTTAATATAAGAGTTAAAATTTAGATTTAATTATGTGTACTTAATTTGGAGTAATACTTTTTTATTTTAAATTTAATTATTTGGATATTTAAAGTGAAGCTTTATTTCAAAGGTTTTTTATAGAGAATTATTACTTGAAAATGTATTGAAAACATATTTTCTTAAATAGTTTTAAAAACTAAAAGTTATTTTTCAAATAGTTTAATTTGGAAACCTTGAATAAAGTCTAATTAACTCACTCCGCCTAAAGCTATGATTAGATGGTTTGCTATTTTCTTAGAAATAAAGCTAAAATTTAATACTTAATTAATTAATAGGCACTCCCTAAAAATATTAGTTAATTAATATTAAATAAAAGAATTTGGGTCTCACCTAAGAACATTTTCATACTAAAAAGTGAAAATCAATAATTATCAACTTATATCTTTAATAATTTAATAATATGAATAAAGATAATTACTGAATTATTATATCCATTATTCTACATTGTTTATGAATGTATTAAATTACATGACTATTTGTTGAATCCATGTCTTTCTTTATCCATATACATTAGATTATTTTTGTAAAAAAACCAAATCATTGTCACAGAATGTTTACGTTTAATTTTGTTTTTAAAATTTGAATAATATTTAAAAACCACCCAATATTACTTCATTGGATCGACCTTGAGAGTATACTTATCATTTCTATAAATGATTTTGTATACTTGCATAAATTAATAAAATTTAAAATGGATAAGTATTTATGAAATCGGTCTTATCCCTGATTTCATTCATCAGCCTTTCCTTATATATATGCATAATATGGGAAGATAGTTGAGCCACTAGGAGTATGTTAATTGGAAAGATAGTTGGACTCCTGATCAACTTCTTTTTACAAATTTGTTGATACATTTTGTGGAATTAATATTTAATCGTCCATCAGGTAGTTGTGTTGTAAGTGTATTATGAAGTCCCTTATGCTCTTCCATGATATGTAGAGACATGGGACTCTATACTATGTATCACATCTAGGAAATGTTTCTTATTGTAGTTCTTTGTATGTTTTGTTTGACTACATATGTTACTTTTATTTTGTTTGCTCTAATGTTCTCTACTGTATTGCATGAGTTTTAGGATTTTTTCTATTTGACTTCTTTCCTATATATAGTGGTGTGGTATGTTGCATATTATGTGTGCTTAGTTTGACTTTCCATATTAAAAAGGGGAAGTGTGTGCATAACTTGTGTTTGTTTGTGCCTTGTGTTTATTGGTTAACATGATATTTACTCATGTGATGGTAAATGTAGTTTTTATTACATTTGAGTTGTTTGATATGCATATACTTATGGGGGTGTTTCATGAAGTTAAGGGGAGTTGTGTACATTCAATTTTTTTCTACTACATACGTGTATGTGTTTTTTTCCTATCGGTGTATACCTGTGTAGGTGTAACATGATAATATTTGGATGGGTGTGTGTTTTAAGTATAAACAAATATTGTGTTTACAAATATTGACTACACATTTTTTCTACATGATACATTCACTAGGTGTGTGTTTATTTCGTGTTTACAAGTTACATGTGTAGACTGAAGTCTTCGAGCTTCAAAAGTACCGTGTGCAATTGTGTTGAGTCCCTAATATCTCAGACTAATTGTGTATGAATGAATTGATCCAATAAGATGAATAGAGTGCATAAGATGGATGCACTTGGATTAGGTGTGTTTTTGGGTATTAGGTGTGTGTTAATGTTTTGTTCGTAGGAACAAACATATTTAGGTCATCTTCATGATCATCTTATGTTTGATATGTCTCTATACTTAATTGTGAAGTATTTTGACACAAAAAACCAAGGGGGGAGATTGTAAGTACTTTATTTCTTTATGTCTATATTGGCTTTCTGTGTACAAAACATAGAGTCTGTTTATTTTACTTAGTGTTTCTATCTTTTCCTGTGTAAGGTTGGTTATTGATGATTAGTGATGCACACATGTACATAGTTAGGTACAGTGTGATTGAAATCATACGATGCATACACCATGAGATTGGATTCTTAGTATGTATACTAGGTTATGAGTGACTGTTTTTGGTTCATATCAGGTGTGTGTAATTATAAAAATTAATCTATAATTTTTGGATAAAAAAATTGATTTTTTGGAACCTCAATGAGATCTTTAATGAGGCCCTCACCGAACCCCTTATCGAACCCTCGACGAAGGCCCTCAACAAGGTTGGCTATTGAGCTTGGGTGTGTTCTACAAATACCCCCTCTTTTCTTGTTTCTTATCTAGGAAAATTGTAGCCAAGCTTTGTCCAATTGACATCTTATTTTTTATTTCTGAATCACTATACCTTGAGTGTAGTTCGATACTAATGATTTTGTGACTGAGTGAGAAAAATCATGCTCTATACTAATGTGTACTCGAAGAGATGTTTGCTAGTAGGTAGTCATGATTTAGTGTATTTCCCATGCTGATTTTTGATTGTACGTGGTTGAGTGTATTTCCCACATTGGTTGTTTGTGGTCGTGGTTGAGTGTATTTCTCACTATTGGTTGTTAGTGGCTCGTGGTTGAGTGTAGTTTCTATGATTGGATATTTATTATTTATTCACTTTACTAATCTTTAGTTACTAACCACACTACATTGAGTAATGTTGGCTATGAAGAAAAGTTGTGTTATTGTGTCAAACTAAATGGTTGCAAAGGTAGCAAGCGAGAGCAGTAATATACAGTTAGGGTAGAGGTCCTAACTAATAGATGTATTTGCAGTTATATTTCTATCAAATTGTATCTATTTATTGTTTTAGTGAATTGTTTACAACCGAATAGTTATTATAAGTGATGAGTGCTTAAAAACACTAAAATTATCATGATTTAATGTATTTTAATTTATTAAAAAGATTTATATTTATACGATTTTATCATATTTTTATATAAATTTGTCCTTCTTGAAATCACAGATATTTTTATTATTTTTTTAGGTATTTTAACTTCAAAAATAATTTAAAGACACAAAGAATAATACTAGAGATAATACATCACAAATATGTTGAGAAAGAAATGAGGAAAAGCCAAAAAAATAAAAAAATGGAAAAATGGACAAAACTGCCCATTCATGCTGAAGTTGCATACGCATCAAGGCCCATTTCATTCTAAAGTCCACGCTCAGTCACACCCATTCACGCCGCAATTTTGCGTGCAGTCGCATATCATGTTGAATTTCTACGCGGGTCAGTGCTTGCATTAGTATCTATCCATTCTGTGAATCCTATGCACGCTAACACATATTGGACTACAAATCCTACCTAATCCCACTCGTCAATACCCCACACGCATACCAGCTTGTCCAATACACGTCTATAATTATTTTTCAAGATATTTTTCTACCTTTTTAGCCTTTTCCTCAACTAGAAAAAAACCCCTCTCCCTTATTGTAAAAAAACACACCTTAAGACACAATTTTAGTTTTTTTTTAGTTTTTAGTTTTAAAGTTCTTCTCTTTTTGAGAAGAATTAACTATATTTTTACAGATTTTTAGTTTTTGATTCAATAAATGGATATACAAATCCGTTTAGAGGTTTTCTATCAACAGAATTAACATCAAAGTTCTGTAATGATTCTTTTGAGGTATAATTTTAAAATGAATTCTTTATATTTATTTTTTGTGTTTAATTTATGTGTGATTAAATTTAACATGGATGACTTTTGTAAATATGATATAATAATAACGTTATTTTTCTTACGAAATATTAAATAGGTAAAACATCTATATAAAATAAATTGATTTTGTTTTTATTTAAGATTTTATATTAAGGATGTTAGAGAGAAATATATTATTTTTCATTACAAACTAAAATCTAAAAATTAGATTTTAAGGTTTAATTACCCGGTTTGATTGAGAGTAGTGTTATTTTATTTGTTGGTATAATCGCCTAGTAGTTAGAGTGAAACTCTATTTCAAAAGTTTTTTAAAAGAATTATTATTCGAAAATGTATTGATGACATATTTTCAGTTATAGTTTTAAAACTTGAAAGTTAGTACTCGGATAATAAATTCTTATATTTAATTTGGACACCTTTAATAAAGTTTAAAATATCTAATCCCACCAAATGTGACATTTAAATGGTTCATTTTTAATCTCTTAGAAAAAAATAATTAATTTAATTAACCAAATTAATTATCAATCCTACCCATAGGTATTAATTGATTTGTTTAATTAACAAAGAATATCTAATCCCACCAAAAGTGATATTCATATAAAAAAGAAACATCAATAAATATCAATTTATATCTTTAATAACCTAAATAGTATGAGCAAGCATAATTGACTTAATTATTATATCTATAAATATTCCACTGTTATGAATGATAAAATTTGCATAATTATTTATTGAATCATATCTATGTTTATTTTTATGTTATTAGATTAGGAAACAAAAACCAAAATATCATTAGAGGATGTTTAGGATTTAATTTCATTTTTAAAAGTTTGAATAATAAATTAAAAACTACATATATTCCTTCCTTAGATCGACCTTGGGAGTATACTTATTTTCTATAAAATGATTTGTGGACTTACGAGAGTTTTACAAATATAAAACCAAAGTATTTGCAGGATCTGTATTACCGGTTTTGTTCATCAAGTTTTTGGCGCCGTTTCCGGGGATTTGATGCTAATCTTGCTCATTAAGGGGTTCTATATGGGTTTATCATGCTATTTCTATTGTTATGAAAGATATGATGTTGTGTTAGTATAATTTGAGTTTTAATCATGTATGTACCAACATACTAGATTTAGACTCTCAGTAGAAAGCTTATTTGATTTACGTTGTTGCATGCTTCCTTTTCGTTCCTTGTATCATGCTTATAGCTTACTGATTTTGTTTTCTACTGATTGAAATTAATATTCCTATATGCAATTTTGGTATGGGTCTCTAAGGAGTTAGTATCTCCTTACCCTAGCTGTGTACCAGGACTCTTTTATTTAGAATGATGTATTTTGTTTAATCGCATGATGTGAGATTATAATAACCATTTATTGAATATGTTCTCATATATGAGGTCTTAAAGTGATTGAAAATCCTTTTTAGCATTTCAATATGTTTACCTGATTCACTTGTTGTGTGTTGTTTGCTATATATGCATATTTCTAGCTTAGACAAAAGCTTGTGAGACACACAGTCACTAGTGTGTTTACTACAAATTATTGTTTCTCTTATACTGGTTATTTTAGTTGTGTGTTGAAATAAATGTTGTTATGTACTTCAACTATGCTTTTTTCTTAATTCATATTATGAGGCATGTTTGGCTGAGTTTAAATAGAGCTCGCAAAAAAATTATATAGGTTGGCGTTTCCATCCTAATCTAGGTCCTGGTTGTCTATTTGAGTTAGAAGAACAATTGACCTTTGTGCAATTTTTCCTATGTATGCAATTTTCAGTGAAATAAACTAAGCTACCAACAACAATGCGATATAAAAATATGATCTAACAAAGGGAAACCATTAGAATGAGTGTACTGAGCATTATTATCAATAGAAGTGTACTAAGCATTAGTCTCAATAGGAGTGTACCAAGCATTAATCTTAATATAAATATCCACAACCTTATTATCATAAAGGAAATCACGATCAAATATGTCTACAATGTACTTATATTGGGAGATAAGATAATATTTGGGAGAAAAAGCAACTTCAATACCCAAAAATAACATAATGGGTCTAAATCCTTCATTTCATATTGATAGGAAAATGCTAACTTCAACATTGCAATATCATCCACATCATTTCCAGTGATAATCATGTCATCAACATATAAAGAAAGAAAAATATGACTAGTAGAAGTACATCTATAAATTATTGCAGAATTATGATGGCTAGAAGAGAAACCAAGGGAGGTGATTACAGAAGAGAACTTCTCAAACTTTGAGACCATAAAGAGATTTTCTCAGTCTACAAACTTCACTAGGTTTATAAAAAACACCAAGATAAGGTACCATGTAAACCTAAGTGTTTCTGGAACCTAGATGTTTGTTTGATGCAAAGCAATAAATTCCTCAACTATAGATTGTTGTCAAATGGGATCAATAGTTGCCTTCTTATAAGACTTAAGCTTAGAGACAATATGAATGATTGCTAAGATAGAAACAAATAAGTTAGAATAACAAGGTTAAATGAAATCGAGCAATTGAGATGACTTATAAGAGTATTGAGGATATCGAGGAGGAAGAGTGTTGTGTGTTTTGGAACACACATAAAAACGTGCAAGTATACACGGTCACAAGTAATAAAGATTTGTAAGTAAAGTATCCTTCCCACGAGGATTTGTTACTATAGTTTGTTGAGTACTAAAATTGTATCTCTCTGATTTTATCCAAAACAATTGTTGATTAAGAAAAGGTTTAAAAATAAAATAAAAGAAATATAGGATTGCATTTTTTCACCAAATTATTCCACTCCAATCATATTATTTTCTTTTGATTTATATTTTTTAGTACATTTAATTTGTCAACCGAAAACTTCTTATTTTATTCATACATCTCTTCCGAGCTCCGTATAAACACGTCTCATTAAATTAATTCACTATATCTCTATGAGAATTAAATTTAATAAGATTCATTAAGTTCTAAGTTTTCAAATGGCCACACATACAATTAGGGTATATTCCTATCCTTAAATACATTACATGTCATTCTATTTACAAGCAATATACGAAAATGCATTTCTTCGAGTTTATTTTATGCCAAATCGTTTTGATAAAATTAAGTAAATAATCAAAAAGCATTAAGCACAAAATAGAAACGAACAAATCGAGCGTCTTATAAATCTATCAAAAATAATTAAAATCAAAGCTTCGTAGAATTTGAATCAAATGCAACCCTAGAAAAATTAAATTAATTCATTAAATTAAAATAAAAATAACAACAACTACATAAAAATAAGATGAAGAAGAGGGAAAATTAAAACATCATATATCATTAATATTTGGCACACGCAGAACACAACAAAAGCCAAAAAAATGGCTTCTACATGTTCTATAGTCCAAAACCGAACACAAAATAATCTACAAAACTAAACTTTGAAAAAAAAAATTTACTCTAAAAAAACATCTCCTATTTATAGCCAAAAAAATACATCAGAAATATAAAAAAATAATAAAACGCGTAATAATTTTTTTTATCAAAAATAACACCCCAACATTCCCCTTAAAATCCACGCCACGCGAATATCGAATTTCTTATTTTACGACACGCGTGGGAGAGGGCTGCACGATTCTGTGTTTTCTTTTGCTTTCCACGTTGCCGGAGTGTCGCGAGGCGATTCGCTAAAACAAATAGTCGGACACGTGGCGGATTTCGTACGTTGAAAGGAACGGGCGCACGCGAAACGGAAACACGGGATTGGAGCGCTAGAAAAATGCGGCAGGCTGGAAAAGGGGGGTTGATTCGGTGCGGTCGTACTCGATGTAACTTTTCACGTTTCGGCATATAATTTGATGAAATCTTACGTGGGACACGTGGCATATTATGGTTCGTGGAATAGCCGGGCGCACGTGAAACAGCGCACTGGAGACAAGGCGCGCGCGAAGGTGGGGGACAACGGGCGCAGCGCGTGAGCCACGTGGGTCCCACGCGCACCTGCCGACTGCGCGAGTGGGACCCACTCGGACGAGCCGTGTGAAAGAAGCGAGCCTGCACCCAATCGCTTTGGTCGGGTTTGATGAACACGCGCGAATCTGAGCCGTTGCGTCTTTGATCGGACGGTCCACGTTGGGCGAGTGTGATCTTGCACGTGGACTTCGTCTCTCCTACGCGAAAATTAAACTTCAATTAATTGTATTTTGACCCACAAATTTAATTCAAATTACATTTTGAACTTTCTTAAATTACAGTTAAGCCATTTGCTAATTTTTAAATTAAATTTTTAAACTTTAAATAATTATAATTAAGCCCAAATTTAATTTAAATTATACTTTCGATTTTTATAAATTGTAATTAAGAACTATATTATTTAAAATTATACTTGTGGACAAAAATATGAAATTAAGTACACTTTCGATACAAATTATTTAATTTTATTAAAAATGTATTTTTAATGCATAAAAGGAAAATATTAATTTATTTAACAAAAATTAACTAAATATTAAAAGAACATAGCAATTATCATTACTAAAATTGATGAAAATAAAAATATAAAATACACTTATCAACACCACCAAACTTAAGTTTTTGCTAGTCCTCGAGCAAAAGGAAGGAAAGAAAACAAAGATAACTGCATTTAAAATAGTGATTTTCAAAATAATTCTTTTTTTTAAATACATAACTCAAAGAAATAAAAGAATTTTATCTAAGCATCAAAATCAATTTAAAAGTATATTACATTTTCCCAATGAATTTCAGGGTGTGTGTGAAGTCTTTTTTATTTCATCACACAAAATCCGGATCAGTTTATACAAATATGAAATCAAACAATTTTTCATGAAACCACAAATCTCATAAGTTTATTTTTCATTTCTCTCTCCACTAATGTAGACAAACACAAAACACAAAATCAATATGACTTTATTAAGCTTGTAATCTATGGATTAGGTAAAGGTATTATGAAGGATAATATTTAGCTCAAAAACTTTTCCAAAACATAACATTTTAGGATTGAAAAAGATAACTTCTATCATCACAATAATTACTTCCCAATTTGGGATTTCTCAACACATACAATACTTTTTTTTCTCTTTTTTTCATTTTTCATTTTTTTCATTTTTTTCATTTTTTCTCTTTTTTTCATTTTTTTAGTATCCTTTTTTTTCCGATATAACTTTAAATATTTACTAACAGTTGTCACATGTTTGTGGGATAATAAACACAGATATATCTAAACACACACACACACACACCCACATATATATATATATATATATATATTGAGATGAGATAAAAATATATATATAAACTTTGAGGCTCAAAAGGGTTATACTATGGATAATGCATGTGAAGGTAGATAGAAAGGCTCAAACGATCCAAAGATAGCATAAATCATTTTCTTAGTTAAATGTTATCTATAATTTCGCCTCGAGAGAAAATCAAATAAATTCTAAGAATTGTGACACCAAAAATATCAATTGAATTCCATACTCACATAAACCTTCTCTAAATTATCATAGCAACTCAAAAATCAAGACTAGTGCACATGAATAATTATTCTAGTAAAAATGAAACATACGTAAAAATTATTTATCACTTAGACATTATTCAAATTTTTCAAAGAATTATGCATAATTTAAATCGAAGAAATAAAAATAAATCATTATTCATAGTAACATAGCTTGATCAGCAGACAAACAAAACTAGACAGAAAACGACTTGATATCACGCGATATTTCAAATAAGTTTAATCTCGACACCGAACTAAATATGCACATTTGTCCCCGTGTGTGGAAATTAAAGAACAAAGGAAAGGTGTTTAAAGAAACTTACTGAATGGTGAGTTGACTTGTGAGATTGAAATCCAAAATTGTTTAACCTCATACACGATTTGCTCACATCAACACTGAAAAGCGAGAATGAAGAAATATGCAACTAATACATGTTCTAAAATACAATAAATAAATAAATAAAAACTAAAACACATGGGTTGCCTCCCAAGAAGCACTTGATTTAGAGTCATCAGCTTGACTGCCTTTCTCTTTGCTTTAGGTTGGATCAAATAAGAAAATGGTGGACTTTTGACGATCAATGTCACCCCCCAATAATGTTTGAGTCTTTGCCCGTTCACTTGGAAAGTATTTTGTGATTCTTCACCTTTAATCTCAACTGCCCCATATGGGTGTACCTTAGTAATAATGAAAGGCCACAACAGCTTAGATTTCAATTTTCTGCGAAGAACTTCACGAGAATTGAAGAAGCGAATACTCTGTCCTGGTTCAAAGTGTCGAATGCAAGATTTTGTTGTCATGCCACCTCTTCGTCTTTTCCTTATAAATCTCGGCATTTTCATATGCGTGTAGCGAATCTCATCCATCTCGTTGAGTTGTAGGAGAGGTTTTTGCCCGGCGCGCCTAAATCAAAATTCAAAGTCTTGATAGCCAATCTGCGTGGTGCTACAATTCAATGGGAGATGACAAGCTTTCCCAAAAAACCAACCAATATGGGGACATCACAATGGGTGTCTTGTATGCTGTTTGGTATGCCCAGAGTGCATCGTCGATCTCTTAGACCAATCCTTCCTTGAAGGATTTAGTCTTCTCCAAAATTCTCTTCAACCTCTATTGGATATCTCAACTTGTCCACTAGTTTGAGGATGGTAGCAGTTGTGATCTTATGAGTGACATCGTATTTGGCAAGGAGGGTTTCAAAATATTTGTTGCAAAAAATGAGTTCCCCATCACTTATGATTGTCTTGGGGTGCCAAAGCAGTAAAAATGTTTTCTTTAGAAAATTCAACACCAACTTTGGAATCATTGGTAGGCAAGGGAATTGCTTCACCCAACAGAAACATAATCCATAGCAACCAAAATGTAGAGGTTGTTGTAGGACGAGATAAAAGGCCACATGAAATCAATTCCCCAAACGTCAAATATTTCTACCTCGAGAATGTTGTTTAGAGGCATCTCGTGTTTCTTAGAAATGTTACCAACTCTTTGCTTTTGTCACGATGTGAAACAAAGAAATGTGCATCTTTAAACAAATTTGTCCGGTAAAAACCAGATTGAAGAACCTTAGCATGATTCTTTCTTTTCCAAAATGGCCACATGGGCTAAAGAATGACAATGTTTAAGTATATTTTAAATTTCTTCCTTTGGGACAATACGATAATTTGATGCACATGATGCTTAAGCAAGTAAGGCTCGTCCCATAAATATTACTTAACATCGTGTAAGAATTTTTCTTGTTGGAAAGATATTGCGGTGAGAGCACATTGCTTACGATGTAATTAACATAGTGCGTACCATGGCAGCGCATACATGATCAAGGAAAATAATTGCTCATCGGAAAAGTCTCACCAATGATAGTCTTGTCCACGGCTCCATCATTATTCTCCAATCTCGATAGATGATCAGCCAACGATTTTCGGTTCATCTCTTATCCTTGATCTCCCAAATCAAATTCTTGAAGAAGGAGGATCCATCTAATCAATCTCGGTTTTGCATCTTTTTTAGCCATAAGATATTTTATAGCAGAATGATCGGTATAAGCGGTCACTTTAGTTAGATTAGGTAGGAACAAAACTTTTCAAAAGCATATACAACAACAAGTAATTCTTTTCGGTGGTAGCATAATTCGGTTGAGCTTCGGTCAAAGTTTCTTTGGCATAGTATATGGCGTGAAAAACTCTCTTTTTTCGTTGTCCTAAAATAGCTCCTCTACAAAATCACGGCATCGCACATGAGCTCAAAAAGGTAGATTCCAATTTGGAGCAACAATGATGGGAGCCGTGATCAGCTTTTCTTTCAAAACCAGGAAAGCTTGAAAACACTCTTCGTCGAATGTGAATTTTGTATCTTTTCCAAAAGATTACAAAGAGAACTTTGATATCTTGGAAAAAAATCTTTTATGAAACGCCTATAGAATCTGCATGACCAAGAAAACTTCTAATTCCTTTCACCGATGTTGGAGGCGGTAGTTTCTCAATGGTTTCAATCTTTGCCCTTATCACTTCAATTCCTTTGAAAGCGAAATTAGATGGCGAGGACATGACACCTTCTTCTACCGTAGTGGCATTTTTCCCAATTTAAAACCAAGTTTGTTTCTTCGCATTTTTGTAGGACCAAAGAAAGGTTATGCAAGCACCTATCAAATGAATCTCCAAACACGAGAATTCATCCATAAATATCTCAATAAAATCTTCCACCATGTTGAAAAGATAGCCATCATTACACCTTTGAAAAGTGGTAGCATTACACAATCCAAGCGGCATTCTTCGGAAAGCAAAAGTTTCATATGGACAAGTGAAAGTGGTCTTCTCTTGATCCTCGGTGCGATAGCAATTTGGTTATATCCGAGAATATCCAACCAAGAAACAATAGAAAGAATGTCACCTTGCCAATCTGTCTAGCATTTGGTAAATAAATGGAAGGGAAAATGATCCTTTCGAGTGGCCTTGTTGAGCTTAGATAATCCGTACATGCACACCTTGAACACTTGTCACCTTTCTTATGGGAATCAGCTCATTATTTCTATTAGTCTCCCTTGTAATTCCTCCTTTCTTTGGAACACAATGAATTAGGCTAACCGAGCTATACGAAATAGGATAGATAATACTGTACGTCTAACCACTTAATGATTTCATTTTTACTACCTTCTTCGTGATTGGATTCAAGCGAGCGTTGGTGCTCGATAGTAGGCTTGATATCTTCCTCGAAACAAGATCTTGTGCATTCATAGTGAAGGGCTAATTCCTTTAATGTCGACTATAGACCTTTAATGCTAGCTTGTAATTTCTCGGCACTCTTGTTCTACTTTCTTGATCGTCATGCAGAGATCTTTGAAATAATCACGAGGCATTGTAGTCATTTCACCCAAATAAGCATACCTTAGATGGGTGGGCGGTGGCAAGCTCTAATAATGGTTTATGTTCGTACATGGCTTCGTATAGGTGAACTCCAGGACGGTGTTACAACTTGTGATGCATCTTCTTCGGTTTGAGGACTAAAGAGTTGTAGAGATGCCTTAAGTAACTTGAGATATTCAAGAGAATCAAAGTTATCAATAATATTGTCATTCACAAGTGCAAGTTCCAAAGCATCGGTACTGAGTTTTCCCACTGAAAATTGCTTTCAACTAATGCATTCATAGTGTCAACTCGAAGGCAATCATCGGATTCTCTTGGAAATTTCATAGCTTTAAAGACGTTGAAAGTTACCTCTTGGTGTTGGACTCCAACGTAGTCCATTTCTTTTTTTGAACATCAAATCAAAGTCCTGCCCGATTCTAAAAATGGTCTCACTAGAATGATAGGAATCTCTTTATCTTCGTCCATGTCAAGAATTATGAAATGCGGGAAAGATAAACTTGTCTACCTTGACAAACCACATCTCTATAATGCCTCTGGGGTATTTCAAAGACCTATCGGCCAGTTGAAGAGTCACGGTGGTGGGTTGTGCCTCTGCAATCCAAGTCTTTGGTAGATGGAAAGTGGTATCAAATTAATGCTTGCACCCGGATCGCCTGGCTCTACCAAACATTTCTCACAATAGTGCGGGGAATGGGTAGAAACTTCCCGGATCTTTAAGCTTAGGTGGTAGCTTCTTTTGAATGATGTGACTTACCTTCTACATGTAAACTTGAACAGTCTAAAATCACCTACTATTGCTTGAGACAAAATGTCTTTCATAAATTTCCACGTAAATGGGCATTTCTCCAAGGCGTCGACAAAAGGAATGTTAATATGAAGTTTTTAAATACTTGAGAAACTTGGAGAAGCTTGTTTATCAAGCTTTTGCTTATGGGTATTTGAGGAAATGGAATTGGTGGATTATGAGGCTTGAGGTTATCTAAAATTTGTTTTATTATAGGATTTTCTGTTAATTCATTCTCTTTGATTCTGTGATTAGCTTTTTCTTGTTTTTAAGATTAGCTCTCCATGACAATAAGAGTCGGTGGAGAAATGGGCTTTTGTATTTCTTCTAGCTCTTTTCCACCCTGATAGCGCTTTACAATGCTCTTTTCCCTACTTTTTGGATTGATTTCGGTATCACTAGGTAAAGATCCTTGAGGGTGATTGTTGTGTAGTGATTGCCCCAATTGAACTTGAGATTTCTAATAGATGTTGCACGATTACGGAGAATGATACCGTTCTTAGCCATATATTGGTGAACATATCTTCCAATGAAGGTTTTCTCTTGTTGAGGGACTTGGTTATGAAAACACGGAGGATGAGTGGGCTTCGTAGAAGATGAGTGGCCTTGATTATTACTCAAGAAAAATTAGGGTGATTCTTACCACTGGATTGTATGTGTTGGAATAGGGATTGTTTTGATTCCTATTATAATTGGAAACAAAATTGACCCGAGGTCGAGTTGTGAGGACATCTACCATTTTGGCGTGATTTCCATTGCAAATTTCACGTACAGCAAAGGACTCACGAATAGAATGGACTCATTAGTATCCATCTTTTTCACCAAAGTAGATACTTGTGCGATTAAAGCGATCGTAGCTTGTCGATCTCATGAATTCTAGTGCTTTCTTAGGCAACATCCTACGATGGCCCTTCGTAACTATTTGAAGCCATTTCTCTAATAAGTTGTAGAAGCCGTCAATTGATTTCCCGGCAAAGAGCACCAACTGCTGCAGCGTCGATCATAGTTCTAGTTTGACCCGTCAAACTATTATAAAATGTTTGAACTTGGAAGGCGCCCGGTGTCCGTGGTGAGGACATCTTCAGTAGCTCTTTGTACCTACTCCCGTACTTAAATATAGTGACTCTGAGTCAAAGCGCATGAAAGCGGTGATTTCATTCCTCGTTCGTGCGAGTCTTTCTTAGGTGGAAAATATTTGGCCAAAACTTTGCGCCAAATCCTCCCAGTAGTGATAGATCGCACGTAGCGATGAATTCAACCAATTTTTAGCTTTTTCCTTAAGTGAAAAAGGAAAAAGTCTCAACGAATGGCATCATCGGTTGACTCCGTTATACCTAAAAGTGTCCGCAAATCTCTAGAAAATTGGCAATATGGGAGTTTGGATCATTATGGGGTAAACCTGACAAATTGTCTACAGTTTGAATCATATGAATTATGGCGGGCTTAATTTCAAAATTATTAGCTTGAATTGAAGGTCTTCTTATGCTTGAATGGATGCCACCTGACCATTGGCACTCCGTAATCTCTTAAGGATCTTGGTTCTTGACTTCAGAATTTCATTATCCATAGCTAGATGTTCTAAGGTTTCTTGTTTATTATTTTTTCTTTAGGTTCAAAATAGTTACATGAATTTCTAGATCTAATGGAACTAAGTCAAGATTTCTTATCGTCGTATTACAAAGTCCCAGCTACATCCAAAATTAAATCTAATAAAATATATAAATTAAATTTAAAACATAAATAAACACACAAATCCAAGCAAGTAACTTGTTAGCAATTAAACAACTAATATTTTTTTGAATTAAAAATAAAATTAATTGGTATTAATATCAACAAAATTAGTAAAATAAATCCCGACATGACGCGAAAACTTGTTGTGTGTTTTGGAACACACATAAAAGCGTGCAAGTATACGGTCGCAGTAATAAAGATTTGTAAGTAAAAGTATCGTTCCCACGAGATTTGTTACTATAGTTTGTTGAGTACTAAAATTGTATCTCTACGATTTTATCCAAAACAATTGTTGATTAAGAAAAGGTTTAAAAATAAAATAAAGAAATCTAGGATTGGAGTTTTTCACCAAATTATTCTTTCCAATCATAATATTTTCTTTTGATTTATCTTTTGTAGTACATTTAATTTGTCTACTGTAAACTTCTTTTTTTATTCATTCATCTCTTGAAACTCCGTATAAACACACCTCGTTAAATTAATTCACAATATCTACATGAGAATTAAATTTAATAAGATTCATTAAGTTATAAGTTTTCAAATATTACCACATACAATTAGGGTATATTCTATCATTCATCATTACATGTCATTCTATTCTGGCAATATACACAAAAATGTCTTTCTCGAGTTTATTTTTATGCCACAAATCGTTTTGATAAAATTCGTAAATAATCAAAAAGCATTAAGCACAAAATAGAACGAACAAATCGAACGTCTTATAAATCTATCAAAAATAATTAAAATCAAAGCTTCATAAATTTGAATCAAATGCAACCCTAGAAAAATTAAATTAATTCATTAAATTAAAATAAAAATAACAACAACTACATAAAAATAAGATGAAGAAGAGGGAAAATTAAAACATCATATATCATTAATATTTGGCACACGCGGAGCTCTGACAAAAGCCAAAAAATGAAGCCTACGTATTCTCTGATCCAAAAGCCAGAACACAAAATAATCTCCAAAACTAAACTTTGAAAAAAAAAATTTTACTCTAAAAAAACATCTCCTATTTATAGCCAAAAAAATACATCAGAAATATAAAAAAATAATAAAACGCGTAAGAATTTTTTTTTATCGAAAATAACACCCCGACATTCCCCTTTAAATCCGCGCCCTTGCGTGTAATTTCTTATTTTACGACACGCGTGGGAGAGGGCTGCGTGATTACGTGTTTTTCTTTTGCTTTTCACGTTGCCGAGTGTGTGTGCGCGATTCGCTAAAACAAATAGTCGGACACGTGTGCAGGATTTCATTCGTTGAAAGGTACGGGCGCACGCGACGAAGCACGGGATTGGAGCGCGAAAAAATGCGGCGGGTTGGAAAAAGGGGGTTGATTCGGTGCGGTCACGCTGATGTAACTTTTCACGTTTCGGCATATAATTTGATGAAATCTTACGTGGGAAACGTGGCATATTATGGTTCGTGGAATAACGCCGGCGCACGTGAAAGCAGCCTTGTGGACAAGGCGCGCGCGAAGGTGGGGGAAACAGGCGCAGCGCGTTAGCAACGTGGATCCCATGCACGCGGCACGACTGTGACGGTGGGACCACTCGGACGAGCGTGTGAAAGCGCGAGCACACCGATCGCTTTGGTCGGGTTTGATGAACACGCGCGAATACGGCCGTTGCGTCTTTGATCGGACGGTCCACGTTGGGCGAGTGTGATCTTGCACGTGGACTTCGTCTCTCTGCAACGAAAATTAAACTTCAATTAATTGTATTTTGACCCATGAAATTTAATTCAAATTACATTTTGAACTTTCTTAAATTACAGTTAAGCCACTTTAATTTTTAAATTAAATTTTTAAACTTTAAATAATTATAATTAAGCCCAAATTTAATTTAAATTATACTTTCGATTTTTATAAATTGTAATTAAGAACTATATTATTTAAAATTATACTTGTGGACAAAAATATGAAATTAAGTACATTTTCGATACAAATTATTTAATTTTATTAAAAATGTATTTTTAATGCATAAAAGGAAAATATTAATTTATTTAACAAAAATTAACTAAATATTAAAAGAACATAGAAATTATCATTACTAAAATTGATGAATATAACAATATAAAATACAGTTATCAAAGAGAAGGGGGAACCACAGTCTTAAAAAGTGCTTGAGAAGCTATATGAGAAAGGGAAACAATGGGAGTACAGAGAAGTAAAGTACCAGTGTTTATAGAACTATCAATGCTAACCTTACAAGAATCATGATCTAAAATGGGAGTAGAAGAGGGGTAGACCATGGATGGTACAACCTTTGTATCACCACTAAAGGGATCAATATGAATGCGATTAGAATTTAGTCACATTATGAGAACTAGTAAGAATGGAAAAGAAATGTATATGCTCAAGGAACACAACATGACAAGAAACACAAAACTTTTGGTTAACTAGATAAAAACAACGATATCTCTTTCAACTTGCACCATAACCTAGAAAAACACAAATGGTAGATCGTAAAGAAAATTTATTGTGTTCAACGTGAGGTTGAAAGCAAAGAATGTAGATCCAAAGACACGTAATGTAGAGTAATCATGAGTAGAGCCATGCAACTTTTCAAAAGGAGACAAACCTAAGTTATGTGAGCTTGGACTTTTATTAATCAAATAAGTAGTAGTAAGGATTGCTTCTCCACAAAACTCACTTGAAACATGTGCAAAAAATAAAAGAGAGCAAGCAGTTTCAACAATGTGCCTATGTTTCCTTTCAGTAGTACCATTTTTCTCAAGAATGTATGTATAAGAAGTTTGGTGGATAGTACCATATAAGGCAAGCAGTTCAATAAAAGACTTAGATGTATGCTCCCTACCAAAATCACACCAAAAATATTTGATGACGGTAGAATATTGAGTTTCAACAAAGACTTAAAAATAATTGTAAATAGAAAAAAAATCATAATGATGCTACATAAGATAAATCTCATAATAATGAGTGTAATAACCAATAAAAGAAACATAATAATAGGACTCCCTTTTGTAGTCTAAGGAGAAGATCTTCATACATCATAATGAATCATGTCAAAAGGTACAACAAAAGAGGAAATAATATTATCAAGAGGTAAGGTAAATTTTTTTACCAATCTATAGCTACAACAATTAGAAATATCATGAGTTTTTAAATCTTCTACTACTCATGTAAAAACTAAATATTTTAAACGAGATGCAAAAACATGACCAAGATAAAAATGCCACAAATAAAAACTCGAGGATGAAGGACTCAAATAAAAATATGAAATATCATGGATCATTTACATAATAATCAATAGAAGAAAAGAAGACTAATTACTCAAAATGACACAATTGATTAACACAAATAAGATTTAAAGTAAGACTAGACATTTTTGAGAGACATACTAGGTATAACAATGGAACCAATACTTGTTGAAGGTATGTGAGTACCATTAACAATCATAATTGGCATATAAGATTTGGTAGATAAAGATACAAATGATGAAAATGATGTGACATATGGTGAAATGTGCCAAAGTTTGAGACCAATAAGGAAGAAGACAAACAAGAAGAATTAGAAGGTGAAAAACTTATATGAGAGGAAACATACATAACATATGACTGTGTTGCAAGGAACTTCTAAAACTAATCAAGCATGATTGGTTCTAATGGTGGTGAAAACATTATAATATTAATTGAGATGGCCTATAGGGAAACTATTATTGTTGTGATGGATTTCTAACTCTTTGTTGTTGATTGGCCTATTCAACTTAGGACATTGAGCTTTCTAGTGACCCTTATGCTTACAAAATGTACATTCATTAGATCTAGCTCTCAAAGAATTTACATTATTCTTACTAAAAGGTGTTCTTGGATGTGTCATTAAGATAGATGGGTTAGGTGCAGGGAGAATTCCCTTCCTAACCTGTGATTTAAAACATATCTCATTAGTCAATAATTCACTAACTATTGAATCAATAAAAGGAAGTGAATTATCATGTAAAATGCTTCCACGATGCCCTTTAAAATCATCATGAAGAGCCATTAAAAACTTATCTAATCATTGCTATTCTTTATGGGAAATATAAGGTGTAAAAGCTTGTAATTTTGATGACTTCGTGAATGCTAATTGATCTCATAGATCTGTCATAGTTAATATAAATTCTTGACTATTCAGATTCTTTTATTCTAGGATTCAAATATCATATTCTAATTGATATTGCTTTGCAAAATTAGACTATATGTATGGTTTAGCTAAATGACCCCAAACATCCTTTGCATTCTCATACTTCGCCAAAGGACATTCTACTGAATGATACATACTGTTAAATTTGTGCAAAGAATGTAATGGTAACCTAAATAGAGTTATTTCAAGTGTCTTAATTGATAATAGGAGTAAAAAGGGATATCAAAACAAGAATAGTGACAGTCCAAATGTATCAATTCATGTATCATAAAATTATTAATCAAAGTTATATTTTTTGAATTAGCTGCATCCCAAGCTTCAAACAAATCTGCATACTTCTAAGCTTTCATAACTATAGGTTTTGTAGGTACCAGTAACACAAAATCCCACATCTTTTTACCATTCAATTTTTTTCATCATATAACTCCAATAAGAGTAATTCTTCTCATCTACCTGCACAACAATTATCTAAAGTGAATCATCCTTACCTCTAACCATTGTGAAAATATAAACAGATTGTAAAAATCCAACAAATTGCAAACGAATCAACAAATAACAATCAACTTTCAAATTAAGAAAGAATGTTCAAACGTTAGACAAACTTGAAATTTACTAATTGAATAAAACAATGAAAAACTCATAGCGATCAATAAAGTACAAATTGAACATCTACGAACGTACAAATATTGTTGTCAAAATTGTTGTGTATGGTATTTATAGTTCTGATATCATGTGCAATTTAATAGCACAGTTTTAGATATAAGAAAAAGAGGTCAGTGTTTTTATTATTCAAAAGTTAAATAAAATACAAGAAAAAAAGAGATTATATAGAATTACAACTAAAAGTACTAAACAATTGTAATACTTTTAATAAAATTAATAAAATAGATTAATTAATCTAATAATAAGATAAGTAACTCTATTAGTTTTAGAATAAAAGATTCAATATAGTGTGTATTTATGCTTAATAATGAAAAAATATAAAAATAATATGCTTAATAATTTAAATGCACAATTTTAACATCATCATTTTTAGATTTAAGATTAATGATTTAATGATTAATAAATGAATATTATTAGTAAATCGATATTTTTTTTCTTATTTAAAATCTGTATTTTAATTAATAACGGTTAATTTTTGTCAATTTTATTCTTAATTATAAATATTTAATCATTAATTTTTATATATTTTATTATTAATTATAAATAATATATATATATATATATTAATTTGAGTGTATACATATATAAAATTTTTGGGAAATGAAAAAATGGCAAAGGGATTCCATCCATTTCAAAGAAAATGAAAAGGAAAAAAAAAACAAAATCTTCGATGTATTGTTGTTTTTGCAGTTTTGCTATGTGACAAATTCTATTCATATTATTTTGACTTACGATAGTTACATAAAATTAGATATTTTGTCCATACCTCAAAGATTATTTATCCCAATAAAATAAACACAATTAAAATTATTTTTATTCTTATAATTACTACAACAATACATAATTTATGAGTTTTGATTTTTTTAGTAAATAAATGAAAAAAAAAACAAGTATAAAGGTTAAAATTTTGACCACAAATTAATTGTTAATTGTAGGTCTCACCATAATTCGTCTATTATGGTGTTCAATTCAAACCAAGAAACTTGGCGTAAAGAAAAAAAGTAAAATGTTGTTTACCTTAACTTTGTGATCATAAGTTGTCATTATTTTATGATCAAAACAAAACTTATTTGTGCCTATACTACGTCATAATCAATCTATCACGCTACCTCATTTATAATATCATAAATCTGATGATTTTTAGCCGGCAAACAAAACAATTAGATTCATTTTTATAAAATATTTTAATAAAAATATAACTAAAATAATATTATTTATTTTTCCCAAAATAAATATCTTATTATCCCTCCCCCTATTCTCGCAAAAATCTAGTGTCGCGTTCCAACCTCGCGTCGCATTCTACTCTCTCGTCGTCACGTTCCAACCTCTGGACCACTCTCACGCCGCTGTGTTCCAACATCTATTCTACTTTGGCACCGCGTTTCAGCCTCTGTTCCACTCTTATCATAGTAGTTCCTTGATCATTGCTTGAATCTTTCTCGTAACATCAACTCATATTTTCTTTTATAAATGACTCCTGGTATGGTTTTTGGAACGTGTGTTCGCCTGGTGTTGGTGCTGGTTCATTGAGGTGGTGCGCTAGGGTGGTGTGCTAGTGCTGGTTCGTTGGGGTGGTACGTTGGTGCCTGGTACTGGTTCTATTTTGTGAACAGATAATGGATTTTCTTTTTTTAGTTAAGGTCTTTTGTAGTGCTAAGAATATTTCTCCTCCATAAACTCTGAAAATATTGAAGCATCAATATTCCCTGATAACTATATTTTATATAGTTATTTTCATCTATTTTATTAATTATAATTACTATGTTCTTGATATTTTTAGTTAATTTTAATGCAGTAAATTAATATTTACTGTTAGTTTCTTAAATAATATATTTTAAGAAAATTAAATAATTTGAATCAAAAACGTACTTAATTGCAAATTTATGTCTGAAAATATAATTTAAAATAAAAGAGTGCTTAATTGCAATTAAAAGAAGTTTAAAATATAATTTGAATTAAAATAGGGCTTAATGGTAATTAACAAAAAATGAAAAGTTAATTTAAATTAAAAAAGGGCTTAGTTGCAATTAAAGAAAGTTTAAATGTTAATTTGAATTAAATTGGAGGGCTAAACTATAATTAAGGAAAATTATTTTCTGCGCAGGAAAAGGAAAGGAAGCCACTCTCGAAATAACTAGCGCACGACACCCAACGTTTGATCAGGAAATCAACAGCTTCGATGAGGTGCATGAATTGCAAACGCGACAAAAGAGAGTGGACTTGGGTTTCCCTGATTGCACGTTGCTCGGTGCACCGTGTGTGCCCACCTGCCGCGTAGGACGGTGTGTAGGGTGGGACCCAAGTGTCTCGCATGCGTTGATCCCATGCGGCGCAACCACATGCAAGCTCTTCCTCTAACCATTTAGAGTGTGCCATGTGTCTTACTATTAGAAAAACTATTTCATGCTAACTACATTTTTCATTTCTCAAAGTATTTGGTTTCTTATATTTTTCCTATATTCGACCACATAATAGTCATAGGCTTCAATTTAGATCTATACCATGTACCTTTATAGGGTATAATCTTAAGCATAAATGCTACAAATGTTTATCCATAAATGGAAAGCTTTACATATCTAGACATGTACTTTTTCATGAGACTACTTTTACTTTCAAAAATGTTGCAATTGATTCTATGTCATCTGTAACTTTAGAAACTTTTCCCACAATAAAATATGTTTTACCTATTGTCCAATATCTTAAACCTTTGATTGTGTTAGCTAAGAATTTAGGTCATCAATCTAATTTGTGTCCTACCCCAAATAATCCTTCAATTTCTTCTATTCCCAATTCACCTTATTGTCATCATTCTACTTCTCCTTCTTCCTTTTCTTAGCCATCCTCTCCTATTGTGCCTTTTTTAACACATGAGACTTATCAAAATCTTGATACTTTATATGTTGTTACTATCAATAATCATCCTATAATTACTAGAAGCAAGCATGAGATCTATAAGCCTAAACCTTAACTCTTGATTTGTCTCTTACTAAGCCACAAACCGTAAAATAGGATCTAAGTAGTAATAAATTGAGGGAGTCCATACAGAAATAATTTGATGAACTTATAAAAAAACATGGGTCTTAGTTCCACCTTCTCTAGGGAGAAAGATCATACAATCCAAGTGGATATGAAGGATAAAGAAATTGCAAATAAGTGTCTTGGATAAACTAATGTCTATACTTGTAGCTCAAGGTTTTGATCAACAACCTTGGTTTGATTTTAAGGAAAAATATAATCATATTTTTAAACTAGTGACTATTCTCACAGCTTTATCAAAAGGCTAGAAACTTCATCAATTAGACATACACAATGCCTTTCTCAATGGTAATCTAAATGAGGATGTCTATATGTCCCAACCACTTGGCTTTAAAGATGTACATTTTCCTGCTTATATATGTAAGCTATAAAAAGACATCAATGGTCTAAAACAAGCTCCAAAGCTTGGTTTGATACGTTTTCTAGTGCTCTATGTGAGATGGGATTTAATCAATTCAAAGTTGATCCATCATTGTTCTATAAATTCTCCAAAACTTCTCCCATTTATTTTCTCGTTTACATAGATGATGTTATCATCACTAAGGGAAATGAGGAAGATATTCAGTGCATTATTGATACATTATATTCTACTATTTCTCTAAAATATTTGGGCCTCTTTCATCACTTCTTGGGGATTGAAATCTCTTATCTCCCGAATGGGGATATTATGCTAACCCAATCAAAATATATTAGGGAACTACTTGAAAAAGCACATATGGATTATGCTAAGCCAATTGAATCTCCAATACTTACATTGCCTATCTTATCTACCATAGATGGAGAGTTAATGGAAAATTCATCCTTTTATCGAGTGTTGTATGTGGCATTACAGTACATCATATGGACTAGACCACATATAGTTTTTTTTTCTATCAATAGCACATGTCAAATTATGTCCAAGCCCACCTCTATGCATTGGTATACCATGAAGGGATACTCAGGTACTTGCAAGGTACCATTCAATATGGTGTTGTTTTTAAACCATCCTATCAACTTATGTTAATTGGATTTGCTAATGTTTATTAGAGCTCTTGTCTTGAAAATAGAACGTTTGTGTCTGGTGTATGCATTTTCTTAGGAGAAAATCTTATGTTTTGGAGCTTTAAGAAGCAAGGAGTGATAGCTCAATCCAACACTATAGCTAAATATCGAGCTCTTACTTGTGCCTCAACCGAAGTAATTTGGCTTCAAAATTTTTAAAAGAAAATGCATCTTATGTCACCAAGTGTTCCAGTTTTGTGGTGTGATAATTTAAGCATCGTGCCTTTGGCATCCAATCCCGTATTTCATGAAAGAACCAAAAATATGGAACTTGACATGCATTTCATTCAGGAAATAGTGCTAGCCAAGGATTTTGTTGGTCAACATATACAATCATATGAGAAAACTACAAACATACTCACTAAACCCCTTTCTATTCAAGCTTTTCTCAAGTTATGAAACAAATTCAATGTCATCCAACTCCCACTGAGTTTAAGGAAGGGTGATAATTTTCATAAACTGTAGTTATATTTATTACTTTTGTTGTATTAAATTAATTTACCTTCTTCCTAATTAATTTATATTGCTTCTGTGTTTTATCTACATGTGAGATTGGGATGAGTCTTTAAGAAGTCAGTATCTTCTTAGTCTGAAAATCTACTAGGTTTTAGACTCTTTATTATGATTTTCTCTGTTATATATGTTTGCATACTATGAAAGTATGTTAATCATTTATCAAATATGTTCCCACATATGAGGTTTTGAAATGATTGGAAATACTTTATAGGTTTTTAGTATGTATGACTATTTTGCATACTGTGTGATGTTTGCTATGTTTATGGATGCTGCTAACCTAGATAGGAGCATGTATGACATGCCATCAGTAGTATGTTTAACGTAGATTATTGTTTATTAAATGTTGGTTGTTATAGTTGTGTGTTGAATTAAGTATCTTGTTTTGTACTTTTACTGTGTTATTTGCTTAATTTACATTTATGTACCCTGCTTGGTCGAGTTGGAATAGAGCTCACAAAAAGATTACATGGGTTGGTGTTTTCACCTCTTATCTAAGTATCGGTTTCCTATTTAGGTCAGAAGAATAACTAACCTCTATAAAATTGTTCCCACCAGCAAAAATTAATGAATTATTAACCCTAATTATCCTATTTATACTACTAGGTTTAAAAGGAAACAAGTGGGATGTAAAATACTAGAAAATTGGGTGTTCACATTCATATACGACAAGCGGGCTATAACGTACATTATTCCATGCTATGACATAAGACCAATTTACCTTCCCATTTTACAACTCAAGATAAATCTTCAACGAAGTAGTTTATTTCATGCTACGATGCAGATGGATTTGTAGAATTCTTTCCTTAGATAAATCCTGATGTATTTTGTGTATAGTATTTGCATTTTGGTCCTCCATTGTTTGACAATTATGCTCCAAGTGATCAATCTTTCATTCATGTCACTTTGGACATGTGCTTCCAACTTTAATTATTTTATTTGTATCTTTTAACAATCAAAATACCTAGAATATATAAAAATATACCTTGTGATTCTTAAAATATATTTTGTAATATAATTAATTTTTATTTTTTAAGAACTGTGAAATTACTATAAAAGTATGTTTACTTATCAATGAAATGAATTAAATTACTTGTAATAATTTCCTTTTATTTGTTTATTTATAAAATAAATGTTGGTTGATTTTAAAGTGAGAAACTAGAAAGAAGTTAAAGAGTAAGAGTAAATTGTGTGGATCTCACATTAGGTCTAGATAAATAAAGAACATTATATGCACACATATCAATTATATAGGGAATACACATCACATCATGTCAGGAGGTATAATAGTAAAAACATAAACTAAGTTAAGCTCAACCACTTTGAGAGACCGGGTTTATGGTTTGGTCTTTTGATACTTCAAAATATTCTAGACATGTGGGGACACTTTTGAGATTAACATTATAGGTGTGAGAAAAGTTTGGGGTCTCAAGGTGAGTACATCATGGATCAGGCTCGGGCTTAAGCTCGAGCCTTATGCTCAAACATCTAAGTCTTTCTACTTTTGTAACTTTGTTCATAATATGTTAGGATAATTTTCTTTCTCTTGTATGAGAACCACATTCCCTTCGTGATCTTCAAAGATGATTCTTTCATAACATTCTTTAATTAAGCACAAAAGTCCAAGTCCAATAGTATAGTTTGTTGTTTTGTATCATGTATTGCTCGGCCTTTGACTTAGTCTTTTTTACATGTTTCTGTTCTCCAGGTAGACCCTCATCTTTGAGAAGATTAAAGATAGGTGTGAACCACGCGTTAGTGACTTCACAAATGTTTCCAATAATTTTTTCTACTTCTTCTAAAATGGCCTTTGCAAGGATTGTTATAGAAATTACTCTATTTCTATTAGCTTCAAGTACAGTGGATAAGATGTCCAAAGCATCGGCACAACCATTCTCATTTCTTGATATTTGTTTAATCTCAAAGTTGGAAAATTTTGAACATTCCTTTTTTAACCTCTCTACATATCTTCTCATCTTACTGCCTTTGGCTTCAAACATACCCAAGTATTGATTGACCACCAACCGTGAGACACCAAAGATAACTACTTCTTATTCTACAATATTATTGGTAACTTGAAATTCCATTCTCATATGATATTTTAAGCAATTTCCACCATGATCTATTATAAAAACTCCTAGTCCTATACCTTTAAAATTATGAGCACCATCAATGAACACTTTCCAAATTGGAATTTCTTTTACATCCATGCCATATACTTTAGGAATTACTTCATCATTGGTAACTTATGGAAATTAATTGAACTCATCAACAAAATCTACTATTGCTTGAGCTTTTATGGAAGTCCTAGACATATATTTGATATTATACTCTACCAAATCGACTGCAATATATACCAATCTTCCTACCACCTTCAATTTTATTAACACATTCTTAAGTGATTGAGAGATGAGAACTACCATCATGTATAAGCCAAAATAATTTCTACGTTTTTGAGCTTCCAATTTTAGAGTAAAAGCAAACTTATCAATTGTTGGATATCTACTCTGGGAATTAGTTAAGATCTGGGTGATGTAGTGACAAGGTGTTAGACCTTGTTTCTTTATGCTAGGAGTACGAAAATACATGTTCCCAAAATGGGGATGACCAATATAGGAAGTGTTCTCAAGTACTACTTGATTCCTTAAAAAGCTTTATCACAATTTTCATTCCAGAAAACCAATGTGTTCTTTCTTGATATCCTAAAGAATGGTATGTATTTTTTGATGTGTTTAGAAATTAATTTGTTGAATGCCATAATGTTTCCATTGAATTTCTAGATTACTAGGAGGCTTCATGATAACCAAAGCTTGCATCTTGTCTAAATTAGCCTCTATCCCTCTAGCAACGATAAGATATCCAAGGAACTTTCCTGAGACAACATCAAAATTATATTTTTTAGGATTAATTCTCATGTCATACTTTCAAATATCACCAAATATTTCTTCTAAGTATTTGACATGATCTGTAAGTTGTGTTGATTTAATCACCATATCATCCATGTATGTTTCCAAGATGTTGATATATAACTCCTTCATTCATTAAAACAAAAGGCATTCGAGTGTAATAGAAAACCCTCTATTTTGTGATAAAACATGTTTCTCTTCTTCTTCTTTGTGCATTCTGATATGATGATAACCATAATATGCATCAAGAAAACTCATCAAACCAAACTCGGAGGTGGCATTAACCAATTAATCAATACTTGGCAAAGGAAAACAGTATTTTAGGTAAGCATCATTCACATCTATGAAACTATACACATTTGAGGTGAGCCACAAGCCTCTTTTACCAACACAACGTTGGACAACCATGATGGATAATCTACTTCTTTGATGACCTTTATTTCTTTAAACATGGTGACTTGGACTTTAATCACCTTTTTTTCCCTTAGAAACTTTTTTTTTGCTTGATAGGTCTAGCATTTGGATCAACATTCAATCTATGGGTTATGACCCTTGGGTCATTTATAGGCATATCTACAGGTTTCCATGCAAAGATATTTTAGTTAGCTCTTAAGAAATGTGACATTTGTTCTCTAAATTATTCCACTATTAAGTTGGTGCTCAACTTTAAAGAGTGGCCTTCCCCTTTCACCTATAACTTATTAAATCCTCAACTCTGCTTGAATCAACCGATTCTACTAGGTACTCGCTATAGGTTTTTTTATGAGACCCATAATTGCTACTTTAGAACCAATTCTTTCATTTTAGCATTATAGTATCCCCTAGCTTTCTCCCAGTCGCCCTTTATCTCTTTAATGCCTTCCTTTATTGGCTATTTAATGACTTGGTGAAAAGTTAATGGAATTGCTTTCATCTTATGTATCCAATATCTCCCCAGAATGGCGTTATCGTGGCTTAGGACATCAATTGCTACAAAGTTAGTCATATAAATTAATCCAATTACCATAACTAGTAACACCACTATTCCAAAAGGCATAGGTGGTACTATTATTGATCTCAGTAGAGGTAACTCCTTCTTTATGATGTCAATATCTTTCACCCCTAATGCTTTCATTGTAGCAAGCAAAAGAAGATCAATCCAACTCCTAGTATCGATCAGGATTATACAAACATCGCATGACCCTACTCATAAGGTGACTACCAAAGGATCTTTATGAGGAACTGAGGTCTTATCATCACTGGTAAAGGTGATTATGGCATAGAATGGTCCCCTATGCAAATTATAAACATGAGGTGACCTACGCAAGTCTCAAGCATATCTTTTGGTGCATTATTAGAGGTTCCATTGATCCCAAGATTTCCATGTTTGATATGAATGGTCCTCACAATATATTCATTATGTGATTCTATCCTATTAACTAGCAGAGTAATCAGTCTTAAAGTTTTTGTAACAGTCTTTTTTAACTTAACTTCAGCTCTCTTTCAAGATTAACAAACTTTATGGCCTCTCCAAAAGCCTCTTCCATTGTATGTGGCACAGTTTTGGTTAATTCATCAAACAAATCTGAATGCATCTACTACAATAGAACTAGGACATGCCATAATTTCAATTTTTTCTTCTCTAAACCTTTCGATGTATTCCTTTATTGATTCACCATTTCCCTGGGTGATCGAGAAAAGAGGATGAGATTCTTTTCTTATAGGTTTGTTATGGGCATAGTTGGTAACGAACAACTTGGAAAATTGAGAGAAGGAAGTTACAGTACAGGGAGCCAAGTTATTAAACCATTTTTTAGCACCATTACACATAGTAGCTGTGAAGAGTTTGTACATCATAGCATCTCTTTTGTCTCATGTGACGCTTACATGAGCCATGGATATTTTTAAATGTATAACATGAGTCACAGGATCCTTCATTCCTTGATAGTCTGGATATTTAAGGGCATTTAATTTAATAGGTGGTTCATTGTTCTCTATTTCATCAAAGAAAGGGGAGACACATAGCTATTCACAATCCCTATCCACATCTAATGTGATTTATCCTCATCTTGCCTTCTATTAGTTTTTTTTAGGGCCTCATCTTGCTTTCTATTTGTTTCTTCTATGGGTTGCAAGCATGCCTCTCATATTCTCCTTTCTTCAAATAATTACTCATTTTTTGTATTTGGTTGCATTTTGCCTTTGAACGGATTATGCATCAACTCTAGCATTGTGTTATAGGATACCCTCCACTATGTTTTCAACTCTAGTAGATTCATTTCTCCTTTGAATAGGCTCAACTTATTCAATGTCATTAGCTCGACCTAAGTGAACATTTGGATATGCTCAAGAACATAGCACTTTTGTTCTCGTCTAGTCTCCTCGAGTTCTTTTCTGATCTCAAGAAGTTACTATGCTAATTCTTGTTAAGGGTCGACCTTAGTAGGTAAATCAACTCATGGTTCAACTTGAGCTTATTCACAAGTTATTAAGGTGTTGTCTTGTAAAACTATTTTGTTAGCTAGCCTCAATTTTTCCTCAGCTCGAGTTTCAACCATGATGAATGTAGTTTTAAAAGAGCGCAAGGTGATATGTTTGTTCATAAGGTTTCTCTCTCATGATTTGGGATGAATCCTAGAAAATATAGAGTCATAAACAAAAACTCAACCTTTAAATTATAAACCCTACGGTAGGCGTCAAAATGCTAGGATGATCCAATTTCAAAGAGAGAAACTAGATAAAAGTATGAGAATAAAAGTAAATTATGTGGATCTTATATTAGGTCCATATATATATATATATATATATATAACATTACATGTACACATGTCAATTATATAGGGTACACATCATAATGTGTCAAATGTATAATAGTAAAAACATAAACTAGCTTAGGTTCGACCACTTTGAGATACTGGACATATGCTTTGGTCTTTTAATATTTTAGAATGTTTTGGCAGGTAAGGAAACTCTTGAGATCAACACTCGAGGCATGAGTACAGTTTGAGGTCTCGAGGTGAGTACAGTTTGGATCAAGTTGCTTAAGGATCGGGCTTAAGCTCAAGCCTTATGCTTAAACAATATTTTTTTAAGAAACGAGGCCTACACAAATATTAGTAGCCATGTTACTAATAATTGTTAATATATTAACAAAATATTTTAATAATATAACTATTTTTATTTTAATTTCTTGACAACATAAAATAACACAAGCAAAAACAATTTGATCATTTACTTTATATTGTTCTTGTTTCTAATTCTCAATTTTTGATTCGTCATTTTCTCAACTAATTTGAGATTCTATTATGAATTAGTAAATGTGCACCGAGATTGGTCGCTATTTTTACCAAATGATCGACTAGATAGAAAAGCGGGAAGTACATTAATGCACATTGTTCTCTTTATTTTTGGTTTTTATTACATTTTTTTCTTTTTTATTTCTCCATTTAGAAATAATAATTTCAATTACATTTAAAATTCTTTTTTTATGTTACATTTTATACATTATTTTATAATCCTAGATTATTTGTGACTTAAATTGGAGCTTTAGGTAGTTGTCTATGACATTAAGGGTGTAATTAATATTTACCCAATTTTCGATGCTACAGTTTACAAATTTAAATTTTTTCCTATTTTTTCATCTCTTTTTTCTAATTAAATGTATATATTGAAAATGGGAACATATTTTCATATATTATCAATAATATTCAATATCCATAAGGTTCAATATAGTTATAATTATGTAATATCATTTTAATCAAATTATTTGAATAATATTAAATAACATTTATATATCATGGATATTATTCATGATATAAATATATCAATTCTTATAGTATAATTTTTATAAAAGAATTAGATATTATCAATTTTTTAATTTATACAACACAATTTTAGAGGTTTTTTCTACATTTTAATGAAATATTATAAGTGAATAAAGTTATTTTAATTATCATTTTAGAATAAATCATATTTTAATGTGGTTTAAACCTATGACCTAAAATGAGAGACAATTGGAACACTCGTTAAACTATAAACATATTATAAGGTTTTATTCTGGTAAAAGTAATATTGTTAGATCATTAGACGATGAAAGGGAAGAAAAAGATAACGATGAGGATGATATTATAAAGAGTAGTGATGATGGAGATGTGTGAACATAACATCTAGCTTTACACATAACCGATGTTTAATTTCATTCACTTGTGAAGCTAATTATACACATGCTACTCAAAATGAAAAATATAGGTGTAAAGTTTTCGATCCAGAAATGTGATATTAGAAAGAAATACACAATGAAACATCATAGATGATACGATATATGACAAAATTAGATGAGGAAACTATAACTACAAATTTATTTTCAATGAGTATTAATACAAATAAAAGTAATCTCTCAAGCATTATGGGTAGCCAAAGTTCCCTAATCATAAGGAACCAATAGGAATAGATCAAGTAACATATTTATGATATCTTTTTTATTATTTTTAAACAGCTTCTAACTACATGTCATGCATGACATAAATATTGATTGAATAAAGATAGTGTGTGTTTTAAACTCTATAAAAAATTCTTTTACATGTAATTATAACATAATTTCTTAATTTTTTTAATACTAGAACACCTTATTTTCAATCAAGTTACTATTTTATTTGACATCAAACTATTAATTTATTTAGAAAATTATTCTATTATATATAATATTATTTAATTTTCTCCATCTTAAATTATTATTTAAAATTTTAATATTTTTAATTTTTTGGTTTTTGTTTTAACTTTTATATGAATTTTCATCGATAGATAATATTCTAGATATTTTTGTAAAATCAAATTTTTGTTACGTGCTTAATCATAATTTTTTAATCCTACACTACATGTTATATCATTCACTTGAGTTTTAGTGTTTTTTTTTTCACGACTAACTAGTCTTTTTTAATATTTCTTTTTAATATTTTATAGTACTTGAGCAAACTATCTTAGAAAAAGTTACCAAATTCAAAGAAGATAAATTAAAACTAAAATATAACAACAGAAGCTTGACAATCATAATTGAGTTGTTTTTGAATGTTGAAAGACTATCGTCGAATTTCATTTGAACTTTAATTATTTAAAACTCTACTTTGATTACTTCTTCTTATTTTAATGAATACTTTTGATTACTGATATATTTTTTATGGAATTAACATTCTAACATATATTAGCAATATATAAAGTAAAAATAATTTAATTTTGTTCCACATTTTAGTATGACAAGACAAATCGTTAAACCAACCTTATCAATCTGACTTAAAATCGTTAGTATAATATTATCTAAGTAATCTTTCATAAATTGACGATCATTTTAAGTAGTTTTACGACAATCAACTAACTATTTCGCCATCTGAATTTGCAAGTAACGTTTATTAGCTTGTTTTTGTAAAGAATTTGTTTTTAAGTTATGTTTTCGGGATAGTATCCTTTTTTAGTCTCCTCAACTTAAAAAATACATTTTAATATCTATTTTTTAAAAAATAATACCTTAATATTTTTTAAAAATATAATATCCCTTTTATATGGACACAAAACTATTAATAAATTAGCAAAAATAATAAGTACAAATCACATAGGTGTTATTTCATATATACTCTATATAAAATTATAAAAATAGACTTATCTAAATATCAAAACCTACCTACTTTTCTTAGGTAAGTGTGATGGTATAAACGGTATATTTATTTTAAAAATGATACTTATATTTTATTTTTTTTAATAATTTAATCATATTATTACTAAAAAAATAATCGATAAATTATCATATTTGTTTTTATTTATTTTATTTTTATTTATTTTTTTTAATCTTTCAAGTTAAGAAGTACATTTTAATATCTATTCTTAAAAAAATAACACTTTAATATTCTTTTTAAAATATAATATCCCTTTTATATGTACACTTTGTTACATGTTTATAACTATTAATAAATTAGCAAAAATAACACGTACAAATCACATAGGTGTTATTTTACATATACTCTATATAAAATTATCAAAATAGACATTTATATCCTATATTTTTTTAATAATTTAATCATATTATTATTATTATTATAAAAAAATAACCTTATAATGACAAATTATCATATTTATTTTTCTTATTTTTATTTAATTTTTTTAATTTTTTAATTATAATTTATTTAAATTAAAACAATATATATCTAATACAATTAAAAAAAATTAATTTTATTCTTGTGCGGCTACTTTTTAATAATATTAATACTAAACTACAAAAAAAAATTACAAAATATAAATATCATTTTTAAAATATATAAAATATTATCGAGATATTTTTATCTTAAATTTAACACTCTTATTTCTCTCTCTTTCTCCCTTTCTGCACCTCTCTTCTCATTTCTCGCCCTTTTTTTATTTTCTATTTTTATACTACACTTTCTCTCTTTTTTTTCTTATATAATTTTGCTTTAAAAAAAAAATTTACCGGAAAATTTTACTTTACTTTTTATCTTCAACCGTCCAACATAGTTAAAAAAAAGTTGATTCAAAATCATTAAATTGATTAAAAAATTAAAGAACATGGGGTGATCTAATTTCCCCATATATTTTTATTTTATGAAAAGTTCATTTTAACCTTCAAAACCACCCCCACGGGAGAGAAATTAGATATTTTAATACAACTTAACATTTCTATGTAAAATGGATCAAATTGTGATACTACTAATAACTTATCTAGAACAAGTACGAATCCAATTTTCGGATCCCATTTACAGGTGCCATTAATAATCAGCTAACGGGTGGCAATAAAATTGAGTAAGTGAAAAATAAAATAAAAAAGTGTAAAAAGGAATTAAAATTTTATATCATATTTTGTTGGGTGTCACATCAATGGTACAACAAAAATAAAATTGGTGAATCGAGTCCAAAGCAGTTAGTAATCATAAGTTTAAAAGATAGGGTGAAAAAAAATCCACTACCATACATTATGTTATATCGATTCTCCTAATCTTTAATAAATTACAAATAAAATAAAGGCTCTAATGCAAGTATTAGAAATAACGACCTGAAGTCTAGTCAAGTGAAAATAGCTCAAATTCTTTCATTAATCATCAGCGTTAACCTTCTCATCATCCTTCATGTACTTTTCCTGCACTTCTGCAACTGTGAACCAGCTTGTAAAGGAAACATTTAATAAAACAAAACTACAAGTTACTGATTTCATTAATAATCACAAAGAAAGATATATAGTAGTACAATGAGCAACATGGCTCCACACAAACACATCAAGAACATAACAACACAACCACAATAGGCAACTATCACTCCATCGGCTAAGAAAGCAGCTGGACAACGCAAAGATCGCAATACATGAATCAAAGTAACGTTACTCACAATCTGTAAAAAGAAATAAAAATAAAAAAGTCAAAATGACAATCTGTAAATTTGAAAAAATGTTTTTATGAATTATTGTATATTACTCTGTCGAATTCAATTTCTTTAAGGAGATAAAGAAGTTTTATGAAGTTTGACAAGATAGGAATGCAGGGAAAATTGAGATGAAAACAATGAGTAATGCAACATATAGGAATTATCAAAAAGGGGAATGAAATGAACAAAATATATAAAAGAATCATATCATCTATATAGGATATCTGTAGTAATCCCAATCAACAGGACCAACTGCTATCTTGCTGAATTCAACTGCACTTGCTTCTATGCCAGCAAAAATATACCCATTGCTCTTATCAATCAGCTTTACTAGATTTCCTACACTATCTTTATCCTGAAAAGGATCTTTTGATGTTGAAGAGATTCCATAAACGGCTCACAAACCAAATCAACATATAAAAAGAGAGCAATTAGCCAAACCTGAATGTCTAATGTGGTAAAATTGACTAGACCAAAGTTTTCAATTACATCACATAACTCCTTCGTAAGCTTTCTGCAACAAGAATTATCAATGGTTGAAACAGAAAAAAAAAATTCAAATTTGAGTTACCCCATCACAAAATAAACAAAACAAAAGGAAATCACTTTCATTCTCCTAAAGCAGACATTTTCCAAGGAAATAAAGGACATAAATGGATTACACTTCTACAGATCCATTCGCCTGTAACTATATCAAGCTATTTTGCAAATGTCTGAGTTACAGCAGTCATTTTGCATGAAAATAAAGGTGTTGAAATATTTGAATTAAAATGTAATTTGATTTTGTAATTAATGCAATGATTTTAGGGAGTAGGATTCATCTAGGATATCATTAGAATTATTTAGAAAACATTTTGTCTTAATTAGCTTCTTTTTTTTTAGTCATTTGTACTATAAATTAACTCTTATGAAAAACATTATTCAGAAATATAATACAACACAAGTGTTCTACAACCCATCCTAAATCTAGGATCCATTACAAATGGTATCAAAGCTATACCATATCCAATAACCTCCGGTAAATCATAAACCAATCCTGAAATTTCTAACTGAACTTATTCCTACCATGAGTTTGAATGATAGCCCATTTTTAGAACTATTTGTAGAAAAATTACATGATAGAAACTTATGAGAATTAGCCCAATCAGTAAAATTAGCTATTGATGAAAAGGAAAAATCGGATTACCTCACTAGAAAGAAAGAAAAAAAAGAAAAAAAAAACCACCACCAAACCTGATGCCCTCCAACGTTAGAACTCAAAAAACTCAGTGATTACAACTTTAGCTAATCCACTCTATGGTTTCTTCGATCAATAAAACCTATCTTTTTGTACCCATAACTAGAAATATCAAGAAAGCCATACCAAAAACTTACTATAAGTCTTGTTATACTCCATGTCTTTGTGTTGACTTTCCGTATATAAAATACGATGTCAGTTATTTTAGTTAATGTATTTGTCTTCCCTTATGTAAGGTTGGTTATTGCAGATCAGTAATTCACACTCGCACATAGTTAGGTGCACTTTATATACAAACACGTTTACACACCATGGGATTGGGTTTTATAGTGCACATGCTAAATTGAGGTTTGTGCGATGTTGTCGCTTGCATTTTTAGTTCGTTTCTGGTGCGTGTATTTCTGGATAATACTCAGACAATTTTTGGAATTAAAAAATGTGATTTTTTAGCCCTTCCCCAACAAGCTCGCCACCACCCTCTTCACCACCTTTAGCGAGGTGGCAATCCAAGTTCTATAAATGTCTGTCTCATTTCTCTTATTTCTTACCCATTGTTTGAAGAGTCAAAATTCACACTAATATTTATATCTGTTTTCGAAATTATTTTGAAGAGCTTACATTTGAGAGAAGGTCGTTTTGTGGTTAGTTATCAAATCGTTATCTGTGTGAGTACGTACTTTGACTGTCTCCTATACGCGACTTAATATTTATAATGGACTATGTACCTATGTGGTTGAGAGTAGTTACACTTATAGTTACTGAACAGTGGTTTCCAATCATACTACATTAGGTGGTATTGGCTTTGCAGGATAGCCGAGGTCACATATTGAATCAAACAATTGCGAAAACAACAAGTAAAGAGCAACAATAGACAGTTTGGATAGAGATCTAACTGACAATGGTTTTATTGTCTATCATAGTTGTAACTGTTTTTTTGTTTAGTGAGTTATTTACTATTGAATTATTGCCTTAATCTACCCGAGGATATTACTACATAGATACGATCTTTATGTGAGTTTACCTCATTATATCGTCTGTTATGCACGATCAGTTATTGAACAAGTCCAATCTAAGTTTGATGTGTGTATGTTTCAACATATTGAAGCATAAACTCTGAAAACATTTATTGTTTACTAGCTTTTTGTTTGATATATAATATCTATTGATATAAGTTATCTGCATTGTTTGAAATTATAGTATCTGTACTTCTGTTGCATGATCCGTATAAGTGTTCACTTCTTTGTTTGTGCGAGTTAGGGTTGAGCCATTAAGGAGTTTACATCTCCTTACCCTAATTGTGTATCGAGTCGTGAATTCTTTCATACTCTAACGGTGAAGACTTTGCCCATCTTTTTGAATTAAAAACACGACTCTCTTTACCCTTATTGCGTATCGAGTCGTGAACTCTTTCATACTCTAACGGTGAAGACTTTGCACATCTTTTTGAATTAAAAACACGACTCTGAAAATTGAAATAAGAGGAGAAAGGGGTAGTAAATACTACTTGGAAATGACCTCATTACGGCAAGAAATTAATCTATGTTCTAAAGAATTTTGGGAATGTCCATAAGATAGTACAAGTTACTAGAAAAAATTGAAAAATGAACGTGTATTCGAATTCCTCATCAAGCTAGACAGGGAATTGGATGACATTCGTGGAGAGTGCTCAATTAACGACCTCTGCCATTGGTCCGAGAAGTCTTCTCTAAGGTGTGACGAGAGGATCATCGATGTCGTCCGATGCTCGGAGTAGTTCCACCATTGCCATCAACATCGCCATTGCCAACTCTATCCTCTCTCAGGTCTATTAGGAGTGGCTATAAAAGATCAATATTAAAGGTTGGGTAAGTCATGGGTTTGAGCAAAATGGGCCTAAAAAATTTACGAGCTCAATGAAAAATCATATGGGCTAAGTCATGGGGTTTCTCCTCCTTTGGCCCATGTCAATCAATATAAAACAACCTTTGGGACACAAGGAAACAGATAAGGCCATGCCCAGTAGGAAAAAAAAATGTGAGCACTATCCAAAACCCATTTACACTAAAAACACTTGTTAAGAAATTCACAAAAAAATCAGCTTGAAAACCTAGACAAAACAGATTTTGAAGTTACCAAGTCTTAGTTGACCACCACACAGAAAAAACTTTCAATCTAGCTCAACTAGATAAACTTTATAAACTGTTTTCCACTTTTCAAAATTATGGCCAATCATCTACAAGCGTGTTATCTGCCTCATTTAGCCTACAAAGGTAGTCACTTTAGTGCCCTTGTTACCACCTCTCGAACTAAAATCCCTATGATGGTTGATTTTGAAAAGTCAAATTATAGGACCAATACATATCATTTATTTACCACTTGTTCACCTTGTCCTAAAAATCTTAAGGTTAGAATAACAAATAGATCTTTGTCACCCGTTACAGGAATATGGAGTACTCGAATTTTGAATTCTATCTCTCAATTATGTACTCCATTTCCTAAACTTGTCTTGTAATCTAATTTCTCTTAACCAATTGACAAAATCGTCACTATTATGCTATTTTTTCCATCTTATTACCTATCATCGAGGACGACAATTGGGAGTATTAGATTGTGATGGTATGTAGTACTTTGATGAGGCTAAAATGAGTGATTGTAGTCAAATTGTTATTTGTGATTTTGTTTTTGTTCCAAGGGATAGCAAAATATTATTATGATATTATAGAATGAGGCATCCCAATTTTCATTATCTAAAACTGTTATTTTTTTCCTAAGTTTTAAATAATACAACAGTTAACTTTCAATGTGAAATTTATAAATTTGCAAAACATAAGTGAATTTATTTCCAAAAGTCCCACACAAACCTTCCAAAGTCTTTACTCTGATCCACAATGATGTGTGGGACCATCCTGTATTCTTAATCGTACTCATAGTAAGTAGTTTATTATCCTTATTGATAACCACATCGAAATTTGTTGGGCTTTTCTGTTAAGAAAAACTGAGGTTTGAAATACTTTTATTAGCTTTTTATATAATGATTTAAACCTAGTTTAAAAGACAAATACAAATTCTCGGCATTCATAATAGTACTGAATATTTCAATCATACCTTACAAGACATGCCAAAAACAATTTGGTCAAATATTCTTACTTAAACATATCTCCTTAATCATATGATTAAGCGAATCCTCTTTTGAAACCCTACTCCAAAAATTACAACACTTCTTTACCATATCCCAACTATAGTCTAATCTGACCCTAAAAGTATTTAGCTATACTGCATTTGTTCAAAACCATTCAAAACACAAATTCAAGCTTGATCCAAAAGCTATTAAATGTGTTTTTATCGGTTATTATCTATTTGAATATATGGAATGTGTTTTTATCGGTTACTATCTATTTGAATATATGGATCAACCTGAAGCCAAATCCATGAACAACTCGAGCCATTAGAAGTATTGCTCTAAGAAGACCCAGTTTGTTCTTGCGCCCACAACAATACTCATAGGGCAACACCCTTGCCTATGCAAAGTAACTTTGAGTATTGGAAGGCCAACCACCAATCTGAACCATAAAGTGGTCGACCTTAAATTAAGTTGTGCTTTTACATATGTAACCTCCTCACACGTTCTGACATGTACCCCTATATGATCGACGCATGTACATATAATGTTTTATATATGTGTGAACCACATATGAGATCCACACAATTCGATCGCAATTGTCTAACTTCTCTCCAGTTTATCTCTCTAAAAATAAGATCATCCTAATATTTTGACGCCCACCATGGGGCCCAGGATTCGAAGGTTGAACCTTAGATTCTGACCCTTTATTTTCAAGGATTCACATGAATTTTGAAAGAAAAACCACGTAAACAAGATCCCCACGTGTTCTCTAAGAAAAAAACTCATTATGGTAGGAACACAAGCTGAGAAAAGATTGAGACTAGCAAACAAATTAGCATCTTCTTCAAGGACCATACCTTGCCCGTTCATGAAGAGGCTCGAGCTGAGATCGACCCCATCAAGAGTCGACACGTAAATATATCAAGCTAAGAAGAGAGCCCGAGGAGACAACGAGAAAACAAAGCACTGCGCTCGCAATCAGACTCGGATGTTTTGACAAGCCGAGCCACCAACCTGGTTGATGAGTTTGGGCTGGCTCTTATAATAAATGAGCCTACCCAGGTCTAAAACGTAGCAGATGGCATTCCTCCTCTATTGCGATAGGGCTCAACAATGAACAGTTGTTGCAAGAGCGAAAGAGTTAAGAGGCACACTTCCAAGCATTAAAGGAAAAAAAATAGAAAGCAAGACGAGACCCTCAAAGAAACTAACAAAAGGTAGTTTAAAGGAAAGACACTAAGATGTTGATAAGGATTGTGAACAATTGTGTCTCCCCCTTCTCTGACAAAATAGAGAACAATGAGCCTCAAACCAAGGAATGAAGAACCCGATAATTCACATTCAACATTTCAATACGACTACGTCCCCTGTAAGCCTCACTCGAGACAAGAGAGATGTCATGATATGTAAACCGTTTACTACCACTCTATGCGATGGCTCTCAAAAATAGTTTAATAACTTGGCACCTTGTTCCATAACTTCTTTCTCTCAATTTGCCAGGTTTTTCATCACCGACTATGCCAACAACAAGCCCATAAGGAAAGAATCTCATCACATTTTCTTGATCACCCAAGAAAGTGGAGTCTGTAGAGGAATACATGAGAAGGTTCAGACAAAAAAGCTAAAAATAGCGAGAATCTGCACCAAAAAATGAAAAAAAAAGGAGAATAAGCCCAGACAGATCGAACCAAGACAAAATGATTAATGTAAATAATCGTTTTGCTCCGATTCACAAGGTGGGATGTCAATAGCCAAGAAATAGGAGGCCTTGAGGTAGGTCATTGTCCCCCTTTAAAGGTCCACCTTTAAGAGTAAGTATAGCTCAAACTATATTGAGGATGGAGAATGAGCAAAACGTTACAAGACCACCAAAAATGAGGGCACCTTTTAAGAATACATCTAAGTGGTGTGCCTTTTATAAGGATATAGGCCACAAAATACGAGATTGCAGACATCTAAAGAAAGAAATAGAAGATTTGTTATCCAGAAGGTATTTGGGTGACCTCATGGAAAACAATAGCAGAGGAGCTGATCCAGCTTCACTAGGTAACGGGATAGAGCCATACAATGAGGCTAATGTGAAGACCATCCATACTACACATGGAGGACCTGGGTTGAATAGGACCTCCAATAATGCACGTAAAAGATACGCTAAAGACTTACGCGAATTATCGCATTTTTATAATTTGAATAAAGGGATGTCCTCTATTACAATCACCTTCTCTGGAAAGGATGAGACCCCGTCCTCGCATGAAGATCCTTTCGTGATCACCCTATAGGTAAGATCCTACGATGTCTACCAAATCATGATTGTTGACCTTTTTCTATCGACAATGAAAGCTCTAGGTATGAAGAAATACGACATCGAGAGGATAGAGCTACTGCTAGTAGGATTCAACAGCAGCACTACCTATGCAGTTGGAACTATGATGTTGTCGGTCATGACGACAAGATATATAGTCATGACTAACATTATGGTGATTGTCCCCACCCATTACAATGTCATTATGGGTAGACCATGGATACATAAGATGAAAGCAGTTCCATCTACTTTCTACCAAGTCATCAAATACCCAACCAAAGAAAGCATAAAAGAAATTGTGAACTATATGAGAATATTATATTATATTAGTGTTGTACAGGCTGTAATATTAGTGTAAAACAAACTGTATTTATGTGTTGATACCAACTGTTATATTCCTAGGTTAATGGCCACTAATCTAAGTTTTTATTCCTATTTATAGGATTGTATATACATTAAAAATAACAGAGAATAAAGAGGAAGAACATACTCCAAATCATCTCTCGTAATATATTCTTCGTGATATCAGAGCGTTTCTAAAATCCAATTTTGTTTTCTCACCAATTCTGTCTGAGAACAAAAAAAACGAGCAAAAGCTATTTTTTGGATACAGATTTGAGCTCAACTCAGAGAGTGAATTTCATAGAGAAAAACAAAAACCTTCCTCAACCCAGTCATCTTCGCGAGTCATTACCCATAGCTCGTTGACCATATGTTCATCATCATCGTCGACCATCTGTTCATCTTCATCATCGTCCATCTGTTCATCGTCGTCGCCGATCATCTGGTCCATCGCCATCGTCGTCGATCATCTGGTCCCGCAAGCCAATAATTCACGCTAGCCATATTTTGCTTTTTGTTTTTTCCAATACCCATAATAAGCTACACTTATAATCTAACCTAACCTGACCCGATACAACCCAGCAAGAAATCTAAAAAAAATACAGCACATTCACAAAATTCAACCCACATATAAGCTATAATTAAAATAACACCAATGGCCACGAAAAAACCTGTAATTACTGGTTCCACAGAAAACAATCTTATGCCCATCACCGGTCACAAATTAAATAGACACAATTACCTTCAGTGGTCCCAATCCATCATGATATTTATATGTGAAAAGATGAAAGATGATTACCTTACTGAAGATGCAGTAACTCCAAACAAGGACGATCTGCAATACAGAACATGAAAATCTAAAAACAATATGGTGATGTTCCGATTGATCAATTCCATGACAAACGAGATTGGAGAGAACTTTCTTCTCTACAAAACTGCCAAAGGAATATGGGATGCCGCTAGAGACACTTATTCCAAATCTGATAATATGTCTGAACTATTTGAGATCGAAAACATCCTTCATGATCTTCGTCAAGGAGAGTTTACTTTAACTCTCTCACTCGATGTTGGCAGCCATTAGACCTCTTTGAGGTTCACGAATGGACATGTCCAGCAGACAGCATCTTGTACAAACAGATTATTGACAAGCGGGTTTTCAAATTTTTATTAAGGCTCCATAAAAATCTTGATGATGCGCACGACAGAATTTTAGGAACAAAACCCTTACCCAGCATTCATGAAGCCTTCTCCGAAGTCCGTCAAGAGGAGAGTCGGAAGAAAGTAATGATGGGTCCTCAATCTACCATTTCCGTGACTGGAGAAGGATCTGCACTTGCTATTTGAGGCCACCAGTACTCTCATAATACAGACAACCGTCCTCGTCGTGGAAAACCTTGGTGTGATCATTGTCGTAAACCTGGTCACACTAAGGAAACCTGCTGGAAAATTCATGGAAAGCCAGCTGATTTGAAACCACCTTCCACACAACACTTCAACAAAGTTATGGAAAAACTACCTCCAAATCTCAAGGCACTGCATCACCTGAATTTGCTCTGTTTAGCAAGGAACAGATTGATCTCCTCCAGAAACTATTTGAACAATCCTTGACCATATCATCTGTCACTATAGCTCAATCAGGTAACACCCTCAACGGTTTTAGTGTGAAACAGGTTATGAGACCATGGATTGTTGATTCAGGTGCTTCAAACCACATGACGGGTGATGCTTCTCTTATCATGAATCTTAAAACCTACCAGAACGGACACACTGTCAGAATTGCCGATGGTTCAGTATCCAAAATAATAGGAATTGATTCAACCAAAATTTCAAACTCCTTTACTCTAGATTCTGTCCTTGTTCCCACACTTGATTGTAATCTTGTATCAATTACTAAACTCACCCGTGATAAAAATTGTATGGCTAAATTTGTTCATAACCTATGTGAATTTCAGGACTTGGATTCGGAAAAGATGATTGGCAGTGCTAAAGAATGCTCGGGACTCTATCTCCTCCAAAGTGAAGAACCTTCAGCAAGACAAGCCCACCAAGTCGTATTCGAAGTTTCTTAAGTCTAATAATGATGGTGAAATCATGTTGAATCATTATCGCTTAGGTCATCCTAATTTCCAGTATTTACAGAAACTTTTTTCTTCATCCATTAGAAATAAAAATTCAAAGGATTTTCAATGTAAAGTATGTCAATTTTCCAAACATGTTAGAACTTCATATCCTCATCTTACACATAAAAAATCATATATTTTCTCATTAATTCACACTGATATTTGGGAACCTTCTCGAATCAAAAACATCACAGGGACATGTTGGTTCATTTCATTTGTGGATAATCATGCTCGAATCACTTGGTTATTCCTAATGAAAGAAAAATCAGAAACATGTCAAATTTTTAAAAATTTCAATACATTCAAACCCAACTTCAAACAAAAATCCAAGTATTGAAATCTGACAATGCTAAAGAATACTTCGCTTCCACCCTTACTGATTATCTATTAAGTCAAGGGATTGTCCATCTAAGCTCTTGTGTTGACACACCTCAACAAAACTGAGTGACTGAAAGAAAGAATAGGCATCTTCTCCAGATAGCTAGATCCCTCATGTTCACAACTCATGTCCCTCAATATTTTTGGGGAAAGGCTGTTCTTACAGCTACCTATCTTATCAATCGGATGCCCTCTCGTGTCCTCATGTTTAATACACCTCTCAATACTTTACTTTAGTCATACCCACACACCAAAATCGTGTCCCACATTCCCTTTAAAATTTTCGGATGTTCTGCTTATGTCTATATACATCATAGTGGCAAACTTGATCCTCGAGCCATCAAATGCATATTCCTAGGGTATTCATCATACCATAAAGGATACAAATGTTTTTCTTCTACTACAAAACGATTCTATAATACAATGGATATCACAATCTTTGAACAATATCTGTATTATTCCAAACCTGTCATTCAGGGGTAGAACATAGGCAATGAATACCAGCTTTTGAATATCATAACCACTCAATCTCCCACAAATCCTATCCCGCAAATTCCAGAGAGTGAATCAATGTCTCAAATAAATACTCTTACTAATCTCAATGAACCCTTAACTTCTCTACCAACAAATCCAAACTTTCTTGTCCCAAACAATGATCTTCTCGTCTACTCTAGGAGGAAAACAACTCAAGAAAGAGCGAAAAATCGAGCATATCTTGAGCCAGTCCAAAAATCCAACCCAAGTACAGGCCACTCCGACAATTCACAAAGTAACATCACTGAACCTCACTAGAAAAATTGAAGTCTTTGCAAATGCTGACTAGACAGGCTCTATAGTAGATCGCAGATTTACCACTGGATATTGTACATTCGTATGGGAAAATCTTATAACTTAGCAAAGTAAGAAATAGTCAGTAGTTGCTCGAAGCAGTACAGAAGCTGAATTTAGAGCTATGGCTCATGGGATTTGTGAAGAAATGTGGTTAAAAAGACTACTCAATGAACTGGACTTCACAACTCCTAAACCTATCAGAATGCATTGTACCAATCAAGCTGCAATAAGAATTGCAAAAAATCCAATTCATCGTGACTGAACCAAACATATAGAAATTGATCGTCATTTCATTAAAGATAAGTTAGATGGAAAAATCGTGGACCTACTATATACATCTACACATCATCAAATTGCATATATCTTCACCAAAGCATTAACTCGAACAATCTTAAAAGAATTAAGTTGTAAGTTAAGAATGATTAATATCTATTACCCAACTTGAGGGAGTGTATAAACTGTATGAGAATATTATACTATATCAATGTTGTACAGGCTGTAATATTAGTGTAAAACAAGTTGTATTTATGTGTTGATATCAGCTATTATATTCCTAACTTAGTGACCACTAATCTAAGTTCTTATTCCTATTTATAGGGTTGTATATACATTAAAAATAACAAAGAATAAAGAGAAAGAACATACTCCAAATCATCTCTCGTAATATATTCTTCAAAAATAAAGGGGGACCAAGAGAAAACTAGAGTTGTTATAATACTACAATGAAAGAGGTGATTCAAAAGTAGCAATTACAGTATAGACCTTGTCAAAAAAGGCTAAAGGGAAGATGCCTAATGGAGTCAATTGATTCAAATGAAGTTCGAGATTTACCAATCGAAGACAAGGAGAGGATCACTCTATAAAATTGAGCATCGACTTAACAACCAAGTCAGGGAGCAAATTCTCAATTCCTAGGAGCCAACTCCGATATATTTGCATGGAGGCCTGCCAATATGCTCGGGATTAACCCAAATATTATAACCCATAGGTTGAATGTTGATCCAAAAGCTAGACCTATCAAACAAAGGAAGAAAAAGCTCCCAAGAGAAAAAAAATGAAGTAATTAAAGGTCAGGTCACCACACTTAAGTAGACAAATTATTAGTGAGATAAATTACCCAACCTGGTTGTCAAATGTGATGTTGGTAAAAAAGGCTTGTGGATCACCTGTAGTCTTCACAGACTTGAATGACGCATGCCCAAAGGACTGTTTTTTCCTGCCAAGCATTAATCAATTGGTCTATGCTACAGCTGAGTTCAGTTTAATGAGTTTTCTTAATGCACATTCCATTTTTCATCAAGTCAGAATACACCCAAAGGATGAGGAGAAAATGTCTTTTATTACTGAGTAAGGCACCTACTACACTCGAATGCCATTTGATTTAAAGAATGCAGGAGCTATGTATCAACGTCTCGTCAATGAGATGTTTATTGACCAACTGGGAACAAATATGGAAGCATATATGAATGACATTGTGATAAAGTCAGCACAACATGTAAACCATGTCAAAGACTTGGGAGGAAATATTTCACGTAATCCGAAGGTATGGTATGAGATTAAACCCTAAAAAATGTGTTTTCGGTGTTGCCTCGGGAAAATTTCTAATATATTTTGTATCTACCCAAGGAATTGGGGTCAATCCAAACAAGATACAAGCCTTGGTCAACATGAAACCTCCTACTAACTTGAAGGGAATTCAACAATTAAACAGAAGAATAGTGGCATTCAATAGATTCATTTCCAAATGAACATACACGTGCTTACCATTCTTCAAAATGTTGAGAAAGAACATATCGATTTTCTAGAACGAATATTATGAAAGAGCTTTCCAAGATATTAAATAGTACCTGAGCAGGCCTCCAATCTTGATCAACCCCACCCCAAGTGAAAAGCTTTATTTATATTTGGTTGTTACTCCTCAAACTTGTAATGGTGTATTTCTTGCTGCAAGAAACAAGGTCCAATACTCTATCTACTACATTAGTCAGATCCTGACAGATGCCCAAAACAAATATCTAACGATTGATAAGTTGGCATTCACTCTAAAAGTGACAACACGAAAACTCAGACATTAACTCGACTCACATACAGTAGTAGCACTCACCTTACAACAGCTTAAGAGTGTGTTGACAAGACCAGAGGTTACGGGGAGACTGGTGCATATCGTAATAGAATTGAGAGAATATAATATCAAGTATATGTCTAGGACTTCCATCAGAGCACAAGCGCTTGTAGAGTTTGTTGATGAGTTTAGCAAGTCATCGGAAGTCACGAATGCATGGATCAAAGAGAAATACCAACATGGCAAGTATTTGTCAATGGCACTCACAACTAACGCCGAGCTAGGGGTCGTTGTAATAGACCATGATGAAAACTACTTCAAATACACTGTCAAGATGGACTTCCATACGACTAATAACATCGCAGAATACGAGATGGCCATAATTGATGCTATAATTGCACAGAAGCTCAGAGCCAACAGCATTGTCTTACACAGTGATTCACAGAGTGGCAATCAATCAATAGTTGGGCACGTTTGAGACTAAAGACAACAAGATGAGGAGATATTTAGAGAGGTTAAGAAAGGAATGCTCGAAATTTGCTGGCTTCGAGATCAAGCAAATATCTAAAACTGAGAATGGCCATGGCGACACTTTGGCCACGCTAACTGTTGTACGCAAGGTCAATTGTAGTTGGGTAATTTGTATAACAATCCTAACATAGGCCAATTTGGAAGAAGCTAAAAAAATAGTTATAAGCATTGGTCAGGCCACCAACTCATGGTTCACTTCTATCCTTAACTTCCTAAAAGAAGGAGACCTACCTAAAGACCGGAAGCTAGCAAAAGAAATCAAGACTAAAGCAAGTCGGTATATGGTGCAAAACAAAGAAATTGTATTAAAAACGACCCTGACCTGGGCTCTCAGGCATAGCCAAAGAAAGGGTCTCCGAAAAATATCGTCAGTTTCACTAAGCGAGAGCTGCTGGCTCCCATTCAAGCTTTAAGAAGGTTATCCCCACGAATTATGAAACAGGGTTACTAATGGCAAACTATGCTAACAGATTGCATGCTTTTAATAAATGTCAGAGATTCGCCCCATTATCACATATGTCACCAATCACAATGAAGGGGATAGTTAGCATGTGGCCCTTCTATAAATGGGGATTGGATATAGTAGGAACCCTACCACTGGCAATGAGCCAAAAGAGGTTCTTCTTGGTCGTCACAAATTATTTTTACAAATGGATTGAGGTAGAGCCCCTAAGAAGAATAAGGGAATAGGAGGTAATTTGATTTATTTGAAAGTCCATAGTTTGTCGCTTCAACTTACCCAAAGAACTCGTTATCGATAATGAAAGGCAATTCACACGCAATAACATCAAAAAATTTGCCACCAAGTACAATATCAAAATATGCCATTCAACTCCATATTATCCACAAGCTAACGGTCAGGTAGAGTCTTCTAACAAACTAGTACTCAACTTATTAAAGAAAAAGTTAAAGGGTACTAAAGGAAGATGAGTTGAGAAGCTACTTGGTGCATTATGGGCAATCAAGACAGTACTAATGAGACACATTTCTCGCTAGTGTATGAGACTGAGGTTGTGATACCAACTAAGATCACAATACCAACTATGAGATCAACCCTAACTGAAGACAAAAACACCTTATATAGAGCAACTGACCTGGTTCTAGCAAGGGAAAAAAGAAATGAAGCCTTGAGGAGAACGATTGAACAGAAAAGGAAGGTGATAGATTATTATAACAAAGCAATACGCTTTAAATCTTTTGTCATAGGTAATTGGGTTCTCAAAAGGGTCTTCCCTAACAAAAAAAGGATGGTTGAAAAGTTGGGTGCAAATTAGAAAGGTCCGTACAAAATAAGTATGGTGACATCAAAAGGGGCTTACTTATTGAAAAACATCGAGGATCTAAAGATAGCACAAGCTACAAATGCTCGACACTTGAAAAAGTATCACTTCTAATGAACTTTGACTTATCATTTTCAATGTATCACCTAGATGGAATGAATTTTTTAGGTTTTTCAAACAAAAAAGGATATCTAAATTACCATATCCCTAATCCCTTTTTTATACGGAATGACATTGGAAAAAGCAATAGGACACAAGTGATGAGGTGAGTCAACATCATAAATGAATATTATAAATGCACAAATATACATACAACACATAAACTTGTCAAAGTAACATTTTATTAAGGACAAAATGTAGTTGGTTACCAAAATAACTTGCACCTATACAGAAGAAAACAGGGGTCGAGCCTTTTCAAAAGTAAAGGGCCCCGAGCCCACTAAAGAACAAAGGATCCCTACCTCCTTCTCCAGCTTGTTCATCTCCCACCTTGAGTCCACCATCACTTGCCTCGAAGTTTTCATCCTGATTGTCACCCTCGTTCTAGGTTTGTGTAGGCTAATATGGTGGTGTAATTAGGATGTTAAGGATCTAATAGTAGTATTGCACAAGGCCTTTCTTTTTGGATTCTTTATTGAGAGAGTCCATGGCCAAGTTATAGCCGATCTCACTACTCGAAGAAAGCTACTTGGTCATGGCATCAAGGTCGCGCTTTGCTTTCTCTTATTCGTGAGCAAATGTGTCTTTGGCATCATTAAGCTCACGCTTACAAGCTTCTACCTCAGCCTCGAGTTTTCTCTGAGCTTTCCCAAGCATCTCAAAGCACCTCGAGTTGTCATTTAGCTCGTGTATGGCCTTGGCCAGTTTTTCCTCCTTGTCGATGACCTCACCCTCCCACTTGTTTGCCTTGGCCAACAACACAACATTCTTGTCTCAGGTAGAGGCGTGGCTCTCTTTTTTCTACCTCAATCTTGCACTTCAACTTTTTAATATCTTGAACTCCATTAAGCATGTGAATAAGTTGGGCTTGAAAATGAAAGAAACGAAACTCGATGTGAGAAAAATATAAATTCAAATGGAATAAATAAAAGCTCGACATGATACTTACTTGATACAAGATGATACCTGCAAAAAAATATATGAAGGGTGTTAGATTTTAAAAAAGCTCGGTCTAAACAAAGAATAGGAGGGGTGTTAGATTTTACAAGCTCAGGGTTCGTTCACAATCATCAAGGACAATTTCAAACCTCCCCCTAAAGTGGGAGGGGTCTTGCACTTCGTAGGTGCCCGAGATTTATAGATTATTCTATGGGGTGGCTCCACTGAGCCCCGTCTCATCAACTCACAAGCAACAAAGCATATGGTGTGCAACAATCTTCTCCACAGTGTTTTCTCGAACAGATAGTTCTCAATATCAACCGATCCTTTTTTTAGCCTCTAGGCCCAAGATCGTGATAAGAGAACCCATATTTCTTATCACGAGTTTGGTGTTAGCCCAGGTGCTATTTATCAACCTCGAGTCACAATATGACATTTCCCACCGACTAGACACATAGAAGTACTTCTTCTAGTTCGCATTCTCAAGAAGAATCACATTTATGCCCCGATCCTGCTTGACTGACATTTAGACCCTCCTTGTGTTTGTGTGATTTTGATTTAATACATATGCCTCATTGAACTCAGACATTTCCAACTCGACCCTGAACTTTCTACATATAAGGATGAGACAGAGCAAGCATCTCCACCCATTTTGCAGTACTTGTCCTGGTGGGAGTTGCGTCCTTACCAAGAACTTTCTTATGAATGAGTACAGTGGGAATCTAACCCCTAGCTATAAAGACTTTTCATGAAAGATTATCCATTTTTAGCTAAAGGTGGATCGCTATCAAGAATGCCTGGCTTAGGGATCATTATTTGAATCGATGAGAGAATATCATACATCTTCCTTAGCCTTTCCTCGTTCTGGAAAGATAAACCACTAGATTTGACCTTGACTTCCCAAACTTTGGTTCGACCTGTGGGTTCATCGATGTCTTTCCTCCTAATTTTTTTCCCCTATGACCTAGAGACCAATATCTAGGTCTAAGGCACACTTAACATAATTGTAGGTGTTGTCTAAGGTCAAGACGTAAACGTAGGAGGAGGCACAAACACGGTCTTATACTCACCATCCTACTTCTAGATTTGCTTCTTATAAAATTTCACCTTTTGGATTTTTGGATTTCGTACTTTTACCACTAACCTTGATAGAGCAAAAATATACACGAGGCTTTGAAAATCTCAGAATGGAAAGAAGTTATTATGGAAGAAATAAGGGCACTCAAAAAAAGGGAACTTGGGATGTGACAAAACTACCAAAAGGAAAGACTCATCTTATTTTTTTTTTATTTTAAGAAACATCATGATATATTTATATAGGATAAACTAATAAATATACTATCGAACTATCATGAAAGTTACAAACATACCATCTAACTTTAACGAATGTCAAAATAACACTAGAGTATTATTAGTGATATAAATCTATCACCGAACTCTTTATTATTAGTACAAATCTACCACCAAACTCTTTATTATTAGTGTAAATTTACCATTAAACTCTTTAATAGTTGTACAAATCTACCATTAAACTCTTTAATAGTTGTACAAATCTACCACAGAAAACATAACATAATGGTACATTTATATCACTAATTATAATTAAATGTTATTTTTGTCATTCGACAAAATTAGATAGCATGTTTGTAACTTTCGCAATAGCGTATAAGTACCCATGTCCAAAAAATGGACACATTATCCGTGTCCCAGTGTCTTAAAATTCTACGAAATAACAAATCCAACATCTGGACACACACCCACGTTGAATTCTTCTTCCCAAGCCATGTAACATAGCTCTAAGGAGCACGTAAGTCCGGCTCTAAGTCTATCTATGTTCATGTGAAGGAACAAGTAAATAGCAACATAAGAGATTGAAAGCTCTTTAATCCTATATCACAAAATTCTAAAACGAAATTTAGGGCATCCATCTGCTTCATGAACATGAATAAAATTATTTGAGATAATCTCAAGTGGCATTCTTGATGAACAAAACAAGAGTGATCTTTATGAGTTTACATTGGAAAGATTCTAAGACTAACCATACCTGTATTTAGCTGACCTCAGATCTTGATCAAGATGGTATTGAAGGTATGATAGATCTTGTACGTCAGTGTAAAAGTCGAGGTTAAAAGCTGCAACAAAATGGGGAAAACAAAAAAATTGAATTAAGTAAAATCGAATATGACACACTTCACGTTATAGGCTTAAGGGGAACAGAAAGTACCTAGCCTTCCATATCTCTCTATCAAATCAATCTTTGACAAGACATTAACATGGGGGAGTTCCAAATGTAGCATGGTCGATAAAGAAAGAACCAGTGAACTAATGTATTTCCCAGGGTCACTACAAAGATGAGCATCAACTAAATGCACTGCTGTCAACTGCATTGACAGTGAAACACTGAGGTAAACAAACTAAAATCATCGTAACAGACCATAGATCCAAAGGTCTAGGTTAAAGACACTAATAATCATTCTTGTACATAATCATACTTGAAGGTTCAACTTTTTAATGAGTCCCATGATAACATTCTTGGCATTCGGATGAAGAAAAAATAACTCCACTTGCCCAGGAAAATCAAAGAGGAGATAGTGATCTGCATAACTAATAGCACAATGAGCCGATGAAGCAGAGCATAGATAATTAGAAATTGCATGCAGGTTACGTTATCACAGTGAGCAATAAAGTAATAAATGTTTACTGAATTAAAACACAATAGTGGGAGAAAAATCAAAAAATAATTATGCATACAAACTTTATTTCTTGCATCTAGAGAACAATTAAAATATAATTATATCACCACAATCTAAGAGTCTAAGTATCATTCTTCTATAACTAGGAGATTCGTGCATTCATCTTCCTTATCACACAGTCACGCACTAGAACACATAAATACATTGTCCAGCAGTTATAATGCAAGCTCACAATAAATTTTATACATTCTTCCCACTTTAAGGGCTTTTCTGCATCCTATCCTTTTTCTGGTAACTCCAGTCACCATTTCAAATGGCCATCATCAGTCTAGCTCATATTAATCCTAGATTATTGAAACAAGTATAGCAAAAACAATGAAAATGTTGAACTCTGCTGCTATGATAAGTAGTTGATATGTAATCCTCGCTAGAAAGTCTACAATCTTCTACTCATCCCAACCAATTGGCATAAATAAATAAATAAATAATGAAATCAAGTACATATACTATTTATGAGGAATATCAAATCTCCAACAAGCTACCTTTAACCCTTGGAGTGCGTGGAAGAGAAAGAAAGATTGTACACATTAATTCAAAGACTCATACGGATTACTGACTTTAGTTATGAATTTATCTCAGACAATGCAGATCATGCCAACCTTTCAGAAGAGGCTCCAGTTTGGCTTGCAACCAGTCAATATTCTTTTCTATATAATCCATGCAATATACAAGGCCTGACAGAGATGATCAGATAAACATCAAAGGCTGCACGATAAGAAATCCATACACGCTGACATTGTAACTAAAGTTGTCCAGATACACCTTTAAAAGCTCAGAAAGAGTGCACCAACACTTATTATTCATGCACTAATTTCCGAAGAACAAAACAAAATATAAACAAAGTAGCAAGCCTACCTCCATTAGGACCAAGTGAGTGCTCCATCATAACATCGCTAAGTTTTACTAGATCCTCAATGTTAACGGCACATTCATAACTGTTTCTACATTAAGGAACCTTTCAAATGACATGTCACAAGCAATTAATATCATAAAAGGGAACTGAAACAGCCATGACCCATGAGGATACGGCAACTCATCATTGCCAGGATCCATATTGACTACAGCCACCTTCCTGCATACAACAATCATATAGGTTGTCACTCCAACAACATCGAAAAAAGGAAAATTCAATTACAGGTTCAAATCTTTTCAGAAACAAACATTAAAAAAATATGTGCATTTCTGCATTCATTTGATAGGATTAAACTGCATCAGGGGTTCAAAGAAACCTTATCCACTATAAAAAAAAATAAAAATTTACCTTCCAATAAGTTTGAGGAACTGAGACATTCCATTACAGTAGGTGGTCTTCCCTGACCCAGGCGGACCGATCACAACTTGCCCATATACCATCCTTGTTTTATTTTTCTTCCTTTATACGGTTTTCCTAGTTTGTTCAGGGAACATTAATTTTCTCCAAGCTTTCGCCGTGGAGACAATCAAAACAAGGGAGAGTTTAGATCATTAGTCAATGTGTAAAAAAAAAAAAAAAGAGTCTCACACAAGTTATTCTTATAACATTTTCTTATCTCATTTGCATTTCTACAAACAAGTTATGTGATTCACTAAAAGAACATACTCAGTGACACAAGAGGTCAAAGGTTTATAAATTCATACACAATAATAGAATAACATCAAATATTCTACGCAAAACTTACGGGATCACGTCCAATTGCTAAAAGAAAACAGAGAATATGACAAATTAAGGAGAAAAGAGAAAGAGCTGCATTGCCTAAAATAATTAAAATATAAAGGAACTGGGTAGCTTTTGTTCCACCTTAAGGTTGACTCGAAGAGGGACTGGAGACGGAAAGTTTCGGAATATACGAAAGCTAAAGATGGTTGAACATCTCAATGGCTGACCGATGGCTGTGGCTGATGCTTAGAATGGCTGCGGGTGGCGTCACTGGACGTGGAGTAGCTGGAGACTGGATGGCGTCGAGTGGGTAACCGGGTGGTGTCGACTGGGTGAAGGAAGAAGAACTGAAGAAGTGTGCCGTCGGCAATGGTGCTTGAAAAATGAATTGGGAAACGCGAAACATTTTGGGTTAAGGAAAGAGAAATTATGTACACATCCCGAATTTTACTAGATACACGCCCTAGTTCAAAAAGTTTCCAAATCAATTACCATTAGAATTAAATTACTGTTTTTATCTTGTTATTATTTTAAAATGAGGAAAGTTTGCTTTTAAAAAAAGACTACAAAATTATCTTAAAAAGGAAACTATAAAATTATCTTTTTCAAATATTATAATGCTAATTTATAAAATAACTATTTGTCACATTGTTAATGAAACTTTTTAATTTTAATTTAGCTAATTACTTTTAAAAAAATGGTAGATTGTTATCTATTTTGTTAAACTTTTCCAAAATCAAAAACTCTCTTAAAGTTATTATATATTAATTTATGCTTAAATAGTTTAAATTAAATAAAAAAGTTCAACAGTTTAAAAAACATAAATTGCATATTAAAATATAAAAACAAAATCAAAAATCAAAACATAACTGTTTAAACATATATTTAACTAGATATTCTCGCATATAGGATTGAGTGTTTAAAGTTAAAATAGGTTGTGTTTTCTAATTTTTTCCTTTTTTTTCTTTTTGTTTTTCTTAACAAAATATTTATTTAATTGAAATAATGAAAATAACATCCTAATCTCATATGTGTATCACTACATATGTAAAAATTTATAATTAAATAATAAATTATATTAAATTAATACATTTTTTAAATAAAATATCACTAAGCTACCACATAAAAAATATAAATAAAAATAATACTAAAAAATAAAATTATAGTATTACTAAAGTATCAAACCCTGTATTATTTTTGTAACTATTTATTTATGATTTTAAAAACATGAATGTTTTACCTCCCACATTTTTTTACCATTAATTTTGGTCATATAAAAGTATTTTATGTTATAGAATGATTAAATGATTAGTTGTTAATTAATATAATAGAATATTATAAATGAATATAATTGGTTATATTTGTAGATTTTCTTATTTTAAAAGTAATAGGTAAGTGAGAAATAAAAATAATTTCATATGGTAAAATTAAATAAAAATTAATATTGATTAATGACTCGGTGGGAATTAAAAACTAGCCAAATAAAAGACTAGTGAACTTATGTTATGCTTAAATGTTTTAACTTATGTAAGTCTCGTTGACTCTTCGTATATAAAATACAATGTTTATTTTATTATACTCAATGTTTTGTCTTTTTCTCTATAAGATTAGTTATTATAAATTAATATATTCATATGGTAAAATTAAATGAAAATTAATATTGATTAATGACTCGATGGGAATTAAAAACTAGCAAAATAAAATACTAGTGAACTTATGTTATGCTTAAATGTTTTACCTTCTGTAAGTTTCGTTGTATGTTGACTCTTCGTATACAAAATACAATGTTTATTTTATTATACTCGATGTTTTATCTTTCTCTCTGTAAGGTTAGTTATTATAAATCAATATTACACACATATACATAGTTATAAACACTTTATATGTAAGTATGTTTATACACACATACCATTTTAGGTTATGTGGGCTTTAGATGAGAGCTGAGTTTGTGTGTTAAACTATGTCGTTGCAAAAGAAGCAAGCAAGAGCAGCAATAGACAATTTGGATAAAAATCTCAATTGATAAAGGTATTGGTGGTTTTATTTTTTATTATAGTTGTAACTATTTTATTTATTAATGGATTATTTGCTGCTGAGTGATTGTTGTAAACAACTCGAGGATGTTACCACATAGATACTTGGCATGAAATTTTTATGATCAAGATATGACATATTTGTTTCTCAATGTAAGTATATTCTAGACTTACTCAAAGAAATAGGTATGCTTGGGTGTAAATCGGCCTCAACTCCAATGGACTCTAACAAGAAAATTGGCTCAAGGATAGACAAGAGACTTGTGGACAGAGGGAGATATCAAAGGCTACTTGGATTCATTATTTATCTATCTCACACTAGACCTAATATTCACTTTCCTATTAGTATGATTAGTCAATATATAAATAATCCAAAAGAACACATAGAAGTTGTTACAAGAATCCTTAGATACCTTAAGATAACTCTTGAAAAATGTCTTCTATTTAAGAAAAGTGATAATAGAGAAATCAAAGTCTACACAAATGCAGACTGGGTAGGAGATGTAACAAATAGAAAAAGTACTTTAGGTTATTGTTCTTATCTTTGGGGTAATCTGGTAACATGGAGGAGTAAGAAACAGTCAGTTATTTCTAGAAGTTCAACAGAAACATAATATAAAGGACTAACTCTTGGAATTTGTGTACGAATTTGGTTGAAAAAGTTACTTAGTGAACTTGGAGTATTTACGGAATAGTCTATACAAATGTTTTGTGACAATTATGTTGCCATTAGTATTGCAAAAAATCATGTTCATCACTAAGCATATTGAGATAGACACTTCATCATTGAGAAAATTGAGAATGATATTGTTCAAATCATTTATACTCTATAAAGGTTTCAAACAGATGACATTCTCACCAAAGCTCTCCCAAGAACCATTTTTGAAGAATTAATGTGCAAGCTTAGAATGTTTGATATACACAACCCAGCTTATGGGAGAGTGTGGATTTATTTCCTAAATTAGGAATTGACTACAACTACAGATAGGGAATCAATTTGGTATTAATATAAAACATCATGTATATTTATTCTTTCCTAATTTTATATTTATTTTTTCCTAATTTTTTTCTAGAATTAGATGATTGTATATTTAAAAGAGTAGATTTCTCTCTTACTTCTAGATTGCATAAATATTCTCTCAATTGTCATAATAAAATACACACAAAATATCCAAAACTCACATAAATGAGTAACTCTTAATTCAATACTTTTATGAGGGATTGATATCCATAGACAGAAGTATGATAGATGCAATAAGTATAGGAGATTTGGTTAATAAGACTCTTAAAACTACAAGAAATTTGATTACCACTATGGCTGCAAATGCTTAACAGTTTGGCACCCATTCCAACCCGCCACAAAAGGTTAATAAAGTGAGAATTTGTAATAATATTGAACAACAACTAAGCATTCTCACTTTAATTGTGTAACAATTAGCAATTAGATGAGTTCAATCGTGTGGAATTTGCACTAATATTGAATACCCAATAGACATTTGTCCCAATATTCAAGATCATAATGTTGAACAAGCAAATGCAGTGAGAGGATACCAAAGACAACAAAGGTAAAAATATAATCTCTACTCAAACACATACAATCCTAATTAAAGAGATCATCCTAACTATAGTTATTATAGAGACAATCAAGCAATTACTCGTAATAATCCACCAGGTTTTCCTTTTCCAAGAGGCCAACAATCTTAATTATCAAGTAAGACTATAAAATTCTCCTCGACCTCAAGGTAACTTTTTAGAGGATTTGATAAGTATAAAAGTATTCAAGAATGCTCAATTTGAAATGACACTATCAAGTTCCAACAAGAATCACTTAGGTTATCAACAAGGCATAAAATATGCTATCAAGAACCTTGAAAATGGATTCAGTCAGTTAGCTATTACCATTGAGAGACTAGAAGCACAAGGATCTAGTAAACTCTGTTTTCAACCAATGGTCAATCCTTGACAAAATGCCAATGTTATATCATTGAGAAGAGGTAAACATCTTGAAGAAGCTCACAAGGAATAAACCAAAGAAAATGAGACTAACAAAGAAAAAGAGACTAAGGATGAGCTAATTCAAGAACAAACAAACAAACAATTCTAACAAAGTGGAAAACAAGACACTTCATTACAAGGAAGCAAAACTACCATCTAAGGTACAATCTAAAGTTCGAATTTATACTTATGAACCCTCTACTCCTTTTCCTAGTAGGTTTGCAAAATCTAAGAAGGAGATACACAAGTAAAAAGTCTTAAAAACTTTTCAAAAAGTACAAGTTAATATTCCATTGTTGGATGCCATCAAGCAAGTTCCATGCTATGCTAAATTTCTAAAGGAATTATACACTAACAAAAGTAAGATTAAAGGTAATGATGTATTGAACATGGTAGAGAATGTGTCGACAATCTTACAAAGGAAACTTCCACAAAAGTGCAAGGATTCAGGTAATTTCACTATACAATACATTATAGGTAAGATAAATTTGAAAGAGTTATGCTAGATCTAGGAGCTTTAATCAGTATTATGCCTTAGTTTATATTACTTCAAATATTGGCCCTCTTAAAGAAACCAATGTAGTTATCAAACTCACAAATTGATCTAATGCTTATCCAAAGGAAATTTTGGAAAGATGTTTTAGTATATGTAATGAGCTTATCTTTCCGATCAATTTTCATGTGCTTGATATGAGAAATGATTCCCTATTAAGTCCACATCCTTGCTTTGGGCTACACCATTCATAAGAATCACCTTAACAAAGATAGATGTGCATATTGGAACACTAACTATGGATTTTGACGAAGAGGTTATTCGCTTCAATATCTTTGAAACAATGAGGTATCCTAGTAATTATAATTCTTGTTTTTTGTTGATGTATTTGACTCTTTAGTGTAAAAAATGATTGATATCAAAAATACAGTTGTATTAGAGGTTGCCTTAAGAGCAAACATGAAACCCAAAAATCTAAGTGATGCAGAAGGGGATATTGACAGAGTAGAGGAATTGAAGGATATTTTTGCCTCTATTGACTCTTATCCAAAAATAAACCCAATGTACAATCTTTCCTATATTTTTCTACATGTGTCTAATGAGAAACTTTTGCCTTCCATTATGTAAATACCTACCTTGGAGCTCAAACCTCTCCTAGAACATCTTAAATATGTATACTTAGTAAACAAAAACTTATTTACTGTGATTATATCATCTAAGCTTTCAACCATTTAGGATGAGAGTTTAATTTGTGTTTTGAGAAAATACAAAGCAGCGATTGGGTAGACAATTGCTACCATTAAGGGAATCAGTGCCTCTATGTGCATGTACCGTATATTACTTAAATATGATGCCAAACCAACAAAAGAACCACAAAGGCGATTGAATCTTCCAATGATGGAAGTGGTTAAGAAAGAAGTTATCAAGCTATTGGAAATTGGTGCAATTTTTCCAATATCAGATAATAAGTGGGTTAGCCTAGTCCAAGTGGTTTTAAAGAAATCAGGAGTTATAGTGGTGAAGAATGAGAATGCTGATTTAATTTCTATCTTATTTCAAACAGGGTGGTGATTTTGCATTGATTTTTGAAAGCTCAACTTTATGACTCGTAAATATCATTTTCCTTTACCATTTATTGATCAAATACTTGAGCAATTAGCAATCCATACTCATTATTGTTTTCTTGATGGTTTCTCAAGTTATAATCAGATTATCATTGTACCAGAAGACCAAGATAAGACAACATTAGTTTGTCTCTTTAGAACTTTCGCTTATAGACGTATGTCATTTGGCCTTTGTAATGCCTCACCACCTTCTTGAGGTGTACGATAAGTATACTTTTTAATTATATAAAGAGCATTATAAAAGTCTTTATAGATAATTTTACTATATAGAGAGACTCTTTTGATAATTGTCTCAATAACCTTACATTAATTTTAGATAGATATGTAGAAGCTAACCTTGTATTTAATTGAAAAAAAATCTCATTTTATTGCAAATCAATGTATAATTTTAGGGCATGTGATATTATCTAAGGGAATTAAGGTTAATAAATCTAAGATAGATCTTATTCATCACTTACCACCTTCTACTTATGTGAGGAAGGTATGTTCTTTTCTTAATTATGCAAGATTCTATCGAAGATTTATAGAAAATTTCTCAAAAATAGCAAGGCTTTTATACAGTTGCTCCAAAAAGATATGGTATTTGTGTTCAATAAAGAGTGTCTCAAAGCATTTAATATATATAAAGTCATTCTATTCCATTCACACCTTAAACTATTTCCAGGTAAGTTACATTCTTGTTAGGTCGGTCTATTTTTTATTACTAATATTTTCTCTCATGGTGTAGTTGAAATACAAAGCCCTAGTATCGACAAAGAATTCAAAGTTAATGGAAACATATTGAAGCTATTCTACGAACCTTTTAGACCAATCAATATAGAAGAGGTGACTCTACATGAACCAACAAATTTGGACAATTAAAGAAATATATGAGGCATCGTCGGGTTAGCAACCAAGTACTTTATGGGAGATAACCCACATGATTTGTTTTCTACTCTCTTTTTATTTATTTTTTCATTACATATATGTATGTACTTATATTGAGGACAATGTACAAATTAGGCATGAGGGAGTGTTAATACATCATCATCTTTATTTTTTATGCTTTATTAGTTTAACATGTTGCTTTAGGTAGCTTAATTTTTTTCTTCATTTTTTAGTATTTATTTATTGCATTCCTTAAGATATTTAGGATTAATAGATAGACTTAAAATCAACCACATGTTCTCTTTTTATTTTCTGACATCTATAATAAAATTAGTTAAACAATTTTAGATTAAAAAAGATAATGAATATTGATAGAGTCTTGACCTTCTTCCTAAGTGAAGGTAACTTTATGATAACTTTTTCTCAAAACTTGCATGCACAATAATTAAATTGGTGATAGAATAATCTATATGCATGAATTTATAAAAAATATTGTGAATCCCTTGAAATTTTGCTATACTTTTAATGAATAATAATAGGTTGTTAGAACTTTTTTTAAGTTTATTAAAGTAAATGCTAAATGTACTTCTTGAAAAATAATTAAAGCAATAAGATTAACTTCTTTAGATAAATTATCCTACCCATGATATTGTTGTTCTTTGAAAAACAACCCTTTTAGATAACCAATTTGAGTTTATGTTAGCCAATTATTTGTACCCAATTCTTATTATTTAAACCAAACACATTGACTATATGCTATGGTTCAAGGAAAGTAGAATTGCACAAAAAGAGAATAGATTCTATGAAAATGTTCGGATAAAATTTAAGATTGTTAGTTGTGTTATAATTGATTAAATGACCAACATATAAAAAGCAACCCTTATTACAATATGTACCCCAAAAAACATAAAAAAGAAGAAAAAAACCCTTGTTATATATAATAATAATAACGATGGGATAAGTCGAAAAGAATTATAAAAAAAGTTGTGTTATTCAAAAAAGTGCCAAAAATAAAAGAAAAAAGTCAATATAGATGTTTGGGTCCATAAAAATTTGACCCTATTTTATCGACATAATTGATTTTATGATAATATTATTTAGTTCTCTTTCTTTTACTCCATGGACTTATGAGCTTTTGTTTATTCTTTCCCTTTTTTTTATTTTAAACCAACAAACATAGCAATATATTATAACCAAATAAAAAATCTTTTGATTTTAAGAAATACTTTTTGGTAATTGGAGATACAATTTTAAGAAAAATTCTATAATATCCAATTCAATCCTAAAAAGAATAATGATATTTTATAGAAAATAACAATGTTTCAACTTGTTTATGTTAAATGCATTTACTATTGCTAATGGATACTACATTACACATACACTTTAGGTATGCTTATTGTAAAATAATTGTAACAAAGGATTGGATAGAGACAATATCTAACATTTATTAGAATTTAAAATCATAATATTGTTAAGTCCTTTAGATAAAATGTCAAAAAAATTATTTTCTTAATTATGAGTAGAACTTTGCTCGAGAACTAGCAAAGAGCAGTTGTGTGAGTGTTTGATAAGTGCTATTTTATACACATTTTTATATTAATTTATTTATATTTATATATATATATTATGAGCTAAAATTATTTATTTTATATTTATTAAGAAAATATTAATTTTTTAGATTTTTTGGGATTTTTCTTGAAATTTTATAGATTTTTATTTGATAAATGGATTAACATAGAAAAGAAATTGATATATTTCACAGCTTATTTTGTCCTTTTAACCATCACAGTTTTTATCTTTTGACATACGATGCACATCCTATTTTTACTATAATATTAACAATCTAGTTATATTCTTATTTGATTTTTATTTCTTATAAATACAAAATAACATCATAGAAAATAAAGGAGAATATCATAATATAGATTTAGATACAAAATTTATAGAATTAAGTTGGAGGTAAGAACTAAGAACAATTAACTTAAAAGGCAATTAAAAAGTTGAATATCATATTCAAGATGATGAATCCTAAGTTTTCTTTTCCTTCATTTTATTATTTTCATAAATAATTTTCTTAATTTATTATTTTTCATGAGTAGTTAATTTTATGTTATTGTTTTGTATTTATTTGATAGGTGGATTAACATAGATAGATAGTTGATATATTTTACCGTTTATCCTATCTTTTTAACCATCGTAGCTTCTATCTTTTAACATACGGTGCACATTAATCCTATCTTTATCAGAATATTAACAATCTTAGTTACATTATGATTTGAATTTTATCTCTTATAAATAAAAAACAACCCATACAAAATAAGGGAGAATATCATAATATAGATTTGGAGGTAAGAACTATGAATAGTTAACTTAAGAGGTAATTAAAAGAGTTGAATATCATATTCAAGAACATCAATCCTAAGTTTTTTTCTCCTTTCTTTTATTGTTTTCACAACTAATTTTCTTAATTTATTATTTTCCATGAGTACCTAATTTTATAATTGATTGTGGATAATTTCAAAACACTAGACATAGATTACAATATTTAATAAGATTTGTAATATTTTATTCAACTATTCTTTTTTATTATTTATTAATTCTTAGTTTTAATTATTGTATAAATTTATTTAACTATTTAAGTGTATAATTAAAAATCAAATTAAATCATTGTTAATCAATTTAGTTGATTAAGTATATAATCATTTAATCAATTTAAATAATTAGTGATAGATCACTTACAATAAGAATTAATATTCAATACAATTAAAACAAGCTTATGTGTTTAACCTTGATCCAATTTGTTTCTTTAAAAATTAATGTTTTTTGATATATTAGATTTAGAGAACTTATTTTAGGTTGTCTATTAAAAGGAGTTTAAATTAAGTACTTGTTTAGTTTAACGAATCTATAAGACAAGGTGAAGATTTTTACGTTTGTGAATTTCTTTAAGTTAGTATGATCAAAGAAGAATATGATATGTTTCTGTTGATATGCAAAACATGCTAGAGTTGGAGAATGATTTTACAATCGTTTTTTACTTGAATCTTTATATTTTGTTTTTATATTTATTAATCTTTAATTATTAGATTTAATTTTAAGTTTACAAAATCAAAATCACTATTTTATAAATAAGAGTTAGTTTCCAAAATCCTCTACAGAAAATACATTTACTTGATATATACTAATTATGACATCTTAAACAATTTAAAATAAGATTTAAATTAACTATTCATCTAAATCTTATCATAAATCAATCCCAAGCGAGCCAATAGATTAGAGTGATTTAAAAGTCTCAAGTTTTATTCTTATGTATATTTCGTAGTTTAAAAAATGTTAAACTTTAGTCAGATTTTAAAATTTATTTAATTTTTTTTAAAAATGTAGTCCTTTTATACAACATTGAAGAAGGAGTTCATTTTTACTTTCTTGAATAATTATGTTTAAACATGACATCTCATATTAATATCATATCCAATTTTAATAAAATATTTCTTCAAATTCTTATATTAATATCATATGTTAACAATTATTATATATTAAAATCATATTTCAATAATTACTATATATTAATTCAACATGAATAAACACAATGCCCATTAATTGGACACGAATAAATATAACCCGTATGATTCTAATAAGTCACATTTAGTTTAATTAATATTTATTATTATTGTCATTTGTCACAAAAAAAATTAAGATTACAAATTTGGTAGAAAAGAAGAGGAAGAAGGTAAAAAAATGAAAGTTAACAAATTAACTGAAATTAATTTGTCAAAATAAAGGTTGTTTTAATACATTTATTAATAAAAATTATTATGATTCCAAAATCTAAACAAAATCAATCATACAATAAAGAAAATAAGCACCAAATTTGATTTTGATAAGAATCATAAATTTTTTTAACAAAGAAAATAATATAAATAGGAAGGAAAGAAAATGAATAAGAGAAATGTTTTTAAAGAATCGAGCGTTTGGTTCATGGATGATACCTAACCCGTAGGTCAATTTTGGTCGGGTTAGATCTGACTCGATCTCTCCCATTCCTAGTTAGATTCATTAAGGAAAAATCACTCTAAAACTCATTTATTTATATTTTTGGACATTTTTAAAACACATCTTTTAGAAGAAAAATATAAATCATTTAGTTTTTAATACTAAGATATTTAATAATATAATTTTAACTAAAATGTAATTAAAATATGCATATTTATATTTTTTATATCCTTGTTTATTGTAATTAAGATATATTCTAATTAAAATTATATAAAAATAGTAATTTAATTTTAAAAATTAAATAACATAATTAAGAAATTGAGTCCAGCATCCAAATTACATAAACCAACTAATTTGTAAAGTTGGTCATCTTCAATTTTTTTTTTATTAATTGGTCATCTTTATTCAATCCCTCGTGGTATGCACAAAGATCGAAAAATGAAAGTCAATCACGTTTTTTATGCGATACCCATACGAGAAAGTATAAAATTGATTTATGTTTGCATATAACTGTGTTAGTTAGGGTTGTCCAAAAGCTGAACCAAATCAATTTAAATTGAAAAACTAGATCAGATTAGATCGGACCGAACATTTTTATAAATAAAACGATTTAATCTGGTTTATATAAAGTAAAATCGATTTTTAAATGGTTCGGTCCAGTTATACAAAATTATAAATCATTCGGACCGAATTAATCCAATTTTAATAGATAATTAAAAAATATTAATTAAGTGTATATAAAAACATCATTTCCCTATATTTCATTCATCCTCGTGCTATCCTATGTGAAGTGCAAACTTTAAGTTAAAACTGTAACAATATCCTTGCCATCATCACTTCCAACAGCAACCAGCCATCCTCGCGTCGTCTCCTCCATCAATCAGTTGACCTCGCCTTGCATCATCTCACATCTTTTCATCATGTACAAAATATGTATGTGATAAGCTGAGCCACTTAGTAACAAAGAGATTGTAATTTTCTTTTTGAGATTCAATTTTCTTTCTCTCTTTTCTATTTTATGCGTTTTTCCTTTATTTGTATTTTTGTGTTCTCTTTCCTGTTTCTCCCTATAACTAGGAGTGTGCAAAAAATCCGATCATCCGATCAATCCGATCCGATCCGTTGATTTTTCATCCGATCCGATCCAATCCGATGGTCGGATCGGATGGAGATTTTTTCCATCCGTTAAGTGCGGATCGGATGGCGGATTTCATTACGATTCATCCGATCCGATCCGATCCGACCGAAATTAATTATATATTTTTATTAAATTAAATATATAAAAATAATTAATATATATTTATTTAATTTTTTAATGTTTTTTTTAAATCGAATAATTTTATGTTATGATTTATGTAAAAATTTAAAAAAATTATTTAAAAATACAAAAAATAGAGTTAATTAAATTTATTTGTCGGATTGATCGGATTGATCGGATGTCATCCGAATAGTTTACGGATCGGATTGAGCGGATGTAAGAAGTGATCGGATCAGTTGCAGATTAGGATGTTTCAATCCGAGTGGATGATCGGATCGGATCGGATGACAGTAAAATCAACGGTTTCGATCCGATGAACACCCCTACCTATAACCTCGTCTGCTTTCTTTTCGCCGTTCTCTCTACATATCATCCTTCGTCGATCCACGACATATATACATATATTAATATCTTAAATCTCTAACCAATTCTTTGTCTGATATATATACATATATATATATAATATAACTTTAATCTAATATATATATTCTTTTCGGTTTATGCTGCTTCATATATATATGGAGGGTCTTGAATCTAATATATATTCACTTTTCGCTGTTGTTTCTTTCTTTTATATATATATATATATATCCAAAAGTTTGAATTGAAATTAATTTTAAACATTTTTTTATAAATAATAATATATCATTTGATTATATCTTATTATTAGAGTGTATTATATTTATGTATTATTAATTATTTAAAATCGTTTATCAAATTAAAACAAACTATTTGGTTATAATATTTTGGATAGTAAAATAGTCTAATTTAATTAAATATTTTTTATTCAAAAATCAAACCGAAGATAATTCTATTGTCAGCTATTTAATATTAACAAATATTATAGCTTTAGTTCCACTTTATCAACAAATATTAAATAAACATATCATAACATTAGAGCTGATGGAGTATAAGAAGACTTTTGCATTCTAACCTTACCCAATGTTTGGTTAATTAAAATTAAATAAAAATTAGAATTCATTATTTTCAATTTTATATTTAATTAGAATAAAAAGTTAGAATATAATAAAATCGATATCCCTCTTAAAAAATTATTATTCCATTTATATTTCAATTTTTTTCCAATTTTACCCTAACTTTAATTATAATCATAAATTCTAAGTCCAAAATCCTAAACCCAAAACCCTAAATTATAAATCCAAAATCTCTAAACCCTATTTAAAAAAAATTAACTCTAAACCTTAAACCACAAATATAACCCCAAACCCTAAATCCCAAATCCTAAACACTATTTAGAAAAATAATAATTTTGATCTTAAACCTTAACCCACAAATATAACCCTAAACCCTATTTAGAAAAATAATAATTTTAATCTTAAACATTAACCCACAAATATAACCCTAAACCCTATTTAGAAAAATAATAATTATAATCTTAAACTTTAACCCACAAATATAACGCTAAATTCTAAACCCCAAATACCAAATCTCAAATCCCTAAACCTTATTTAGAAAAATAATAATTTTAATCATAAACCTTAACCGACAAATATAAGCATAAACCCTAAATCCCAAATCTCAAATTCCAAAACCCAAAACCCTATTTAGAAAAATAATAATTTAATCCTAAACCTTAATTCACGAATATAATCATAAACACTAAACCTTAAATCCCAAATCTCAAAATCCAAAACCCAAAACCCTAAATCCTAAATCCTAAATCCTAAATCTTAAATCCCAAACCTCAAAACCCTAAACCCTATTTAGAAAAATAATAATTTTAATAATATAATTTATTTTTAAGTAATAATTATTTAAAAAAATAATGATTTCAATAATGTATTTTGTCTAACGAAAAATAATAATTAAATAATATTATTTAAATTTTACTGAATATATGAATATTATGTTATGTTTGGTTGGACGAATGGAATGAAATCAGAATTGATTTCTTCTATTTTTATAAACCAAACATTATAATACTGATTTCTTCTTTAATTTTAGTGATTAAATCAAACAAATTTTTTTCTTTATATTTCATTCAATTCTCATTCACATTCTGATTCTATTACATGAACTCTTAAGAATTATTCATGGAGGATAAAAGAGATGTAGAACGCTGGAGCAAATGGAAATTAACTATAATCTAAAAAAATTAGTCATTCACAAAGGAGAGATACACACGTGGTTTGCAAATATAAGAGCTTATTTGATTTTTTTAGTAGAAATTGAAAGAGAACTTTTTTTAAAGAAAATGGTCACAAAAATTCAGATCATTTGTATTGTTTAATACCGTAAAATATAAATAGTGTCATTTTGTTCTTAGTTGTGTGAAAATGATTTAAGAATAAATTATATTATTTTATTAATTTTTTATTAAATATTATTATTTTTCTGTCAAGTAATTAAATACGATTAAAACACGAGTGTTTAATAACGATAAAATCATAATTAATATAAAAAATTATAAAATATTCATTTTTTAATATTTATTAATTTTCATTATATTATTTTAATATTTCATTAATTTTTAATTTTTTTTAAATTTAAATATATATTTAAATAACTATTTATTTGAATTTTATTATTATTTATTTTCTAGTTAAATTATTTCGTATTAATTTTTATTTTTATTTTTTTAAAGATTTGTATTTTATTTGTGTTTTAATTACTTAATAAAAAATAATAATATTTTAAATAAAAATTATTAAAATAATAAAATTTATCCTTAATTAATTTTTTTTACAAAAATAAAAGATCAAATGATATCGTTTCTAATCAAAAGAATTAAAAAAATATAAGTAATATAGTTTAATGAACTTCTATGACACATAACACTTTTTTAATAATTAAAAGAAATAAATTGTATATTTTTTTAAAATAATTATAAAATTAAATTATAAATTTTATGTGTTATACAATTTTAAATATCTTTATTATATAATTATATCTAATATTTTAATTTTAAAATTTTGTATCTTTACTAACTATAATTAGGGATATTTACGGTCTAGTATGATCGGATTTTTAGTAAAAATAATTTAATCGGATTTAACTGTTAATATTGATTAAACTGGATTGAATTGTATTATTTATTTATTAAAATTTTAATAATTTAAAAATTTGATCAAATTTAATTAACAGTTTTCAACTATTTAATTTAAGTAATAATATATAAATATGATTAATATGATACATAAATAATATGTCAATTAAATTAAAATTTTAATATATTATTAAAATCTTTTAATTTTATTATATCAGTTTAAAAATTAGTATAAATCGTTTTTAAAGGGATTCTGTTAATACAGATCACACTACAACATTTAATTTATAAAAGTATTCGGAATTATCCGATCCAATTTTTCTATTCGGTCCCATTTTTTAACAACATTAAATATAATCCCGTTATTCTTTCTCACTCATCCAAACCAGGGAAGAAATTTCCAAAATCGGAATAATTACAAAGAAAACGCAGAAGATATGTCTTATATCGTTGGACTTTCCGTTACCGTAGGAGCGAATCGCACCCGGCAAGGCAGTTTGGTTATACTTCAACCAAATCGTGGCAAGTATGCGCATCATGTCTTTCTCCTATATCCGAGTTCCAAAACTCACTGGTTCAGTAGCAGCGCTAAGTCAGTCCGGTCCGATTTCTACGGAGAGACCGCGTACGAGCTCTTAGGAGTTTCAGAGTCCAGTAAATTTGCTGAGATTAAAGCTTCCTTTCATAAATTAGCGAAAGAGACTCACCCGGACCTTGCTCAGTCCAAGGACGATGCCAATTCTTCTCAGCGATTCGTACAAATTCTTGCGGCATATGAGGTTCTGTCTCCGTTCTTGATGATTCTTGATCTAATATATCCAATTCCGAGTTTTTCCTTTTCTAGTACATAGAACCTGTCCCTACTAATTTTCTGATTGCAGATAGTAAATTAATAAAATTAATTGCTTCTAAGATTGAATTCATCAACAGTATGTATCTACCGTAGAAGGTAAAGGATACAATGAGTTGAAAATACAATTTTCTCAGCCCCACAAAATGAATTATAGACAAATTACTTTCTTATGTATTATGCAATTGAACGACTTATTCTCTAAAGCCTAGTAAAATTACCAATTGCCTTGGTGTTTAGAGAGAGATATGAGATGCAAGGGTGTTTTGCACATAATCAGTATGTTTGTGGCTGGAAGGTTTTAATTGTGACTTGTTTTAGGGTTATTTAATTAGTGAGTCTACTTTCTCGGTAAGGACTTTGCCGATCATTTGATGGTTATGAAAAGCTGTAGTACTGATAACATTGTAGGTTATTGCAGATTCTTTCGGATACTGTAAAGAGGGCTCACTATGACATGTATCTGTCATCTCAGAGAAAGCTAGTGCATAGCCTTCCTAGTCAAGGCACCACATTACATACATATAATTCGCATGTATCACCACATAAGCAGATGGAAGTTGTTGAATGGCTAAAGTGGTATAGAAATGTTATAAATAAGATTCTGTCTGAGAAGAGAGTGGTTGTTGGCACGGGGTATTTTGATGTGCTTGAGCAGGATTTTTATTCAGCCATTCATGCTGCATATTATGGTCCTGAAATAGAGTCTATGGATTTTCTTCCTGATTGCTTTGAAGCTGAGGAGAGGTCTGTGTACGAAACTCCCGAGGTGCTTCATCTGGTTTCAGGACGTGATCTTTTTGGGTTGGTCTGCCTGACCAATAAAGTCGCTGAATTATCATATAATAGCAACAAAAAGTTAAATCCTTCCACATATATGGATACCATAATCTGTCAGCCTTTTGAGGATACAGGTATCTGCATGAACTCTGCTGATATGGAAGAATTTAAAGAATCTCGGATGAAAGTCAGGCATGCAGAAAATTATGCATCAGATGCTTATAAAGATTTAGAATTGCATATATCTGGAAGGCTTGTTGCTGTGGCAACTAGAGTCCCCCCTAAAGGAAGTCATGATGGAAGGCAGAGTGAAAACACTCAAGATCACATTCATGTGTTTCTCAACTCAGATGAATATCCAATAGATGTTGGTGAAGGATTTAAAAAGGATTCCTTTCAAGGTGATGCCTCAGGAGCAAGAATTCCATTGGGAACTGTAACTGGACTTGGGACTAATCCAGAAGAAGGTTCCTGCTTTGTCTACAATAGTAGTGGTTTCAAAACCCATGTGATTATGAAACATAGGACATTGATGGTTTGTGAAACCATTCCCTTTTAACTTTTATCCAATTAGTTTTAGAGTACCTCATCAAAGGCACCTCACAGTTTGTTTTATTTCCATCATTGAGGATAAATGATACCTTGAAGGTTTAGTGTGCAATTTTAAGTTGACAAGTATTGGCAGTACTTCCGATGTTCTATGTTTGCCTTCTCAACTTTTTGAGTGTTTTTTTATAAATTACTTTCTGCCTGTGGGATTGAGGTTTTAGTAATGAATAAATGTTAAGATTTGAGTACACGATTCTTATATAGTGATACATTTTACATAAGCTTTTCAGGTGAAACACATGCATTGGTATGAATTGGGAGAAGAAGTTTCTATTTGTGAATGTCGATGCAGCAGAGCTCACTTACCACCAAGCAAGTAAGCTATGTGAAAGCATTGTAGAAAGGTTTTCTTATTTGCTTCAATTTTCAATTACATGATCATCGATGTGTTTCATTTTTGTTCTCTTTGTCTTCGAAGCATGCTATTGACATAAAATATTGTTATTGTCTGCCCCTCGGCATCCTTTTAACTCACTCAAAATTAGTTGGTTCAGTTTGTGGGGTAAAGGTTTGAGATAAGTATTTAATCAATTAGAGTGTAAATAATAATAACTTAGTATTTTTCTTGAATTAACTTAGTTAAGAACAAGTAATTTAGTGAGTTTGGTTTTTGCAGGAACTATGTGTTTGGCTTTATTTCTAGGCTTAGTTTACTGGTATATATTTATGGTAATACTTATAAGTATTACATTTAGCATGAAACCATTATGGAGCTTCATCACTGAATATTAGTTGACACATAGAATGCTGGAATTCACATAATAAATAATATAACGATACTATTGTCAAGTTGGGGCTGAATTTTATCATATTTCAAGAGTTATCAATTTGAACAAGTTGTGCTGGTACACTCTCCCACTGTCCATGGATCAAGACTGACTTTTCTGTGCAACCAACTAGTTATTATCTGAATATGGTGTGGGACTCCCAATCAAGCACACCTTTTTAAAACTACATCACCTGATTTTCTACATGTTATACTTCTTAAGTATCTGATCTTGCTTATGCAACCAGATTTTGGCTGTTTGAGCCTCGTTGTGGCATGCATGATATAGGCGGTTGGTATATTGAAACATTTGGTAGAGACAAGAAAGGTCAGACAGTCCCATCACAGCGTCATTGGGATGGCTTTGACACAAGCCAACAATTGGACAAGTTAGTAGCCATCATTTGACCTCCTGGAAGTGGAAAAAGTGGAAGTGTTTTCTTTTTCCCATATTTCTAGATTTTGGTTTTCCTTTGAATGATTAACACTTTATGGTATTTGTCAAAGCAGATTTGCATAAACTGTAATATATATATTGGACACAGGTAAAAAAAGTTCAGATTTTTTAACTTCTGACCTTGATTGAAAAAAGACAATACCAAAATAAATTGTTAGGCATTAGCATGCCTCCTAAAATGGGAAACTGTCTCTTGTCAGAGGCAACATTTATATCTAAAACAATGTCTGTAATTGAAATTATACAGATCATTTTTTCAGCATGTATTTGAATTTTGAAAAGTTTCTGAATGTAGCAAGGATGACCAATTAATATACTGGCCTCTGCGAGAACCATAGGTTATTAACTGACAGTATATTTCCTGAACTTGAATTTTGTCTTCTAAATTTGATAGTAAAATAATCAAATGCAGTTTGCATGATTTGTTTCTGAATGTTTATACACATGCTAACTATTGGTTCCGTCTGCAGGAGACTCCATCCTGCGATCTATGTGCTTGCTCTTGGGTATAGAACTTTAGATCTTGAGGATGCAAAAAGAAAGAAATACATGATCATGAATATTCTTCAGCGACCATTGGCAAGGATTTTAAGCTGGTGCAAGAAACTTGTTTAGCAAGGGCATTATTTTTGTATTGATGGTTGCAAATGCTTTTGCTAGTTGGCATTCTGGCACATGAAAAGGCTTCACTTCATATCAAAGCATCAGCTTCTTTTTGCTCTGTTTCCAGTTAATCAAGGTCCTAGAAAGTTGAGTTAGGGTCAATTATGCAAATTCCCTCATCTTATGGCTTGCTCAATATTAGCAGAGATATATTTTGGCCTATTGTTAAAGGACAGCTGTGTAGAATATGGAGCAGGTGATAGAAACTTAATTCAGAAGACATCATTGGGGTTTTCCTATGTAGGTTTTTTTACTCAGGTACTTGACCTGGTCGAATGCTTACCATTGAAGGATCAAGGTAACAATTACTTCATATACTGCATCCTGCTAGGCTGCTACAAGCGCTTGGATGTATCACATTTTGTCCAATAGCTGGGAATGTCGTCTTGACTTTGCAGCACGTTCTAACATCTCCTCTCAGATGACAATAGATAGAAAAGCTGAAACTGTTGATTCAGTTTATGGCTATATTTCATGTTAGGCAATTCATGATTGTTAATACGTGGTAAATTAAGGTATTTAAAGATTCATGCAAATAAAGAAGCTTGATTCTACTGTTTTTGTTTTAGTGATTCTTTTTAAATGTGCATGATGTATGTTCCTTGGAAGGTAGCTGCAAGCCTTGTTTGCAAGCATATCTATTTTTCTTTTTCTAATGTTTACCAATAATGTTGTATAGAAATCAAATGTAAATAACTTATTATCCTCCACTTATCCCTTCATTGCTTTAATTATGTTTTATTAGTTTGTTAGTGCTCTGGTTCTGATCTTAATTGTGATTCTTTAGAAGAATATTTGAAATCTTAGTAATTTGGTACAAATCATAGACAACTACAAAATAGAAAAACACATGCTGGTCTATCATTTTCCCCTTTACTTTGTTAGGTCATCCCACTTGCAGTATTGCCCCCCTGCTAATGCACGATAAAACCTATCTCTGCAGTACACTGGCCTTCCATCAGCAGCCTCAGCAGCAGCTGCTGCGAGATCATCATCAGACATTACCTCGGCAGGCAATTTCAGCAGTTCTTCTTTCCTGCATGATAAACAGTAATATTGGAGGGATGAACATAATGGGATAATTTGCAAGCTATATTTATTTATTAATACCTCAAGTTGAACTTTGTGCTGAGCTTTGCAACTGGAATATCTGAGCGGCCTTGTTTTGTCGTGAAAGAAGCGTGAAAGAAATCCTCCACTGGTGTTGCAAAGATAAATAGTAGAACCGATGTCACAAGTAATGCTCCTGTTCCAACTAGTGTCTGCTTCAGCATTTTGACAACTGGTTTAACCTAGAAGCATGAGTGGTCAGTATTTGATATGTATAATTTGTTTTGTAAGGATAAAAATTCATAACCAACAAAAGATAGAAAATAATGCTGTAGATCTGATTCCTTTTATGTCATCTAATAGAAATGAGATATATAGAATAACTGCATATGTTTCCAATTGCCTAATTTCTTAGGCATACCATTCAGTGACTATTACCTTGTAAGAGCCCAATAGTCTGTCACGAGCCAGCTCCTACAAGGAAAATAAATATAATGTATCAGCTTTTAATTTCCTAAGTTTTGAGGGTTTTACTGAGAGCATCAGGAAGGATGGCTTCTAATTTCCTTTGGTAGCTTTTGTAGTTTGCTTATTTTGACAGGTGCACCATCTTACTAGATTTTTACAGAACACTGCTTCTGAAATAAAGTGATTGAATTTATATAATTTTGTTCTTGAATGTCTCTAGTGATATTGAAGCATTGCTCATGTTTAAGAATGCAGGATCTGTAAAATGATGAGTGATTCACTCATCCAAAATTCTCATTTGTAGTATTCCCTGGATTGTATTGAAGTTGACCTGAATTTTTCCTGCAACTTAAAAGGGTCCACTTGCCCGGTTTTTTCATTAGTTTATTTTGTTTCTTATCTAGTCCTTTTCAGTGCAGTATTTCCTTCTTGCTCTAACTCCAAAGGGGACAAAAGAGGATTCCAAGTTTCGGACAGCCTAGTCATTCCAAAATGAGCTCAAGGCAGGAGAGAGATGTCAAAAGGTGCTAACCTCAGGTGGCTTTACCCACATTTGTCCATCATACCAACCGCTTTCTTCATATGGTACCACTGCCGATAGGAGTCTGTCACCAACGTAACTCCATCCCTGCAAAGTTACTCATTGATGTAAGTTCCATAGTTTGTGATAGACATTTATTTAAAATTTAGAGGTGCAGGTATTTGGGATGTTAAGAAACTATTTATGTTAACATGTTCATGCATTTGCTTCTTTGATCTGGATGTGATTTGGAAGAAATCAGTTGAAATCTAGACTCTAGTTCCGGAGATTTTGTGGTGTTCACTGGTGAGTATTACTTAAGCTACCAGATAATGACTTCAACATGAAGAAGAGGAAGAAGCAGAATAGAAATGGAATACCAGGTAAATTCTTAAGATGATCAGTGACACGAGGAATAGAGTTCCTATCCCAGCGGCTAGCGCAAATCTTAGAGGTTCCTGCAAAGGGGGAAAGAGGTGTTAATTGTTAACATATATGGTGGCACAAAACTGTACCTTAGATGACTCTTGACTTATCTCTTGCTTGTCTATATTTTTCTATACACTGACTTGCCTGTAGCTGAGAGACATGTATATTTGTAGTGGATCGTTCGATCTTACCCGGGAAGGATTAAAGCTAGCAGCTGCAATTGGCACTCCCAGAACTGTGAAAGTTATTAGCCAAAGTCCTCCCAAGCGAAGAAAGAAGGGTCCTGGTCCCAGTTCGCCCCATGAATATAAGGTACCATCTTTCAAGGATGAGTACTCGTTTACCTATTTCAAAATCCATAACTTGTTCATGAATTATCAAGACATAAGAACAAAGAAATTACCTTGAAATATCTATTTGAATAAGTTTCTATCAATCTTCAATAATTTCCTAGTTGGTCTGTTATTTTAATTCTAGGTCCATGCAAAAAAAAAAAAAAGAAATTCTTGAAATTGTTTTCCGAAAAACTGAATAGAATGTTTACTATGTTGAACTATGGTCATTCCACCATGAGCAACTATGTTATAATAGGTAGTGGTTGTTTCTGATGTGCTCAGAGCTTCAGATCAAGGAAGAAAAACTACAGAGTGAAACGTAAACCTACCGGCCTTTGCTCGTAAGGAACTTCAATCTCCAAACTCCGATCCCAACTTCGTCCAGGTAATCCACTCGTTCCCCCTCCGGTTTCATCTTTCAAAGCCTTGACAGAAATTCGATATGGTCTGCGATTATTATGATACCGAATTACCCATGAACCATGAGAATTGGCTCCAGTCTTAACTTGTCTTTGCTTACAAAACAGAGTGCAATTAACATTTACTCGGAGCATTTATTTCCTCAGTTTGAACTAGAATTGTTTAGAATTAGAGGAATATTTTTATTCTCTGTTCATTTGCTGAAGTGAAGAGAGTAACAGAGGGAGCAAAGCCACTTCGACTCTTTGAGATGAATCCTTATTGTGATTTTCTTCTTGGACCGTTCATTAATTTACGTGGAGGAGAATAACACTTAAAACGGAATCATATTTTTATTTTGGTTGTGTTAGAGAATTCTATACGAGGCAGACTAATTAGTCCAGGTGAGCACAACGTTTGGCTAGCGAGAGATTGCCAACTGCTACCAAATGACCCACTGAAAATTGACAGGTGCACAAACCTTTACCTTTCGTGCATTCTTTACTACCATTCATCATTATGGGTTTTTTCTAAGTTGAAATTATCCAAATGTATATAGCTTTTAAGAATTATTATTTTTTGTGGCTGGAGAGAAGTGTTTTGGAGGTATTGCTCGTGCAACGTGGCTGTTGTTCCCTTGCACGTAACTTTGTGTGTAGTTCTTACGCTTTTCGTAAGAATTGGAAATAACTTAAGACTGGCAGTGGCCTTCTTTTGTTCACTTTTGGTGTTAGGTCCGGTTGCCATTGCTCAATTTAAAACCCACAATAGCCGTTTTAATAATTAATAGTTTGAGGATTTACAAAAATACCATAAAATTATTGCATTTGTTTTATTCATACTATTAACTTTTTTTTGTCTTATTTATATCACCCAATTCATAAAAAGATCCATTTATATACAGTTCCGTTTCCGTTTGTATATATTTAAATAACATATATATTTTAGTAAGGATGGAAATGGCAGTTTATTGTATGATCAATGGAAATCCTCAAACTAATCCAATTTTTAAGGTTCTTTAGCTAGACAGAAAATGATTTCTTTTTTTTGTCTATGCACTATATATTTTAGAAATTTAGATGAGTAAATAGATTTTTCTACTGTAAAATTTTGAGGGTTGTTATAAAAATAACATTGAATTTTGATTTGTTATTTCCATACCATTAGACTTTGTAGTTGTTACAAAAATATTATCAATTTTTTGTTACTTTCATACAATTTAATTTTACAAAATGTTACAAAAAATATCATCTACATCAATCAATTAACAAAAATTAACAAGTTACTCGTACATTGATAATATTTTTGTTATATTTGCAAAGTTTAATGGTATTGAAGTAACAAAAAAAGTTAGATAATATTTTTAATGGTATGAAAGTAATAAATTAAAATTTGATGATACTTTTATAATAATCTCATTCGATGATAAAAAAAATCTATTTATTGAGTTTAGATAGTTGATCTACAACAAAATAAAAAATGAAAGAATAAGAACAAGAACAAGATACAGGTGTTATACATGTTTACACGTACTGATATAGTGATAATGCTTCCATGTAATTTTGAAATTTTATCAAATCTTAAAATTTAAAATTATCAATTTTTATTTTATGTTATTGATAATTAATAATCCAATCATATTTAAAATAATTAAATAGTTGAAATTTAATGAAAAGTTATCAAAAATAAATTTGAAATTGAATTTTATAGTTTAAAAAATTGAAAAATAAAAATTAGAATTTGGTTTTCAAATAAATAATATCTATTTTTTTAAAAAAATTAAAATGGAAATTAGTTATAAAATAATTTTTATTTATTTCCTTGAAATTGGAAGTGCAGTTTTAAAATTAAGGAATCGGAAGTTAAAATATTTGCGCAGCGTCAATACGATGGATCGTTTCAATCCTTGAAGTTTGGTATTAAATTCGGAGGCCAAGCTCAAAACTTTGATTTCAGAGTGGGTACGGGTCGGATATTATTAGGTAATATATATATATTTGAGTAAGATTGGATTGGATTGGATTTTTTTAGATTAAATTTAAGCCCAAATTTTGACTAAATATTTGAGTAGGCTCAGGTTTTGATTTTTTAAAATTTTGAATTAATTTAAGTCAATGTTAAATTTTAAATGATATAAAAAATCATAAAATAATGTCATAATATATATATATATATATATATATATATATATATATATATATATAATTTAAACTTAATTTATAATTTTACATGCATACCTAAAGGATGAATGTGATTAAAATATGACAAATTGTAGAATTTAACTACTTATTTTTAAGATGCACCACAAATATAATTATACCATGCCAAGTGAAATTACATTAATAACCGAGGTATAAATTCCTCCAACTTCAACAAAGCATTATAGGTTGTTTGACATATTAGAAAAAAATATTTAAAGAAAATGTATGCTAAAAGTTCTGAACCTTCATTTTCACGAAGATTCTAGTTTCAAACTTTATAAAGGATTTTTTTTAATTCAATTGGTAGGATACTGCTTTCAATTAATAAGACTATATAATGTGGGACAATACATCATAATAATACAAGTAATAATACAAAATAACCAAAAATAAAGTAGCCATATTAGTAGCATAATGAGCTAACAAGGAGCTAGCAATTGTTAGCTATAGCTAAGACATACTTCTCACAATCGAGTTTAGTAAGGCGAAAAATTACCTTATAATCAAAAGGAGCATGTTGAAAGTCCACATTATTACGAGCTTTTCAAATCATCTACGGTCCATTACCATAATAGTAACGAGGTTATCACCGTCAAGTAAGAAAAGAATGAAAACTCATAGGAAAAGAATGTGCAAAAAAATTAGAGATGTTAATAGCATGAGAAAAAAACATACTTCTCACAATCGAGTTTAGAAAGATGAGAAACTACTTTATAATCAAAAGGAGCGTGTCAAAAGTCCATATTATTACGAGCTTTTCAAATCATTTAGAATTCATTAGCCATAATAGTAACGAGGCTATCACCATCTATCTAGCTTTCCGTCCAAGTAAGAAGAGAATGAAAACTCATAGGAAAAGAACGTGTAACAAAATTAGAGATGTGGACCGCATGAGAAATACTATTTCACATGGGCTTGACACTATTGCATCCCAGTGAAAGATGGCTAGTAGTCTTACGCTTAAGGTCACATAGTGGACAAAAGGTAGGTACTAAGCAATGTCTCTAGTTTAGGGTATCCGATACAGGTAAGATATCATGAACACCATGCCAAAGAAAATGTCTAACCTTTAGTTGGACTTTAAATTTCCACAATTGTTTCCAAACACATGGACCCATATTGGTATAGGTTGAAGGTACAAGTTGGCCAATCCCAATGGCCATTCTATAACCAAATTGTATAGTATAATTTTTATAAGAAATATGATGTTAGCTCATATAATCCATACCATTTTGCCTAATGGACATGTTTATAGTAATGGCAACTTTCTCAAGAGAGAAAATATAATGAATAAGTTTCACCTTTCACGGCTTATTACCAAGGTTAATAAAATCTCTAGCGAATAAGGAATGGTTAGACCTCAATGTTGAAACTCTAAAGCTTGGAAGAGCTAGTAACCAAAGATCATCTCAAATATAAATTTCAATACCAATCTTGATCTCCTATCGAGCGCTAGCCAAAAGGACATTTCTAGCCTCCAATAACCCTTGCCAAGCCCAAGAAGGAGAAGCACATATCCTAACACTAAATAAAGAACTTGGATGAAAATACTTCTTAAAGATTTGAGCAAAGAGGGAGTTCGAGTATTTAACCAAATGACAACATTTTTTGGCTAGCATATTCAAATTAAAAGCTAGCTCTCAAGTCTTTAAACCCCAACCCTCCGTCAATTCGCTAATCATACAACTTCATCCAAGGAAGCCAATGGATCTTCCTTGAATTCTTAGTAATACCCCACCAAAAATGATGCATAGCTTTCTCAATATCAAGACACAACTCCAGAGGTAAAAGGAAAGATTGCATAGCAAAGTTAGGCATTATGCTTGCTATAACCTTGAGAAGAACTTCTTTCCCAGACAGGGACAAAAGTTGACCCAACCAAGACTGTAGCTTACCATGGACCCTATCCAAAATGTTTTTTTAATTGTCTCATCTATCCTTTCTAAACAAAGTTGGTAGGCCAATATATTTTGAGAATCACAAATCATAGCAAATATCCAATTCCTACATGATAGCTTTTTTTATCTTGAACCCCCAAATTGGAACTAAAAGAGACACTGGGCTTGAAATAATTCACGATTTTCCCCAAAGTTAACTTATAGATACAAAGGACTTCCTTGACCTTTTGAAATTCCAATAGAGAACCTTTACAAAAAAGTTAATAAGTCATTTGCAAAAATAAGATGAGAAATAAGTAGTCTAGCCCTACAGACCCAAACCCTTGAAATGCGTTGACAACATTCTTCCCAATGTAACAATCTACATAGCCCTTTAGCACAAATTAAGAAGAGATACAGATGTAGTGCAAAAATTAGAACTAGAACTAGAACTAGAAAGGTAACTATATTTGTATTGAGATTAAGAGAAACTCTTTGGTTGTTCTTAAGGATGATTATAAGAGCAACTCTTTGTTTGTTCTCAGGGAAGACTACAAAATCACTAAGTGAGGAAAACTAGCGTGCCCTTAGCTATAACCATGCTTAGGTTTTTATAGGAATCAACTTTAACTGTTTCCAAGTGTAGAGCCTCACACACTCACACGATCTAACTAATTTCCATGTGCCTCATGCATTAGCCATACACACACGCTGCCACCATATGTCAATATGGTTATTTCGTTACAATAGAAAATAAAAAGGAAATTAGTTTAGAAATTAGTTGCTATCAACAACTTTCTATCTACATCATAGTCCTCCTCTTTAACAAAATTCATCCTTGTATTTGTGAAGATTTATTACGTTGAACGTGTTAGAAATATTCCAATCTTCGGGGAGATCAATGACATAAGCATTGTCATTGATTTTCTTAAGAATTTTGAAAGAGTCATAGTTATTGAGTTGAAGCTTGGGGCAAGTTCCTTATGATAATTTGTGTTTGTTGAGGTGCACCATGACAAGTTCACCAGTTTGAAAATGCGTAAGCCTACGATGCTGATCAACCTGCATTTTGTACAGTGCATTCATCTTCTCAATATGCTCTCAAATTTTCCAATGGAATTGAGTGTAATCAGTAACCCATATGCCAGAATCTTTACTCTTTGGATTGGGTATGGCTTGTAAAAATACACTAAAGTTACGTACTTTGGTGTAGACAATCGAAAAAGGTGAGTGATTGGTGGTGCGTTTGTGATACTATTGAGAGAAAACTCAATCTGAGGAAGATGCAAATCCTATTCTTGAGGTTTTTCATGAGTCAAACATCTGAACATGCTGCCTATGGTTCCATTAAGCACTTATGTGTTGCCTATCTGTCTGTGGATGAAAAGTGCTACTAAAATTCAATTTGGTATCAAACCTACGCCACAACTGTTTCCAAAAGTGACTCATGAACTTCACATCACGATCAGATGTGATGGTTTTAAGGATGCCATATATCCTAACAATGTCTCAAAAGAAGATAGTTGCTATGTTGTTGGCATCAAAGACCTTTTTGCATGGGATCAGGTGGGACATCTTTGAAAACCTATCCACTACCACCATGATATAGTCTACTCTTCTTTTATTGATGGGTAGCTCGAGTATGAAATCTATGCTAAGATCTTCCCAAATGGTTGTAGGAACTAGCAAGGGAGAGTATAGGCCAGTGTTTTGGCTGCCTTATTTAGCTCTTTGGCAAATAGAGCATTGATGCACAAATTTAGCTATATTTCTTTGTAAATAAGGCCAATAGAATCTTTCTTCCACCAAAAGCATGGCTTTTTCCCTACCAGTATGACCACTAAGTCCCCCAATATGAAGTTCCTGTATCAGGTATTCCCTTAAGCTAGTTTTTGGGATGCACAATCTGTTTTCTTTAAAAAGACTATACCCATTATGCAAATGAAAATCACGCAAAGATTCATAGTTGTTGCATTGGGTCCAGACAGTTGCAAAATCTTCATCTGTCGCATATAGTTCAATGAGGGTGTCAAAACCAGTGATTTTAGTTTGGAGGGTAGTCAACAAGGTGTGCCTCCCGCTAAATGCATCTATGACTTTGTTTAATTTTCCCTCTATATGCTTAAACACATAAGTAAACCTGTGTAGGTAGATGACCCATCTAGAATGGGCTCTTGAAATGTCTTTCTAGGAGTGGATCCATCTGAGTATCGAGTGATCATTGTGAAGGATAAATTCCTTTGAAATGAGATAATACTCCCAGTGTTTGAGGGCTCGAATGACATATTAGAATTATTAGTCATAAGTGTACCATTTCTAGCGTGCTTCATTGAGTTTTTTGCTGAAGAATTCAATAGGCTTGCCACCTTGAGATAGCACTGCTCTAATTCCCACCATGTATGCATTTGTTTCAACTTCAAATACTTTGTCAAAGTCTGGTAGATATAGAACTGGGGATGTGCACATGTTTTCTTTGATGAGGTGGAAACTATCTTCTTGCTCTTTTCCCCAAACAAATTGTCCTTTCTTGAGACAATTGGTTATGGGTGCTACAATTGAACTGAAATCCTTTATGAACCTTCTATAGAATGTTGTCAGGCCATGAAAACTTCTGACTTCATGTATTAATGTTGGGTTAGGCCATGATTGGATGACGTCAATCTTCTTAGTATCCACTGAGATGCCTTCACAACTGATAACATACCCCAAGAAAAGGATTCTAGTAGTCATAAACTCACACTTTTGAGGTTGAGAAAAAGCTTGTGTTCCCTCAATATTTCCAAGACAACCTACAAATTCTCTAGTTTCTTGTTAGGGTTCCTACTATAGATTAGGATATCATCGAAATACACTACTACATAAGTACCATTGAGAAGCTTCAAAATGTGATGCATTAATCTCATAAAGGTGTTGGGAGCATTGCATAACACGAATGACATGACAAGCCATTCTTATAGGTTTTCCTTGGTTTTAGAAGATGTCTTCCACTTATCTCATTTTCTGTTGCGAATTTGGTGATACCCACTGCGAAGAAGATCAAGCTTAAAGAAGACAGTGGAACCTTGTATATTGTCAAGCATATCTTTCAACCTAGGAATAAAGAATCTATACTTGATCGTGATATTGTTAATAGCTCTACTATCAATACATATCCTCATTGTGCTATCCTTCTTGGGTATAAGTAGTACAGGTACATCATATGGACTCTTGTTTCCTGGATGAGATTCTTATCCAAGAGGTCTTCCACTATCTCTTGTAGGAGCTCATAGTCTTTAGGATTCATTCGATAATGGGGTAAATTGGGTAGATTATAGCCTGGTATGAAATCTATGTGGTGTTGAATATCTCGTAATAATGGTAAAATGCTTGGTAGGTTAGTTGGTGTAAGGTTAGTGTAGGTAAATAGTAATTCTTTAACATCATCAGGGATGACATGAGTGATTGACTGTTGTTCCATAGTCGCTAATGCTAACACCACTTTAGCCTTTCTGAGTTCATTGTCAAATTCCTTGAGTTTGTAGTTAATAAGCATTTTTGATTTGGTAGGGGTGTGAAGCTTTCCTTTGTAGGGAATAGAGCTATTTTGGGACCTTTCCAAGTGAAAATGATGATGTTTTTCCTACTCTTGTGTATTACATCCACATTATACTATCAGGGCCTTTCCAAAAGAATTTGACAGGCATCCATTTCCATCACATCGCAATGCACCTCATTTTTGTAAAATTTTCAAATGGAAAATGGTACTTTACACACCTCTTATACTTTAACCTCACTCTCTTTCTTAATCCATCCTATTTTGTAGGAGTATTTGTCTAAAAATGGCATATATTTTATAATAGTTTAAAAATGGCTAATATTGTTTTTAGTTTAAAAAAAGATAAATTGAAACCTATTCAACAATTTACCGGTAACTATATTTTTTTCTCTCTCCTCCTCTCATTCTCAGCCACTTTTTTCTCTTCTTGAAAAAATCAAAATGTACATTTTTTTTCTCTTCTTAAAAAAAACCAAAAATAAAATATCCCCATTTACTAAATTTTAATAAATAATAATTTATTTTTATTATAAATAAAAATAAATTATATTTATATAATAAAAAATATATAATTTTTTATAACAAATAACTTATCAAAATTTTATTATAAAATAATTTAAAATAATAATAATAAATTATAAAATTTTAAATTATTAAAAAATTTACTAAATAGTTACAACCATTTTTATGAAAAAATATTGATATTTTTTTTAAAATAAATTATTTAAGATTAAAAAATTAAAAAATAGATTACATTATAAAACATATCTCTAATATTATTATAATTTTTATTTTTATTAAGATAACAAATATTTATTAATAATAATTTTATTTAAATATTTAAATATAATTAATTAGATATAGTTTATTATATTAATAATAAAAATAATTATAATAATATTATATTAGATAATATTTTGACGCAAAGTTTGCGTTAAAATGTTCTATATTTGTATTTATATCTTGTAGAAAGTTGGATATAGAGGTTTTCAATTTTTTTAATAATTTAATTATTTTTATGAATATTATTTTTTATATCATAATTATAATTAATATTATAATTTTTTATTAAATATAATTATAATTATATTTAATAATAATAATAATAACAATAATATATTATATTATTTATGAATTATCAAAATATTTAGCATATCATTTTCATATAAATTTATATTTATTTTATTATAAAATAAATTATTTTTATTTTTTAAAATAAAACTTTAATATATAATATGATAAAAGAGATTTGTGTATTTAAAATTAATTATAAATTTATAAAATGTTAATATTTTTTTATGTTTATAATAATTATGTTTTGTAAAATAGAGTTGATATATATTTTTATTTATTTTTAAATAAAATTGATTAAAATATATATTTTCAAGTTTAAGGTTAAAATGTGTCATTTTTTAAACTAAAAACAATCTTAGCTATTTTTTAAACTATTATAAAAAATATGCCCCTTTTAGACAAGAATGCTCAGCCCTAAAGACTTCACCAGTGCGTGTGAGACAATATTTTCAATACTACCACTATTAACAATAACATCGCATACTTCTGTTGAACTATGCACCTTGTCTTGAAAAGTTGTAATGGTGGTGGCTGTTTTGGTGATAGCAACACTTTCTACATTATGTAGTTTAAAGCCTTGTCACCCTCGTCACCTTCAATGAGATGTGTTCCTTCTAAGTCATCTAGAGATAGTGGGTCAAACTCATCATTTGAATGCCCAAATTCATTGACCAAATTGGATGCTCACCTTTGTGGACATTCATTAGACCTATGCCTCTACTGATATCACCTAAAACATTTGATAGGTGGTGGTTTGGCATAAAGGTTAGGTTTTGGAAATGGGTTGTTTAGGTTGTTGGGTTTAGGGATTGATGTTTTTGGAAATGGGTTGTTTGGGTTGTTGGGTTTAGGGATTGATGTTTTTGGAATTGGTATGGGTTCTGTGGTGATTAGTGGGATGAATTTTGGGGTGAAACCACTCGGGTTTTTACTGGTAGAGGAGTCACTAAAATGAGATCCAAAAAGTGTGGATTTTCTATGTCTAGTTAGTTGGTTTTTCACCTTCAATGCCATGTTGTTGGCTTCGTTGACAAACCATAAGGTTTGGCTCATCTCTAGTCTTTCTCTAATAATAGAATTTAGACCCTGCACATATCTAGCAACCTTCTAAGGTTCTCTCTCCCATATGTTGTCTCATAAACAAAGCCTCACAAATTCTTCAGTGTACTCAGTGACACTTTTCCTTCCCTGTTGGCATTAGTGATATTGCTGGTAAAAGAGTTGTTCATAATTACATGGTAGAAACTGTTGCACCATCAGTATCTTCATTCTTCCCCAAGAGGTGATTGGTTCTTTTCCTCTCAACCTACTTTTTTTTTCATGTGTTCCCACCAAGTAGAGGCTTCACCTTAAAGTTTATAAGAGACTAATTTAACTTTTTGCTCTTTTTCTATTTCTGTATAATCGAAGAAGTTTTCAACAACAGCTAACCAATCCAAGGATTCTTCCATATGAAAGTGGCCCAAAAAAATAGGTAGGTCCACGGTAAGATGATAGTCTTGCTTACCATAGAATTACTGCTCATGAGGAGAATTAAGAAAATATGTCTCTCCGGATTGCTACCCACCTGGGTAGTGGTGCCTCCATCGAACTCAAAATTTTTGGGGTTCACAGATGGTGGCTTTTTGAGGTCATCGCCTGAGTCTGAGTAGACGCAATGGTGAGGAAATTCAAGGACGCGATGATATGGTAGATGTGATGAATGTTCACGTGAAGAAACTCATTCCATCGCGATTTAAACTACCTTTGAATCTCGCTTAGTTGGGTTTGGATTTGGGTGGTAGTGCATAGGAGTGATTGTTGATGGTCTTGTGACACCTCCTCAATCCTCTACTCAAAGCGGCTTTCAAGGCTAGCCATGTTAGCCCACAATTTTTTTCGCGTCATCACTATCATTGCCATTGGTCTAGTTGTTGGAAATCACCATCTGTTTGCTGCTCAATCCAATATTTGATACCAAATTTTGATGTAGTGAGAAAATCAAAAGAAGAACTAAAAAGGTAACTATATTTGTATTTAGATTAAGAGCAACTCTTCGGTTGTTCTTAAGAATGATTACAAGAACAACTCTTTGGTTGTTCTCATAGAAGACTACAATTCACTAAGTAAGAAACGTGCCCTTAGCTATAGTCATGTTTGGGTTTTTATAGGAATCAACTTGAACCGTTTCCATGTGTAGAGCCTCACGTACTCACACACACTCTCATAACCTAACTGATTTCTATGTGCCTCATGCATCACCCAGATACACACTACCACCATGTGCTAATATGGTTATTCTGTTATAACATAAAATAAAAAGGAAATTAGTTTAGAAATTAGTTGCTATCTATAAATTTCTATCTGCATCACATACAGATAGAAAGGGTCTTCTTAACAGAGTCCTCTATTGGGAGAAAAATAACCAACATGTTCCCCATTAAGTACACCTGAATAAGTAATAGTTGAGATACAACACATAATCCATTGAATCTAATGATCAGAAAAGTTCAACTTGTCATTATAGCCTTAAGAAAACTCCATTCAACCCTATCAAAGGCCTTACTCATATCTAGCTTGAGCACTAAGGCATGATTCATACATGTTTTCCTAGTTTTTAGACAACTTAATAGCTTATGAGTCACCATATTATTATTTGAGATTAATCATTGAAAGATGAAAGCACTCTAATTTTGGCTGATTATCAAATACATTACGAGGCTCAATCTATTAGAGAGGATCTCATAGATGACTTTATAAACAATGTTACATAGACTAATAAGGCACAATTGTGTCATATCTTGAGGATTTTTCACTTTAAGAGATAGAATAATATAGGTAGAATTGATTATAGTAAATATGGTACCATGGCAGAAAAAACTCATAACAACCTATATAAGATCTTGTTGAATGATGGATCAGTATTTCTAAAAAACAACGATAGTAAACCCTCAGGGCGAGGGAATTTTGATGGGTGAATCTGAAAGGTAGCCTTCTTAATTTCCTCAATACTAATCGGCCTAGTTAGCCTTTGATTGATTCTTCCATAACTCGTGGCTCTACTTATGACAAAACCTCCGCACAGGCACTAGAGTAAGGGTTAGAAGATTTGAATAAGAAGCCAAAATAAAAGCAAGCTACTCTTCCTAAATCATGATTCTCTATAACCCATCTACCATCCTCGCCATGAGATCATGCATGGTCATTCTTCTCCACCTTTGAACTACCTTAGCATGAAAGAAAGCTATATTTTGGTCCTCTTTGTAGAGCCATTTTAATTTGGCTTTATCTTTCTAGTAACTTTCCTTCTAAATACAAACTCTTTACATTTCTAATGATAAGTTTGGGATTCCTTTGTCCTAAAAAGATTTTGTATCTCTAAAGTTAGCAATTGCTCTTTCTGTTCTTGAAAATGTCTTAAAGAGTTAAAATTAGTCTCGTCCTTCAACCAAATCAAGTCTTACTAATATGTGTGATTTTTTTGCTTCAGAATGAACCAAGAAGAACCCTTTACCTATGTATTCCAAGAATTCTCCATCATATTCTTACAATTAGGTGAGTATACCCATCAAATTTCAAAGAAAAAACTCTTTTTAATCTAGGTGTTAGAGGGTTTAAATGTAGTAATAAGGCATGGTGGTCAACACTTATTGCTTCTAAATGATTAACAATAGCTTGAGGAAAATTCATTAGCCAAGAATGAGTAACCAAGCCTCTATCAATACATTCGTTGATAAAATTAGTACCTCTTTCTTATTACTCCAAGTGAAGGAAGGTCCATCAAAACCCAAGTAGACTAGATTAGCATCATTTATGAACCATCGATAATCCTCTATAGAGCTATCAGAGTGGTCTCACCTACCAAACTTCTTAGTCATAGATGTGATATCATTAAAATCACCAATCAAAAGGGCTTTCTCACATAACATTAATATCTACTTTAACACCACCCATTGGTCTCTACGAACACTATCATTGGGGCTAGCATACACATCAAAACAAACCTAACTACAAAAAGGACTCGATACCTCAAATTCAATAAAAAATCCTCTAAAACATATCACTATATTAATATCATCACACAAAAAAGGGATAAACCACCACGAGTGTCAATAAGATTAACTAAAAGTAAATTAGAAAGTCTTATCATGCATATCAGAGGAATCATCAACTCATGTTGATTCTTCGTCTCCACTGGCAAAACAATTTTTGGAGAATAAAATTATGCAAACTCCTAAGCTATCAAACTTTCACTGGGTTCCTCACACCTTGAAAATTCCAAGAGACTATCATATTGGAGGTTGGGCCCTGTTTAGGTCAGCTTCCTACGCCTGTTCCCTACAAAATGAAATTGGATTGCATTCATCAATATTAGCCATTCTAGTAGTATCTATTGTATTGAGAGAAGAAATTCCAGGAGATAAATTATGATTATCCTTCTTAGAATATATAGTACTAAATTTCAACATTACTTCACCACTTGATCTTTTTGTAGCCTTTTTAAGAGACATAACTGAAAGAAATCCACTAGAATTGGTAGTTAAAGAATTGGATAAAGGACCCAAAACAAAATTGACGTCCAAGTTCACTACTCGGTACACTTAAATACAAAATGCATAATAAGTTTGTAAAAATATAAAATAAATAAAAAATAGATGTTTTTACCATCAAATTTTGATAGCTGTTACAAAAATACTATCGAATTTTTGATAGTTTTATATTATTAAATTTTATAAATGTTATAAAAATATCATTGAATTTTTTTGTTACTTTCACATCATTAAACTTTATAAATATTATAAAAATATCATTGATTTTTTTGTTACTTTCATATCATTAAACTTTATAAATATTATAAAAATATCATTGAATTTTTTTGTTACTTTCATATCATTAAACTTTATAAATATTATAAAAATATCATTGAATTTTTTTGTTACTTTCATATCATTAAACTTTATAAATATTATAAAAATATCATTGAATTTTTTTGTTACTTTCATATTATTAAACTTTATAAATATTATAAAATACAATTGATGTACATATAACTTGTCGTTAACTCATATTAATTGATTGACATCGATGATATTTTTGTCATATTTATAAAATTAAATGACGAGAAAGTAAGAAAAAAAGTTTAATAATATTTTTATAATTTGGTGTTAAAAAAATTTATATATTCTAAAATAAAAGATGTCATTAATCAAGTGAAAGCTAAGGGGAAAAAATATAATTGGTAGTTCAAATAGCATTAAATGCTCCCAATTAACTATCTAACTTGATTTTTGGCATGCAAAATGACTTCAATCCCTCCTAAATTCATTATTTATGGATCTAATAATGAATTATTATTTTAAATTTGTATAAATCTGATCTGATCTATATATATTAAAATATAAGGTGAGGTGTCAAAGAAGTATTTTAGATTAGGTTATTGATGTTGTTTAGTCCCTTAGATTAAAAACGATATCATTTAGTCTCTTAATTTTATAAAAATGACTAATTAATGACAAATTATATTATTTTAATAATTTTTTATTTAAAATTATTATTTTATATAAAGTAATTAAAATGCGATTAAAATAAGAGTCTTTAACAATAATAAAAATGAGATAATATGAAATATTTTAAGAAAAAATAAACAAAAAAATTGAAACAAAAAATTATTTAAATATATATTTTATTTTTTAATAAAAATTAAAAATTAATAAAATATAAAAATAAAATAGTAACAATTAACAAATTTTTTAATAAATATTTTGAGAATTTTTTTTATATTAATTGTGACTTTATCATTGTTAAATTAATGTTTTAATTGTGTTTAATTATTTGATAAAATAATAATATTTTAATAAAAATTATTAAAGTAATATGATTTATCTTTATTTGGTTCTTTTTACAAGGTTAAGGAACTAAATAATATCATTTCTAACTTAATATATTAAACGGTACAAATAAGTTAATCTAAGAGATTTTTGTAGTATTTTTTTAAAATATAATATTTTTTATATTTATCTATAGATTTTATAAATATTTATAAATAATTTTATGACACTCAATCAAAGTTTACACATTATAGACATAATAATAATATGTTTTTATTACTTTTAAATTTTGTAATCTTTTAAATAAAATTATTTAAATGAATCATTTTTATTTTTTATTTTTTTCAAAATTATTAGTTATTTTTAAAAATTAATTGATAATCTATTATTCAATTATATTATATTATAGTTTTTAATTTTGAATCACGTCCATTTTTAGTTAACATAATTATAAATTAAAAAATATATACTCATAAAAAATATTATTTAATAAATTTTAGGTCTAAATTACACATATAACGAATCAAATTGAATTGAATTATATGATTGTAATGTATAAATTTATCAAATTGGATTGTATGATTGTAATGTGTAAATTTACTATAGATTAAAAAAAAATTAAATTGTATAAATCAAATCGGATTACACATTTACAATTGCTTTTCAAATTAAAATGGGAGGACTCAAATATCTATTTTGGTGCTTATTAATTCAAGATTTCGATTTAACTCATATAACAAACACTTGAAGCGAAAATCAATTTCATATATTTCTTAAAAAATATTTATTATAATTGCTGCAACAATCAATCATCAAGTTGAGAAAATGGAAGAACAAAATGAAAAAAAAAAACTCAATATTCTCTCACATGTGTTATTGGACCCAACTTCTTTATTAGTTCTGATTCTGTAAATTAAATCATGATATTTGTTCCTAGAGATACGTTGACTTGAGAATTTTTGTATGATTTTAATATATGAATGAAATATTTTACTTTTTATTATAAAAAAAGTTGTCACACGTGAAAATCCACACGGAGACATAATAACCAAATGGAAAAAAATGTGTTCATTCTTGTAAATTTTATGAAATAAATATATTAATCTTATTATTATTATTATATTAGATATATTAAATCTTGTAATTTTTTAAAATAAGTATTTAAGTTTTGTAATTTATGGTTAAACATTACAAGTTTTATTATTATGAAAACTAATCATTTTTAAAATAGATATTTTTAATTCATTAAATATATTAAAAAAGAGTATTTATTATCTCATAATTTTTATATTATAATACATAACTTTTATAAATAACGAAATTATACGTGCTTAATTCAAAAATTATGAAACTAAAATTTTTATTTACACATGATAAAAAGATTATTGTGATATATTTTTAAAAATTACGATATCTTTAATATTTAATATAATAATTATAAAATTAAATTTCTTAACTTATGACATTTGACTTGATTTTTGGTGAGTAATTTTATCCGTGAAAGTATATGTATGAATATTTTTAAAAATAAATAATAAATGAAATTTATTTTCTTATTGTCAAGATTTATTTATTTATAATAGTTACAATTAGATAGTATACTTAATTATTTTAAACATTTTAACTACTCATTTTACAATATTTTTTTAAAAATAATATATATTTTATTGTAAAATATTTTAATTAATTAATCAATTTATTGATTATTATAAATATTTTATGTATTTAAAAATACATGTATTAAATAAAAATTTGATTAAATATAATTAATTGATTGTTTTGATATTTTATAAAATTTTATAATTTTTTTTTATATTTTTGATAGAATTTTTATAATTTTTGTAACTTTTTTCAAAATTTTCTTATACAACGACAATATTTTTGATATTTTTATAAAATTTATATATCGATACAATTTTCTAGGGGTGTTCATCGGATCGAAATCGTTGATTTTACTGTCATCCGATCCGATCCGACCATCCGCTCGGATTGAAACATCCTAATCCGCAACCGATCCGATCACTTCTTACATCCGCTCAATCCGATCCGTAAACTATTCGGATGACATCCGATCAATCCGACAAATAAATTTAATTAACTCTATTTTTTGTATTTTTAAATATTTTTTTTAAATTTTTACATAAATAATAAAATAAAATTATTTGATTTTAAAAAAACATTAAAAAATTAAATAAATATATATTAATTATTTTTATATATTTAATTTAATAAATATATATAATTAATTTCAGTCGGATCGGATCGGATAACGGATGGAAAAAATCTCCATCCGATCCGACCATCGGATTGGATCGAATCGGATGAAAAATCAACGAATCGGATCAGATTGATCGGATTAATCGGATGATCGGATTTTTTGCACACTCCTACAATTTTCTTAGCTATTAAAACACTTGAACAAAAAAATAAAAAAAAATTCGGAATTGATTCAGAAATTCAAAAATGAAAATTACCGTTAGGATTCCTTTTACATCATTAACAAATGTACCTAAAACATGAGATTACAAATTTATAATCGACAATGCTGTAGTGGGCAGCGATTACAAATTTACAATCCAGTAAGTAATAAATGGCAAAGTCATAAATCACTTATCACACCATGTCACCAACCACCCCGAAAAAGTTAACTTACTGTACCGGTGTACTCTTTGTCCCCTTTGGATTCTTTCACCCCCTTCATTGCATATCCGAAAAAGTACCTCCAAATCAAATTCAATAAAACCCTGTCAATTCAATTTTTTTTTTTGGAAAAACATAATTAATAATTATAATTAATAAAACTCCCGCCCTGTGTGAGCTAGAGTTTTTCAACAAATACAATTGTAACAGGACTTGTGTCGTATTGACTTGGATTTACTGACAAAAACAATCAATCTATGAACAATATCTACCAAGTGAGAACACCACTTCTATATAAAGATAACTCAGAATCGCTGGCATTACGAATTTGATTTTGATCGCTGATCGAAGAAATGAAAGGCAAAACCAACAGCAAAGGGAATTCAACCTTGAAGATGAATTTAGGGTTACCTGTCGTCTTCATTCTTTGCACATTCTTTTTTCTTGCTGGTCTCTACTGCTCTACTCTTGTCGAACAGGTTTCGTAGTTTCTGATTCTTTTTTTTTTTGGCTTTGCTTTTTGATTTCTCTTTTTTTTAGACGATTATGAATTTATGATACTATTATTACTATTTCTGTACTCGATTAGTAGAATGAGGATGATGCTGGTGGTAAAATGGGACCTATACTTCTGGAATCAACGGAAAGAGAATATGAGTTAGTGATATCTGGAAAGACCGGTGACGATTCTATAAACTCTATTCCCTTTCAGGTCCTCTTCGATATCTTATTTCCTTTTTCCTTTTTATAAGCCTTTTTTTTAAAAAAAGATTAATGGAGGCTCTCTATCCTCCTTTCCTTTTTGTTTTGTATTTACGGAAATTGTACTGAAGAATCTAATCATCGATGACACTTTTATTTACTTATTATCTTTTTCAGAGCAAATCGATTTGAGTTCGAATAATTTCTGAAGTAAAATTTATTTGATAAAAAACAGAGAAAATAGTTTATTGAGTTAATTTGGAGGTTCAATACATTCTTATTATATTTTCTAACTTGATTCTATTTCGATCCGTTTGTGTTTGTATAGGTCTTAAGCTGGTATCCCAGGGCCGTATATTTTTCTAATTTTGCAACTCCAGAACAATGTAAAAGCATAATTAGTATGGCAGCACCAAGCCTTAAACCGTCAACTCTGGCTTTAAGGAAAGATGAAACTAAAGAAAGCACCAAAGATGTTAGAACAAGGTATGTTGTTGTTGTTGTCACTTTTTGGCAATTCTGTAATTTACTGTGTGCTGCTTTAAATATGATATGTGTGTTGTGATCTATGCCCTGTCATTTTTAAAATTTATGAATGACTATTATCTAGGATTTTTTTTAAATGAAGTATATTTTCCTTGAGTCTATGTGCTTTCACATGTTTATTGGATGGATAGAGTGTCGTTTGATCCCTTCTCTCACAGACTCAGCTTTGAATTTTGATAAATTCTCCTTATATTGGAATCTGAAATTTCTAATCAATGCTTATTTCGTATCTACTTCAATTTTACAAATCTTTCACGTTCATTTTACTATTTTGTATAAATTCCCGATCTTTTAGACCGCAAATTAATAATTACCAATAAGCAGCATGAACGAAACAGTGTTGTTTAAATAGCTTTCCAAACTAATAATTGTAGACTAGTGTTAAATCTCAAATAATTTAAGATTAATCTATTAAGCTCATGAGTTAAAAATATTCCGTTCTCTTAGCTCATAAAATAATCTATTAAGCTCATGAGTTAAAAATATTCCGTTCTCTTAGCTCATGAAATCAAATAAGCTAGCTCATTTAGCTCGTGAACATCAGGCGAGCTCATTTAATAAATTGTTAATTATAACATTTTTATAATTATAATAATGTTATTATAGAATATGATAATTAAAATATATTATTTTCATTTTTATCCTTTTGTTTTATAAAAATATAATAGAAAAGTAATATTTATTCTAACATTTTTATTAATAAATAAAATTATAAATATTTTATTATTTTTTAGAAGAATAAATGAACTAACTCATGAGCTCTTCAGCTCAACTCACTACTCATTTAAAAATGACTTGAATTGAACTTAACTCCCATAAATTTAAATGAATTGAGTTGAGTTATAACTCACATCCTAAATGAGTTCAACCAATTCAACTCATTAGACACCTCTAATCGTAGATGACACAAACCATGTTTAGAAACATATTGTAAATTGATATTTTATTTTATTTTTGACTGCAAGTTCTCAAATCTTTTGAGCCTCCCCGTCGCAAGTCTCTTTCTTTATCATAAAGAGGTGGGGGTGTAAAACAAAATAAATTATATTGGAAAATGTAAATGCAAGTATGCAAACTTTATCGTTTTCACTTAAGTGCTTCTCTAGCTATTCTTTTAAATTATCCAACTGTTGACCAGGGCTCAGAGTACTACATTTCACCTGTGCAACAAATATATTTAATGGTTTTGCAGTTCACAAGACCGTTCTTACATGGTATTTTGATGGTTATATGATCTTTTCAAACAGTACTGGCACGTTTATTAGTGCATCCGAAGATAATACTGGGATCTTGGATGTCATTGAGGAAAAGATTGCAAGAGTGACAATGCTTCCTAGGACTTATGGAGAGGTACCTTTCCTTTTGGCTTAGGATAAAAAAACATAATTTGGTATAATGTTTCATTTTCTCCGATGATTATTGCATTTTATCGTCCTTTTAAAGAAATTATTTAAAGGGAAGTACTAAAATAATTTGAGTACCTTTCTTTTTTTGCTTAGGATAAAAAAACATAATTTGGTATAATGTTTCATTTTCTCCGATGATTATTGCATTTTATTGTCCTTTTAAAGAAATTATTTAAAGGGAAGTACTAAAATAATTTGAGTACCTTTCTTTTTTGCTTAGGATAAAAAAACATAATTTGGTATAATGTTTCATTTTCTCCGATGATTATTGCATTTTATTGTCCTTTTAAAGAAATTATTTAAAGGGAATTACTAAAATTATTTGAGTATTTACCCCGTTACAGGCTTTCAACATTTTACGCTATAAAATTGGACAGAAGTATAATTCTCATTATGACGCATTTCATCCTTCTGAATATGGTCCACAAAAGAGCCAACGGGTACATCTGAATTCTGAAGCAAAACATCGGGGTTTTATATGATCGTTTTTTGCTTCCAATCATAAATATCTCTTACACTTTGTGCAAATCTAGAATCTGTGCATATGTGGATGGACATGGAGTACAAGTTTCTTATATTTTATGCTTTATCAATATTGTCCTCGCTCATTGGTTTCATGATAGTCATCTGTTGCATACAACTGATTCCTTTGAAGCGTTCAAACCTCAATCTTATGATCGAATGACAAGAAAACTAGAAAAATGCTCTACTTTATGCAAACAAACCTCATGTTCTATTATAAAAAAATGAAAATCCACATCACAATTAATAGAGGTCATGCTGTATATAAGAACATATTGAGTACAATTGTAACTGAATATTCTCAAATTAACCATGCAGAACAGATGTTTAAACTTCCTCTTATTTGTTCGTGGGCTCATCTTTGTATTCGTTACTCGTTTGCCTTTGTCATCTTTCTTTTATCACTTCCAATGATTTCTATAATTTTGATATTTTAAATTCAAAGTGATAACAAGACATGTTCATAATGAAATAGAGTTGAATGTCTTATAAAATATGAGAATGTGTATGCTATTATATCCGGAATTCTTGTAGGCATTTATTTTGACAAATTTACATCTTCAATGATCTTAAACAATTAATCTTTGTTTAACTTTTACAGGTGGCGTCTTTCTTATTGTATCTATCTGATGTAGAAGAAGGTGGAGAAACAGTGTTCCCGTATGAGGTAAAATATGTATAGGACTCTTTCTCATTCATCTTTTGATTTTGTCCCTTGTTAATCAAGGTAGTCACCCTTTGCTTTGATCTGCAGAATGGATCTAACATGGATGGGAATTATGATTTCGAAGAATGCATTGGTTTGAAGGTGAAGCCACGGAGTGGGGATGGACTTTTGTTTTATTCATTGCTTCCGAATGGTACAATTGATCCGGTTAGTCATGCTTCTCTTTGACCTCGTTTTCAATTAATCGATAAGTTCATAGATTGATTAAGAAACTTACTCGTGTTTATAATGTTACATAAATTAAACTATATTTAATGCAATTACAAACATGCATTGAATATATGTTGAAGATGTTGTAAAAAATTTAACATATGTTTGATGTTCAGAAGAGAGTTAAACATGATATTATAAAGAATTATTCTATACAACTAAGTTAAATCTAGAATAAAAGCCTTAATAGAATCCGATTCGGATCAAAGAAATCGAAAAAAGGTGAGCATTTTTCATAAATATTCGTCAGCTATATTTTACAAATTGTATGTGCCAAAACATCCTTTATGTGAATGTCAAGTTTCTCTTGGTTGGTTGCCTTTGTAGACATCTCTTCACGGGAGCTGTCCAGTAATCAAAGGTGAAAAATGGGTGGCTACAAAGTGGATCAGGGATCAAGAACGATATGTTTAACATTATAAGAAAATGAATTGCAAATACAATATTCCATTTACTCCTTCGGGTAAAGAGCAGCTCCTCATTTATCATCATTGTATTTGTCGTACCTTCCCAATCTCATTAAGAAATCCTGAATAATGAAAAAAAAGTATTTAGGTAAATGGGTAGTTTTTTTTAATTATTATTTATTTCCATGGATAAGTTGGAAGAGAAATTGTTCATTGTACGTGGAATATATAATGATGTAATATTTCAAGTAAATAAAATTTTAGATTATTGCAATTTTTTCTTTGAAAAGAACTACCTAAGAGAGATAAAACAATCTGATTGATGAAAAGTATATTCTAAGAGTAATAAATAACACTTCAAATTTAAAGCGGATCAAACTCCCTATAGTCGGTTCTTGTTTTCATTAAGACATGGAAAAGAAAAAGAAAAAAGAAAATAAGAAAAACCTTCGACCTCGAAGGCTTTTCTTTTTATAATAGATTGAAAGTTTTCAAAATAAATACAATTCAATAATTAATTTTATTTTCTAGGTTTAAAATCAAGTTAGAATTCAATTTTTTTTCACTTTTTATTTTTTGAAACTAAAAAAAAAGTTTTGAAAATCAAACTACAAATTTATTTTTCCTTTTATTAATTAATTCTACTTATTTATTGCTACTTAAGAGAGAATATAAGAAGAAACACAATTTTTTACCAAACAATTTTTTTTTTGTTTTTTTAAATAAACTAGAAAATAAAAAACTAGTTTCAAATACAAGAAATCAAAAATTGAAAACAAAATTTGTTACAGAATAAGTTTGAAGGATACTCAAGTAACAGACAACTATAAAAGAGAGGTAAAACAAACTTATTTCGAACCAATATGGTAAAATCCAGACTAACAGTACCTCAAACGGTACCATAAGATCAAATAACTCTTCTAAAGTCATGGTCTTTAACCTAAGACCAACCAACTATTATTCCCAAAAACATAAAACTAAATAAAATCGTTGAGCATGTAGTTGGATCGATAGACAATAGTTTTGATTCTTCAAGAAAAATCAAGCTAAATTCTAAACCTTCTTCAATTACCTACACATTTAAAGTCTTTACACCCAGTTCATCCTTATTATCCAAGCCAATACCTTTGGTTTTAAATAGATCTAAACCTGAATTTAAAGGAGTCACTAATCTCCATTCTAGAATTAGTAAACCAGTAAATAAAAAAATAGATGATTGCCTTATAGGTAGCACCCCATCTAGCCCAACTTTCTTTGATATAAGTTTAGAGCAACCATCTTGCTTTCAAACATATTCACGATGGAAGTTAAAAAACTTTTCTATAATGATATGATCCTAAAGATGTTTGAAGATCTTGCTAATATACAGAAAAGAAAGATCTTTAATTCTCTTAAAAAAAGATGAACAAGAAAAACTCTACAACAAGTATAAGGCGTTCTTAAAGTTTGTAGAAAAGAAGAACATAAAAATCAATTTAGACTTCTTTGATTTTATTAAAGAATATGCTCTTAATATGGACATAACAATTCCCGATGTACAAAACCTTGAAAAGGTTCACAAGCAATTCGACACAACTTCTAGTCATAAAATTATGGCCATTCATCCATCAGAAACCATAGTTAAAATTATTGATTCTTATTTAGTTGTCTTATACGAACAAGGCTCAATAAACCCCAATCATCCAACCACTGATGGTGTAGTAAACCAAGTTCTTGAATAGGCTAATTACACTAATTTATATTTACAAACAATTGATAGCCAGCTTACTAGAATTGAAAAGGCCATGCCTCCAGTAGCAAAGAAACCCTACCCTCATAATCTAAATCACACCTTAGCACTTATAATCTTTTTTCTTTAAACCTCTTTCGGACTTATCAGGTTTTAAGAAGATCGACGATAAAGAATTCTTAAAAGAATTATATGAACAACTCTTCAAATTAGAGTCAAAAGATCAAACTCACTCTATTAAAATGATGGAAGAACAAGACATTAACACCATGTCTGATGCAGAAGTTGTAGAAATACTAAAATTACTAAATCAGGTGAATGGTGATACAAGTTTAGAAGTTAATAAATTGGTTACTCCAATACCAATTTATCAATCTAAACCTTATTGCCCTCAGAGATCTCCAATCGATTTACAAATCGAAGAATCCTTACAACCAAGTCCTAACTACATCGGCAATCAACTCTAGGAATAAAATATTGATGATCTTTCTGACTATCAAACTATTCAAGTTATTAAAAATATGCTAATCTATGCTGCAGTTGTAAAATTCAATAAATATTCAGATAGAATGGAAGCTATAGCCATTTTCTCAGGATTTGTTGGCCAGTTACTAGTGTGATAACTATCTCCAACAGTCATCGAAAGATGAAATTCTCAACGCTGTTAAAGAATAGTCTAGTGAAAATAATGAATCTTACAGGTTTGACGTAGTTAATACACTGGTCCTTACCATTTGTTTGCATTTTGTGGGTACTTATAGGATGCAAATGGATAGAAGTCATGAACAATTAATAAATTTAAGATGTCCAACATTATCACATTTTAAGTGGTATAAGGATATCTTTCTTTCCAAAGTTTTAACAAGAGATGATTGCAATAGCACATTCTGGAAAGAAAAGTTCATTTCAGGACTTCCAATATCATTTGTGAATAAAATCCGTTCTTACTTTCGTGCAAAGCATAGAGGTGTTATTCCATATGAACTCTACATATATAGAAAGCTTACAACAGAAATAGTCAACCAAGGTTTACAACTTTTTAATCATCTGAAACTTCAACGGCAAATGAGTAAAGAGAAACTCCAGAGCAATCAAGCCTTAGGAGATTTATGTCAATAGTATGGCTACACCAATATACTCAAAGATTCTTCTCACAAGAAGACGAGAATAGCCTAGAAAGCATTCCATAAATAGGTGGAAGGCACCTAGAGGAAAATGGTCTAATAGACTTACTAAAGCCAAAAGAGTCGCACCAACTAAAGTAAAAAGGGGATCACATTTGTTACACTTTTTGACAAAAAGGTTTTTGTCCACAACTCTAATTGTAGGAAGCAAAAGAAGATAAATGAGCTTGAAATAGACGACGAGCTCAAAAGGCAGATGGCAAAAATCATCTTAAATGATGAATCTAAAAAAGAAACAAGATTACATCTATGAGTCATCATCCACTTTTGAAACAGAAAATGACAAAGATGATGATTGTGAATGTGATTACTACAAAGTTATCATAAAGATGAATGGTTTAGACTTAAATGTCTTAACCAAAGAAGAAGATTTTGTTTTTGATACTATCAATAAATTCGATGACCCCGAAAAGAATAAAGAAGCTTTAGCTAGATACATAGCTATAGATAAAGAGGCATCTACCTCTTTTAAGAGAGAAGAGCTGCAAGGGATACAAAAGCAACTACAGAAACATAAGCAGATATATTCCTTTAATGAGATCCTAAAACGGATTAAAACTCTTCCTGACAATAAGGAACCTATGATTAAAAGGGTTCTTCAAATATAACTTAATCAAACCAAAAAGGATATTAAAGATCTTAAAACTAGAGTTCAAATACTTGAACTTTATCAAGGTTTGCACTTCATTGCCTATTCAAAGGCAAAGGAACATGAAGAATTTACCAATCTTCTTGGTAAAATTCCCAGAGGAGCAGAAGTACCAATAGAAAAACATGATCTTCCTACCGAGATTGCTAATATGCAGTTTATTAATTCAATCGATATCATCATGAATCATAAATGATATTCAAAACTTACCATAGTCATCAAAAGGGAATACATATTCACAGTTGAAGTGTTGATTGACTCAGGAGTTGATTTAAACTGTATCAAGGAAGGAATTGTTCTTATAAGGTATTTTTCCAAACCAACCTAAGTTCTTAATACTACAAATGAGGGAAAGATGCCAATCAACTACAAACTGTCTAATACGACAATATGCAATAAAGGAATGTGCCTAGAAACTACGTTCTTACTCAGCAAATAATTATCTAGAATGGTTATCTTAGGCACTTTATTTTTATCTATGTTATATCTTTTTAAAGTTACAAAGGAAGGAATTATGTCCAACATCAAAAAGCATGATATATGCTTTTAAAAGAGAATAATGGCACACAATATACAAAAAAAAAATCACATCTCTTAAAGAGAAATTTGAAAAAGAGATTTGCTCAGATATTTTCACTGCTTTTTGGGAAAGAAGGCATGTAGTAACACTACCTTACGAACTGGGCTTTATAGAGTAAAAAATTGCAACTAAGGTCAGACTTAGTCAAATGAATCAAAGACACTTGAAAATATGCAAAAAGGAAATTGATGATCTTTTTCAAAAAAATATTAATTCAAAAAAACAATTCTCCATAGTCTTGTCCAGCATTCTATATTGAAAATGGAGTTGAATTAGAAAGAGGTGTCCCAAGATTGGTTATTAATTGAAAACCCTTAAATCGGTACCAAGATGGATTAGGTGTCTCATACCTAATAAAAGAGATTTATTAAATCATCTTTACAAGGCGGTAATCTTTTATAAATTTGACCTAAAGAGTGGTTATTGGCAAATCCCAATTGCCCCAGAAGACAAGCATAAAACTACCATCACAATTTCATTTGGCTATGAATGATATCTTTAATTCTTACATGGATTTTGCTATCTTTTACATTGACGATGTGTTGGTTTTCAACTAAATGTTCGGTTTCTAGGCCATACCATTGGTCAAGGGTTAATCACCTCGATAGATCATTCAATTAACTTTTATTGAAAAGTTTCCTGATGAAATTAGGGATAAAAAAACAATTACAAAGATTTTTAAGTACTCTTAATTATTTGTCAAATTTTTATAAAAATCTTGCACAAAATGCCAAACCCTTTTATGAAAGATTGAAGAAAAATCTACCTAAATGGGGCCTCGCCTACACCAAAGCTGTTTAGCTAATAAAGTTAAGAGTTAAAGAGCTCCCGTGCTTATCCTTACCTCACCCTGATGCATTCAAAATCGTCAAGATTGATGCCTTAGAGATAGGGTTCATAGGGATACTTAAGCAACAAACAGTTATAAAAGAGAGCCTAGTTTGTTTCATTTCTAGCACTTGGAAACCAACTCAGAAAAACTAATCTACAATAAAAAAGAAAAATTTAGCAATAGTTCTTAACATCTCTAAGTTACAGGAAGATTTTCTCAACCATAAGTTTTTATTAAGAATAGACTACAAGTCTGCTAAAGACGTTCTTGAAAAGGACGTAAAGAACCTAGCTTCTAAGCAAATATTTGCTAGGTGACAAGTCTTACTCTCTATCTTTTACTTCGATATAGAATTCAACAAATGAGAGTTTAACTCACTACCAGATTTCCTTACAAGGGAATACCTTCAGGGCTATGAAGAAGACAACCAGCCAGCCAACTAAGGCACCAAAAAGCTTTAAAAGAGCAGGAAAACTCTCTAAAAAGCCATTGAGAACGACGACATCAACAAATCATCTAAATATGTAACTTCCATATATTTTAAAGATAATTTACCTTTCTTTACTTTCCCTAAAACAAGGGATTTTTATAAATTAATTCTAAAAGAAACAAATTCTATTGACATAACTCATAATATGAGAAACGGTCACCAAATTGCCTTCTCTAACTCTAAAAATTAAGAGAATTTTAACTAAGGTTAACTGGAACTTTAACTTATATGTCAGAGAAAGATTCAAAGATCGATATATGCAACCTATCACTTATGATTGGTTTGATTATATGCAAACTTGAGATCATGTTTTATGTTACCAAAATCAACTAAAATCCTATACTGGGGATCATTATGCATTTCATGATTTCTCAAACAAGTTCCGAAATTAATTCTCATTATATGGACTAACATATGATATTTTCCCTGCAGCGGTCTTAAAGACCTATAATGATTTTGAAAGAAATAATTTTAATCATATCCAAGACGAAGACCATGGTTTGATGGTTTTTATATCTTTATATAAACTACCTTGGACAATAAAATGAGATTATGTGATAACATACATTGATCAAATCCCTTGCCTAATGAGGAGCAATCATTCACATTGGAGGTATAAAACTCCAATTGAAGAATTCAATAATTTTCACATTATTGAATTATTTCAATCCTTGAAAACTATTCCTACCACTGGAAAATGTAAAGCTTGTTTGGATTTTGTTATTGACAAATTAAAAAATCAGGAAAAATAATGACGCATATATCTGTAAAAAATTAGAGAAATTTATTGAGATCATCTCTAGTGACGAGGAACAACTTGATTTAGAATTATCTATTGAAGACATGCAAATGGTTGGATAAGCTGCTAAAAGTTGAAAATTTCAATTTAAAGATAAAAGTTTATTTCTTTATGTTGTGTTTTATTTTAGAAGAAGAAAGAAAAAAAATATTGAATGGTATAAATTAAAATATTTCTAATATATAGAGGATAGGGACGGATGTAGCCAAGAGGATCAAGGCAGTGGATTGTGAATCCACCATGCGCGGGTTCAATTCCCGTTGTTCGCCCATTAAAAAATAGATTCTATATAGAGAATTCTAAGAAAATAGAATAGAGATTCTATAAATAGAATGGAAAGAGGAAGAAAGAAATTCTATTTTCTCTCCTATTTACTACGGTGCCGAAGAATCAAATTATCACTATATTTATTCCTTTTTTTACTTCTTCTTTCAAGTGCAGGATAACCCCAAGGAGTTGCGGGTTTTTTTTCTTCCAATTGGGGCCTTCCCTTCACCACTCCCGTGGGGATGGTCTACAGGGTTCATAACTACTCCTCTTACTACAGGACGCTTACCTAGCCAACATTTAGATCCGACTCTACCCAAACTTTTTTGGTTCACCCCAGCATTCCCTACTTGTCCGACTATTGTTGAGCAGTTTTTGGGTATCAAACGAACCTCCCCATAGGGTAATTTTAATGTGACCGATTGAATTATCTATTGAAGACATGCAAATGGTTGAATAAGATGCTAAAAGTTGAAAAAGACAAACTCATTTATTGAATAATCGAATTCATTTTCTTAAAGGAATCATATAGGACACACCATCTAACATATTAGCCTACTTAAAACACTGCTTTTATAAAATAATAATCTTATTTTACTTTATTAAAGTTATAATTATTAAAATAGATTTACTTTTTGTAAATTGTGAGCCTTCTTTACCGATATAAGTAAATACGGCTCACTTGTGCATTCTAAGTAATCTCTCTGCCCTGTAAAAATATTCTTCTTATTAATAAAATATTAGAAATATTAATAAAATAGATCCTCGGCCATCTTGGTATCCGTCTTTCTTGTGGATCAATGCTGTATTACAAAGGAGATTTTTTGCTTACTATTACTGTGTTTCGAACTGCAAAAGGGATGACCTCGAGCTATTGATATACACCAATAATTCTGAACGACCCAAATTCTAAAGAACTTGATACCGTCTTGTTCTTTGCAGCCGATTAAGTATGCCACTCAAGAGAGTATAAAGTGAAGAATCTCCGATTTAAAATATAGGCACGGGGATTATGAATCAACTGGTTTCTAACTCTTATATACCCAAAAAAGAAAAAAAAAATAGATTATTACTAACACCATTAACCTGTTGATACTTATATAACTGTTTTAGCGTAAAATACAACCTGTTGCTCGGTATCATATACTACCCGAGTCTTAACTGTTATCTGCATTAGATTTCCTTGTCGATGTTTCTATGGGTACGACCTTACCAATCCTCCTGATCGTGCCAAATTTTCTGTTATCTTTTTATTAATTTAACCTTTTGATACTAACTAATGTGTACCCCTATATAATACACATATCTTTGTAAATATCCTCTCTATTTATATATAATGATCTTATCACACGGTTCATAGCATTTATTACAACTCACTTGTTTCTCTAAAATCGTGTCATTCAACAATAACCATACTTATCTGAATTTTGGCGTATTGTAGCCTTTCCCTTTTCCTCAAGTTCTCTTGCTTCATTCTGTAGTCTACACTGGCTAAAGCCTCAGGTGCCTCATGCCTCGCACCAATTATTTGTTTTCTCCAAACTTCTCATTCCCATCAAGTACACTTGTAAGGCATTGAAAAATCACCAGTGAGTTTCAACAAAGGTTCACAAATTCACAGCTTGCGCCAGTTTTGATATGGTTGCTTCCCCCATCGTTTCAATACATGCATGCAACCAGCTGCACTAAATAGCCCAAGGGCAGCGATTGCCATAGTAGTTGCATTTGAAATGGCCCCTCTCTAGCACAATAGCACCAAACATCATTACATACGGATACACAAAATATGTAAACTCTTTTTTATCTCAAGTAGAGATCCCGTCTCAGCTTACGTGGCAAGATGTAACCAATGAAGCAATAATCCCCACTATTAACACCCAATTACATTCTGACAAATAAGTTGAGATTCCAGGAATATCTCTACTTGAGATAAAAAGCACTCTAAAAAATAAAGGTCCAAACACGGAGATCAGAACAAGTAGTACAAGTCTCAGAAATTTAACTACGATCTACTTCTCATTTGGAAATTCAAGCAGCAATTTGATTGAAAAATCTCAAATAAACAAGGTAGTTTCACATATAGAGAAACATTTCATATTATCTTTTCCATTTGAGAAGTTTGTTTTGTTTTAGATGAAATTATCAATTTTATCCACCTTTTTATAATTTAATAACAAATTAATAAAATAACAAATAGAAAATGAATGGTGGTTGTCCTCCATGGTCACCATTGCTGCCAACATTTTTCAAAACTACTAGTCAGCCATGATTTTTTTTTTTACTCAAATCTTTCTGAAAGTCATATAACGTAGAAAGCATGAATTTGAAAGATAGACGATGAAAACTGCATAATTTTGTCTTCAATTCAGTAAAACGGAAGACCAGATTCGGTTACAGTAAATTTTCAACATTTCATTCAGTATGTGCTACAAAGAATAAGCTATGTTCCTGATAGTTGATAAGGATGAAACAACGACCTGTATTCGATCTTTTTTTTTCGGCTTCCTTTCTTTTCTATTTTTCAGTTACACCAGTCTTAAAAATGCTTACCCACTGATGTTGATTCTGGGATGATATTACATTAAACTTCTTTTATTTTTTGTTTTAAATATAGATGGGTAAAAAGGTTAACAACGTGCATACAAAACTATCATCCCTTTCGAATTTTATATTATGATATAACATACAAACATACCTGCAGTAGAAAGATGAGAATTGCTGCATTTGCAGGGGCATGAGAAAGGCTTATCATCCCTCCACGCAACTCATTAGGCACATACCTAGGAAGACCAAGACGATGCATGAAACCCAGCTACTTAAAATGAACATGTAAATGAAATATTCAATTTGCAAACATGAAAGACTTGCTTTTTTGTCCAGGGAAAAGAAAAGGAGATGTTTTACTTACATGGTCCTTAACCTGGCTAATGACGGCAAAATCAGCCCAACACAAGCATGAAACAAACAAAATAACGTCACAAAAACTCCGATATCCTGCATTTATTAATTAAACATTGAAGGAAAATCTACAATCAAAAGAATTGAATTAATTCATTGCATTTCATAAAATAAAGAACCTTTACCTGATAATCATAAGCTATGATAGATAATAGAAACCCCAGCATACCAAAAGCGTATACTAAGCAATCCTCAGTTCTAAGGGATGAAAGTCCTACAATGATCCATGGAAATAAGGTGCTGCCTACCATTCTTGAGCCCAGCAAACATGGGTATATCAATCCTAGATGCACTTCTCGTCCATCAGCCTAAAACCACTAGTATTTAGAATAAACAATTCAACCTGAAGATAAATCTATATCTATAGTTCGACTAAATTTCATTTTTCAAAATACCTGATTCAAATAAAAAGTGATGCACTTTGTTTAAAAACTGATGAACTTAATTAACTATTGTGTTTCCTTGGTTAAAATTTAAAAGGACAAATATTTATTTACCTACTAAAATTATGTAAAACATTTCAATTTACTACTATTAATGTTTTTTGTTTTAGTTGACGACTTTTATTATTGAAATGTCTTTTAATCAACTACTTCCACTAAATTTTTTTCAATTTGATCAAAAAAATTCAATCACATGTAAGATAAGTTATAACATTATATCATTCACAACACTCTCTAATAACTTCATGTGAGACATAGGTAACTTAAATATTTCGATCAAATTGTCCAATTTTTGGTCGAAGTAGTTGATTGAAAGACATTTCAATAATAAAAATAGTTAATTGGGATAAAAAAATGTTAAAAGTAATAAATTGAAATTTTTCACGTAACATTAGTATCAAAAACATTGCCCTTGTTAAAATACCAAGATGAAATTTCACCGTGTCTTCGTCAATTAATTCAACTTGTAATCTTGATATAAATACCACAAGGGTTGGGGCCCAAAGAATCCAGAAGACTGCAATGGAGAAATGAAGGCAAGCCTGTGCCCACGCCAAGAGCCATATTCTTTTATCTGCCAGTCACCGAAACACCATCAATTATGGAAAAGCTTTATTAATAAGCCTTCACCAATTACATGATTTATTGGTAAATGCTTCTCTAATAATCACTTCTTCTGCTTTGCTCTTTTAATGAGTAAATTATGCAATGTACTCATCAAGAAGTACCCAGTATAATCACTGTCCCCTCCCCCTTCTCCCAATATCTCTTTTATCTTTTCACGATAAGTACTCATCTTCTCTAGTCAAAGCTAAAAAGAAGGGTGCCTAAATAAAATAAGAGACAATGGATACACAGAAGATAAAAATATAGCTGTCACTGTCACTACCAAAGAATTGATGCATTTGTGATATTAGCAGGAAAACAAACAAAATGTGAGGAAAAAGAAGCAGCTTAGAGATGGCATTTAAACACAAAGATGATAGCCCTTACAAAGTAAATTCTACGTACATTCCTCTAAAAACTCAACTTAAATAGTTAAAGAAGATTTAATTATACATCCTGTTAGAGCTTAGTTAGTAATTAACATGCTAAACATATCCAAGAAACTTAGTCAGAGTATAGGTAAAGTACAATAACTTGCAAATAGTATGAAACCCTTACCACCAAAAACATACGCATAGATAGTCATCTTATACTCCTTAAGTGTTGCTGTTTCTGGGACTTCTGTCCATCCCTTAGCAATATAAATGATGCCTATCACAGCAAGGAGCAAAGCTGCCATGGTAGCAGATGAAATGTTCATTTCAACATTGTTCCCAATCAGCCAATTTGAAAGCATCTGGCTTCCAATTAAAGAGGCAGCCTCAAAGAAACTCATTAACCAAAATGTATCACTCAAATTATCTTGTCGGTGCCCTTGCTGCAAAGATTAAAAAAATGTACACACAATAATTATCAGCAGATTAACAATTTCATCCCATCTAATACTTTGGAACATAACATAAGAAGTCCAAGGACAGCTAGTGTACTACAGAAAGGAAGTAGAATTAACCAACTCGAACAGTTCAACGATCCTTGGAGCATATCACTTGTAGAATAACATGCAAACAATAACGAAGAATGTTATTCCTTAACAAACCTTTTCGTGCTGAACTACCATCCATGTCTCAAAACTGAATGAAAATATTGAAGCCGAGAGAAACAAACAGAAACTATCGACCAAAATACTTGGATGTGTTTTAAGTCTCTTCCATATGCCAATAAACAGGTGTAGGACACAAAAGATCAAACAAACTTTCTTCTGACCGCTACAAAAAGATTGAGTGTTTACTAAAATATTAAATTTCTTGCGAAAAAATAAGAAACATATATCAAAGACTTGAAATCGACAAAGAAAAACAAAAAGAAGAATGCAATTACATCAAATCTGAAACCACTCCCAAGGAAGTACCGACGATTAAAGCAGATGCATATCCAGCACAAAGATATAATACCATTTCTTCTTTGCTTAGTCCATGGTATGCTAACTCAAACTCGCCAAAAACAGACCACAGTCCTTCCATGACTGAATACAAAGATCCGCCAATAACAAATCAATGATCTGAATTAAGAGTTCAAATATTGATAAATTGTGCGAAAATCATATGGCCCAAAATTTATAACACCCTCAAAACTTGTACCCGTTTAATGCTACGAAGTGTTATTTTTGTTGTTATAAGTTTTAGGGGGTGATTTTATGTCATTTTTCAAAAAAAAAAAAAAAACGCCAGTTCTTAAACCCTTCCGTTTCTAATTTTCAATTCGAGCGCAAGAAAAAACAATAAAACAAAATCAAATGTCAGATTCTATTCCTTCTTCAAATTTCCCGAAGTTTCTCATCAACCAGAAATTTGGCGCCTAAACAAAGTAATTTACATAAAATCTAAACCATCGGCATTATTGAAAGTAGAATATTCTACACATACCTGAAGCAAGAGAAAATATGAGAAAAAAATCCCTCTGGAAACGATGAAAGGATGAAGAGGAAGATAAGACTCCGTGGTCGAAGACAGTAGAAATTCTGTTGGAGCTGCAGTAATTTTTGGAAGCATAAGGAAATGCGACGATTGGGAAGAGGCACGACATAAATATGAATAAGTAGACCCAACTATTTGGTTCCCAAACAGAGGTCTCAATCACTACCCCCATTTGATTTTCTTAATTTTCGACAAAGATTGAATGTATCGAAGAAAATTGAGCAGCTCTGATCTCTCAACCAAACCCTAGTTTACGAGCCATTGGTGTAGCAATTACTGCGAGAGTGTTGGGTGAGTTTGATTTCAGATCTGAATAAACATCGTCGAGTTTAGTATCGCTATGTCATACCTGTTTGTAACAATGGAGGAAAGTTATTTACGAAAAGACCACACAACTGGATCATAAATTCCCTTTATAGTAAAAAATTATATATATTTATTTTGTTACCATTTAAAAAAATTTTTATTTGTTTACGTATTAAAAAAAATATTTTTTAAAAAAAATTAAAAATAAAACTTTATATTAGTTTCTTCATAAGTCCTTTTAAGTCTAAAATATTTTAAAATCAATTTAATTATAAAAATAGTTAAAAATATTCAAAACTATGTATTTTTCTCCCTCTCTAATAGTTAATTTTTTTTACGTTATTTAATTTTTTCTGTTGTTGTTAATATTTATTTATAAAAAATTATTTAATTAATTTGTTAAATTTTTTTAAAAAATAGTAATGTCATATAAATGATTAAAAATAGTTAAGTTAATTAGAATTTTTTTTTGCAAATAAATTTAATCATCATGATTCTTATTTAACAATAGTTAAATTTGAAGATAATTTTGAAACAATTATAAATTAAGTAAGATTTTTGTAATAATTATTATAGTTAATTATTAAAAAAAATCTATTTATTTGAATAATATAAACATATTTAATGTTAAGTTATATTAAAGTTAATTGGCATGCATTTCTCAACTTTTGAAGGCAGAGTGAATATTTAGATTTTATTCTTGTACTTATATTTAATACTTATTTTTTATAATATTTTAATATTATTTTTATTAAAAATAATTAAAAAAGATAATTTGGTGCCTAGGTGACACGTGACTTTCTCACGTATTCAAATTAAACTAATTAAACTATTAAACTTATGTGTAATGTAAGAGACATACTTTTAAATAATCAGAAAATAATGGTTTAATATTCAAAAACAATTCTTTTAATATATATTTAGATATAATTTTTTAAAAATCATGAAAAATATCATTATTTAGTTAATGTATAAAAATATAAGGCTTGTTTAGGAGATTAATTCAAAAACTGTTTTCTATATTTATAAACAAAAGATTGGTTTTAAAAACAGTAAGTGTTTGGCTAATGTTTTTAAGTTGTGATTTTATAAAATAATTTGTTTAAAAAACAATAAAATGAAAATTGTTTTCAATATTTTTTAGACTCGATAAAAGCGTAAGTTACTAATTTTTTTTTAAAAAAAGCTGTTAATCATTTAATTGTTTTAATTTAATTTTTTTTTAATTCTTCAAGCTAAATATATTTTTAATCAGTATAAATATTTTAATCGTCACAACAACAATGATATCATTGCTTTTACTTATTTATTTATAAAAAATATAGTAAGTTTACGTATGTTTTTAAAATTATGAAACACCCAACTCCACTTGAGATATACAAATACCAAATCACACCATATCAGCCTAACTTTTTTGTACTTTGTAGCGAGCACAAAGTCACAAATTGACATCAGATCGAAATTAGGGTTTTCAGGTACTCGTCCTTGCTCGATTTCCAGATATGGGCGGTGGCAATGGGCAAAAAGCGAAGATGGCTCGTGAGAAAAACCTGCAGAAGCAAAAAGGCGGAAAGGGTATATTTTCTGTTCGAATTCCCATCTATCAGTTTGTCGTTCACATCTGTTTGGTAACTGAGAAAATTGGGGAAATTCGGACATAAACTTAATTCTTGTATCAATTATGCCCTCTATTCTACCTTCCCCTTTTTATTGGTCGATTCTACTGATACTAAAGATGATCCTCTTAAAGGGGAAGAAACGAAAAGAAAATAACTTTTTGTGGAATTCGATGATAAAGATTTGTTTTTGATAATTCTTTCACGTCGTTTATACATGCAGGAAGTCAACTTGAAACGAACAAGAAAGCGATGTCAATCCAGGTAATTTATCCACTTTATAAATTTTTATGGAGTTTTGGAGATAGGGAGTGTTAGTGTTCATTGATTAATTTGAATCTTGATATCATAATATTGAACCGTGTAAATTATAGAATGTCTTATAATTTGAACCCTTTTATTAACATTTACAGCTATAAGGTTGAGTTTTTTTACTATAGATTTTATGCAGTTTCCGGGTAGGGGGTGTTAGTATCCATTGGTTAATTATTCTGCTGTTTCTGTTTCATCCATGGTCGTTGAAAGAAATTAAAACAAAGACTTTTTTCATTTTGTTGCCGAGTAAACAAATTTTTTGATTTTGTATTTACTGCATTATTGTAATATTTTGATACTTCTTGTTTTTGTTAGAAAAAGGTTTAAATTGGAAAACATGGTGAAAGGAAGAAAGCAATAATGCATACTTTAGGATCATGAAAAATGTCAGTTTAGTCCCATAATTATTGCAGAATGAGTAATGCTAGATAACAATACTTAAAAGAGAAATGTATCCTCACTTATGTATAAAGTTGTAATTAGTCAAAGCATAAATCAAGCAATAAATATAGCATGGAATCCAATGACATACATTCAATCAATTTTTTCCATGTAAGTGGTGATAGAGTCATTACTCTATTTAGTAGTGACAAATAGCATTTTCTTTACAAAATAAGTACTTTAATTTTGTAATTATAGGGTTGGGCTGATTAAGTCCCCTATAATTTAACAAAAATAGTTAAATTGGTCAAACTAACATAACTTTATCAAAATTAGACAATATACATAATGAAAATTGTATTTGTTAAGCATATATATAATTTAACTAAGATTAACTTGGTAATTTTAAGGTACAACAAATAAATTTTTTTGAAAAATCAAAGATTCATATGTAACAAAAAGTTTAGAATCTCTTTTTCTCACGGCACAAAGAAAGAAAACTTTGATTTTAAAATGGCAGAATTTAAGGATATTATGGTTTCATTTGATACCAAAATGGTTACAATGCATTCAATACTTATGAAGAAGAAGATCACGTGTCTTTCACAAGTATTCTTTTGTTTTATTTAAATAAAAAATCCCCATTTGGATTTATTTGGCTTTCTTAAATTTTTTTGGATCAATTGAGCCTAACCCAAAAATAACGAAATTAAACTCATTTTAAAAAATAATGGGACTAATTTAGCTAGTTATCCCTTTAAAATCAGCCACCTCATTCATTGTCAAGTCATTCTGTACCGTGCAAGTGTTTCGTATGAGTTTGATCCCGTTTGTGTTTGGTGTGTTGGATGCAGTGCAAAGTGTGTATGCAAACATTCATGTGCACAACAACTGAGGTGAAATGCAGAGAACATGCGGAGTCAAAACATCCCAAGTCTGATGTTTATGCATGTTTCCCTCATCTTAAGCAATGAACAATGACACGGGAAAAAAAATCTGTAGTAACTATTCCACCATTTGTATAATGCTTTAAAGAATGGTGTTGCTGTATTCAAGTATGCCCGATTCAGAATTTCATATGTATGTTTGCAGAAGTGAAACTTGGTCTTTGATGATCATGAATGTTAAGTGTCTTCCATTTCGCAAGAGTGTTTGCTTTTCTTCTCTTGTTTTCTGTGTGTGAGGAAGGAAAACCGTCTACATGGAGCCCCGACTCTAGATGAACAAGGATTTCAATATTGGTCATTTTTTTTTTTCACAATACAGGAATATTCTCATTGAAGATAAGGAGAGATCTAAATTAGAAGTGGTGATATTTGATACTACACGATAAAAATACACGACACATAAGAAATTTGGTTAGAATAGATCAGTAATTTTTTTGTGTTTTCAATGGCTTTGATATCTTTTACTATTTTAAATAGGTAACATGAGAAAAAATTAAGTTCATGTTTTCATGTCACAATTGTCACTTTTAATCTAAATATAAGTATAATTATGATTAACACATGAAAATGTTGGAATTTATCTAGATGTAAGTTGAGGAATCAGGTTATAAATCTGATCAAGCGAAAATGGTTTAATCTTTGAAAATCTTACAAACTTCTTAATTTTTGAAAATCTTGCAAACTTTTTATTAAGTTAAGAATAAAGTTGGACAATTTACGTATCACGAGTACCTCATTGCATGTTAGAGCTCAAAAGTCACTTTGCAACTGGAGTCAGATGGCAGCCATACACTTTTTCCTAGATTTGAAGCATAAAGAGAAGTCACGCATTTGTCTTCAAGCATAGTTGCTTGCAACGATGGAATGTGCCTAAAATAAAATTGTCTCTGCATTCTCTTACAAAAACCCTAATTCCACCTATGTAGAACCTGTTTTACGATCATTAACGTATATACAAAACAAATGTTTTAAACATTTTGCAAAATTTTTTTTGTTACATTTTTAATAATAAAATAACAAAATAGCAAAAAACAAAACAAAAACAAATATAATATAGCTAGAATACATGGAAATAACAAAAAAGTTTTAAGTTTAATTTTTTTAATAATAATAATAATAAAAGAACTATTATCGATTAATAAACAATTAGTCCTCAATAGACTATACATTTATTAGTTCAAGAGTAGTTAGTCCTTAATAGATGAGGTAGTTATTAGCAAACAACCAAGACAACATAAAATTCAATAGAAACCCGTGAAATCAATAGGTATAAGGTACAAAGTAGTAATCTTTTTGAGATAAAAGTTAAAGTTTCTCGCTCATACATGCATTCCCTTATCAAATTGACACCTAAAATGGTTTTTCATGAGATGAGACCACTTATCAGTCCTGCTTCTTTGGTAGCCTTCTTCGAAACAGGGTTAGGATATTTATATTGAATGGAAGTACAAGAACACCTCAATCATGATAAATACTTGGGTATCATTAAGATTATGTGATAGGAATATTAAAACCAATATTTATCAGGACAAGAACTTATGTAGAATATCGGCCATTAAAGAGCCTCTGACGAAAAAGCCTTTGAAAAAAAAAACCTAGGAGATTGCATGTCTATAAATGAATTCAACTTATGAATGCCTATTGATGTGAATCATGTGATTACCTAGGGTGTGATTTGCTACTATCAAAAAGCCTAAACAGAAGCATCTTGTATGAGCTTGAGCATGAGCTGTCTTACAAATAGCCAATTGGATAATTCAAAGGATCAAAATGTAGCAGCACTTGCATTCTAGACTTAAACGTAATACGTCAGAAGACTCAGTCTACACTAGTTTTAGAAAGAGAAATAAAAAACTTGGATCAAATAGGAGAAAGGCTGCGTTTGCATTTAATATAATTATGGTGTGACAGTGTCAAAATTTATTTGAAAATGGAATATTTTCTTAATTTTTAAAATTATTTTATGACGTAACACCATAATTAATAATTAATACGAATACATACTTATAGTAGAAATTGTATGAAAGAAACACAGCGACTGGACAATTTGCAAGATCAGATCATATCAGAAATTCTTATAAGAAGTCTGAAGTGCACGCACTTGTAACTTAAATTGTCCTATTAATTATTTTGATGTCTTGATAAACTCCTTGTCTCGTACAGTCTTCCACTAGGAACAGCCAACATGAAAAGTTGCAAGGTAAAACTCCACCCAGTAAACAAAAGGCAGGGTCCCTTTATGATACATTTCCAAAAGCACAACTCTGAGTTTATACATGGACTTGATATGATCAGATTATTATGTCCGCATCCTGCTATTCTCAGCTGCTCTCACTTGTGAAAAATATGGATGGGCCTGCAGAAAACATGATTATAACATTTTTATTGAGCGTGTAGTACTTATCTGGGGTTAGGCAAAAAAAAAATAAAAAATCATAATAATACAAATATAAAAGAAAAATGTGAAAAATGAATTGTTGTATGTGTAGGTATGGCAATTTGACCCGATGGGTCACGGCCCCAGGTACCCAATCCATTTAGGTTAGATCAAGGTGGGGCACATCGGGACATAAACGGAACAAGGCATTAACCATTTCATTATAAAAGGTTCCGGACAAAAAGGGATCAATTTGGGTCACCATTAAGGTTGTACCCTTCTTTTGTAGTTATATATACTCCCCAATCCACATACATACTTTATCTTCGACATTATTTATTATATAGACTATTTATGAATCATTTAATGAATATTTTTGATTTTATAATTTTTTTATAGATAAAACAGTATTTAGTATGACTTAAATTTATAATATATATTATTGATTATGAATATTCTTGTACAATTTTTTTTATTAACTTTTTAAATTTATTAATTTTACCTTTAAAATTCTTGAGTCATGAAGTGTTTTTTTAATCTTTTTTTTTAATCCAAGGAGACTTGTGAAGAGGTTTTATAATTTTTTTTGTTTGAAATTTTACCCAAAACATTATTAAAAAGTAGTACTACTAGTTAAAATGTCAATGAATTGCTTTGTAAGTATCACTGTGCTTTTAATAACACCTCTGTTTAGCTAATTTATTTTTTGTTAACTAAGATCATTTCAAACAATTATACAATTAATATTTTCAATTACATCTGGTTCACATAGTGTGTTGATGATAAGACTTTTCTCTCCTCGTTTAAGTCACTTTTAATTACATAAAAATACAATATTGATTTTCATTTGAAAAATTCAAAAAAATGCAAAAAAATGACCAGTGCATATTACCCGAATCAAACCTGAATAACTTGAAATATTTCAGTTCAAACTGTCTTATGGGTCAGTTCGATTCGCTTTAGATCTGACCCAATCTAAACCATTACAATCTCTATGTGGGTGCATGTGGATAGAACAAGGTGCTTCACATAAAATGCAGGTGATACATGATAAAAATCAAATGTATCACTTCAATAAAGGAGAAGGAATTAGAGAGCCCGTTAAAAATTTAATAAGCAGATGCTTACCATTGCTTCTCTTGCAGTCAATCTGTCCTGATGATCATAACGAAGCAGCTTATCTAGAAAATCAATGGCCTGGGCATTACAAAACAGACAAGGTTAGTACAGATGTAGGTGATCGGTGTTCCTATCAAATAAGAAAACGTTTGAGATATGTTACATAATCAACCTCAGGAGAAACCAGATGCTGATTATCTGCATTGATAAATTTTGACCATGGCTTCCTGCTGTGCCTGCAAAAGGAAATATAATAAACACATATCAACATCTGTAGAGCAATGCTCATGCTTTATCTGGAAATTTTTCATTCGTTGTTGAAAGCTGCATGCTTCAGAGAAAGATAAAACATCTTGATAATGTGATAGTCTCAAAATACAATAGAACAACATATCAATGTTGTTCAGAGTCCAAAGATTAAAAATCTATTGTAAGCAAAATAGCAGTACCATACTCACCTCCCAACAAGCGCATCAAGTTGTGGGTCAAGCTCTAATTGATATTTATTTAGATATGCATTTAACTCATCAGTGCCAAGTACCTTGAATAACATGAATAAAACCTCAATCGTTACTGATTACACAGTGGCAATTAAGATGGAAAAGTGAAAGTTATAATTTATTTACTTGACACTTGTCTATCCTAGATGGTTTACGTAGATCTCAATAGCCACGAAAGGGGGATAGGGTTAGTAGCAATACTGTTAATTCGTCCTCCCCTAAAACGAAACTAGCAACTGAACATGTTAATATGTTCAGGTCAAATTTTTTATAAAGAATCTCTGCAGCATCCATTACTGGGTGAGGGTCATTTAGGCTAAAAAAGAAATGAATACTACCTTAGCGATTTTGACAAGCTGATCATGGTTGTCATGACCATAAAAGAATGGCTCCTTGCGGAATATCTGCATACATAATACATAGCTAGCATAATTAGCAAAGCAAGCAGGAATAACTTACTCACTCTGCACATAAAAACAATTAAAAATATATAACAATGAGAAATGCTATCAGTGTTACCATTCCAGCAAACATGCAGCCAAGACTCCACATGTCCAAAGAATAATCATAATCCTGCAAATCAACCAAAAGTTCGGGACCTTTAAAGTACCTGCAAGACAAGGAAACTAAATTTCAATTTTTTTATCAAGATGGCACTGCAAAAGGGTATTTTCAAAATACTGAACACTCCATGCTTCTTCCAATGCACCTTGATGCCACACGAACATTATATTCCTTTCCTGGATGGTAAAATTCTGCAAGACCCCAGTCTATTAAGCGTAGTTTCCGCAACTCGTGGTCAATCATGACATTGTGAGGCTTGACATCTCTATGCATTATACCCTGTGAATGGCAATAATCTAATGCCTGCAATTTAAAAAAGATAATATTGATTTAGGAGCATTTACAATTTTACACTACAATTAAGGTTAAGGTGTTGATCTCTCAGTTGTACAAAACAGCATATTAAAGGATGATCCTTTTAATAAATAAATCTAAAACATTGACTGAAATTCAAAATAGGTTAAAGTTTATATGGTACAAGCATTAAATCATCAATTCACACCAATCAAGCGGGCAGGCATCCCCATCAGACATAAAAATTGATATTTTTGAGCCTCCTACCAAGCAGTTAACAACAATTTAGACATCATATGCCCACATAATGAAAGTGGGGAACTTCCAAGCAAAAAATATATATAAGAAAGTGGGGAGAACTATGCAGAAAAACACCATGGAAAATGGATAGCAAATGAGGAAGCACAAAAATTATGATAGAAGTTAATAGAGCATGGAAATATGAAACGTTGAATAGTTCCAAGATTTTCCAAATCCAAATCATAAATGAACTAACTTTAAAAAATCTCCATTGTAAGGATTGTTACATGCTTAAACTTCTTAAGAGCTTTTAAATCTCTTTCAGTCAAACCCCAATTTCTAAGCTATCAAAGAAGCTAATTACACACATTTAATCCAGACTCTTACAGAAGATGGTGACTTCAACTTTTACAATTTTGTTTTCTTCCAAAAAATTTAAAGAATAACCCATCCTTTCTTAATGTCCCACTTCTGTAAGCCTTGATAGCATCCAACAAACTACAGCACCATGGAAACTACAAATTAAGAAGAAACGAGGAAAGAGTGGAAACATGTAAATTATATTGAAGAAAATGCAAATGTTACCTTAAGAAGCTCATAAATGTAGTAGCGAATGTCATAATCCGTCAATGTGGGGTACAAAACTTTAAAATCTGTACTGTTTACATACTCAAATATCAAACTAGGAGTTTTAGAGTGCTGATCTCTGACAATATCAAGAAGCTTAACGACATTTGGACCCCCACAAAGGTTTTGAAGTATCTTGATCTCTCTCTTTATCTGCACAGTGATCATTAGAAATATGGAGGTTTAATTCAAATAATATGCCATTGAATTTACAGTTGTGATTAATATATGAAGCAGTGAACTCTAGAGCAACGTAAAGGACCCATACTCTCATAGCATATGACATACATTGTCAGACCAAAAGGAAACACACAAGTTGGAACTATATGATTATAGTGGTCTACTGGTCATATGTATCATTTAAGTCGTTAACAAACTCACACAAAAGGATAGTACTTCACTTCTTTTTACAGACCAACAGGTCTGAACATATTTTGAACAATAGAGTCATGGTAATCAAAGCAAAATAGTTGTAATCATTAATTTATATGAAAAAGATTAAAACACCTTCTTTTTCTTAACAGGCTTGAGGATCTTGATAATGCATCGCTCATTGGTATTAACATTTATGCCTTCAAAGACCTCGCTGTATTTCCCCCTTCCTACTTTTCGTACAACCTCATAATCATCTTGATCACTGAAAAGGAGAAAAGAAAAAGTTAATAAAATAAAACCCAACAAAAAGAAACGAATAGCATAATCATAAATAGATTAACTAGTGCAATAGCAATAGTTATCAATGACTTGTCAGAGTCTATCCTGATCAAGCAACATTCAATTCGCTCAACTAAAACAACAGAAAAAGATACAGCCTTCTCAGCTCCCCTCAACAGTGAGATAAGTAATAGATCCAACCAGTCAACCAGAAAAAAATCAAAATATTTTTCCTCAAAAGAATAAGCTTCAAGTTTTCAAATGAGCAAACCGAACTAAGCCAAATACACCGAATCAGAGAAACTTGAATTTCTTAACTGTTCCAATATCTTCAAAGAGACAAAAAATCCAGCAATAGAACAAATTACGTCTAGAAAATTCATCGATTTTGATTAAAGAAATATACAAGTATTTAGATTTAGGGTTAATGAATCTTACCCCCACTGAACGGCGAGGGACTCATAATCCCAGTACTCCTTTGGACGAATGACGTTAACATCAGTATAGACTCGAGCTTTGGACATGGTAGCTCGAGAATTCGAAAACAAGATCTCGGCGGGTTTGGCTTCGTCGATCACAGCGAAATGGTTACAGGGAGTGAGGTGAGGTTGGTATCGAAGTGAAGGGATGCGCAGGATAGGAGAGTGCGCAACCGGCGTACGGGAGGCGAGGAAGGCGCACGCTAAGATCAAGTAGCGGAAGAAGAGTAAGAGTGACTTTTGGGGGTATATCATGTGGCACACCACATCCCATATGTCATAACTTGGAACGTGGCTTCGCTGCAGATTCCTGCAGGCTGCGTACAGGTCTGGGACTTATGTTATATTCGAATTTTAGTTGTGTGTGATATTAGTACGGGGTTAGTAATAGTAGTAATATTTATGTTTATTAAATTATTTTAATAAAATTATTTTATTTAATATTTTAATTTATTATTATAGTTTATAAATTTAATACTTAATTTAATATTCATAATTATTAATATCAAAACTATTTAATAAATATAGATAATAAGTTAAAATTATTCTTATTGACTTATTAAATTTGAAATGTATGTTGTCACAACCCTAAATTTCAAATAACGATCGTACAACACTCAGTACAGTCCATTGTACTAAATATGTCTTTTAACATAACAAAACATTACAAAGAGATTAGAAAGAGACTTAGAGATTTTGATGATTCAAAAGCAAAACAAGAGAGTTTGTGAAGTATGCTTTGTATTGCTCTTGAGAGATTATCTTACAATTTCTCAAGGATTACAAGGATGAATACAAATGAAGACCAATAAGTCTATTTATAGTGTGACACCAAGTTTAAGACTATGCCACATTTTTTTAGATTCTTCTATGTCTAGAATGTATAAGAATATCTTGCATTGTTCTAGTTCTATCTAAAATGTGCCACAAGGTTCTAAGACCTTTTAGTCAAGTCTAGCCAACTCTAGAGTCTTCTAGGATTGTTTAGTTCATTCATGCAAGTTCTATGATATTTCGCAAGCTTCTAAATATTTCTACATCCTTCATGAACCACCAATATGTTCTAGAATATTCCAACACCTTCCATCACCTTCTAGCGTACTTTGGAACATTCTAGAGTCTTCAAGGCTTGAGTTGAGTCCATCCAACTCTAGCTCCCTTTAGACCTCTCTAGGCCACTCTAGAACTTTCTCATGTAGTAATCTGTAGAAAAGTCTAGATCCTTTAGGCAACCACCATTTCTTTAGATTTTAAGGGACAATTTGAGCGGGACGTAACACCCTCTCCCACTCAAGTTCGCGATGCCCTTGTCGCGCCTTCAAGCTTGAACCTCTCTATGTAATCTTTGAATTACCACAAAGAGTCTTCAGGTTCCCAGCTTGCCTCTATGTCCGAGGCATTCTTCCACTTGACCAAGTATTCTCGATAACTTGGTACACCCCTATGCCGAATTAGGTGGTCTACCAAGATAGAGTCCACTTCTCTATCAAAGGAGGTTACTACCATAGTGGGCGCCCTCTTTGATTCTCCCTGACTTGTGTCTTCCTCGTCTCCATGATAAGGCTTCAACATGCTTACATGAAAAACTGGATAGATTTTAAGCTTCAGAGGGAGTTGTAGTTTGTAGGACACCTTACCGACTCTCTTGAGGATTGGAAATGGCCCTTCATATTTCCGTACCAACCCCTTGTGAACCTTCCACAAGGACTTGAACTATTGGGGCAATAATTTGACAAGGACTAAATCGCCTTCCTGAAATTCAACCATCCTCCTTTTCTTGTAAGCCAACTTCTTCATCTTTTTAAATGCCTTGCTTAAATAGGATTGGGCTAACTCAGCTTGCTCATGCCACACCTTGGAAAATTTGAAGGCAGCAAGACTATTTCCTTCATAGCTTATGGCTAAAACATGAGGATTCATAGGTTGCTGTCCCATGATGATCTCGAAGGAACTCTTCATGGTGGGCTCGCTTCTCTACAAGTTATAAGAAAATTGGGTTATATCCAACAACTTAGCCCAATCATGTTGGTTGACACTAACAAAATGCCTAAGGTAAAACTCCAGTAATGCATTGGCACGTTTTGTTTGTCCATCGCTTTATAGATAAAAGCTTATGGAAAAGTTCAAGTCTGATCCCAATAACTTGAAGAATTTGATCCAAAACTTCCTAGTAAATCTAGGGTCTCGATCACTCACGATGTTAGATGGAATTCCCCAATGCTTCACAATGTGCTTGAGGAACAACTATGAATGTTGCATACTTGTTGAAGTGATCATCCGCAATGTAATTTGCTGATACGGGTATGAATGTTGCATACTTGCTTAAGTGATCAATGACTACAATGATGCTGCCAAAGCCCTCTGATTTTGGCAAGCAAGTGATGAAGTCCATTGAGACACTTTCCCATGGTCTTTCTGGGATAGGCAGCGGCTCTAGCAAACCTTCGGGTGCATGTTGCTCTGTCTTGTCCATTGTACGTACTTCAAAAGGTTTGATAGAGATAATAATTTTATTATCTTGTTGTTGTATGTGGATGACATGTTGGTAGCAAGCCCCAACAGAGATCAAATCCAAGAACTGAAGGCACAGTTGGTTAGGGAGTTTGATACGAAGGACTTAGGACCAGCAAACAAGATTCTAGGGATGCATATTCACCAAGATAGAAATAAAAGGAAGATTTGTCTTTCTCAGAAGAACCATTTCAACAAGATCTTGTGACGCTTCAACATGCAAGATAGTAAGCCAATTTCTACCCCACTTCCTATTAATTTCAAGTTATCCTCAAGTATGTGTCCTAGTAATGAAGCATAAAGGTGAAAGATGTCTCGAGTATCGTATGCATCAGCAATGGGAAGTTTAATGTTTACCATGATATGTACAAGACTAGACGTTGCACAAGCAGTGGGAGTAGTTAGTTAGTTTATGGAAAATCCTGGAAGAGAGCATTGGAATACTGTGAAGAGGGTTCTGAGATACATAAGAGGAACCTCAAATGATGCATTATGTTATGGAGTATCAGATTTTATTGTCAAAGGCTATGTTGATTCAAATTTTGCAAAGGATCTCAATAAAAGCAAGTCTACTACATGTTATGTGTTTATACTTGCAGAAGAAGCTATAAGTTGGGTATCTAAACTGCAATTAGTTGTAGCTCTATCTACAACGGAAGCATAATACATGGTGGCTACACAAGCTTGCAAGGAAACATTTTGGATACAAAGATTATTGGAGCTCGGGCATAAGTAGGAGAAGATTGTTCTATTTTATGACAGTCAGAGTGCTTTGCACATTACAAGGACTTTAGCTTTTTATTCACGAACAAAGCACATAAGGGTTCAGTATCACTTTGTTCGAGAAGTAGTGGAAGAAGGTAGTGTGGATATGCAAAAGATTCACACCGATGAGAACCTAGCAGATGTTATGACCAAGCCAATCAACGCTGATAAGTTTAAATGGTGTAGATCCTCATGTGGTCTAGCGGATACATAAGCAAGCATGGATTTGGCAAGTGAGGAAGGATGAAAGGATTACGCAAGTGACTTTAAGTGGGAGAATGTGATAATTGATGACCATGTTTAGTGGTAAAGCCACTTACTTGATTTAATGTTATATTTTGCTAATGGATGAAGTAGGAAACATGGAAGGCATTTAATTAAGGATGCTATTGGAGCACTAATTTCTTGTGCATTCAATATGGAGCACTAATTTCTTGTTCATTCAATGTGAAACACTAAGTTTTTGTGCATTCAATGTGAAGCACTAATTTCTTGTGCATTCAATGTGGAGCACTAATTTTTTGTTCATTCAATGTAAAGCACTAATTTCTTGTGCATTCAATGTGGAACACTAATTTCTTATCCATTCAATATGGAGATGAACATGGAGTCTTTGCTACCACAAGTTCTTCAAGGATGTTGCCTATAAATAGCTTGTTTCATTTATGTAAAATATAAGAGCAAATGAATTAGAGAGCAAATGAATTAGAGAGCATCCATAAGAAAGACAGTAAAATTCTTTGTGAGAGTTATCTTGTGAGTTACTACTTAGAAAGAAAAATTTGTTCCTTATTTGTGAGTAATATTTTCCCTATTTTATGAGAGAGTTATTTCTCCTATTATAATAGAGATTAGAATTGTTATCTCATTGTAACTAGAGAAAAGGTATTGTAATCCCTATTTTATAATAGTGAAATCCTCCTATATTTGCTCGTGATTTTTTACCCCAATTTGTTCGGGAGTTTTTCCACGTAAAATATTTGTGTCAATTTTATTTTTATTATTTTCAATTTTACTTTAATTGTGTGTTAATTTCGACCCGGTAATTTTTTCCTAACAATAAATAATGTTTTTGACTTCTCAAACTTCTCATGCATGAACCTATTGAAAATAAAAGATCATAGAAACAAGATAAATAGGAAGTTGTTTCAAAAAACAATAAGAAATAAAATTGAAAATTGAAAATAAAATTACATCATTAAAAATTATATAAAAAAATATTATTTAAATAAAATTGAATCAATTTAATTGAATAGTATTTAAAATTGAACAAGTTTAAATAACTGTAATTTAAATTAAATAACGTTAAATATAAAATGATTTTAAATTAAAATATATGAGTTAGATAGAATAGATTATTTTTACTATTATAAATTTTAAAGCTATTAATTTTTTATTTTTTTTAATAATTTATTCTATTATCTGTTTTGTTAACGTTATACTTTTCACTCGGTCATTTTGGGCTATAATATCTTTCAAAACCCACCAATTGGAATCGTCCTACTAACATCCTCTCACGTGTGTCCCGTTATTTTAGCCACCTTTTTGAATATTCTGCTGGTTAGGTGTATTCAAATTAGAAAAGAAAAGAAAATATATTCAAATATATTAAAATGTATATAAATTTACATAATATTTACACATATTTATATAAATAATAATTGAAAGATAAAACGTGTCCACTACATTTCCATGTACCTTACCTGTAGAATTGATTTCATCATTCTATGTCACAAAATCGTAACAATCACATCTAATTTTGCAAGTTTTAATTGAAAGCGGTTTTTCTTTAAATGCAGTGTCATGAATTAGATTGTCGTTACTGTAATCAATAATAATATTACACTACATATTTATCGAAATCACATTAAAATTACAACGCATATTCACAGCTTGTCATAGCATCTCTAATTAGAACTCAGAATTAGTACATTGTTTTTTCTATATATATATATAATTATGATAACAGTACTAATTTATTACTTAATTTTTAGTTATGATATATACTTTAGAAACTGAAACTGAAACACAGAAAACATTTAACTTCATTGATAAAGTTTAGTGTATAAATAGTCATCTATGTCTAAATTGAAAAAGAAAAATATAACACTATGATTGAAATCATGGTTGGAACAACTAATAAACACATCATGCGTCCGATAAACCAGGACTTATTGAACGAACGGAAAAACAATTGAAAAGCTAACAAAAAATCCTAATTTTTCTCTTTATTCACTCCCTTAAACTAGTTCATGTCAGTAACTAGTTTAATTTGGGAACTTGATAGACTCTAAATTAACTTCGAAACCTTTAGAATGCATCCAATTTGAAGGGCTTTGTCATCACTTCTGTCAATTGATCATGTGTTCCACAATATATTAACCCTACTATTCTTTTTCTTGTGAGATCATGAATAAAATGAAAGCACACATCAATAAGTTTGCTTCGTCCATGCAACATATGATTATTTGATAACTTGATTGTGAAGCTATTATCACAGAGAATTGTGGCATTGTTCTTACTTTTCTCCAGACTCAACCTTTCTAATATCTTTTTCATCCAAACAGCTTGACTAGAACATGCAGTTGCAACCACAAATTATACTTTTGTGGTGGAGAGTGTGACTATAGGTTGTTTTCTTAATGAACAGGCAATAACTCTTGAACCCGACATAAAAACATATCCTAATGTGCTCTTGTGATCATCTAAATCTCATATATAATTGTTGTTTTCATAACCAATCAGACTCTCACAATTTCCTTTCCTTTTGTAAAAGATTCCAAGCTTAGTGGTTCTTTTCAAATATCGCAAGATTCTTTTTGTTGCTAGCATATGCAACTCAGTTCGTTTTGCTATGTACCTACTGATCAAACTTATTGCATATATTAAATCTAGCCTTGTGGTTGTCAAATACATGAGAGATCCCACCATTTACTTGCACACAGACTCATATACTCGTATCATATTCGCATTTTTAAATAGCTTGCATCCTGGGACAATGAGATTATGAACCAAATTGCAATTCTCCATCTTGAACCTCTTCAACACTTCTAAGGCATATTTTCTTTGACATATGTAAATTCCATCTAACTTTTTTTAATACTTCTATGCTAAGAAAAAATCTTATTTTCCCCAAATCAATCATGTCAAATTTTCTTAGCATGGAATGTTTAAATTCAACAAACATTAATTCATCATTGCCAGTGAATATTAAATCATCTACATATGGAATAACTATGAGAATTTTACCTTTCTTATTTTCCTTAATGAATAGAGTATGTTCACTGTAACACTTTTCAAACCCTTGACACATAAAGTGTGCTTCTATACGGCTAAACCAAGCTCGTAGAGCTTGTTTTAGTCCGTAGAGAGCCTTTTTCAACTTATATACTTTCTAAGGATGGCTATTTGATTCATATCCCTTTGACTACTCTATGTATACTTCTTCATTCAAGAAAGAAAATTTGACATCCACTTGGTAGAATGACCATCCTATTTGTGTTGCGAAGGCGACAATCATTCTCACTGTGTCCATTCTTGCAACTGGTGCAAACACTTTGTGTAATATATCCCTTATTTTTGCACATATCCTTTAGCCATCAACAGGGCTTTGAATTTGTCTACTTCTCTATTTTCTTTGAGTTTGGTCTTAAAGATTCACTATACTCCAATTTGTTTCGTATTTATAGGTAAATCAGCTAGTTCCTATGTATTGTTCCTTTCTATTGCTTTGATTACCATGTCCATACCCATTCTCCATTTGTCATGCTTTATTGCCTCCTCAAAGTGTATTGGATCTACTGAAGAGAATAAGGCCACGTGCATGTTTAGCTTTTCTTCTTCCTCAAAAAGCCTTTCTCCACTTTTATAATCTCTCATCTATATTGGAGTTCTTCTGATTCTTCCTTCTCTTGAGTTTGACAATTCTCTTCCATCTTCATTGTTTTTTTCTTAAATTGCTTCCTCAACCTCCTTATTTATTTCTTCGTTATTTCCTTCACTCATAGCCTCATTGTCTTCCCCATCATTCCATTCCAGTTCTACTATTTCAACTTCTTCACAATTGTTATTCTAATTCCAATCTTTGCCTTCTTCAAACACGACATCCTTTCTAATTGTCACTTTCTTTGTAATGGGATCATAGAGCCGATATGCCTTGGACTCTTCACTCACTCCTAAGAACACACAAGTGAAGCTCTTTGCCTCTAGTTTTGTTCGTTTCACATCAGGTACATGAAAAAGTGTCACATATCCGAAGACCCTAAAATGCTCTACTAAGGGTTTGGTGCCACTCCAACATTCTTTAGGTGTTTGGTCATTCACAACTAATATTGGACACCTGTTTAGGATGTAAGTGGTCTAGTTAACTTCCTTTGGCCAGAATGGCTAGGGAATCTTCTTCTATGTTAACATATATTGAACCATATTCATCACAGTTTGATTTTTCCGTTCTACTATACCATTCTCTTATGGAGTGTAGGCTATGTTTAGTTGTCTTTTGATATCATGCTTGTTACAGAACTTATTGAATTCAATGGATGTGAATTCATCACCTCGATCAGTTCTCAAGCATTTGATATGCCCTAATGTTTCCTCCTTTTCAACACACTTCTTAAAGTGTTTAAACATACTTAATGCTTCTAATTTTTCCACTAGAAAACATGTCCATGTTTTTCTAGTGAAGTCATCAATAAAGCATAGAAGATACCTATTTTTACTATTGGATATGGGAGAGATGGGACCATAAATGTTTGCATGGACAAGCTAAAGCTTCTCTGTGATTCTCTAATTGTTTTTCTTTAGAATGGGATCCCTGTGCTATTTTCCAATCAGAAAGTTTGTTCATAATGTGGATAAAGATTTGAATTGAGGCATACCATGCACTATTTCTTGAGCTAGAGGGTTCTCAGTCCTTTATAGCTTAAGTGGCCATAGAGACAATGCCAAGTGTGCCAAGTCATGTGTAGATGTATAGAGACATAAGGATCTTTGAGGCAGTGAGGTGGCTAGTATAACAAACATTCGATTTGTTGTCATTATTGTCTTTATTATAACCCTCTTTTTTGGATGATAAATTTTGAGCTCTCCATGTTGAATAAGAATGGTTAGTACTTTTTCTTGTAGTTTTTTAATGCTCAGAAGATTGTTCTTTAACTCTGGTACATAAAAGATATCACTAACAACATGAGTAAAGTCATTTACTCTTAGTCTCACGTTGCCTCTGCCCATAACTTCCATCTTTGTGTTGTTTCCCAGTTTTACTTGATGCGTGAAGCTCTCATTGAGATCACGGAATAAGTTTTCTTACCACATATGTGGTTACTGCATCCAAAATCAAGAAACCATACATCATCTCTTCGGGAATTATGTATCTCCACATGTGTCATAAGCAACATTTCTTCTTCATCACCTATTGTAGCATAAAAGGCTTCCTTATCCCAGTTTCGACATTCAAATTGAAAATGTCCTAGTTGGCGACAATGATAGCATTCCATGGTTGTCTTGTTGTAAGGTTGGCGCCCTCTTTCTCTTCCCCTGCCTCTGTAAATGTCTTTTCCACGTCTGCTCATACCATCCTGACTTCAAATGCTACCTTAAGGGCTTGTGGTTCTTTTGTGTGTCTCTGAAATTTCTACCTATAGACAATCAAAGAACTTTGCAACTCATCAATGGAAATTTTATCAATGTCTTTGGATTCCTCGATCGAGCACACAACATAATTAAATTTCTCACTCAATGATCTAAGAATCTTCTCCATCATTGTGACATCCTACATCATTTCTCCATTTGTGCGCATTTTTTTGGCCACAGATAATACTCTTGAGAAGTATTCAGTGATTCATTCTCTAGTCTCCATCTCTAGTGTTTCAAATTCTCTAAGAAGAGCTTGTAAATGTGATCACTTAACCGGTGCACTTCCTTGAAATTTTCTCTTTATAGACTCCCAAATATGTTTGAAAGTATCCTTCATAAGAATAGTCTCCAGTATCGTTCAATCAATAACTTGGAAGAGGTAATTCTTTACTTTCAGGTCATTTAGCTTTAATTATACAAGACTCAAGGATTGTGCCTCCGTCTGTGTCACTCCATTTTCTGGTTCAATATATCCTATTTCGATCAGCCCCCAGTATTCCTTAGATAGTAAGAAGTTCTCTATCAATATACTACAATGGTCATAGTGACCATCAAAGCAAGGAATGATAGGTTGGACAAAATTTCCTTCGGTTGCCATCTAGTTGCTGCTATAAGGGTGTCAAAGATTGCTACTTTGATGGGTTCAGGCTTAGTGGTGGCTCTGATACCACAATGTTAGAAACTAAAACTAAAACCCAAAAAACAGATAACTTCATTGATAAGGCTTGGCGTATAAATAGCCATCTATATACAAACTGAAAAAGTAAAATATAACTCCATGATCGAAATCATGGTAGGAATAACTAATCAACATGATTAATGATCGTATGCTCGATAAACCAGGGCTTATTAAACGAACAAAAAAGAAACTGAAAAACTAACAAAAAATTATAATTTTTCTTTTCAATATATATTGTTGGAAAAAGATGAAATTTAATAAAAATTTGATTGTTGGAAAATGTGCCTTGTCACACATTGATTTTTTACATTATTTTAAAGAGGTATAAATAGCGAAGAGTTGGCTATTGGGATTGGGCCCCAAGGGGCATCCACTTTTGTGGAAGGGGAGAAGACCTAGGCAAATATGATACCATACACGCGCACGCGCGCGCCGCCACCGTTCGTCCGACCGACCGGCCATGCCGTGTCGAGTCCGAGTGCGTGTGCGTGTGTGAGGTGAGGTGGTATTTTATTTTTTGGTAAAATATTATTTTAAGGAAAACTTTTTCACTTACAAAAATGGTTGTTATATATATATATATATATATATATATATATTTTCTTTAGAAAAATGACTGTTATTTTCTTTTATTAAGAATATGGCCGTTTGTCTTCTTTATTCAGAAAAAGAGTTATTGCTCGTATTTACTCACAACAATATCTGTTAGTCATCTTTAATCTGAAAATGGTCGTTACTCTTCATTACTCAGAATGACCGTTACGCTCTTAATTCCCAGACATTACCGTTTTATTCATAATTGCCACACGGTTTCTAAAACCTATAAAAAGAAGGCTTCAGCTCTCATTTACAACATAACAATCTCAGCAAACAATTCTCTCTACAACTCTAAGTTATTTTTTAGTTTTCCGAGCAACAAATTCTTTCAGGTGTAGCATTCCGGTCTTCATCAATGCAATGAAGTTCCGAGACAGAGAAAAAGATTAATTTATTTTATCACGACGGCAATTTGTGTTACTTGCAAATTGGATAAATAGCGAAACGTCTTAAAAAGAGCGACCTAGTCTACGACTCAACCCAATCAGTTCATACCAATTTTTCCGGTAATATTGTTTCAGTACTGTTATTAACAAACTTGTTTAAACATATATATGTGCAAACGTACATATACATATATAAATTATACACGCGTTAAACATATACATATATATAATTTTTTGTCTTCACATCAATACATGCAACAATTAAGTGATTTATTTTTGCTTGCAAATGGAGATATAAATAAAAATTTGTTACTTTTAAACAAATTTGCTTACGGTGAATAATTTTTACTTAATTTTTTACCACAAGATATTTGAGATTTAAAAGAGATAAAAAAAGATAAAATTATTATTTTAAATCCCAACTATCATCACATGTGGTGTAAAAAAATAGATAATAAATTAAAATCAATGTTAATATTCTTTATAATTTTTATTTTAAATCATATGTTTAAACACTAAATGCTAAACGTAAAAATTCTAAATTTTAAAAATAACACTAATGCAAATTGTTAAGTTATTTTTGAACTAAAAAAATTATGTTATTAGAATAAATAACTTATCTCAATTATACAGAGGTAAGAATGTATAGAAATAACGTTAATTTATTATTGTTATTAATATTTATTTAAAAAAAATGTGACTGGTGAGGGAATATATTCAAAAATAAAAATAAAATAATGAGTAGTATATACTAAGTCAGCTAACTCGAAAAAAAATCAAACAAATTTAAAACAACTAATATGTGAAAAACCAGTTATTACTATGTGTTATAGTTAAGGAGGAACAAAAGGAAGAACATGAAAGATCCTGTCTTTGGGTTAAACTACCGGCCTAATTTTAAGATTTTAATCAATGATACGAGATAATACGAATATTATGTAACTCAGTGATGTTTTTTTAGTGAAGAATTATATATAATTTTTTATTTATTTTTTTATAATTTTCTATCCACACAGAAACTTAAGTATCGTTAAACTTGGAGATTGAGGCATGCCCAAACAAATCTCAGTCCCTTAGCCAATGTGATTCAAGTTTTGTGGAAGAGATGCCTCATACAGCTTATTCCTTTAGAAAAATAAAATACACAAATACACAAATCAAATAATAATAGTTGTAGTTTTTTTCTTCCTTTTTTTTTTTTCCTCTTTTGAATCTAAACCCACAAAAGGATACATCCGACATAAAATGATTGAAAGGATATTGGCCATGTGAAGTGAAAAAAACAAGTCAGATATCAACATCAAACCGTCCAGATTATTGAACCCAAATGAAAAAAAGTAGTACTTTTTTTTTCATATTAATAAAATTAATTGTTTTATTGGTTATCATATTTGTGTTTGCCTTTATCACATATTAAATTATATATGTGTTACAAAAATTTACATTAATTTATATATGTGTTACAAAAATGTACATTAATTATATGGGTTATAAAAATATACATTAATTATAACAAAAGGTATAAATTAATTAATATTTTGCATTTTCACAAATATTTCTGATGCTTAAAAAATTATCTCTAATAACATGAAAGTTAGACATATTAATAAAGATATTCTCCTTCAATAACGTCATTATTTTTTTTTGTCCATTAATATTTCTAACATATATTTTTTATTTTTTACCAAGTTATTAAAATACCTTTTAAAAATGAAAAAATAATTACTATTTATTGTATTTGTTACGTTTAAAAACTAAAAGATTTATATAAGTAAAAAATACATCGAAAATTAAAAATAATTCATACTCTTGATATCCTTCCTTGCTCATTTACTCCCGTCTCTCTCACAGTTATTTTTTTTCTTCTAAAAAAGAGTTTATACGTAGTCCAAAGTTTTCTGTAATTATTGAAATTTATTAAGAACAATTAAACTTGGAAAAGAAATCTTTTTTATTTTTTTAAAAATTTAAATTTAAATTTTTTATATACTTAAAATAATTAAAAAATTATTTATTGTATTCAAAAATAAAATATTTGTTTATAATAATTGAAGAATCTATTTTGAAATGTTATAGTAATAATATAATCAAAGTCACTTAATGCATAATTATTAATTTTATTATAAATTTTAATATATATATATATGTGGGATTAAATTTAATAAAAAATATATCCTAAATTTTTTTAGGAAATAAAACTATAAATCTAAGAACTTTAATAAGTGTGATTTGGGTTAGATGATAAAAAACTTTCATTTAGTATGCCAATTTTTTTTCCTAAGTTTTAAGTGATCGTTTAGGTTTAACCTTATGGACACTTATATTCTTTTATTTAGTTTTCCAATTTATGTCTTTATTTTAGTAAATTTTAGGTAAAATATTTTTATTTTATTAGTTTAATTTTATTCAATATTTAATGTTAAATTTGTTAGGATAATTGGCAAATAAGAAGTGGTCTCAATCAATAAATTTTTTTATAACTCGAGCCAAGCCCAATAAACACCAAATTATGATATAAATATAACTATGAGATAATCTTAATAAAGAAATAAATACTCAATAATTATTCCTTAATTATCGTAAAGAAATAATTATGACAAATGTTTATAAAGCTACAACAATCAATCATATTTTGGTAAGAGATAACTACTAGATACTCATCTTCCTATATAAATTCATGTATCTCTTTTTTCTTATAATCATAGAACATGATGTTATATCTACTCTAAACTTCATCAACTTATTAATAATTTAAATATTGGAGGGATAAAGATCACCCGTGTCAAGGTGTTACGAGAATCTAATGAATTATTTCATATCGTAGATCCACAAAGGACATTCTTATTTGGTATTAATAAAAATTGACTTCAATAAGTAATGATATATTCATAATAACTTTTGTTATTTTCATAATTAAATTGCATAAAATGTATTTTATTTATAATATTAACCACACGGTAGTGTTACTATTATTTATTAAAATTATTATTAATAAATTATTATAATAACTTATCGATGTAAAACTACAAGTGCACAATATCGTAGTTTTAAAGTAAAATGATAAGAAAAATATCGTCCTCAAGGATTGGTAACTTACTTTTGACAAATATGGAAATTATGTTATCTCAATTTTATATAGAGAAATAACTAAGATTATTGTAATTGGTATTTAAAATAAAATCAATTTAAATAAAATACGGAAACGAAAAGAAATATGTTGTTAAGAAATCAAATCAATGGAAAGAAAATTTATAGGAAATCGATTTCATCTAATCCCTCATTATACTTTACTCATCTAGCTAATTGAATTTAATTCTTTTAATTTGTTAGCAATCTCCAAAAAAACATCTAAAAACCTCTTTCGATAGTCAATTGGAAACATTATTGTTTATCAATTTACACAAGAGTATACAATTTAATAAAGCAAAAAAGCATTAAGACCAATGATTTTAATACTACACAAGTTTGTACAAGTCTTTCGATCTCTATATTTACCTATGCTGAAATATTCCAGATCTATCATATAATTTCTTCTTTTGATAGTAAATCACAATATTAAGATCGTCTAATTAATTGTCAGTTAATTAAAAGCATTAAACTTATAATAAATCAAATAAAATGAAGAAAAATAATTTAAATTAACATAGAAAATTAAGTATAATTTAGAATTAAATTACATATTTTTTCTAGAATAAAGAAAAATTAGTTCGTACTAAAAATTAAATTTACATAAACTAATTCACCATGATTGTTTTGATAAAAATTGAAATAAAAATGAATCGCAAAAAGAATCTGCTTCTCGAGTGTTTGTTTATTTTCTTGCTTTTTTCTATTTTTGTTCCCTGCGCTTGTTTCTTCTTTTTTTCCTCGCCGTCTCTCTCCTTTTCTATTTCTCTTCTACGCTGGTGGCGCTGTTCTTTTTTTTCTCTGTCCTCCCCTCTGTTTTTTGTTTATATATATATATTAACTCTTAACTTCTTGTGAACATCTTTTATTTATATCATTTTATCCTAAATCTTTCGGTTACTCTTTAGAAATCTTAATTTAAATTTAAGAATCTTTATACAATAAGTTTTTAAAATTTTAGATCTTCATTTTTTTAAATTTGTAATAAAATTAAAATAATAATAATGAAGTCTAAAATCAATAAAAAATAAATAAAATTATATTAAAGTTTAAAGTTGAGAGATGATAAATTATACCAAATTATATAAATCATCAAATACCCCCAAACTTACTTTGTTTGTCCTTCAACAAAAATAAAATAAAATAAAATACATATATAGACAATATCAACTAAACCCCATAGAGAACTACCATCACTCACCAAGCTATAATCTGAATTTAGATTTTATCATTAATAATTTACTTTTTTGACATCGAAGATATTAGTAAAATCAATCAAAAATTCAAGAATTTGTCGAGAGAAAGAGTTAAGCATTTACTTCAACCTAAAACCAAGTCTTTGAGTGTGTGTGTTAAATAGTCAATTTAACTCCAAACTATTAAAAAATTCGGATAAAAGTAGAACAATTGAAATCAAAAGTATTCTCTTAAAACTTAACTCCAAAAGTTCAATTTTCATAAATAATCTCTACTTATATAATCAAACACCAAAATCAGAGATAAAAAAGTCTTTAATTATGGTTGTAATAAGAGGCCACACGGTGAGGGCTAATAAAGAATTGAATATGGAAAATCAAAGCAAACTAGGAAAATATTTGGTAGAAAAAAAAAATAATTTTTTTTTCATGATTCACACCATAGCTCTTTCTCAACAATATGCTCATACTAATGATAATATTGTTACTATACTTAATAAATGAAGTTCTTTTTTTATCCTTTTTTTAAAGCATCTTGATACTCATGGCATTTTTTGATTTTCATCCACTTTAATCCTTTTTCGTTTCTTGTCTTTCACTTTCTTTTCTTTTCACACTTTAATCAAATAAAGCAAACATAACATAGATTATTTAATTTAAACTAACTTTATCTTTAAATGAAAATTTCCAAGAAAGTATTTTCTCAAAATTTAAGGTAAATTCATGGTTTTTCAGGCTTAGAATGTGAATGGTTTATGTGGTTAAAAGAGCAAATAATGACTTATGTAAAATAAGGCTTATGTGGGTTGATTATGGGAATATACCATGATGGCGTGATAATTATGACAACTAGGAAAGAATTTTGGTTGTGACAAAACTTTTCCTAGATCCTTTCTATAATATTTGGTATCAATTAGAATTTTGCCTCAAGGATCCATCAACAGATTTTAGAGCGAAGCAAGATTAAACTTTCTTAACCTAGTTAAGTCATCTCCTTCTCTTCATAAGCAAAATGGAGTAGAGAAATATTTTTTACTATGTGCTTAATTATTTTCAAGGATAAAAATTTAAATCAAAGTACCCACAAAACTCTACTTATGAAAGGAACTTCCCTGGTTTTATGGTGGATCCATATTATTTTGTAATTTTCAGCTTTTTATTCCTACAAAATAAACCAACATCAAAATCCAAATTATTCAAATAAATAATTATATAATAAAATAAAATAGAATAATAAAAGAAAGTTTTATGGGCTACCTCCCATAAGTGCTTGTTTTATAGTTTATAACCAGAATTTTCAATCTTCATCAATTAGGATTTTGAAGAGGAATAAATGCATCATTCCTCTCCACTTGTTCTCCATAATAGTACTTCAATCTCTCACTGTTAACTTTGAATATATGCCCCTTTTTGTCCTTCAAGTCTTTTGCTAAAAGTTTAAGCTTTGTCAATTGTATAAGGACATGCCCATCTTGATCTTAACTTACCCAGGAAGAGCTTTAGTCGTGAATTGAAAAGCAAAACCTACTGTTCTTGAGTAAACTCACGCCTAAGAATCTATTTGTCATACAATTTCTTTGTCCACTCTTTGTAGATCTTTGTGTTTTCATAACCATAATTACAAAACTCCTCCATCTAATTCAATTGAAGAAGTCGTTTTTCCTCTGTTGCCTTTAAATCAAAATTAAACTTCTTTACAACCCAATAAGCTTTATGTTCTAACTCAATAGGGAGATGACATGCATTCCAAACACTAATCGATAAGGGGACATCCAAATAGGTGTTTTAAAAGTTGTACGGTTTGCCCACAAAGCATCATCAAGTTTCTTTGTCCAATTCTTTCTATTGGTATTGATCGTCTTCTCAAAGATATTCTTGATTTCTTGATTTGAAATTTTAGCTTGGCTATTAGTTTGAGGATGGTACGCAAGTGCTATCTTATGCTTCGCACCATATTTAGAGAGAAGGTTGTCGAACAATTTGTTGCAAAAATGGGTCTTTTCATCACTAATAATAGCTTGTGGTGTGCCAAATCTTGTGAATATGTTCTTATGCAAAAAAGTAAGCACTGCATTTGCATCATTTGTTGTTGCAACAATAGCCTCCATCGACTTTGACACATAATCAACTGCTAACAAGATATAAACAAAGCCAGAAGAGGGAGGACAAGGACCCATAAAATCAATTCCTTAAACATAAAAAAACTCAACCTTTAAGATATTTTTTAATGGTATCTCCTCACATCTTGAAATATTTCCCATATGTTGGCACCGATCATAAATTTTCACCAAAGTATAACTATCATGAAAAATAAAAGGTGAAAAGAAACCACTTTGAAGTACCTTAGCTATTGTTCGTGTTAATCCAGAATGTTCTCCATATGATGAGAAATGGAAATGATGGAGAATGAATTGCATCTCTTATTCAGGCACACATCTTAAATGATTTGATCAGGGCATCTTTTGAAAAGGAAATGCTCATCCCAAAGATAATATTTCACATCTTGTAAAAACTTCTTACATTGGTAGTAAGTAATATCTGGTGGAAATACCCTACAAGCTAGATAGTTTATAATATCAATATACCAAGGAAGCTTAATTTCACATGCAAACAACTGCTCATCAGGGAATGCTTCTTAGATTGAAAATTCTAGTTTTACTTCCTCTTGCTCCAACCGAGAGAGATGGCCAGTAACTAAATTTTCACTTCCTTTCTTATCTCGAACTTCCAAATCAAATTCATGAAGAAGAAGGATCCAACGAATCAGCTTAGGCTTATCATTCTTCTTGCCAAACAAAAAACAAAGTGCAGCATGATTAGTGAACACTATCACCTTTATACCAATGAGATAAGACCAAAAATTTTCACAAGCAAACACCACAGCAAGAATCTCCTTCTCAGTTTTTGTATAATTCAATTGGGCTTCATTCAATGTCTAGGTTGTATAGTATATGGCCCTAAATAGTTTGTCTCACTTTTATCCTAACATTTCTCCAATTGCAAAGTCACTTGCATCACACATGACTTCAAAAAGTTGACTCCAATCAAGTATAGTCATTACTGGTGCTAAAATTAGTTTCTCATTGATTGTATTAAAGGCCTTCAAACAAACATCATCAAAGTTAAATGAAGAATTTTTTTCAAAAAGATTACATAAAGGTTTAGAGAGTTTAGAAAAATCCTTTATAAATCTTCTATAAAATCCCGCATGTCCTAAAAAGATTTTGATTCCCTTCACATTCTTTGTAGGTGATGTCTTTTCTATGGTTGCAATTTTAGCTCAATCAACCTCAATTCCTTTAGATGACACTTTATGGCCAAGCACGATCCCTTCTTGAACCATAAAATTACACTTCCTCCAGTTTAGGACAAGATTTTTATCTTCACATATCTGAAAAACAAGAGCTAAATTATGCAAACAATGATCAAAAGATGTACCAAAAACTGAAAAGTCATCCATAAAAATTTCCATTATATCTTCCACTATATCAGAAAAGATAACCATCATGCAACTTTGAAATGTTACTGAGGCATTGCACAATCCAAATGGCATCTTTCTATAAGCAAATGTTCCATAGGGGCATGTGAATATAATTTTCTCTTTATCTTAGGGGGCTATGGAAATCTGGTTATACCTTAAATAACCATCTAAGAAGAAATGATAGGGATATCCTGCTAATCGATCTAACAATTGATCAATGAATGAAAATGGAAGATGATCATTCCTTATTGCTTTGTTTAACTTGCGGTAATCCATACATACATGCCAATATTTGACTATTCTTGTCAGAATAAGCTCATTGTTGTCATTTTTCACCACTATTATTCCACCCTTTTTTGGTACAACCTGCATTGGACTTATCCATGAGTTGTCTTAAATAGCATAAATAATTCCAGTATTGAAGAGCTTTAAAATTTAAGCTCTCATAACTTCCATCATTACTGAATTTAATCTTCTTTGGGGCTCAATTGATGGTTTGTAAAGTTCTCCATTAGAATCTTGTGTATGAAAATAGAAGGACTTATAACTTTTATGTTAAAGATAGTCCATCCCAAAGCTATTATATGCTCCCTTAACACATGTAGTAAATTTTCCTCTTCTTTGGGTATAAGTGATGTCACATTAATCACTGGAAATGTGTAACTATCACCCAAGAATGTATAGTAAAGGTGCTCAAGAAATTGTTTCAACTCTGGAGTTGTAGTTTGCTACACTTTTTCTATAAAGATTATAGAATTTGTTTTTGCTGCCATTGGCTCTAGCCTCTCCACTTTTTTGCTAAATGATGTAACTGTTGCAATGCTTCCAAGACAAATACATAGTGGAGAAATTATTCACTAACAAAAGGTAAATCAAATTCACAAACATCAGAGTTATTAAAATCATAAGCATGAGATGAAGTTGTGATACATCGTTCTAGGTGTTCGGCCGGTATATCCTCTTGAAAGGCTTTTACTACATATTACTCAATGACATCTACCAAAAGCAAGTGCTTGGACCTTCTAGAAATCTCATGGCTTCGTAGATGTTAAACATAATTTCTTCATTGTTCACTCTCAATGTTAGCTCACCCTTTTGAAAATCCATTAAAGCCCTTCTCGTAGCCAAGAATGGTTGGCCAAGAACTAGTGGGACATCTTGGTATTCATCTATATCTAACACCATAAAATTAGTAGGAAAAATAAATTTATCCACCTTTACCAATACATCTTCTATGATTCCAAGTGGATACTTGATGGATCGGTCTGCTAGTTGCAAAGAAATTATTGTTTGTTTCATCTTTCCAAGTCCCAATTTCCTATAAACAGATAGTGACATAAGATTAATTCTAGCACCATGATCACATAAAACTTTATTAAAAAATGAGTTTCCAATCATGCAAGGAAAAGTGAAACTCCCTAGATCTTTTAATTTTTATGGTAATTTCTTTTGAAGAATGGCACTACATTCTTTAGAAAGCTTCTCTGTTTCAAACTCTTCTAACCTTATCTTCTAGGAAATGATGTCCTTTAGGAATTTAACATAATTTGACATCTGTTACAAGGCATATGCAAAAGAAATATTTATGTGAATTTTCTTTAAAATATCCAAAGCTTTAGAAAATTGTTCATCTACTATTTTTGAAAGAGTTGAGGATAATAAAGTAGAGTAGAAAGAATAGGAGGATTGTTAGGAAATGAACTTGATGGAGTCATATCAGTCTCTCTTAGTGTATCATTAACAATCTTCTTCTCTTCTACTTTATTATTGATTTGGCCATTGTTTGGAGCTGTAGGGGTGGACTCAGTTTCCTTTGATAGTGACCTCTCAATTTCTCTTCCACTCCTTAGTGTAATGGCCTTGCATTGTTCCTTTGGATTCACTTATGTATTGCTTGGAAAAGTTCCTCTTTGTTGGGCATTAATTATCATGGCTAGTTGCCCAATTTGCATTTCATGATTTTTATAGTGCCTCCCATATTGCTACAATGGGTCTCAATGTTATCCAACCATGAATCACTCTTTTTAAATCTTTCTTTGGTCTCCTTAACAAAGGAAAGCATGGCATACTCAAGTGACATCTTCTTCTCGCTTGGTTGACTATCAAACCCTAAAGAAGGTTGCAACACATTCTTTGTACTTCCATAAGAAAAATTCTCATGATTTTGAAGCCTTGGATGGTAGTAATTTGGCATAGGATTACCATGATAGTTGTAGTTCCAATTTTTGATGTATTGAACAAGTTATTAACTTGATTCATTCATCAGAACTATCATACTTGAATTTGTAACATATTATGCACTTTGTGGTATTCTTTGGGTTGTCAAGGTTGAAATCTGGTGAGATAGAGAAGCAACTTGAGTTGAAAAGGCAACAAACCGCTCCAAATCATGAATCCTAGCAACTTTCTTAGCCATAGATCTTTTAGTTGGCCATTGATAGTTGTTTGAGGCCATTTCTTCTAAAATATAAGTAACACCCTCAACTATCTTTAGCATCAAAGTTCCACTAGAAGCAGCATCAACTATGGTTCTAGTTTTCCTATTTAACCCTTTATAGAATATCTGAACTTGTAACCAATCTGGAAATCCATTTTTAGGATAATGTCGAATAAAATATTTATACCTTTCCCATGCTTCGTATAGTGTCTTAAAATCATTTTTCCTGAATTGACCAATCTCACTTATGAGTTGGGTTGTTTTTAAAGGTGGAAATAATTTAGTAAGAAATATTTTTTCCATGTCTTGCCCACTAGTGATGCTTCCTAGTTGTAAAGATTGTAGCCAACCTTTGGTCTTGTCCCTCAATGAAAAAGGAAACAATCTCAGTTTAATGGTGTCTTTAGTAACACTATTCATCTTTACAGTGTCACAAATATCGAAAAACATCGCCAAATGAATATTGGGATCATTAAGTGGCGATTCGCTAAATTGGGCTTATTGCACAATGTTAATCAATGCCAGTTTAAGCTCAAAATTGTAGGCATTAATGGTCTATCATTTTACACCTGAGTAATTTCCATTCACAATTGGCCATACATAATCCTTCAAGGTGTGTGGTTGTGCATTTTGTTCTCCTTCAGCCATGGCTAGTACTTTCTTCTTTTTTCGTAATCTAAAGGTTCTTTCAAACTCTGAATCAAAAGGAATAATGTTTTGAGTTCTAACACGACGCATCTAACGTCAAAAACACACCTAGAGAAAAATAAAAATATATAAATATAAATATAAATGAAATTAAATATAATTTTAAATTAAAACCAAAATTACTTTGTATTAATATTGGAAAAAATAAGAAGAAATCAATCATCGTCAACAGCGCCAAAAACTTGATCGGTGCAAAACTACAAGTGCACAATATCGTAGTTTTATAGTAAAGTGATAAGAAGAGTATCGTCTTGAGGGATTGATAACTTACTTTTGACAAATACTTAAATTATGTTAATCTCAATTTTATCTAGATAAGTCACTAAGGTTGTTGAAATTGGAATTTAAAATAAAATCAATTTAAAGAAAATGCGTAAACAAAAAGAAATATGTTGTTTGGAAATCAAATCATTGGGAAAAAAATTCTAGGAAATCGATTTCATCTAATCCCTCATTATGCTTTGCTCATCTAATAAATTGAATTGAATTCTTTCTGTTTGTTAGCAATATCCAAAAATATCTAAAAGCCTCTTTTGATAGTCAATTAGAAACACTCTTGTTCATCAATTTACATAAGAGTATGCAATTTAATAAAACAATAAAGCATTAAGACTAATGATTTTAATACTACACAAGTTCATACAATTCTTTCGATCTTTATATTTACCTATACTAAAATATTCTAGATATATCCTATAATTCCCTCTTTCGATATTAAATCACAAAATTAAAATCATTTAATTAATGGCTAGTTAATTAAAAGCATTAAACTCAAAATAAATTAGACAAACATGAAGAGAAATAATTCAAATTAACATAGAAAATCAAGCATAGTTTGGAATTAAATTACATCATTTTCCTATAATAAAGAAAAATTAGTTCCTGCTAAAAATTAAATATAACATAAATGAATTCACCTTGATTTTTTCTGAGTAAAATTGAAAGAAAAATGAATCGTAAAAAGAATATGCTTCTCAAGCGTCTCTTTATTTTCTTGCTTTTCTTTTTCTGTTCCATGTGCTTGTTTCTTCTTTTTTTTTCTGGCTGCCTCTCTTCTTTCTTGCTTATCTTCACTTTTCTTCACAGTCTCTACAAGGTAGGTATATAGCAAGTGTTTTTAGAAAATAGCACAAGTGAAAAGTGTATCTTAGAGTAGATTCAACAATGAAAAATCATGGCTATAAGATTCAAGATATAAAAAAGATAAATAAAATCATCTAGCAAACCCTAAGTTAAAAGCACAATATCATAAAATAGAATAGGTATATAAATCAATCAAACACAACCACACAATATATTTGATAGATTAAATCAAGAACAACACCTAAAAAAATATGATATAGTTTTTAGAAAATGCTTCGAAAGAGAAAGCACAAATAATGCAAGATGAATAGAATATGTGTGGTAACCAAAACAATGAGTATTAAGTTGTTTATATAGGAGAATTAAGACCCTAATGCTATGTCAAAAGGTAATGAACCTTCTATCCATAAAATATTTCACAAAGTAGTAATAAATAAGGACAATATGGTAATCTACAAGTTAGGCTCGAGTAAATAAAATGATTTGAAGTTAAATCTAAACTAGGCTCGATCTATCAAACCAATAGGTCAAACGATTGAAACCCTTTTCAATCGATCCATTAACGATTAACAAAAAATTGAGAGCATGTAGATTGAGCACGATCGATCAAACCTAACTTCAATCGATCTTATCCAATTATAATTCAACTTAAGAGAAAATAGATCATACACAATCGATCCTCGATCGATCTTACCCTTTGATCGATTGACCTAAGACTTGATCGATTGACTAGTATATCTACCATATATTTCCTATGTGTGTAAATTCAATTCTAATGTATTAAAAAACAAGTGTATACTTAAAGCATATCAAATTGAATCTCGAATGTGTCTTCGAATTTAAATAATAGATATAAAAACTTGCCTAGAAACTTGTTTATACTTAAATATTTTGTTTACAAATATCGTCAACACTCATAAACCTTACAATCTCCTCCTTTAGTATGTTCATGTGACAAAACCTCACTTTCACTACATAACGCTCATAGAAAAAATAAAATTACATAGTGGTACTATCTTATGATCTGGTGAAACTATTTTTGCTTGAATCTTGATAGGCCATATGTACATTGAAATACAAAATAGACAAATAGGCACACAACTTATCTCGAAAGACTTATTATTTATTAGTTAGTGTACATAATAATAATAAAGCAAAGGAAACATAATCAATGAGTAGTAACAAATAGAACATTTGAATGTTAAAAGTTATTCCCCTATCTGCAATAACTCTCTCCCTTTTTGTTATACAAAAATATAATTTAACTTTGAAGCATAGTTATTCAGTATGAGTAATCATAGCATGTATTCAATGAAATGTAAAGCAAAATATACATTCAGCTAAATATTAATAACAAATATAAAGCATAATAAAATGTATAAGGAAAAGATGTTGTTTAAAAACTCAAAAGTAGTACAAAGTAGATAAGCATTAAAAAATGATCATTATTCATGAGACTGATTGCTCTAAGGTCTGTATTATGCATGCATATCACTTATCATTGAAAATAGAGCCTCTTGATGCTTATCAATGGTAGTCACTTTTCGGTGTAGGCCTTTATAGAGAGTATGCATGGCTCCCATTTGGGTGGATAGTACATCCATTCTTGTTCTCACTTCATCCTCAAATATGTCTTGATAAGAAGGTTTGGGAGCAATGAGGTTTTCCATATGATCATCACCAAAGATATCAGTAGTTGTTCCACCGCTAGTTCCAACATCATTGATTTTTTATTTCTTGAATGTTTCGACTGAGGATCTTGAAATTACTACCCATCCAATATAGCTCATACAACAAGTAGTGTTAGAATCTTTTGTGGTTGGCACACCAGCTATAAGGACCATTTATGTTATTAGATAATGAAAAGGTAGTCCAATCCTTGGATTCGTAACCTCAACTTGGTTCACAATTTCATCCTAAATTATAGTTCCAACATTAAATGCAATGCCTTTTTCAATACAATATAGAATCTTTGCATATTTGTAACCTATCTCAGAAGAATGCTTTGAATGAAGAAAATTCTAGAAAAGCATTTAGCAATGAATTCTAAGTGATTTAGGACCAAAAAATGGAGTTTTCAAGAGATTTGTGTACAAAACGATGAGGTTATGCAAAAAAGTGGGTTAGAGTTCAGTGGGAAGGAAAAAAGAAAAATGGGGTATTTAAATTGAACTCGTTCAATCGATCGAGGATATGTGGTCGACATTCAAACTTCAATCGATCGAATTTATTTGGATCGATCAATATTCAACAGTTTCAAGATTTATTTTTACACTCCTAAGTCCTATGACTTAAAAATTAAATGGAAAAAAGAAATTTTTTGTATTTTATTTTTTATTTTTTATTTTTTATTTTTAAATAAGAGTAGCACATTTATTTAATCATGAACAAAAAAACAGACTTATTTAATCATGAAAAAAACAAAACACCCATTTGAGAAATTATTCTTGTTTAAACTTTGACTAACTATTGAATACATAAGTATATTAATAAAATACACAACAAAATCATAGTAACACATGTAGTATCATATGGACAATCACCCAAAAGGAAATACATGCCTCAACATCATTAGTATGATAATTGATGCATTTATGATTAGCCATGAAAGACCTAAAATGAGTATTATATATCATTTTAAACTGTAATTGAGTCCTCAATTTTACAAAATAAAAAAATCTACCAAGAGAGAACTTAAAAAATTTATTCCTTTTTTTTAAATGAGACATAGGTTATTTATTTATTTTTTTGTTTAACTTCTTTTGGCTCTTTATTTTTATGCATGCAATTGCTTTTTTTTCTTTTTATTTTTTTTTTGTTAAAAAAGAAACATGCACTAGCCATAAAACCCAGTATGATGACTTTCATACTAAATGTGAGATAATGCTCTCTCGTCACTGTTGTAATTACACACATCACAATAAGTAGTCCTCTCAAAAGTGTCTCTCTATAGTAAAATTCTAGAAAGTGGAAGATAAAGCTTAACACAATTTTACAGTCAAAATTAGCTCAAGTCTTTAAATCTTACAAGAGCAATCATAAATTTCAAGCATGAATAAATGTCTGTCAATTGAATGTGTGAGCAAGTTCTTGTCAATATTCATCACCACATGTGAAAAAGCATGTAAGTGCATAAGTTGAACTATCCATTTACACAATGAATAGTTAATTAGAATAAGTCAAGTCACAAAAATAAGGTTGTAAGTGAAAGTAATATTTGAAGTCCATTTCATTGTTAAAAAATCTGCCCATTTTTTTGTTTTTATATATTTTGTTAACTAAAAAACAACAAACAAAAAATCCTACTAAAGTGCTCACATAGGGTTAATTAATAACTCAAACAAATGTATCTTGGTAAACATCAAAGGACGGTCAAGTGACCAAAAAAAGACAATCTTTCCTAATCCATTTTTTTTTAATTTTAGTTTCTCTATATCTTTAGGTTAGAACTCAAGTACTTTAGTTGTCATTGGCATGTTCATGGACTTACCTTTACTTTTCACATTCATCCTAAATGAAAATGCAATATGCATAGTAGGATGGTGATGATGAGTCCTAGAATTAAATGTATTAATTTTCATTTGCCTTTTTAAACCTATAACTTCATGATTTTTAGTAGAGTTATTGAACATAATATACATAGATAGATGATAATAATGATTCTTATAACTAAAAGCATGTAAGATATTATTAGAATGGATAGTTATCAATAAGAATCTATACTTGGCCTTATATGACCTTTCCAACTACAATGATGATAAACAGGCACAAACTTATCAGTTTTTCTATTATAGGTACAATGGTTCTTTGTGTAAAATTAGCAATAGTAGGAGTAGAGTTAGAATTTCTTACAAATGTGGTTTTTGGAAGGTGTGGAACTCTCATTCTTATAACCAAGGCCACATATATCACCATGTGATTTGCCATAACTTAAAACTTTATCAAGTTTTTCAACACGAATGGTCAATCTCTTCACAACTTCTTTTAATTGTTCAAGTTTCTACACTAAATCCTTGTTTCATGTTTAAGATTTGGAATACTTGAATTCAAAATATCAACAAGTTCAAAGAGCTCAATATTTTATTTTTCTGAGATGGAGGAATTAGTTTCATGGGTTTTGACTTTATCATTTAATTTGGCTACTTTTATTAATAACTTACCTATTTCCTTCTTACCATCCACTAAGTTTATAAATAGTTCATCAAGGTTATTAACATTAAATTTAATAAGAAAAAAATTAAAATCATTTTTCTCACTATCTGAGCCAATGCTAGGCTTATTAGAATTTCCATCAATAGTTGCAATAAATGCTAGATATTTGGTGCCACAATTTTCTGACTCACTAGGATTATCGTTGTCGCTTTCTGAGCCACTAAGGATAGTATTGAAAATCCTTATAATTTTCTTCTTTTTGTTAGCATAAGCAGCTACAAAATGATCAAAACCATTGCATTCAAAACATTGTGGTCCAATGGTTTTAAATTTCTTACCTTTGAAACTCATAGGTTTGAGTTCTTTTGATTAATAATCTTTTGTATGGTTTGATTGCCAGTCACACTATTAGTTATTCCAGTTGAAGATTTTCTTGAATCTTTTGGCTAATATTTCCAAATCTTCATCATTCTTGTCATTCTCATTGTCACCATCATCAATCATGGCAATTTTGAAAGTGACACATTTGTTCTTTGTAGGTATTTGAAAGCTCATTTCGAAGGTTTGAAGTGAACCAATGAGCTCCTCAATTTTAATGGTGTTTAAATCCTTGCTTTAATCAATGGTAGTGACATTTGCATGGAAGCAATCAGGTAATGAGCAAAGAATATTTTGAACTAACCTAAATTCATCAATTTTCTCTTCAAGATTTGAAAAGGTGTTGGCAATATGACATAGTTCAATATAAAATTCAAAAAGGGTCTTATTTTTTTTCATTTTAAGATTTTCAAACTTAGTACCAACCATTTCAAGTTTAGTTCGGTTAACTTTGGTGGTGTCACATAGGCAACTTATAAAGTATCCAAAGCATGCTTAGCAGTTTCAACGTCAAATATACAACAAAACTCATCATATGACACAACAATAAAGATGACTTTAATGCTCTTTTGATTCCAGTTACTACCAGTTTTATCCTCAATGGTCTTTTAATTCATTGGCTTGAGTATGAATAAATTATCTTCGATAACCGCTGGTGGTTCACAACCATAAATGACAAAATTTTACACACTCTCATCTAGAGAATGTTAAAAGGCTCTCATACGAGTCTTATAGTATGAGTAGCTAGACCCATTAAAAAAGTGAAGATGGATTGTAGAAGAATCTTCTCTTAAATGATTTATAACAAGGTCATAGGCAACACTAAGTATATCTAGTGATTGCTTTGATACCAAGGTCATAGGCAACATTAAGTTATGGATCTAATTAGCCTAGAGTAAATGAATAGGTAATTTTATTAATTATATCTAATTAAAAGTTATCAACCAACCAGACATGCAATCTTGTATAAATAATAAAATGCAAAAATAAAGATAATATGGGTAAAAATGATTGAATATGTTAGATTTTATTGTATTGAATGCATACTTTTTATCAATATTATCAAATAATCAAATCAAATAAAGTGAAAAAAAAACTAAAGAAGATGATTTTGTGTCACTTAATATATCCCTTAGATTGTGATATCAAATTAGCTTTATATATATATTACATTTAAAGGGTAAGAAGTCGAATTAGTCTTATTATTTTCAAAAATAAGTAGTTTAATATCATTATTTTTGAGGTTGTGCTTAATTAATCCCAACTTTTTTAAGAAAATTTCAAATAAATTCAAAGAATGATTTTTCTTTTAAATAAAATAGAAGAATACATGTGAGAGATGCGTGATATCCTTATTCATGGATTTTAGATTAATTTCAACCGCTTTAACATCCAATGAACCTATAATATCCTAAATTCTATCATTTTTAAATCAAAGTTTTTTTTACAGTAGGAAAAACTTTTCCAGGTTTTTTTGTTATGTATAAATCTTGTTTTTTTTTCAAAAAATATTGTTTGTTATAATTTAAAATTATTAAATTAGTCATACTTAATTAGGTATATGTTTAATAAATATATTTTTGTTATGTATAAGGATTAATTTTAATAACATTATGTTAATTAGATTAATTTAAATATATATTTAAATTATTAATATTTTAATTTAATAAGTATTTAATTAGTGTATACATATTATTTTATATACAAAAATTAACATATATAAATAATAGAATTAGTTGAGATTATATATGTAATTTATTTTAATACCACAATTTAGAAGCACTTATTATATAATTTATGTGGTATATTATTATTAATTAATAACGTTAGATCTTTTTCATCAGTTGTTATAAAACATCTTAATTTTTAAATTTAAGAGTGTATTTATTAATTTATAATAAGAATTAATAAGAATGTAAATAAATATTTGTCAAATTAAAATGGAAACGAAGACAAAAACTTATTTTATTTCTTTATATTTATTAAAGAATTGTATATGATCAATAAAATAAATAAATATAAATTTACTTATATGTGCTTTTAAAAGTAATAATAAAAAATAATTTTGTATTATTTCTAGTTAATTTTGGAAAGAGAACTAATATTAAAAAAAGTTAAAACAAGAAATTATATGTATCATTATTTATTGTTAAAATATAATATCAATCAATCATATTATTTATTCTTTTTACCAAATATTAAATATTTATATTTATTTTAAATGGTTATATAAATCTTATATTTCATTAACCTTGAATATTTCATTATTACTTCCCATTTGATCTAAAAATTATACATCTTATTTTGATACATAATAGATTATATAAAATTCTAATCTAATATCATTTTTATTAAATAAAATAAATATTATATAAATAAAATTTAAATTTATGATAATAAAATGAATAACATATCATTTAAATTATAAATAAAATTATTATTATTATTTAAAAGAACGAACTCACAAATCTATATGTCTATATAATTAATCAATGATATTTTATTAAATAAATTTATTTAAATTTTTATCTAGTTTAAATATAATTAAATTATAAAATAAAATTTAATTATTTCATTCAATTAAAATACCACACTTTACTTAAATTTTTTATCTCAAATTAAAATAAAAACACTTTTCCTTCTAATAATTTCATGTATATTTATTTAATTAAGCATTAACTTACACCATTATTTATATATAATTATAATTAATTAAAAAATATATTAAGAAATAAGTACGAAATATACTTTTAATACATTTATCATTATTTACGCATAAGTTATATATCATATTCTTTAAATACACAATAATCCACCTCAATGATATAAAAGAAAATAAGGATGTTAACATAAAAAAATATATACATATTTTTAAATTATATTTATTATCCCGCATAAATAAAACTTTATTCAAGAAATATTTTTTTTAATTACATAATATAACATATTTAAAATTTATAATAATAAAAAAAATATTTTAATAATATTGTTAGAAGAGGTTTAATTAAAAAACATTTAATAATAAACATTATTATAATTTAATTTAATACGTTTAATTAAACATTATATAATATATAATAACATAATAAAATTTTATAATAATAATAAATATTATTTTTATGGTAATAAATTGTAAAATGATTATTTTTATTATTTTTTAAAATTTTTCTTACCCAAAAAGGAAGTTTCGATGCTGGGCGACGCCACGTTTCTGTTGACCTCCCACTTTCCACCACATACATCCTCTTCAACTTTTTCTTTTCTGCTACTTTTCTTTTCATTTTATTATATAATTTGTAGAAAATATGTAAAATGCTGATGAGATGGTTCCCACCAACTTTCCAAAATAACAAAGAAATGATTCCACTTCCCTAAGTAGTGGAAATTTAATTTTTTTCAATAGAATGCACGGGTGGAGCTTAAAATTTTGATTTAGAATATTTTTTTTTTAAATTAAAAAAATAATATCTCTAAAATTTATAATAATATTTAGTGGATATAAATAACCATAATTTAATTAAAAATGTTTAAAATAAAATAATATATCATAATTTTTTTTAATAAATAAAATATATAAAATTAACGTAAAAGATGTTATTTTTATATTTATAAATTATAATCGTATCATTTTTATTATTTGTATCGATCTTTTTAATAATTTTTGCATACGTAATTTATATTTCATAACTTAATTGAATTAATAAGTAATTAAAAAGTATTTTTACAATTATTTATAGTCTTGTGTACTTAACATTACATATAATTAATAATTATCATGTTATTAAGACTTATATTATTCACTTAATTAACTTAATAATTTAAAAATATTTATAATCAATTAATATATATATATATATATATATTTCATTATATAATAAATAAAATACATATTTATAATTATATTTATTATTAATTATTAAAATAAAGATTATAAGGACCAAGAAATAAACAATATTATCTTAACAGTGTTCGTTTTGTGTTAAGAGATTATATATAAACCGATACAATCAATAATTTAATACATATATTATTATTATTTTATTAAAAATATATAGAATTATTTTTTAAAAAATACAATAAGACAACAACACAAATATTAAGGAACATATTTCGAAATCCATGCGATAAATTGAGATATATTGGCTCTTCATTTAGTCGAAGAAAAACATTTCTATGAATAATTATGTTTTTTTTAATAAATATAAACAATTAGGTTAAGTGTATTAATTATTTCAAATAATTAATATTAAGTATTAAATCAATTATGGTAATAATTGAATCAATTGATGTTAAAACTTTTAAATTAATATATTTTAGCAATTAGCTATAGCGTATAGTTATGGCATAGCAACAAAGTTTTCTTGTGAAACACAAAAAAACTTGATTATCCCCTAACCCTAAATATTATAGCATGTTTAAATTATATAAAACACAAATGCATGTTTATTTTTTTCTTCGTTTAAAATCTACTTTCTTTATGTGATACAATAAAAAAATATAAAATATAAAATTAATCATAAGTTTTTTGGGGTAATTATTGCAAACTAATTGTTCTTTGAAATTATTTTAACGTGTGTATACAAATTTTTTTAATAATATTTTATAGCAAAAGTATGTTTGAGATATTTATTATTAATATTATAAAAATATTTTTATTTGACGTATTTAACTTAAATTTTTTATAAAAATTTAAATGGTAAAATATATCATTATTTTAACGTAATTATATTTTTATCTACAAGTATTTTAATTAACTTTTATATATATAATATAAATTATTTAAACATAACCAACATAATTTTATAAAATTTGTTAAATAGTGACAAAGTGCACAAACACCCGATATTAATAAATAAACCCTATCACTTTACTTGGCCCCACATACCACCAAATCTAATCCCAGCCTCATCGTTCTCGAAAAGCCGCCTATCTCCCTGATCTCTTTATTGTTCTTTTAATTATTATTTTATTATATTTTTCTAGCGATTATATGGTACACCGAAAGTCCCTAAATAGATCCAAGTATGTTTCTTGTTTATGTATTTTTTAACATGTGATATTTATATTTGTGTAAATAGGTTTTTATATGATTGAATATTGCGCAATCTTTTTATGTATAAATAATTTAATTATTTAATACGATTTTATCTCATATTCTTTAATAAAAAATATTTATTTATTTTCATAAAACGTTAACATATTTATTTACAGCATAATAAAAATAAACATATTTTTTACTTAAAGAAGATTAAAAATAAACTATATATATGAAAGAATTTATGTCATATAATTAAACTCGATAAATCTACTATCGAATTTTAATTTATTATATTTATATTATTAAAGTATTTTTTAATTATTATAAAAATATTATCGATGTTAATTTATTAACAAGATTAATGAAAAATACAAATGCAATGCACCGTGTGATTCTATAATCCCAATTTCATTACTAAATTACCCTAATTTTTCAATGACAATGAAGAGTTAGTGTTTTTGCTTGATTTCTTCTCTAACGATGTCATTTCTTTGCCAAAGATTAACTCCGATTCTCCGTAATCACTCTATTGATCATTATTATCCTTCTCTTTGGGCTCAAGTTGTGCCTTTGAAATGATATCATTTCTACGAGTCTGTGTGGTTCCAATGTAAGGAGTGAGTCATTTGTCTCGCACATGCTTTGCTTTTCTCTAAGGAGTGATATGTATCATTTTCTTCTTCAGACTTTGTTTTGCTGCTTTCAATATGATTGACATGATTTTGTCTAAGATTATCCGATTTATCGACAAACATATACGACAAGGATTGAATGATTGACTTGTAAGTCCCATCTCAAAATCTAATCAAAAATCTATGTTAATTAACAACCTCACACCATCAACAATCACATCAATATATTCATATTCACCTAAAGCTAAATAAAAATATTTTTTAGATCAATTTCCATTCTCAAATATTTTGTTTGTGTTATTTTTCTATATGAAAAATTGAGACTTGAAAGAGAGAGAAAGTACTAGTTGGAAAAGAGAGGTACTTGTCCTAATTTGATTTACATATTGATGAATCATAACCAAAAGATGAAAGACTTAGTGAGATCTTTCTCAAATCATTTTTGTGTTTATTGGTTTTGTTGTTAACGACGATATGTCTCAAATCATTTTGTGATAAATTAGAACTTTTAGAGTCACACATGCGACGTACGTGTCTTTGTTAGTAATCGTAGTTTATGGATTGACATCGGTGATATTTTTGTAACAATTAAAAAGTTTAATGATATAGATATAATAAATTAAAGTTCAATGATATGTTTCTCATACCTACAAAATTTGGTGGTATAAAATTTTATATGCTCTTTATATGATAAAAAATGTGTTGTTGATAAAAAAAATATAAATTATTACTGGAAAAAAGTTTGGGTCTATTTGCATGTGTTTCTATGAAAAGTAGTTTAAAAAAAAATTTAAATGGTCTTTTAGCAAACACAAAATATTTTTTAGCATAAAAATCAATTCTATCAAATTTATTTTTCTTGTTTGGTCTTTAAGTATTTTTTTTTTGCTATCAAAAATATTTTTACAATATTCCAAAAACAATACCAATAAGCTTTCTTTGATTTTTTTTTCGGGAGCAACAAAATTATTCACAATTGTGATATCTTTTAATCTATGTGTTATAGGTGTCATATTTTCCCATAATATTATTCAAAAGAGCACTTTTATGTAATAAGTTGTATTATTGTAGTATAACCATAACTGATATGGTAGATAATTATTAACTAAAATAGTAAAAGTCAATTTTTTCAACTTACAATTAAATGGCACATTAATTATAATAGACTTTTCTCTAAAACAATAAAACTGTCTACAATTGTGAAGGCAATCTAATAGGGATGACAATTTGTACAGGTTGGGCTAGTTTGAGATAACCTAAATTACTCCCGTCCAAATTGTTCAAATCCTAACTCAAATCAAATTTAATTCGACCTAACAATGATGAGATAAATCCCAAACCAAACATAAAGAGCTAGCCCAAACGATCCCAAAGTGTTAATTGTATATTCTTTAGTTAATTATATTTTTTTATAATTAAAAAAATATTTTTAATGATATTAAAGCTTATTAACACAAACAACATTACGTGAAATGAAAAAAAAATGAGAAAATAATGTTATAATAACTATTCAATCACAAAATATACATTAACAACATCATATTATATCATCATTCAAACATTAAAATTCAAAATAATCTATTTCATATTTCAAACTTCATCGATTTCAAGTCATATCATTCACAACCTTTTAGATATATATCACAAAATCACAAAAACTTGAGAGTCAAATTTTGTAAATTTATAAAAAACTCGCAAGTGCACACTTATATAAAGAAAAACTATTTGGTTTAAAATAATTTGTTGAATTTCTTAAAAACAAACCCAAAAATAAAATCTAAATATTCTATCACAATATTTTAGTTTTGAAAATATTAATCTAATAACATGCAATTAAAAATAATAAAGGATATGTTCAATTCAAACAAATCAAGGTAAATACGCAATTAACAATCAATAAAATAATTAGCTAGTTAGTTATAATTGCTTGGAATTAATTAGGTTAATAAAGATATAAATTCATTTTATTGATTTTTTCTTTTATATATGAAAATATCTTTAGACAAGGATTAGATTCTTTGTTAATTAAATCAATTGTATCTTTAGGTAGAAATCATTAAATGATAGATTAAATTGTGCTTTATTTCTAATAAAATAGGAAAACCATTTAAATCAATACTTTAGGCCGAATTACTAATTTAAACTTTTATTTAAGGTGTCAAAATTAAATTTATATGACATTTTTGAAACATAACTCTTATATTTTAAATATGTTACAAAAATAGATATCGTCAATATATTAATTAATAATAAATTTTGTAAAAATCTTAAATAAAGAAATAATCTCAATTTATTTTATAAAAATATTCACCTAAATTAATCTTCACAAACATAAAAATACTAAATTTTCATAGTTAAAATTAGTTAAATATGCTCAAATTTAATGAATGATCAATGAATTAAAAATAGAATTTAAAAAATACAAAAAAATTAATCTATATATAAAATTAATAAATACAAAAAATATTTATAATATCAATTAAAGATAGAAGGGTGTGTCCTACTCTGTAATTATGATCTTAATCTTTAATGTATTGAATATATAGATATCTTTAATATCTTTGATGTAAAAAATATTCAAAAGATTTGTCTCTTATTGTTATGAATCTAACATATTTGTAAAAAACTATAAATGAAAGAATATAAAACCCAGCTATGATGTTTGAGAGAAGCTGAAAAAAATTCTAATGTATATCATGTATAAAACTATATGAAAAACCTAGAGACTATAAAAATGAATTTATAGGAAAAAGCTAAAAGTAGAGGACTTTAAGTTAATTAAATGAATGCATGCCATGGCATAGACTTTCCAATGCCACATCATGAGATACATTGATCTTCGCTTGATTTAGAATAGAGAAGGTCACGTCACTACACACTTAATCCACGTTGGGGCACATAATGTGTAAAGTGCCCCAATGAATCATGTAGAGAGGAGTGCACCACCGTACACTAAATCTGTGTTGCTACATGAAATGATTTACTCAAATTATTGCTTTGCCCCATTTATATATTGATCGGTTCTTCATGTGAGGTTTAGTTCATGTAAGATTTACATGCTTTATTCTTTGAAACTCTTATGATGCAAATTGAGTATTTCAAATGTTGTTCTTAATGTGTAGATAAATTTATACATTTGAATATAAAAACACTTGAAATATAATAAAATGTATTTGCGATTTCAAATATATAGATTCGCATAAATATTCATATTAACATGCTATAACCAAACCTAATCATCACATTTGATTGTAATAAAATCACAAAATATTAGTATTTTTTAAGCACTCATCATAATCTTAACAAGCTTCTTACTTGACTCAAGAAAGAAAAGCAATAAAAACTAAAAACAAGAATAGATGAACTAAATTAAAGTATCCTAAATCATTTTCGTAAATAGATATGATTGCATTTATTGTATACAATAAGCCTTTAAATCACTAGGATGTTCTAGTAGACGAGTTTAAATCTCACGGGGGTTTTTAGTGATGATACCTACAAACATCGTATTAAGTAAAATTAAAACTAAAGTTAAATCAAATGATAAAATAATTTTTTTAAATTTTAGTTAACTTCTTATTTTATTTGTTTTATTTTGTACTCATTTTTTTGTTAATGTTTGTGTGTATTATTACTGAAAACCTTCATGAGATTTAAACTCGTCCATTAGAGTAACCTAGGGTTTAACAACTTGTTGCATATACTAAATACAACTATGTCAATCAACGAAAATGATTTAAGATAATTTCATTTTTAGTTCTTACCACTTCTCTTGTTTAAGGACTAAGTTGGTTGAGGGTTGTGGTGAGTGTTGAAAAAATATTAAAATTACCATGATTTATTGTAATTTAATTGATTTATATTTGTATGATTTTATCATATTTTATTTAAATTCATCTTTTTAGAATTAGAGATATTTTTATTAATTTTTTCAGGTATTTTAGTTCAAAAATAACTTAAAGACTCGAAGAAAAATACTGGAGAAAAAGTAAAAAAGACAGAAAATTGGACAAAATGGGTCAAAACGATCAAACATATCAAAAAAGACAAAATTCCGCGTACAATTGCCTATTCACATCAAAATTCTGCGAGCGCACGCCTTACACACACCTGCGCATAGAAAGCACACTCATGTGCACGCCAGCACACGCCTACGCTTGTCCTACTCGTGCCAATCCCTCGTCTATCGCAAATCTTGCCTTCCATATGAGTGCCAACATGTCCAAACGCATCCAAAATCAAATTTTGAAATATTTTTCTACCTTTTTTGGCCTTTTCCTCACCTATTAATGGACTCTCTTCCCCATTGTAAAAAAAAAAAATTTCTCAAGTCTTTCTCTCTCTAGAAAGTTTTCTTAGTTTTTAGTTTTAAATTTCTTCCCTTTTTGAGAAGAACTAACTATGCTTTTATAGATTTTTAGTTTTTGACTCAATAAACTAAAATGCAAATCTGTTTGGAGGTTTTTCAGCAACATAATTAGCATCAAAGTTCTATAAGGATTCTATTGAGATATAATTTTGAAATGAATTCTTTACAATTATTTTTATGTTTTATTCTTATATGTTATGTTTAATTTTTCTGTAATTAAATTTAATATGGTTGGATATTTGTAAATATGATATAATAATAACGTTGTTATGCTTGCGAAATATTAAATAAGTAAAATATTTTTATAAAATAAATTGATTTTGTTTTTATTCAAGATTTTATATTATGGATGTTAGAGAGAAATATATTATTTTTCATTACAAACTGAAATCTATAAATTAGATTTTAAGGTTTAATTATCTGGATTGATTTAGAGTAGTGCTCTTTTATTTGTTGGTACAATCGCCTGATATTTAGAGTGAAGCTCTATTTCAAAAGTTTTTTATAAGAACTATTATTCGAAAATATATTAACAACATATTTTCAGTAATGATTTTGAAATTTGAAAGTTAATGTTCGGATAATTAAATTCTTAGGTTTAATTTGGACACCTTGAATAAAGTTTAAACTATCTAATCCCATCAAAGATGACATTTAAATGGTTTATTTTAAATCTCTTAAAAAAAGGAATTAATTTGATTAACCAAACTAATTATCGACTACACCCATATGTGTTAATTGATTTGTTTAGTTAACAAAGAATATCTAACCCCACCAAAGATGATATTCATATAAAAAAGAGAGAATCAATAAATATCAATTTATATATTTAATAACGTAAATAATATGAGCAAACATAGTTAACTTAAGTATTATATCCATAAATATTCTATTGTTATGAATGATAAAAATTTGCATAATTTTTTATTGAATCATATTATTTTTATGTCATTAGATTAGGAAACAAAAATCAAAATATCGTGACACGATGTTTATGATTTAATTTTGTTTTTAAAATTTTAAATAATAAATTAAAAACCACATATATTCCTTTCTTATATCGGCCTTGGGAGTATACTTGTCATTTTCTATAAAATGATTTGTGCACTTGCGGGAGTTTTACAAATATAAAACCAAAGTATTTGTAAGATCAACATTGCCGATTTTGTTCATTAGTCACTACTTCTCTTAATTGATGAATTTCATCTTTCATGGAAGCTTTTGAAGTAGAGGCAACCCTTTTATCCTTTGGGTGTCTTTTGTACTTGATGTGAGTTCACTCATATATATTGGAGTCAATAATTAACCTAGTTATAACTGAACCTCACCCTTTTCATATTTCACCCTCGCTTTAGCACATAAAGCTATAATAAGTTGGGGAAAAAAATAACTCAAATGTTGATTGTTTGAAAATAATCTTATATGTAGGTTAATTATTGCTCCAACATCCATGCTCTTAGTGGATGTTACTACAAAGAGTGATATTGCTTGTTCTTTGTCTATAGAACTATAGTGTGTGGTGGGCATGAGTATAGAGCAGACAAAATATTTCCAAATGTGGGAAACCTTAGTTAAATGTTTGGCTTCAAAAACTTTGTGCTTCCTATTGGAATATTCCCATTCAGCTCCCTCCATAGCTAGGGTTTCTATTACCTCTATATAATCCACATTATCCAGATAAGTTTCATACTAACATGGTCCTATGTCCATTAAACCATAATAAGCATCAATATCTGATAGGCCAAATGTGATTTGTACACCTCAAATCTTTACCCTATTTTTAATAGTGCTTGGAATATTTGCATAGAATTTTCGAACAATGGACTCAACAGTGACTTCTTGGCTCTTAATAAACCACTTTCATCCAAGTGTCATTATTATGTCTGTAATCTCATCAAAATAACTATCTTGTCTAAGCATAAATTACACTCCCTTTCTATTAGCAAAGAAAAATAAGGCATATAAATAGATTTTTTTTATTTCAACGACTTTATCAAACATAAGTTTAGTTGTTGTACTAGAAAATTTGACTTTATTATATTCTAATGAGATTTCCATTTATTTTTTAGTATCATCTCTATTTCTTATGAGGGCCATTAAATCAAGTTTTTTAAACCTAGGGTTTCCATAAAAGTTCCAAAAATTTAAGCACACACTTTTAGAAATTAATCCAAAAATTTCATTTCACTCTTTCTTAAACCAACTTAGGATTTAATGCTTTTTAATCTAGGAATCTCAAAAATAATTCACAAAAAAAATCAAAAAATAACCTAAAATTTATTCTAAAAACTTTTGGTCACTTGTGATTTGTATAACCCATTATTGAAGAAGATAAAGATTGATAAATTCCCTTTTAAGAAGATGAACTATTGAAGAACTTATTAAAAATTTGAAAAGATCTTTCAAGAAATAGTTAGAAATCAATTAGGAAGGATTTTTGGAAAAAAAATGTACAATTTTTTGGGGATTTGGAGTATTTATGAGGAGAGAAAATTAAGGTTGTAAGGAAGAATAAGAGAAAATACGAGAGACAAGCTAGTGTGAAATGCGTAAGGTTGGTGTTTAGTGAAAAATTTGAACCTATGCCACCATACAGGTTATTTCATATTGCAGTGTAAACATAATTTCTTCTAGATCAAATGTTTAAAGACTAGTGTGTCACGACGCACTTAGAAGTCATGCTGCGGTGTGATTTTATTTTCTTCACTCCCCAATTTCATCTTGAAAGCCTTATATCGCAACCATAAAAGGCCATGTCGTGATTAGATTCTACTTTTTAAAAAAATACTATAAACTAATACTATGTATTAAATAAAAACTAAACACTAAATAATTATAATGAAATAATAAAAAAGTTATAACTATCAAATAAAAATAATAATTTATAATAAATAAATAAAAATGAAACAAAAATATTAATGGGTTACCTTTTATTTATGACTTAGTTTACCGTCTTAATAAGACGTTTCTTGGCGAACTTTCTTTTAATAAACTCAATGTCTCTACGTCATTGAGTTCACTTATCGTTATGACCTGGAAACTACTCTATTCCTTCCTTTTACAAGTGTTTAACTAGTTTCTCCACTTGTATCTCTACCCTTTTCACGGATACTTCTAATGAGTCCAACCTTTGATTTTTCTTTAATTGGTTGACCTTGCTTACTTGAATGAAAGCATTCTAGTTATCCTCTAAGGTTGATTTGTTGGGAGGATTTCATGGCATATGTTGTACATGGTATTGCTAGTCCTATTGGTTAGAGTTCTAAGCAAAGTGAGGATTGTTTATCCTCCAAGAGAAATTAGGATGATTTCTCCACCATAGGTTAAAAATGTTTGCATTAGGGTTATACCAAAGTCTAGGTTGGTATGCCTCCATTACACTTACTTGCTCAAGTCTACAATAGCTTATCTTTGATAGGGACAAGTATGAGCACCATACCCTAAATTACTACAGATTCTACATTTTTTTTCAATTTGGAGTATTTGTATAGCAAGAGGTGTAACTTTCTTGCTCAATTGTGCAAGTTTCACAGATACTTCAATACTAGAGTCTATTTCATGAACTCCATCTCTTCTCTCTCTTGAGTTCTGTTGTTGGGAATTAGCACCCAATAGTTCAAAGAGATTATAAGTCTCTAAGATATTTTTCTCTCCATGTCACTACTACATCATTATATACTTCAATACCATAGTCTATTTCATTAACTCCAGCTCTTCTCACTCTTGAGCTCTTTTTTTGAGAATTAACACCCAATATTTCAAAGAAATCGTAAGTCTTTAAGGTAGTTTCCTCCCTATGTCAACGCATGTAGAATTATCAACGATTAATTGACACTATTGTGTCAACCTATTATAGAAAAATTAATTCTACAGCAGTAGTAGGTAACTATGATGAAGGCATTGAGTAAGGAAATATTTGAACCTATCCAAAGCCTCATGGAATGGTTCATCTTCCATTTGAGATAAAGTAGTAATCTTTACTATCAAGTTAGAAGAATTTTGATGAGAATAAATTTTTTTCATAAATTTATTGTATACCTTTTTCCCAAATTATCAAGGAGCATGGAAGGAGAGACATTAGCTAAGCCTTAACCCTATCTTTGATAACGTAGGAGAAACATCTCATTCTAACTTGATTCTTATTAAGTTCAAAGAGTAAAAATTATTAATGAAAGACAAAGAGTCTTACATACTTCTTCACATCAACTTTCCTAGGTATGTCATTATCCCTTTAAACTACTTGTTTAACTAAAGGGTCTAAGATGGCTCTAAAATAGGCCCAATAAAAGGTTTTTGTGTTTCATTACCCAACCTTCTTAACCGCTCTTTTAATATATTTATGTTGTTTATGAAAGTTTATAGTATTTTTCAAGGGATCTCCTATCTCGTATAAAACTAAAAACAATAACAAATAAAATCATATGTCAAAATAATAAATAAAAAGAAAAAAAAAGAATAAATATACAAGTGACAAAAGTTATTACACAAAAATGCTAAAAAATAAATAACAAAAAGGAAATAATAATAATGTAAAATAAAATAATAAAAGAAAATATAAAAAAGAATTAAAGTTAATAAATAAATAAACATTTTAGTACACAAAAATACTAAAAAATGAATGAATTTAGTAAGTAAATAAATAACTAAAAATAAATTTAAAAAAGAAGAAGTTCAAATTAAAAAAAAACTAAAATATTTGCTTGAAATTTTAATTTAAACCACTCATTAATATTCACAAAAATTCTAGAAAAGCACAAATTTATTTTTTTAAGAATTTTGATAATATAAATTTAAAACACTATATTCTTCCCATACAATAGCGTTAAAAACTTAATGCATAAAAATTTGATAATCAAATTTTGTATATTTATTAAAACTTGTAACTGCATATATCACGTATAATAAGTAATAAGTTATTGTCAAGGTCTAAAGAGGAACTACATGATTTTAAATAATTTATCAAATGTCTTAAAAGCAAATACGAAAATAAAACCTAAACATTCTATCATAATATTTTAGTTTTGAAAATATGAATTTAATAGATGTAATTAAAATAATAAACAATAGATTCAATTCAAAAAATCAAGGTAGATATGAAATTAACAATTAATGGAAAATTTATGAAAATAATTATCTAGTTAACCATGCTTGTTGAAAATTAATTAGATTAATAAAGTTATAAAATTAGGTTATTGATTTTATCTTTTAAGTATGAAAATATCCTTAGACGATGATCGTATTTTTTGTTAATTAAATCAATTAATATCTTTAGATGAAGATCATTAATTGATAGATTAAATTATACTTTATTTATAAGGAAATAACAAACCATTGAAAACAATGCTTCACGTGGAGTCACTAATTTAAAATTTTATTCAAGGTATCAAAATTAGATCTAGATGAAATTTTTGAAACCTAACTCTCATATTTTGAATCTATTATGAAAAATATATTGTCAATATATTAACTATTAATAAATTTTGTAATAATCTTGAATAAGAAAATAACCTTAATTTATTTTATAAAAAATATTTATGAAAATTAATCTTCACAAGCATGACAACAAAACTAAATCTCATAATTAAAATTAACTAGACATACTTAGATTTAATAAATGATATTAGATTAAAAATATAATTTAGAAAATACAAAAAAGATTAATCTAAAAATTAATAAATAAAATACGATCTACAATACCAATTAAAAATAGATGTGTGCATCCTACTCCATAAATGTGATCTTGATACTCAATACATTTTTGAATATACAGATATCTTATATATTTTCCTTGAACCGAAAATTTAAAAGATTTGACTCTTATTATTATGAAACTAGTCTATTTGTAAAAAGTTAAAAACTAAAGAATATAAAAATAAGCTCTAACTTATGAGAAAAACAGAACAAAATTCTAATGTATATTATGTATAAAACTATATGAAATACCTAGAGGTGATAATAATTAATTTATAGGAAAAAGGCTAAAAATAGAGAACTTTAAGTGAATTAAATGAATACATGCTACAACACAGACCTTTCCCCGTCACAACATGAGATACGTTGAGCTTTACCTGATTTCAAATAAAGAGGATCAAACCGCCTACTTAATCCACCCCATGATATAGAATGTAAAATGTGCTCCAATTAATCATGCACGACACAATAAATCTTGGTCGTGGCACAAATACTTTACTTGAATTATTGGTTTGCATCCCTTACATACTTACAAGTATTATTTTATTAAGACATAGCTTAGTGGGTATTTACCATCTCCTAAAATTGACCTTTAGAGAACCTAATCAAACGAAGCAATTCAGTTACAAGTCAATTAGATGATGATATAAAGAAAGAAAAAAAAACCATAAGCATTTCGTAGGTTTTTCTATGGATTATTAAAGTATGTTTGGTTGTAATTTCGTTAAATGTAAATTCAGAGAGAACTGATTTTGGAAAAAAAAAAACAGCTTCAAGAAGAAGCTAATAGTGTTTTTATTAGCAATTACAAAATTTTCCTTTTCAATTCTGAAAATGCTTTTGAAAAAAAATTTATATTTGGTTTTTAAATGCGTTTTTACTTTCATGAACGTTGTAACTTGATCCCAAAAGCAACAACTAACGTACCCATTATGTTGTAAGAATCTCTGAATACAAAAGTCACTTAGCTTAATTAACTTATATCTTATTTCAAACAAGAACTATATATTTTTGATTCAAAGCCAGCAACCCTTTTAGCAAGTTGTTAATATATCCATATAAAAATACAATTGTAACATTTCTTATCTTATGCATCTAGTTAGCTTGTAGTTTTATTAGTTTATAGTGTTATGTATATATTTCTTATGGATGCCAAATTAATCTTGTATAATTATTTACTAATAAAAATATATATGGAGAAATTTGGGAAAAATACTCAAATGGTATCCATGAGGATTAAATTATACTAAGAGTTTTTTTTTTCTAATTTTATATTTTAATCTTCTTTTTTATAATTTAGGTCTTTATTCTTCAATTTTAACAAATTTAGTCATGTATTTTAAATTAATCCAAAATTCAATATCATGAGTCAAAATTGAGTACGTTTTAATCACGGGAGCTCAAATTAGTCTAAATTAAATATTTTCATAAATATTTTCTAATTTATTTTAATGTTAAATTATAAATATTTTTATTAAATAAAAAAGTTCAAAATTTTAACTCATGTTAACTTAAAGAAGAATTACGTTAATTATTTAATTTAATCTTGTAATTATTGCATTGATTACCAAATTTCTCACAATTTTTGAAAAAAGGGTATAGTAATCACATTAATATGTGTAAATAAGCACTTGAATCCTATAATTTTTGTATTACATAGATATAATCTTGTTATTTATGAAAATTAGTAATACAATGTAAAAATATATGGAACTATATGTGATTAGATTTAATACTTTTGATTTATTAGAAGTTCTTATTTTAATAATTATAGGATTAAAAAAATATATTTTTTATAATAAAAGTACTTGTAGTGTTTAACTTATAAATTATAGAATTAAAATATTTATTTTAAAAAAATTATATATCTAATTCAATAATTATGAAATTAATGTATTTATTTGATAAAAAATAGAGAAATTAATGAATTTTTGCTTATTAAGGAATTTAATCATAGTGATCAATTTTGACCTTAATTTTAAGTTGATTTTAATTTTGGGATTAAATTTGTTAAAATTGAAGGATAAAGTAATTAAATCATAAAAAGGAATAATGAGACTAGAATTAAAAGTTATATAGAGAAAATAAGAGTACAGTATAACTATGTTAATTAGCAAACAAGAATTCAAAAGAGAAACTTGCAATTATATTATTAAAAAAGAAAAAAGAAAAAAGAAGAAAAAAAAGATTACCGATCTATACTTTTATTTTTCTCCCTTTTACTCCATCAATACTAAGAAAAGAGAGAAATCATGTGCCGGTAATTCTCACAACTCACCGGAATTTCAATTCCGGAAAAAGTTCTTCCTTCATAGACATCATCCAAGAGAAATTGTTCGAACGTACGGCAGATTTCACAAAATTTATATATAAATAGTACAAAAATGAGAGATAACATCCTCAGGCGAAGAGGTTTAAGATCTTTCGCTCTCCTTCATTTGCATGCGGATTAACCAAATTGCTATTAAAGCAACTTGTTGTCGTCACCGACTCTTCGGAAATCATCGACGGAGAACCAGGCCGACGGAGAGTGGTTCTAAACTCTGGCGTTTTGGAAATAAAAATTGGGGAGAGGCGGAGATCATGATCAGTAGTAGTTTTAATCGGTTCGTCAGTTAACTTGCATTTCTGAGAAGACGTGGATATGGAAGTGAAGAATCGGGAATTGGATTTCTGATCTCGAAGCATCCACATATCGGTACCAGTAACCTCGATATCAGATGTCTCATCGGAAGCTTGAGTCTGAGAACCGCCTCCTCCAGACGGAAGCTCCGGCATCGGCATCAGATTGCCTCCTCGGAGAACTTTCTCAACTGCCGCTTGGCACACGTGCCAGTTACCGGCCCAGAGTAACCCTACGGCTCCGTTCACGGGGTTCACCGTACGTCCACACGCTTCGAATAAAAGTGATTGAAACAAAGCTAAACGACACAAAAAAAAGCATCAAGAAGTCAGAAGTCAGAAGAAGAAAACGACAATGAAACATAGCAAATCAAGGTATGTCGTATGGAGAGTGATGGATTATTATAAATACATACCAGGACGCTGAGAATCAGGGACGGCGGAGATAAAGGACATGAGACCAGCACGGCCAAAGAACTTGGCAACAAAAAGGGTGGCATGGCCTTGGGCTTGTGGAGTCTCGATCCACTGCAAACATGGCCGTAAAATACACATGTCGCTACAACCTTTTCGGAGAACACGGCATCCATTGCAACTCATATCTCACTTCTGACTAACTCAACAAGGTAATCAAGTCTCTCTAATCTCTTTAATTCCTTTCTTGTTTATTACTTATTAGTCCTCAAAACTCAATAAAATGATATCAAATCATAACAATTAATTTCTTTGAGCCCAAGAAAAAAAAAGATAAATTAAAGAAGAGCCAGAGAAAATAGAACAAGGGAAATAAAGGCGAGGAAGATAGAGTGGAGGGATATATTAAAAAAAACATGGGGAAAGAGAAAGTGAATTAGGGTTAACTAAAGAGTTGCATAGACAGGAGAGTTTAAGCTATTATAATAGTAATGTTTGGATAAAGTATTATTAATATGTGTATAAATTTAAGTATAAATTTATTTAATATTAACATTTCTTTTCATAAAATAAAATATGTAAGATGTAAAATATAAAAATAAAAATGAAAGGATCAAAATTTACATTTCAATCCTTACTATTCCTTTTTTTTAATAAGTCTTTTTTTTATATAAAAAGTGTGTATATTATGAATTGGTTTAGATTTATATTATAATTGAAATAAAATAAATATAGTCAATTTTAAGTCATTTACTGAACATTTTTAAATTGCATTAGGTAGATTAATTTTTATATTTTACTTTTTTTCAACTGTAAAGTTTTATATTAATTTTTTTAATAATTAAATAATTATTGTATAAATATATGTTTTAGATATTATTTTTTAAATATTGATTAATTTAAATTTTAAAACATAAAATGATTTTTAATTTTTTTGGGGAAGATGTTTTGTACGTATATGAGTGATGCTTGCAGGGGAAGGAGAGAGATTCCAATGTCTTGGCGCAGGCGGCTCCGAGTTTCCGCGAATGGTTGTTCTCTTCTGTTGATTGCATAGTACAAGGTTATTGGTGAGATGACATATTATTTAAAAAATAAGAATAAAGGTTCAATGACGTGAGAAATGTTTTTAATTAATAATAAAATAAAAATTATAATTAAAATGATTCATACATCTTTTACACTCAAGTATATTATATTAAAATTATAAAAATAATTAAATGTTATTAAAGTAATTTATATTATATTCTAATTCATAAAATATATAAATATTATAAAATTATGTACTAACTAATGGAGAGTCTATATACTACTATAAATTAGGAAAAGTTAGAGAAAAAATGTAAACAAAATAAGAAAAGTAAGTCAATTTTTTTAGTTAAATAGATTAAAAATTTGAGAATAATTAATACAATAAATAGTAAAAGACAGAAAAAGAGATCAGATTGAATTTTGCTATTTACGAGTTTTTTATTTTTATTCTTATATATTTTATTTATTATTTTGATTTATATTTTTTAATTTCTTATTTTTTTTAAATAATTACTCCCTGACACATATATTGAAGCTCCAACTTTTTATATTTGATATACCTAATTAGTTTACATTTCATTAACTTTTTAAATTCTTTTTTTAAATAATGATTAGATAAGTATGTTTAATTTTTTAATTAGCTTAAAAGTTAGTGTGTTTATTATATACATAGTGTAAATTTTTTTTTATCTAAAAATTAGATCCGCTTCAACCCACACAGTTCTTACTGTGTCCGCCCCCATCTACAAATTTTCCCCAAGTTGAAGGATGAATTGGTTCAATCTTAAAAGTTAAAAAGATAATATCAAACCTCATAGTAAAAGTGTATCCCGAGTCCTTTTCTTTAAGTTTAATGTGTTGTTCAATAGCTAGTTTATAAAAAAAATGTTTTTAAATGTTTACTTGTAAAAAGAGTGATATTTGATATAAAGTTAATTTTTTATCTATTTTTTTAAATATTATGAAATAAATATTTGACACGTATTACTTGTATTTTAAATTGAACAATCGTTTTTTTCCATTAAAAAACAATTATTTTTTCATCTATAAAAAACAATTACTTTTATCAAACAATTATTTTTCAATATCTAAAGTATAACTTTTACATTTATCAACTCAATCATACTTTAGTTAATAATAAAATTATCACGGGTGTTATTATAATGGTGTATATTAGTTAATAAAATTTTTATTTAAGTTTTATTGAAAAAGTTGTTTAAGTTAAAAGTTTTATAATTTTTTTTATTTTTTTAATTAAAATTATTTTATTACGCATGTTGAAAAATATATGAATATGATGGGTAACAAATGTTATAATATTATATTTAAAGAAAATTATATAAAAAGTTAAATTTGTTTTTAGTTGTCAACTTTTTACACAAATAAATGATTTATATATAAATATTTATTTATTTATTTATTTCAGATACTGTTTAGTTGTGGAATTTAAATCATGTTTTTAAGTCCCTTATTTGTAAAATTATTTCAATAAATAACAAAGTTAATTTTTTTATCTAATTTTTATTTAATATAATAAAATAGTATATATGACACATATATGTTTATATTTTTCACAATAATATACATAATAATGAAGTAATTTTCAATTAAAAAAATTATTCAATTTTTTTTACTTTAATAATATTTTTTAAGTTACTGATAGCTGTTGTTATTTTAAAAAAAATGATAAATTTTCAATTGTTTTTAACTCGCACTTTTTAATATTAATTTTTTTAACTAAAAGACGTTCTCGTTAGAGCTGAGGGATATTTATGATGAGAATATTTTTTTTTTGATGCTTTGGGAGAGTGTATTTTATTAGAAATAGAGGAAAAAAAGAAGGATAAGAGTGATATTTAGGACAGATTTCTAAGTCTATATTTTTATTAAAAATACTTCAAAAATATTGAAAAAAAATTCTCTTATGATAGCTAAAAGTAATTTTGGGTTGTCGCTTGTTCTTTTTTTAATTATTATTATTATTATTATAAAACCACTAAGACGTCATCATAATTTAATGGAAAACTTGAATATTTTTATTTCTGTTTTTTATATTTGCTTATGAATTGTAAACCATTGAGTAACGTGAAAATCACGTAAATTTATATTTAAATATGTATTTATATTAATTTATTAGATATTATTCTTTAATTCAAAGATTGCATCAAATAGTTTAATTCAAAGAATAAAACAAGGAGCTTAATTTAAGGAGTAAAACAATGAATCCTTAATTCAAGGAGTAAAACAATGAATCCTTAATTCAATGAGTAAAACAATGAATCCTTAATTCAAAGAGTAAAACAATGAATCCTTAATTCAAGGAGTAAAATCTTCTTATATATATCTATACAATTGTAATGAAAACATGAAAAAAATAATACAAATTAGAGAGTTCTTTTGTGTAGAATTATTTCTTGTTTTTTAACATGGTATTAAAGAAGAAAAATTAATTTGTTTCTGTTTTATTATTATCTTAACATCTTCAATCTTCGAAATAGTTGAATACAAGCCGCTAGGATCAGAAGCTGAAAGTTTATCAGTGTTTTCCTTCATGAATATGGATGAGGTGGATGTCAACCCAAATCAAAGATTAAGCTCAGTCTTGTTGAATGAGTTTAATTACTTGCCTTGGTCAAGAGTAGTGTCTCTCGCTCTAGGTTTTAGGTCCAAGTTGGGGTCCATAAATGGAAGTATCGAAGTACTTGATGTTTCCTCATCAACCTATGAATCCTGGCTTAGCAAGGATCAACTGGTTATGTCATGGCTCCTAAATTCCATAGAACATAAATTAGTTGAAATATTCAGTTACTCTAAATCCGCATACCAACTATGGGAGACGGTCAAGGAAATGTATGGCAATCAAAACAATGTTGCACGAGTTTTCCAATTAAAGAAGGACATCTTAGATCTGCAACAAGATGGAAAGCCTTTTGTACAACTCTTAGGAAGCATGAAAAGCATGTGGAATGAGTTGGAAATATATTGTTCTCATACAACCGATGTAGCTCTTATACGAAAAAGAGTAGAAGAAGATAAGATATTTCAACTTTTGTCGAATCTAGATTCAACATATGAAGATATACGATGCCACATACTTATGAATACTGAACTTCCTTCCTTTACGAGTGTATGTGCGACAATTCAACGTGAAGAAGTAAGGAGGAAAGTCATGAACAAGGGTACAATGGCTAGTGCACCTGAGGTAAGAGACTATCTAACCAATGAGAGGAAGTGCAAAGGGAAGCATCCAAACTTGAAGTGTCAACATTGTAACTATACGAGCCATGTTAAGGACACATGCTGGATTTTTCATCCATAATTAAAGCCTGATTTTATAAATGACAAGGGTTTACAAAAGGTGAATTGTACTACACACCGTGCAAATCATGCTTTTGCCTCTACCTCTAATGGGTCTGATCCATTCAAGAACTTCATAGCGAATCCAACTGAACACATGAATGAGTTTATGTTATATCTTCAAGGCAAGACAAGAGGAGCTAGAATTGACCGTGTGGATAACATAGAAGAAGTAAACTCGACAGCATTACTAGGCAAGTTTGCGGGTTTCTTGGCAGATACAAAACTCATACCACAAGAGGACATGCAATGTATCATAAAATCCTTTAAAACTGCTCTTAAAATAAATATGTTGCATGATTTTTGGGTTGTAGATTCAAGTGCCACAAATTATATGACTAACCATATGTCAAAGTCTCATAAGTTTGAAAAATTAGCAAATCCTTCTCAAGTTTTAATTGCAAATGGTGAGAATGTAAAGGTTTTAGGAAAGGAAAAAATAAAATTAATGTAAGATGAAATCGAGTAGGCGGTTTTATATGTACCTTCTTTTCCCTTCCAACTTCTGCCTGTAGGAAAAATCACAAATACCTTGAATTGCTTAGCCATTTTTTCTCCTCACGATGTCATTTTTCAGGATTGTGCCACCAAAAAGACGATTGGTGAAGGGGTTTACTTAGATGGTCTCTATTACATATCCAAGAGTAATCCTAGAGGGTTTCAAGCCAAGTTTAACCCCATCCAAGATAATCAATTGTGGCATCAACGTTTAGCTCACCCTTTTCCACCAATTTTGTCAACTTTATTTCCAAACTTAGGAAATGATGCAATTGCATGTGAAACTTGCCAATTGTCTAAGGCCACTAGATTACCTTTTAATTCTTCATTGTCTAGGGCTAGTAAGTGTTTTGAACTAGTTCATTCAGATGTATGGGGACCAACTAATGAATCTTTTGATGGTTATAAGTATTTTGTGATTTTTGTTGATGATTTCTCTCAAGTCACATGGTTGTATCTTTTAAAGTCTAAGAATGAAGTTATGGAAGTATTTAAAGACTTTCATAACCTTGTTAAAAATCATTTCTCTTTTAAAACTCAAACCTTAAGGTCTGAAAATGGCACCAAATACATGTCCCATATCATGAAACAATATTTGAGCATTCATGGCATTATGCATCAAACAAGTTATGTTGGCACACCTCAATAAAATGGCGTAACTGAAGGCAAAAACTGGGGCTTACTTGAAAAAACTAGAGCATTAATGCTACAAATGAATGTACCAAAGAGATTCTGGTCCCAAGGGGTTATGGCAGCTACTTACATCATCAATAGATTACCCAATCGAGTCTTGGATTTCAAGTCTCCCCTAGAGGTCATAAAAGGAAGGAAAATTAACCTCTCACACCTTAGAGTCTTTAGCTGCATATGTTTTGTACATATTCAATCTAATCATCTAGATAAATTGGATCATAGAACTGTTAAATGTATTTTTCTTAGTTATTCATCTACACAAAAGGGATATAAGTGTTATGATCCCCAAATTTGGAGATTAATTGTGTCTAAAGATGTTCAATTTTATGAAAATAACCCTTTTTCAACAAGTTACGTGAAATCACAAGTCAAGGGGATGTCATCTTGGATGTGTTTCCATTACCAAGAATCGAACTTGAGGCTCTACAACAACAAGATCCTAGCCATGTCAACATTGATGCATCCCTCACTGAAAGTAACAATAAAAGGTCTCGTCTTGATGGTACACTGCATGAAGATGGTGACAATCAAGATGATCCTCACAATATGGTACAAGATGTGAACGAGTGTGAGATAACTCATCCTAGTCCATGACGTAATCCAATGCATGTTAGGCAACCTCCCAGAAGACTTTATGGACTTTGCCACCTACAAACCTACACATCCCATCTCAAATTGTGTGTCATAAAAGAGAGTGACACCAACCCATGCCATATTCCACAGCACTATATCGAGTTACAGTGAGCCTCAAAACTTGCATGAGGCCAACAACCAAGAGTTGTGGAAGAAAGCCATGCAAGAAGAACTTAAAGCCATAGATCAACACAACACATGGAGCATCACCAAACTTCCAAAAGGCAAGAGAGTCGTGGGTTGCAAATGGATCTATAAGCTCAAATTCAAGTCAGATGGATCAATTGAGGCATAAAGCAAGATTGGTGGCTCGGGGATTCACTCAAACATTCGAGGTGGATTACAAAGAAACATTTGCACCTGTTGCAAAAATGAACACAGTAAGAGTGCTACTATCCGTGGCTGTAAACAAGGGGTGGTCCATGTACCAAATGGATGTAAAGAATGCATTCTTGCATGGTGATCTCAAAGAAGAAGTCTATATGAAATTGCCACCCGGGCATCCTCAAAGCAATGAACTGGATTTAGTGTGCAAATTGCACAAATCCATTTATGGTTTGAAACAGTCCCCACGAGCTTGGTATGCCAAGCTAAGCTCAGTTCTTACTAGTGTTGGTTTCAAAAGTAGCAATGCTGATTCCTCACTATTTGTTCGCATAGGAGCTATGGGAAAATTGGTTATGCTAATTTATGTAGATGATCTGTTAATTACAGGTGATAATGTTGACGAGATTTTCAACCCCAAACAGTCCCTCAGACAAAGGTTCGCAATTAAAGACCTTGGGATATTGAAGTACTTTCTTGGTATAGAAATGACAACCTCGCACAAGGGACTCTTTCTTAACTAAAGGAAATATGTCCTAGATTTGCTCAAGGAAGCTAACATGAGCGATGCTAAACCAGCCATTACCCCTCTTGACAACAAGCTCAAACCTAGCTTGAAGGGCATACCACTCACGAATATAAGTTATTACTAGCGATTGGTTGGTAAGTTGATCTACCTAATAATCACCAGACCTGACATCACATATTCTGTAAGTATTGTGAGCCAATTCATGCACTCTCTGACACTTGAGCATTTGACCCTTGTTAAAAGGATCTTACACTATTTAGAAGGATCAATGGGTCGTGGTATCATCATGAAGAAGAAAGACAACACATAAATCATGGGGTATCGTGATGCTGATTGGATAGGGAATGCAATCGATCATAAGTCCACCACTAGCTACTGTACATTTGTCGGTGGAAACTTGGTCACATGGAAGAGTAAGAGGCAAACTATCATCGCCAGATCAAGTGCCAAAGTTGAGTATCGTGCAATGGCTTCAACTGCATGTGAGTTGATATGGCTTAAAGGTTTTCTGTTTGATTTAGGTGTTCCTACAACTCTTCCTATTTCCTTATTTTGTGACAATCAGGCAACAATGCATATAGCATCAAACCCAATGTTTTACGAGAGGACGAAACACATTGAAGTTGATTGTCATTACGTTCTTGAACAAGTTCAATCACAGGTGATTGAGACACATTATACAAGAAGCTTCGATCAATTGGTTGACATCTTCACCAAGTGCTTGGCTTCTCATCAGTTTCAACGACTTATATCCAAGCTTGGATCCATAAACCTTCTGGATCCAACTTGATGGGAAGTATTGGATATTAGTCCTTAATTCAAGGAATAAAACAAAGAGCTTAATTCAAGGAATAAAACAAAGAGCTTAATTCAAGGAATAAAACAAGGAATCCTTAATTCAATGAGTAAAACAAGGAATCCTTAATTCAATGAGTAAAACAAGGAATCCTTAATTCAATGAGTAAAACAATGAATATTTAATTCAATGAGTAAAACAAGTAATCCTTAATTCAAAAAATAATTCAAGGAGTAAAATCTTCTTATATATAGTTATACAATTGTAATGAAAACATGAAAAAAATAATACAAACTATAGAGCTCTTTTGTGTAGAATTATTTTTTGTGTAGAATTATTCTTTGTGTAGAGTTATTTCTTGTTTTTCAACATAATTATAGTGTAATAAATAATTGTATAATTTTAAAAATAAAATATTTATTTAATTTTCAAAAAAGTTTAACAAAGTGTTAGATTCCTCTCTGACCAAAAGCAACAAGGCATTTTGCGCATTGCTCATCTCTCCTGGGAGAAAAACAAGTAATGAAGAAGAATAAAAATAATAAAAAGAAGCAGAATCACTATTATTATTTGATTTAGGGAGAACTGAATCACGGTTCAACAAATAATTTAAAGTGCTCCCTTCTTTTCTTTACGCATTGAAACGCAGAAAATGGACGGATTTAAATTAATAATAAATTTTACTGAATTTTGTAACAAATTTCTTACTTTATGTTATTTTTGGACGAAAAAAAACATTACTAATAATTTCAAATTTTGCCTAATAATTTAATAATTTAATATTTTAAAAATAGAAATACTGCTACTATATAAGCAAAAATTGTTCCGAAAATAAGCTTACTTTTAGTTATTACTAGTCAACTCATATGTTTTGCACTTATTATGTTTATGTTGGTATAATTTATTATAATTGAATAAAAAATTTAACTACTAGTGATATAAATAGGTTCTCCTCTAAAAAAACATGATTTTGTAACGTATATCTCTAATTTCAATAAATACTAAAAATATTTAAGATATTTTTTATATAATATTTAATAAAAATTTAGAGATAGGATTATATTACTAATAACCTTAATTTGATGAAGAATAATTGTTTATGTTATTTGTCATAAATAACCTTCTACAAAAATATCAATAATTATAATTTCTCAATAGATAATTATCAATATTTTAATTATTAATAATTTATTATTTAATTGATTAAAAAATAAAATTTAAGATAATTAACTCTAAAATAAAATAATTATTTATGTTATTTAAAGTAAATAACCTTGTATGAAAAATAAATAAGTATAATTTAGATAATATTTAATATATTAAGTGATTCATAATTTATTACTTAATTAATGAAAAAATAATTGTTTAAAATAAATATCATTATAAAAAAATAAATAATTATAATATAGATAATTATTAATATTTTATTTAATAATATAAAAAATTTAAATAAATTTTATAATTATTTATATTTTATTTAATAATATAAAATTTTACATAAATTATATAATAATTAATAACAATAATAATCATTATATTAAATATGTAGTTACAATTCCCAAGCCGTAAGATCGTAATTATTGTAATTACATGTTTGTTACGTTATAAAATATAGGTTAAATATAATTATATTAAATTAAATTAAATTAAATTATAATTATTTTATAAGGATAATTTGTATATTATAGTTGAATAAAATTAATAATAAATATTTTTTTAATAATTTATATTTAAAATAATACTTAATTTATTTTATGTAATTTTTTTATTTATTAAAATAATTTTTATAAAAATTTATTTAAATTAATATTTAATTTATTTTTATATTTTACTTATATTTTTTTAAATATTTTAATTTGAGATTAAAGAAAAAAACAAGACAAATAATTTTACAATTACAATTTTAGATATGTTAAATAACGTATCCAATACAATTTAAATTTATACCCACTGTTAATACTAAATTTCAACATAAATGTACAATTTTATATTTTATAAGTCTTACTAAAAATTATATAATTAGTATTATTTTACAATTTTTTTTATTTTTTTATTAACTTAATTTAATGTATTTTTTATCTTTTATACCACACCAAATTTCTTTATCAATTTTTTTCTCCTAATTTTTCTTTTTCTCTTTCATTTTCCCTTTTTTCCCTATTTTCTCGCTTGCATTTTCCAGCTCCTTCTTTCTCACCATCAAACTCTACGGTATTTTTGGTTACTTCCCCTTCATCGACGATGACACTAATTGGCTCGGATAAGCTTTTGACTATTTCTTTAACATCATCTCTATTTTATCTCTATCCAATCTCAATTTCTCTATGTTATTTTTGGCGCTCAATTCATCCGATACAACTGATTTTAACTTCTTTGGAGTCTTATGGATTGGAACTACTTGATTAGGATTAAGATTCTCTTTGTTAGAATCAATGATATGCGATTTTTTTTTATGTTTTGGTATGTTAATAATTATTACATCTCGTTATATTTTTTCTCGGGAATTTTCAATAGCAATCAACATCAAATTTTCTTTGTTAATTTTTGAAAACTTTTAAAAATAAATGAAGTTTCTACCACCCGTAGACCAAGAAAATTAACGAGTGTTGTTAGTTGGAATGAGATCCAAGATTTAGGCATCTTACTATAGAAATTAGATCCTTTACACCTTAGGATCTTACTATCTTCTATTTGTTTTTTTTTTGTTTTTATTTCTGGGTAAGTGTAGCATGAGATCTTGAACCAAATCCTAGGGTGTAGATAATCCCACAAGGAAAATGCTTCGCTTTTTTAACTTGTTTCTTCCTATTTAATATTTTGTTTCAAGAAAACTAAGATATCATGATAAAATGTATTTCTCAAGATTTGGGATTTTCTTTGGGAAGACCCATTGTTGTTTGTGTGATTTACAAATACCTTCTTCAGTGGAGATTGTTTGAAGTTGAGAGAACCAGTATTTTTGATCGCATAATTCAAAAAATAGCCTCAACCATCGAGGTAAATTTATAAGCTCTCATATGGTTCTCCATATTTACAATAATGTACTACAACTTATATATATGGTTCGAGTTTCATCCCTATTAAAGTTGGAAAATTTGGTTTAGGATAGCAATGGTTCATTAGCTTATTGGTTATCAAATATTTCAACTTTGTTGTTCTTGCTTCAACATACATCAAGGCTAATAGTGTTGTTAGCTTGACACCACTGTAGGTCCATCCCACATGGAAGAAGAAGAAAATAAAAATATTAGTTGCAAGCACATTTCACAAATATATCTAATATTTTTTGGCTAAAATTTGGTTAGCTGTGTGGCCAATTTATGGCCACATAAAAGATAAGCAATTTTGCATATAAATAGGCAATGGTTTTACCTTAGAGATACACATCAACAAACCAAAAGAAGAGAAGCAAAGAAAAACCAAATAAACAATTTCCTTTAAAGAAAAATAGTGTAATGTGTATAAGAAAGTGGAAGAGAATATCTTAGAAAAATATCCCAATATTTTTCTAGAAGATGAGTGACAAAATAGTGAGTTGGGGAAACACTTGTGTGACTATTTTTGGTTTATCTCAATTTGTTGTATTGCCTCTAACTTTGTACATATTAATTTTATTAGTAGAAGAAATATTTTTTAGAGTTTGTCCTATGAATTTAGCCCAAATTAAAGGATGAATTACGTTAAATTACCGGTGTCATTATTTTACTTTGTTGAATTTATTTTATTTGTACCCGTTGTACCTAACAATTGGTATCAAAGCCGGTCTAGTAAAATTCTTAGTATGCTCTGTGGTTGCAACATAGACTGATCTACCACATCAGAAAAGGTTTTATTAGGTCCAGAGTGTACTTATTTGTAGAAAAAAGAAACACAACGAAGAAAAAAAATGTCAAGTCAAAAGGTAGATATTGAGAAATTTAATGGCAATAATAATTTCTCTTTATGGAAAAAGGAGGATGAAGGATATTCTCATTCAACAGATGGTCCATAAGGCGTTGTTGGGGAAATAAAAGAAGGCAACAATCGTCACCGAGGAACAATGTGAGGAGATAGATGAGATTGCAGCGAGTACAATCTGTCTAAATCTCTCAGAAAGTGTCTTGCAGAATATTGAATAAAAAATTGGCAAGGCTATAAAAGAAACATGGGAGACTTTAGAAAACATTTACATGTCAAAGAACTTTGCCAATAAATTTTATTTGTGAAATGAGTTATATCATATAAGGAAGGAAGATAATGTGAGCATGATGCAGTACGTTAGCGATTTCAACAACAAGCTTTCTCACTTAGGAATACTCAATGTGAGTTTTGATGATGAAAAGAAAGCTATGATGTTGCTGACATTATTACTCTTGTCATATAATCATCTCACAACAACTCTGACTTATGGGAAAGATAAGATGGAGTTTGAAGTTGTTGTAGAAGCCATGTTGTCATATGAGAAATAGAACAAGGAGAGAGATTTAGAAGCACAAGCCCTTATCACAAAGTCCAGAGGAAGGAGACAATATAGAGAACATAAACCCAGATGCAAGAGTAGAGGCAAATAAAAAAAATTTACAATGCTAAATTCCATCATTGTAAGAGGAAAGGTCACATCAAGAAATCTTGCCTAATCTAATATACAACTCATGGCTTACAATTACAAAGGTGGTCCACATTACAGATACCTATTTCCATCTCCACCACCTACAACAACATGCCAAATATGTTCTGAAAGTGGTGTCCTAGGAGTTGGTAAGAAAATTTCTGTTCATTGATTGTCTAGGTTAACATTCTGCAAATTATACCTTAATACGTTCTATCTTGAGTGATGAAAGTTTTCTTGAATGGTGGAAGAATAAAAAAGAGCTTTAAGAGACATTTGAAAGTTTCCTATGAATGATATAAGAGTGCTTGAAATATACTTTACTGCAACATTAATTAAGATGCGAAAGTTGTGTACTTGTTGGCATTTTCAACCTCATATATATTTTATTATGACTGTACCATTAAGTTATATGAATATTTTGTGGTTCTAAAAATGCTTTGACTTCTTCGCATGATTTAAAATTTCAGTTCTTGGTATTATTGGCTGTCTCAAAGCTCTTGAGGCTATTAAGATTGCAAGTGAAGTTGGTGATCCTTTCACGAGGCGGATGCTTATACTTGATGCATTGTCTGCAAGGATTAAAATTGTATGCTTATAATTCCTCTTTTCTCTTAGACCGTGTAAAAAGAAATACAATAGTAGATCTGGTTGGAGAATTTGGTGTTCCTAGACTAAATGCTTTATGAGATGTAGAACACACTTAGTGTTTAATGAATACATACAGCTCATTTAGATACTTTCTTTAACTACTTTAAGGATATAATTGTTTGAGATGATATTATATATAGATAATGATCAATGATTGTATGACATTATTCAGATTTTAAAGAAAATATGTGATCATTAACTTTTTTTGACAAAGCTATAGCGAAAGGATGTCCATGTAGTGGAGAATTAGCAATGTATATAGCAGATGCTGTCAAGGAAGAAGATTTTAAAGAAAAACATGACAATGTGTTATGCAAAATATCTTTCATATTGATTTAGATTGTGAAAATTTTGATTAGTATTATTATTGGTAAGTTTTTTACATGTATTTCACATTTTAAAATAATTTAATTAACTAGCTATAGTAAGGCTTTATTATATTTTATTGCATATATAAAATCTCAAATGTAATTACACTCTTAATTTTAATATAATGATTTTTAATTTTCTCAATTTTTAATTTTCTCAATTTTTAATTTTATTATAATTTATTGAAAAATGAGGTTAATTGAGATGTATATGGTTACAGTTTAAGTGTAGCTGAGACAATAAACATATTATTTGATCTCGTTCTTTTATAAGATCATGGCTAAATGTATGTCTATGGCCTTGGTCTTTTAAAGATCGTGACTAAATGGTATATCTATGACCTCGGTCTTTTATAAGATCGAGACTAAATGTATGTCTATGATTTCGGTCTTTAAAAGATTGTGACTAAATGGTATGTTTATGGCCTCGCTTTTTTATAAGATCGAGACCAAATGTATGTCTAAGGTCTAGGTTTTTTAAAGATCATGACTAAATGGTATGTCTATGGCCTTAGTATTTTATAAGATTGAGGCCAAATGTATGTCTATGGTCTCTATCTTTTAAAGATCGTGACCAAATGGTACGTCTATGGCCTCGATCTTTTATAAGACTGTGACCAAATTGTATGTCTATAGTCACAGTCTTATAAAAGACCAAGACCAAACGGTATATCTATAGTCTCGGCCTTATGGAATGTTGTGACCAAATGGTATGTCTATGACTTCGGTTAAAAAATGGAGACCATAGGTAAGAGTCTATAGTCTCTCCCATTTTGACCTCGGTTTTTATAACCGTTGCTATAAATCTATGATCATTGTTAAAAACCGAGGTCATATATCAATTTTGTTAGTAGTGATGCATCAAATTATGATGAATCGTTTTTGCTTGAAAACATAAAGGAATTCTTATAATAATAAAAATGTCAAAGAAAATTAAAAATGTTTAGTTTGTATATACTTTCGTTGATATAAGAAAAAAAAAACTAAAAAATATGTTTCAAAAAATAAAAATAATATAAATGTAAAAAAAGTTACGATCTATATGGTTTATCACTATGAACACTCTTATTGATGTAAGAAAGAGAAAAAAGTTTTAAAAAATAAAAATAAAAATATCTAACAAAATATTTTTCAAATAATAAGAATAAGCTAACCCCCACTTTGAATATATAGTGTAGATATAATAACACATATAGTTGCTCTAAAATATATGGTATATTTTTGGGTAATTATTTTTTTTATGTTTTTTATTTGGTTGAAATCATGTTAGCTTAACTGCATATGTTACAAATATCACTAGAAAAAAGAGAATGCTTGGTTTGGATGAGTTATTTATGAGACTAAGGACACATGATAGACAACAAGAGCATATGAATTTACCTGATTTAGGCTTAATTGAAGAAAACTTCTCGAAGTCCTATACTAAAGCTCACAATTTGATAGTTCTTTTAAATTTTCTTCTCCTAATATTTCGCAACCTTCCAACCATAATTTATCAAATAAACCTAAGAATCAAACCTTTGAAAGAACTCAGTGTTAGATTTATAAGAAGTATGGACATAATGCAGTACATTATTACTTCAGATACTCTCCGTCTAAAAATAATAGAGCACTAAACCAAAACACTCAATCCAAAAATTATGGTCCAGTACTTGAATCAAATATCACTTAGTCACATGAAACATCTGATATTGATCGCTTTGAAAATATTACTTTATGTCCTTAGAATGTTGCTCTACAGGCCTTACTTGTAACTACTATGCCTTTAGCTCTTAATGCCTAGCAATGATTTATGGACACAGGAGCTACACAACATCTTAATTCTACTTCACATGATCTATAACAATCTAGTCCTTATATAGGTAATGCATCAATATAACTTGGTAATGGAACTAGTATTCCTATTTCACATTCAAGAAGTATATATTTGTCTTGTAATACTTGTTATCTAAAGTTATAGAATCTTCTTTGTTTTCCTTAATTGGATTAAAATTTGATTTATGTTAAGAAATTGTGTAAAGGCAATAGTGTTGCTGTCGAATTTTTTCTTACCACATTTTGTGTAAAGGATTCAAAAACCAAGACTACTATCTTAGTAGGGAGAACTGAAGATAGTCTATATCAACTACCAAGTGCTTAAGGACATCAGTTTACAAACAATATTTTGTTGCATGATCGATTAGGTCATCCCCACTTGTATAGAGTAAAGCATGTATTTAGAAGTATGAACAAGGATCTTTATCATATTAGTGATTCTGATGTATGTAACTCACATCAAATGGCTTAATCGTATAGGTTACCTATGACTCTTGTACACAAAAAAAAAATCTTTACAACCTTTTGATATATTTAATATAGATCTATGGGATCTTTATCCTTTGTCTTCTTTTTAAGGCATGGGGTATTTCTTTCTTTTGGTTGATGATTGTATATGATTCTTATGGATATATATACTAAATAATAAGTCTCAAGCTACTTCCATTTATTAGCATTTTCAATCTCTATTTGACAGATAGCTTTAATCTAAAATTAAAGTTTTTAGAGTGATAGAGGTATTAAATTAAAGGCTTTAGAGACTCATATGTTTACCGGTGGTTTCTTACGTAGGTTATCATGCCTTTATACACCATCTCCGAAGGGTGTTGTTGAGAGAAGAAACATGCAAGTAGTTAAGGTTGGATTGCTATGATAATGAGATCAAATGTTATGATATTGTATTAGGATTATGCATTTAAAACATCAATTCATTTAACAAATAAGATACCCTTTAGGAGTTTCGGTTATCACATTATTTTTTATTTTTTTATTTCAGTTTAAGCCTGATCAAACATATCTTAAACCTTTAGTTGTTCATGCTATCCTTTTTTAAGACTATATAGTCACAATATGCTTAAGTCTCAATCATTACCCTATGTTTTACTTGGATATGCATCTTAGCATAAAGGTTTTTGGTGCTTGGAATCATATTTTGACAAAGTGTACATATCTGTTCATTTGAGGTTTAATGAACATATTTGTCCTTTTTACACCTAAGTCAACGCATCTATTTAGTAATCATTCTATCCCCCATTCACCTTCCTTTGTTACTATTCCTACTACCTCTATACATGTCTTAGTTTTTATTCCTAGCCTTGCTAGTTTTGTTCCAATGTAGGTTGTTCCTAACCCTGCAAGTTTTGCTCTAATGCAAGCTGCTCCACTTTCCACTTCACATCATCCCTCTTTATCTTCTAGTTCTTCTCATTCAGTGACTTCAAATACCATGCCTAACACTTTTGAATTTTTTTAGCTATCTCACCACCTAGTACTTTTTTTTATTCTACTTCTGTTATTTTATCTTTTTCTATAGGCATTCAATAATCTAAAAAAATATGTCATCATCAACTATCCGTTTTGGTTCCCTTGAACCTCAACACTTTTTTTATTGTTCTAGTATATCTTTAACAATTAAATTACCTATTTCTACTAATATCTCTACTATTTGTCATCCTTTTGCATTTACTATTACACATTCTATGATTACACGAGCTAAGAAAGGTATTTTCAAACCCAAAGCCTAACATGCTTTAACCATTCTTCTTGAGCCACAATTTGTTTTTTAGGCTTTAAGAATACCAGAGTGGGAAGATTCTAAGAAAAGTATGATTATTTATTGAATAATGGAACATGAAAGCTTGTTCCTAAACCAAATAATGGGAAGATAATTGGTCATAAATGGGTGTTTCAAACTAAGCTTCAAGCTAATAGAACCCTTGATAAATATAAATAGAGTATTGGCTAAGGCCTTTCAACAAAATAGAAGGCACTGGTTATACTGAGACATTCAATCCAATTGTTAAACCTATAACCAATAAGATTATGCATAGCCTATCTCTTTCTCAAAGGTGGCTTGGTCGACAACTTGAGGTCAACACAGTATTCTTGAACAGACATTGAATAAATGGTTTACATGACTCAACCACAAATGTTTATGAGTCTTCATTTTCCTAACCATATATGTAAGCTAAAAAAAGTTATTTATAGTTTAAATCAGGCAACAAGAGCTTGGTTCCTCAAGCTTAGTAGTTGCTTGACTGATTGAGGTTTCAAGTGCTCTTACAATGATGCTTCCATGATGATATATTATGAAATTGATGCACTTGTTGTTTTCTCGTTTATGTTGATGATAGTCTTATAACATGAAATAAAAATGCTTTTATACAAGGCATTACCACCAAGCTGCATACGGTGTTTTCACTTAAAGAACTTAGTGAGAAAAGTTTCTTTTTGGGCACAAAAGTAGTGCGTAAAACTATAGGTTTTAACTTGAGCCAGACTAAGTATATAAGAGATCTTCTTGATCGAGTTTAGCTACATGTTCCAAATCCACTTCTACCCCAATGATTACAAGCTATTCAATGCCTAAAACTGATGGCACAATCTTACAAAATATTACTCAATACAGAACTATCATAGGTGCATTACAATATTTCACTCTTACAAGACTTAAAATAATTTTTTTAGTAAATAAACACTATCAGTTTCTTTATCAACCAACTGATACATTTTAGATTGTTGCTAAACGATTGTTGAGATATCTTAAGGGTACTTAGGAACATGATTTGTTTCTGCTCAATCTAAAAGCCTGGCCTTGATTGCCTATAATATTAGTACAGATTATCTCTCTAAACGTTCTATTTTTCATGCTAGAGCTAAACATATTAACATATTTTTTACTTTATATGAGAGAAAGTTATAATTGATTCATTGCGTGTAAAGTACACTCCTACTAATGAATACATTGGTAATATAATGACTAAAGCTCTTGGTGGCACTTGGTTTGGAGAACTTAGAACAAAACTGAAAGTTCTTAAGGGGCTTTTGGACTAAGGGGAAATATTATCTTAGGTGCACATGGGTGTTTTAGAGTTTATTAGATCATGTTGCACTACTTTAATAGAATGCACTAATAAGAGTATTCTGTATAAGACATGTAAAAAGCAAAATTCAATAAGATTTTATAATGTGTATATTCATTACTTTATTTCTCTCTTGTCACCCTTTTCATTTATGATTTGTCATGATTTATCAAATGTCAAACTTTTTTCTTACACCTATTAAGGCTATATTTTTATTTTTTATAAGACTAAGTCTATGATATCTTGATAGTTCATCAACCTTTGTATTTTCTTTTAGCCTTATCTTTATGTAGGATATTCTTACCATAGTAGAAAAAATAATTGATATATCAAACTATTATGTAAGTCTTGGCCTTTACTTGTTTTTTTGTAGAATTTGCTTGACACTCTAGAATAACAAAGTTATTTTTATTTTTTATTTTTAAATTTTATACCCTTTTTTTTATCTATTTGTAGTTTTTTAAGTAAGGATTAACTTTTAAATAATGGTTACATTTTATATTTTTTTATTTTTGATAAATTTGATAGTTGTATTTTCTATTATAATTTAAATCATTTCTTTATTATATTATATATAAAAGTTGTAGATATTTTTTACTGTTGTCATTCTTTCTCTTTTTTATTTATTTATTTTATTTATACATTAATAAATACTAAAATATTCTTATAATATATGTTATGAATAGTTGTATTTATTAGTCTTATTGAGTATTGACTTTATATTAATACCATTCAAAAATTGTTTTAATCATTAATGGTAATAATTCATGTGATTCATGCTTATTGATACGATTGAGAACATGTAAGTATACATGATTATGTATAAATGATAATTAATTTAAGAACAAGGATTATCGTATCCATAAAAAAATATTACAATGTCTACTCCTAATTATTAGTTTATTGGTAAGTTAGTTAAAGTTAGTAAAATGAGATTTTGATTGTTTTTGAAGAAAATAATGTAAAACAACGAAGGTAAATTATCTAAGAATATTGAGAGATATGTGATTATGAGATTATCCACACCAATACCAATATCCTACAATTTAATTAAATATGTCATGAATAAAAATTAGTTTCTTATGTTCTAAATCACTTTTATAATTTAAAAACCTTAATGAATTCTTAACTTTAGCTTTAGAAGTCTAGGTCTACTTAATATTTCTCACATTTTCTTTCCGTGTAATTGATTGATGATACAATAATTAATAAACATACATCTTGAAAAACCTAAAGGTGTGCTTACTAGACTTAATCCATTTATTGCATTAAGATCTAAAAAGATGATATGCATACTAGGTAAGATTATAACAATCATTTAACCTTAACGTAGGCATTCAATCCTACTTATGACAATAGTCATTAGTTATAACTTCGAATAAGAATATTAGTGATTACTTACTAATATCATAGAATATATATAAATATATTCATGCAATAAACTAGTTGTACACCTAGTTCATAATATGCATAGTCTTATCATTTAAACATAGAATTGAACAATCAAGAATCAAGAATTAAGACAAATTTATCATGATATTAAATTAATTAAACCATAGTTTAGGGTTTGAAAATTTTCACCATCACATTATTAGTTTAACTAGACATGGATTCTACAAGAATCATTATCATACTCATGAAAACTAAATAGAAAAAGAATAAAAAAAGCTTATGAAAATCTTCAATCTTTTCTTCAAAATCTCTTCCAAGAGTTGCCTTAGATGTGTCTTTGATCTCTCTTATTTCTTGTAGTAATTATTATGTTTTGAAAACCCATTAGGTTGTTTATCTATTTTATTTTTGAGCCTAATCCATGATGGATTAGAATTTGACTAATCTAATAGTTAGGATTAAAAGTTGGTGCTAAAAAACACTAGATTTCAGTGTTGATTGGACTGCTCAATTAATCGAGACTTTTCTCGATCGATTTAACCTAGAATGATTTCCAACTTGAGAGTTCTCGATCGAGACCTTCTCGATTAATCTAGCTTTATTTTTCATTCTTCCCCTGATTCCTCGATTGATCGACCAATTTCTTAAACTATCGAGCCTATCTCGATATGTCTAGAAATGGCTCGATCTTTCTAGACTGTTTTAGCTCTAATATACATTTTTGTATTTTTTTTGCTCATTTTGTCCCCTAATACCTGTATAACATACAATAATCACATAAAATATATAAGGAATAATAATTCATTGTAAATATGTGAGAATTAATGCACATATATATGTATAAGATGATACCAATCACTTACCCATTTAATACAGGTTGGAACCGGTCAATTCATATATGAGAAAATCATATTTATGTTAAATTAATCATTTCATGTCTTATATTTCATATAAATTAAAACAAAACATTTAACTAACATATATTATGTTGACGATAAATACTTATAAAATGCTTATTTAGTTCGATCAGATTGTATCTATTGAGTTTATTTCATGTTTTCTTTTTAAATATTAATAAGAATATATTAATTAAATAAGTTTATATATATTTTTCTATATTTGATTTATTTATTAAATAAATTTATGCAAGTCTTATCAATTAATCATGTTTGTAATATGTTTGGATTGTGTGATACTGTTACAAATTATCATACCCATTTATCATAAAATAGTTAATATTTAATATTTATTTTTTATTAAAGTAACAATTAACTATTTATTTTAAGAGTACAATTAATCATGTTTGTAATATGTTTGGATTGTGTGATACTGTTACAAATCATCATACCCATTTGTCATAAAATAATTAATATTTAATATTTATTTTTTATTAAAGTAACAATTAACTATTTATTTTAAGAGTATTACTCCCAACCTCAATACAAAATTTAAACATCAATTTTTTATATTATTATAATAAAAACAAGTTAAAAAATTATAATTAAATAATTTTTTTTTCTTTCTAAAATAAATAATTTTTAAATAGTACCAATCAAATCTTGATAATCAACAACTCAACGTTGTTATATGCTTATTAAATTTAAATCACACAGTCGTCCAAAACTAGTTAATATAAACATACAATAAAAACATATCGCTTAATTCGTCCAAAAATAGTATTTACCTGGTATTGTAATATATAGAATATATTACTATTAGTGTTTGTTATAGTTTGCACTAGAAAGCATTGTAAACGTGTATGTAATTAGTCACTCTTAGAAACTAATTGTATCATGTCTGATATATACTCAATACTAGTGATTTGTATCTTACTTTTCATCCTTCATATTTTCAAAAATAATAACTAGTTTTGTCTTTCTACTCTTGGTATTGATAAAACATTGAATGGTATCAGGGCTCTTTTCGTTCATCAATGGCGAACATAAATTCGAATGGGAAAAGTTATAAAGATGCTATCACACAAGCTCAGTCTCCTCCTTAGGTTCCCCCCCCCATGATTCGATTTCACATGGTAGTGCTGGTGTTGTCCCTGCAGTTGGTGGTTCCTTGTGTGATTTTTCTGGTGTAGTTCGTCAAAAAACTGCTCGTTCGATCTCATGAACTTCCTAGTGTAATCCCTCCAGGTGTCACTTCTTTTCCAAACTTTTATCAAGGAATAACTCCAAATTCGAGTCTAATTAATTTCTTGGCTCAAAGTTTGTCCTTTTCTCCTCCTATGAATGTTTGTCTCTCAGTAAAGCTTGATGTTCATAATTATATGATCTGGAGAAATCAATTTCTTTCTTTTATTACTGCTTATGGGTTAGAGGGGAGTCTCATGGTTCTTTAGACATAATTCCATGGTTTCTTAGAAATTATCTACCATTCCAAATCCTACTTTTCTTAATTGGAGTAGGTTGAACTATATTGTAAAAGGGTGGATATTTAGATCAGTTCTAGTAATCATACTTGGCTATTTGAGTAGCGGTATGACGGGTCATAACAATGGCTTACGTTGGAAGATCATACACTACAAATGTGCAGTCTCGAATAGTGAAGTTGTGTGAGAAACTTCAAAATTTACAAAAGGATGATCTTACTGTTTTTTAGTATGTCATTCAAGCAAAAGCCATTTTTGGTCAATTGGCTTCCGTTGGTGATCCAGTTGATGAATATAGCATGCTCTTGTACCTTCTGAGTGAACTTGGACCAAGGTATTTGTCTTTTATTTCTAATATTTAGATGAGGGAGGTAAGACTTTCTATAATTTTTTTTCACAATCTGTTGGATGGCTACGAGTGCACCTTAAAGAAACAAGATCTTTGTTATAAAGAGAAGGTTTTTCAAACCAATGTAGTAAGATTTTATGGGAAAGGGCATGCTAATAAGTCTCAAAATTTTTGTGGTGATAATAATAATTATTGCTCTAATCCAAGATGGAATCTTGAGAATTTTATGAGTCAAAAATCCTAAAATGGGTTTGTATAAGGTGGAGATAAAGGTTTTCATCATAGCAAGAACAGTGGCAAGAAATTTGTTGGAGACATACTAGTATGTCAAATGTGTGAGAAAGTTGGTCATAATACTCAATCTTATTTGATACTACGTGATATTCTTACTAGACAAATTGGTTCTCCTCTTGGTTACTAGATATAGGTGCTAGTCACCATATGACCTCACATGCTTTCAATCTTTCTCAGTCAATACCCTACAAGGGTTCTAAAAATGTTATGCTAGGAAATGGTTCCAAAATTCCTATCACTAATGTTGGTGTTGGTTTTTTACATAATTCTAACTCTGATTATCTTGCTTTAAATGATATGCTTCATACACCACATGTTGCAGCAAATTTAATATCTGTTAATTAGCTTTGTCTTGATAATGAAGTCACGGTTAAGTTTTATCCTTATAGTTTCTGTGTTAAGGATCTCAATTCAAGACAAATTAAGCTACAAGATCCAATTAATCATAGTTTATACGTGGTTCAAGGGCTTTCTAAGGCAATGTCTTCTCCATAAGCTTTTTCAACTTCTTTGTATGATTTGCATCTACAATTAGGGCATCCATCATTCAACATTGTAAAAGCGGCTTTGAAAAAGTATGCTAGTAGTTTAGGTTCTGATATTACTGATACAGTTGCTAAAAGTAGTTCTCAAGATAGCAAGCATTGTGCTTTGTTTAAGCCTCGTAAACTTCCATTTCTAACAAGTGATCAGATGGTAGAAAAGTTTTTTGCTATATTGTATTTAGATTTGTTGACAATTCTTTTAAGTGCTCCTACTACTTTGAAGTATTTTTTGTCAATTGTAGATGATTTTTATCAATTTACTTGGATTTTTCTATTGCAACAAAAAAGTCAAACTTCTTCCATTTTTTTCCATTTTAAATCTATGATCGTAATTCAGTTTTAAGCATCGTTTAAAGTTATTCAAATTGATGGTAGATATGAAATCAAGCCTTTGATGGCTAAATTAATTAACTAAAGAAGGAATTTTGCATAGACTCATATGTCCTAATACATCTCAACATAATGGAGTCATGGAATGTAGACATACAAGGATAGTTGAAAAGAACTTGCCTTTATTATCAATTGATGGTTTACCAATTAAATTTTGGCCATATGCAGTGTAGACTACTACTTACATTTTGCAGAGGTTACCAACTAAGGTGCTAGATGGCTTATGTTCTTATTATAAGTCTCATTGCTATTATGTCTATGTGTTGGATTTTCTTGTACAAAATTGATGTAGTGTACCTGTACATGTCCCACATTATTTAGGAAGCTAAGTGACAATGTGCTTAGGGGTGAGTACTCTCTAATTGGCATGATGCATTTGGGGGTTTCTTCCTAGAAGCAAATCCGTGAGGCCCCCTTGAACTGTCAAGTCATAATTGTTAGCCCATTGAATTTGCAGTTATGAACCATAGAGGATAATCTCATGCCATATAGAATGGATCATGTCACCCTATAAGTGGATAGATTAATCATTCTGTATCAGTTAGTATCAGAGCCAACCCTATTAGGCCATGTGGGCTTGTGTTCTTATGAGGATGTAAGACTCCCTAAGTGGGTATGTATGATATAGTGTGCCTACACATATCCCACATTGTTTAGGAAGCTAAGTGGTGATGTGCTTATAAGGGATGAGTATTCTCTAAATGGCATGATGCATTTTGGGGTTTCTCTTTAGAAGTTAAGATGTGAGGTCTCACTGAACTATCAAGTCATAGACGTGGGCCCACTAAACTTGTAGTTATGGACCAAAGTAGACAATCTCATGCCACATGGAATGGGTCGTACCCTATTGTAAGGAGACAATAATATAAGGTTTGTTATTGTATATCAATAGTATATATACGCACATAGTTAGGAATACTTTATATACAAACATATTTACACATACCACAAGATTAGTTTTCTCTGTGTGCATTCTAAGTTGAGTGATAATGTCACTTGTGTTTTTGGTTTGTTTCGAGTGTGGATATTTATAAAAATTACTCTATAATTTTTGGAACAAAAAATATGTGAATTTTTACTACCTTGCCACCAAGCATACTAGGGACCTCACCACAGGTGGTGGTGATGTGGTTGGTAGGGTGGAAATTTGGAGCTCTATAAATACCCTATCATTTTTTCTTGTTTTTCATCCAAAAAATTAGTGAAATTCTATCAAATTTACATCTCATTTTTCTATTTTTGGATCACTAATACCTTAAGTGTTCTTCGATATTGATGATTCGTGATTGGATGAGAAAAATTGTACTTGTGAGTTTTGAGTACTTGAGATGGTGTTTACAAATGGGTTGTATGTGAGTCGTGTGTTGGCTAGGAGTTGCTTAGATGAAATTGTTTATTTGTGAGAATCTCACTATGAGATTGAGCTAAGTTAAATTCTTTGAGTTCTTATATCTCTTATTATGTGCAATAAGAGATATGTTGTTTGAGTTTGAAAGTGGTCTTCAAGATTAGGAGTAGTTATGCTTCTAGTTATTGATCTGTAATCACTGATCACGCCACATTGGGTGGTGTGAACTTTGAAGGAGAGCCAATTTTGATGTCAAACTAGGTCGTTACGGAAGCAGCAAGAAAGAGCAACAATAGGTAGTTAGGAAAAAGGTCCAGGCTGATAGAGGCAACAATGGTTTTATTTCTCTCAAAGTGTAACTGTTTTATTGTTTAGTGGATTGTTTTATACCTGAGGATGTTCCCATATAGATAAGGTTTCTATATGGGTTTAGCTCGTTAAATTTTATTGTTATGCATGATCTTCTATTGTGTTAATATAATTTTAGTTTCCATTGTGTATGTTCTATCATACTAGATTTAGACTTAAATTAGAAAGCTTATTTATTTTGCATAGTTGCATGCTTTTTTGATCATGCATTTTTGGTGTAAGTCTTTATAGAGTCTGTATCTCTTTACCCTGCTAATATACCATGTGTTGGACTCTTTATTATGTTTTTTATGTAATGTATGATTGCATGCTATGAAATTACAATCATCATTTGCCAAATATGTTTTCACATATAAGGTCTTGAAGAGATTGAAAATCCCTTATAGCTTTTTAATATGTATGAATGTATTGCATGTTGTGTGATGTTTGCTATATTTATGCATGCTGTAAGCTTGGACAGAAGCCTGTGAGGCACACTGTCACTACTGTGTTTACTATAATTTCTTCTTTCTTACAGTAGGTTTTTTTGTTCTGTATTAAGTTGAGAATGTTGTTTTGTATTTTTGTTATTTTAATTGCTCAATTCACATTATGAGACTTTCTTGGTCGAATTGATATAGAGCTTACGAAAAAATCCCATAGGTTGGAATTTCTATCCCTCATTTAGGTCCCAGTTACCTCTTTAAGTTAGAATAATTGACTTTTGTGTAATTGTTCCTATATAAGGGAATCTTTACTTATAGACTAGTTTTTGTGGAATATCCTAATTATGGCATGCTTAGGACATTTAGGTGCCAATATTTTTCTTGTATGAGAGAATATAATAAAGAAATTTCAATCAAGGTCTATAGAATGCATTTTTCTAGGTATAGTACAAATCAGAAGGGATTTCTATGTTTTCAATTGAATTCTAAAAAGGTTTATTCTAACAAATATGTTCTCTTTATTGAAACATGTTTTCCTTTTTTTTGTCTTTTTTTGGTTTATCTATTGAATGTGTTCTACATTACATGCTGTTGTGACTGTACCTTTAAAATTACCTTTTTTCGTAAATATCTCCCATTCTAGTACTACACTACCTATCTCCAGTGAGTCTAGTGCTTTGTCACATGCTATCACCACAATATTACCTATTTAGAATTCAAAAATGTGTAGTCTTGAGTCTAGTGGTCCTTCCTTTCTTCCCATGCTTAGTCCTATTACTAATTAGAATCTTAGTCCAACTTTGCTTCATTCTCATATGTCTACAAGTTCTTTACTTTCTATGATTAGTCCTATGACTATCATAGTCTAAGTCTATTTGTTTCTTCTTCATCTATACTTACAAACTTGGTGTCTAGTGATGATACAATCTTAGAGTCAAGCTCTTTAGATTTTTGTCATGTTCGTGGCAATGAGGTTTCTTTTATCCTTAATGTGTCCTTTTCATCTGCTTCTAGTATTGTAAATAAGTGTCCTGTAACCACAAGGTCAAAATTTGGTATATACAAACCTAAGAATATTATTTCCATAGTGTTTCGTACTGATGTCTTTTCTAAACTACGCAATTATAAAGAAGCTCTTAAGATACCTACTTGGAAAGAAGCTATGTAAAAAGAGATTGAAGCTCTTAATTTTAATAATACAAGGAAGTTGGTTGATTTACCCTCTAGTCATACACCCATCACTTACAAATGGGTTTTCAGAGTGAAGCTTTTATCATATGATGAGTTGGATAAGTATAAGGCTAGGCTTATTGCCAAGGTGTTTTGCAAGAATTTGGTGTGGACTATTCTACGATTTTAGTCATGTTATTAAGACTACTACTATTAGTTTTGTTCTTATAATTGCATTGTACCATAGAAGGAGGATCAGACAAGTGGATGTGAACAATGCCTTTCTAAATGGAGATCTTTTGGAAGATGTGTATATGTTAGAACCTTCTGGCTTTGAGGTTAGTGGTTGTCATTTGGTGTGTAAATTGAAGAAATCCTTGTATAGGCTTAAACAAGCTCCTCGTGTGTGGTTTTAGAAGCTGTACAGTTCATTGCTTGGTATGGAAATTTTTAACTAAAAATAGTTCTTTGTTCATTAGAGATTCAAGTGGTTCCATGTTCATTATTTTTGTCTAAATTGATGATGTTCTATTCACTAGTTCTAATGCTATTATGGTTGATGGTGTTATTCATGATCTTAAATTTGTTTTTGCATTCAAGGAACATGATTTTTTGCACTACTTTCTTTGGGTAGAGGTAGTTTATGATATTGAGTCTATGTTTTTATCTTAACATAAATATATCAAATATTTGTTGAAGTCGTGATCTTTTGAATTCCAAGCCTGCTACTACACTTATGTCTTTCAGCAAGTTGCTCCGTAAGTTTAATTGTTAGTCTCTTAATGATCCCTATAATTTTTGTAAGTTTTTTTGGGTCTTTACAATACATAATACTTACTCGACTTGATATTTCATTTAATGTGAACAAATTATGTCAATTCATGGTTGCTCCAACAGACTTGCATTGGCTTGCTGCCAAGGGTTGTTGCTTTACTTAAAAGGCACTGTTCATTTTTCCTTGATTTTATAGAAACCAAGTGCTTTGGTTCTTTTGTATTGTTGTGATGTTGATTAGGCAAGTAGTCCTAATGATAGACACACTACAAATGCTTATTGTGTATTTTTTGGTGATTATCTTGTGTCTTGGCTATCATCCAAGCAAAAAGTGGTTTGTTGAAGTAGTATATAAAGTGAATACAGGGTAATGGTTTTGGCATATGTTGAGATAATCTAGTTGAGGTCACTTCTAACTAGTCTTGTTGTTTCTTTGATTGCTTCTATGAACATGTATACTGACAATGCAAGTGCTAAAGCACCAACTCATAATCATGTTTTCCGTGCTAGAACGAAGCCCGTAGAAATTGAACATTGTTTCATTGAAACCTTTTAGTTTGTGAAAATTATGTTAGATAAAAAAAATTAACTTTTAATCTTATTTTTCATTACACATAACAAAATAGAATATGTTTCATATTATGTTTTTATGTTTATATTTTTTGATAGGTATATAATAAGAAAATATTTTATTAGAAAAATTATTGAAATTTTTTAAGAAAAATTTTCTTTTAAAATTAAAAAATTCAATAAATCTTAAACAAAGTTTTTCTTATCTAATATTCAAAGTCACATATTATACCACGAAAATTTAATTTAAGTTTGATCAAAATATTTGTTAAAGAAGTTGAATAATTTTTTAATTAAAAATTATTTCATTAGATATATGTCTATCAAAAAATTTAAATTTATGTCTATTACATGTATTATTCAATTATATTTAACATAAAATTTGATTAAAAGATAATTTTGTCCTTGTTTAACATATTTTTTTTGTAAATAAAGACACTTAAAAATATATTTTTTAGAGAAATATACTAAATAATCCCCTATGCTTAAATTTTTTCCTATTATTTATAATTAATTTAAATTTAAATATTGTAACTAAATTTGTAAAAAAAATATTTATTAAAATAAAATATATAACTTCCAAAATTAAGATAAAATATATAATATTTATTCTTAATTTATCTTATATTATAAAATACAGTTTCAAAATCTTTATTTTAGATGACTCATTTTATTGTACACATCAGTTATCGCTATTCGATAATCTCGTAGGAAATTAGAGCTAAAGAAAAAATCACAACCTTACGTGAAACCTTACCTAACCACTAAGCAGATAAGGTTGTGTTAATTAATCACGGAGAAATTGATCTTGACACGCTAATTATCTTAGTCCTTATGTTTCATTAATTATTGTATTAACTTAATAATTTATTGATCCTGACATCTCGTTATCGTACTGATTATGTTTATCCATTCTATATATTATATAATATAATATTTTTATTAAATATAATTATATAAATTAATATAAATATAAATTCAATTATATTTATTAATAATATTACATCCTATTATTTATATTTTATTATATATTTATAATAAAAAAATTGTATAATTAATATATTAATATATTTGAAACCTTAACGACTTATGTTATTCTATTTTTTCTCTAGAAACTTCAAAAAAAGTTATTAATAAGTTTTAAATTTTAGGTTAATAATTTTAATTATTAATATATTTAAATTAATGATTTTTTATGTTGATTCTATCTTTTTGATATTTTTTTTTCGACGACATCAATTCTAGATCAGCTTCCTCCTACAAAATTAAATCTAAAAAGAACTCTTCTTTTCCTGTTGAAGCTAATAATTAATAAAAATTTAAAAATACAGAACTAATAAACATAAAAGAAAATAGAAAATTATTTTTAATTTTTTTAAATTATAATTTCGTAATCTAATCATAATAGTGAGATAAATAATTGCGTATCAAAAATAAATACAAAAATAGGTACATAACACACAAGATTTTTAAGTAAAAACAACGTAAAAAACAACTATGACCTAAGAAGAAAACAAACAATCCACAAGTCACCCAATCTTTCCACTATAAAAATTAAATGTACAAAAACAAACTCGGTATTTTGCTATCCTTCCTAGAATAATGTCTCAATGTATACCTTATATATAAACTCATGCTCTATTTTCATAGTTTTTAAGACTAACGTGTACGGTATCCAGAGTAACATTCTAATTAGCTACTCATCAATCAGATACGTTAACGGATCAACCTATAAACATGGTTAGCACCAAAAATATAAGTACCCGTGTGTATATAAGAACAAATTTAATAATGAATAATCCTAATTAAAATATTCAAAACATATATCAAATAAATCAAATCAACAAGTGAATCTTAAAACTTCTATTAAACACAAGTTCAATAAATAGGCTAAGATTTATACTAGCATAACCATATGAAATCAAAGATTCAAATTAATGAGCAACTTTAGATCTATGTTATCATAATCATGTGAATATATTAGATGAAATAATGAAACTTCTAAATAAAAAATATGCAAAATGATAGAGAGATCTAGCTGTGAAAACCTTGTGCTTCTTAAAATTGTTTTGTCATTGTGTGTGTAAATTATAATAGACAAATGATATATTTAAAGAAATCCTAAATAGGAAAACGTTACTCATCTAATATGGTAAAATATAGCAAGTAGCTTACAACTGATTGAGATTAAAAAATACATAAAACAAGTCAAAATTGGACAGTTTTCGTTAGGGGATCTATCCCACTATAAGGGCGACCAATCCCTCTAAGGGGGATAGATCCATCTAAAAATTAAGTTGATCAATCTATCTTAGGTGGGGATTGATCCCTCTATTCAAACCTCATATTTTAAAAGTTATGCAGTTTGACACAATTGGTTTAGGATTGTTTAGAGATTGATCCATAATGGCGATCCATCTACTATATGGATCGATCCCTCTATCTAAAAAGACTTATAACTCAATCGTATAGCATCATAACTAATTCAACCAAAAGCCTATATTCAATGCACTTAATATATATGCAAAAATGTTGAAATATAAGTCTTTTGAGCACTATGATTACGACATGACACATGTTATCTTGTTTCATGTTATGAACATGTGCTAGTGAATAAATGAGTGCAATACTATGTATGATAGTTATAAAAGATATAACTAAAGTACAATATTCTGAAACTTTAGCGTTTCTTCGATTTTGCTTGATATACTTGATAACGATCCTAGAAACAAGTTTACATGCAAACGTTACATTGACCAAAATAACCACTAATCATAGTCCTTACAAATCCCCATTTGGTATTTTTTTGTGAAAAAACCCCTCTCTTATTACATGAGACTCTTAGGAATAAAGTCAAAATACATTGACGTCTTAGAATCTATAGTGAAAATATCTTATAATCCAATGAATCCAAGTTTATTACAACTAGGTATGTAACTGAAATCCCACAAACAAGACATGCAACTTGGTTTGAAAGTTCATTGTATATTATTTTAGTTTACATAAAAATAAGTAAAGTGTAGAGAAAAATCATAAAATACAATCATTCACATCAATCAAGTAACAACATGACATGTGAAAATGAAGAGATATGAATAACTCTCCTCATTTCTAACATACGAAAATAATAAAACATTAGAGAAATTACAAACTTAAGTGTAGTGGAAAAACAAACCAATGCAAAGTATAAGGTGGTTTAAGCCTTCCATATGTCTTATAACTCTCTAAGTGTAAAACTAATTAAATAATTAATAAATAAAGAGAATATGTAAGTAAAAAAATATTTTTTTATTTTTGTATTTTCATTAATAACTACGTAAGATAAAAAAACCCATTTAATCACAAATAAGTACATAATCAATTGAGAATTCATTTTTGTTCAAATTTTGATTATCTAATGTATAAATAAATAAGTTGTGTATAAGTGACACAAAAGCACACTTAGCACACATAATAACATAAATACATCTAGTTAAAAATAATATGCATGTTTGAACTTCATTAATATGCTAATTAATTCATTTATGATTAATCATGAAGAATTCAAAAGAAAATTTATCACCTATCATGTAAAATGTAATTGAACATTAAATCTCACAAAATAAAATATATCATCTAAGAGAGAAATTAATTTTTTTTAATAAACGAGGCATATGGTTATTTTTTTTATTTATTTAACTTCTTTTGGTTCTTTTTTTTATGCATATCAAGTACATTTTTTACAAGCATAGTCTCTTTTGCACAATCTTTTTTAATTTATTTTTTTCACATACATGAGCCATAAACCTAACATGATGACTTTCACACTAGTTGTGAGGTAGATATCTCTGGTCATTGTGGTAGCTTCACATATCATAATAGGTAGAAATCTCAATACAAGGTGCCTACTTACGGTAAAATTTTAGGAAGCATGAAATAGAACTCGACATAATTTTGTAGTAAAGATTAGTTGAAGTCCTAGAGTTTTCAAGAGAAATCATAAACTTCAAGCATAATATACGCGTGTGTTCATGTTTGTGTGAATAAATTCATGTCAATATCGATCATCACATGTAAAACTATATGTGTGTGCACAATTTAACGATAAAAACCAAAACGAGTTGATCTACTAATGAGAAAATTGTATATGTACAAGTGTTGCTTAAAACCATTACCTTGTTGACCTAAAAGGATTCTACTCATCATTTTTTAAAAAAACATTAACAAATAAAAAAATTAGATGCAATCCTAGAAAATTGCTCACCTAGAGTCATTTAAGTACTCTAACAAAAGTACCTAAGTGAATCAATAAAAGATGGTCAGGTGAATGAAAAAAGACAAATTTTTCTAACCTAAATTTTCGTAAATTTTGGTTTCTCTAAATCTTTGGGTTGAGACTCAATTACCTTAGTATTTATAAACATGTTCTTGTACTTACCTTTAATTTTGACATTCAACCTAAATAAAGATGCAACATGCATGATAGGATGATGATAATTAATTTTAGAACTAAGAGCATGGATATAATTATTAAAATTTGCAGCTTTCAATAGAAATCTACATTTAGCCTAATATAACATTTCCAACCACAATGATGACAGATAAGCACAGACTTAACATTTTTTACCATTGGTTCAATGGTTCTTTTTGCATAATTAATAACACTATGAGTAAAGTTAGAAGGCCTTACAAATGTAGTTTTTGATGTTGAATGTGTGAAGTTCTTATCTTTATACCCAAGGCTACATATATCTCCATGTGACTTGCCATAACTCAAAACTTTGTCCAATTTTTCAGTACCTAATGTCAAGCTTTTCATTGTTTCCTTAGCATCAACAAGTTCTTTGTTGAGTTTATAGTTTTATTATTTTGTTCATGCAAAAATTATATCAAGAGTCTCAATATGCTTATATAGTTTTAAGTTTTATTTTTCTAAGTCAAAAGGGTTTGATTTGTGAACTCTAATTATTTAATTCAACTTTGCTACTTCAATTAAAAGTTTGTCTATTTCTTCTCCAACATCTATACAATTCTTAAAAAAATCTTCAAAAATAGATGCATTATATTTCACTAAAAGAAAAGTAGAGTTAACTCCCTCATCATCTTCATCTGAGTTAGTAGCATAGTAGTTTGAACGTACAATATATTTTGTTATGAAGGCATAGTAGTAGGTTTCACCATATTTTGAATTATTTTCTTTCTTCTATTCACTCTTTGTATTACTAAGAGTAGTATTGAGTGCTCTTCCAACTTTCTTCTTATTATTTGCATAGTTTGCATATATATTTGGAAAAACTATTACAGATAGAACATTGAGGACCAATATGTTTAGATTTCTTACCATCTAAACTCTTAGGATTAGGTTCCTTTGAAATTATGTCCATGAACCTATTCTGATATCCCTTGTTTGGTGAATTGTTTTTTTTTTATCTTAAGGTACATCTTGAATCTTTGAGAAATTGAAATAATATGTTTATCATTTTCAAAAGTAACATTTTTGGAGCTTTTGAATGTTTCATCCTTGTTCTTCTTAGTGGCTTAAGAGTAAGCTCATATGTTTAGATGGATGATGAGTGCTCAAAAAACACTAAAATTATCATGATTTTATGCACATTAATTTATTAAAAATATATATATTTATATGATTTTATCATATATTTATATAAATATTTCTTTTCGGAATCACGAGTATTTTTATTGTTTTTCAGGTATTTTCGCTTAAAAACGTAGCTTAAAGACTCAAAGAGGAATAATGGAGGAAATACATCACAAATATATTCATAAAAAAATGAGGAAAGGTCAACAAATATGGAAAAATTGGACAAAATGGGTCAAAAATGTCAAAAAGGAGGAAATCGTGCACGGAGCCACCCAGCCACGCCAAGCAACGCGCACGTCGTGCCAGCACAGCGCCCAGTCCGCGTGCGCCTCTCCAGCACAGCGCCCAGTCCGCGCACGCCGCTGCGTCCATCTGCCTTAATCCGCGCGCGCCGCTGCCCCCACATCAACTAACGTCATCAATGATGTTATCATTCACTACTCTGCGTTTCCACCATTTTTTATCATTTTTTCACCCACTTTTTCTTCCTCTCCTCACCTATAAATACTCTAATTCTCTTCACTTCATACCACACCTCAAAACACATCTTCTCTTCTCTTTCTTTCTCTCATTTCTTAGTTTTTAAGTTTTTATAGTTTTCTTAGTTTTCCTTAGTTAGTTTTTCTTAGTTTTAGAGTTCTTCTCTTTTTGAGAAGAACTAATTATGTTTTTGTAATTTATTTGTTTTTTTATTCAATAAATGGGAGTGCAAATTCCGTTTGGAGGTTTTCTAGCAACATGAATAGCATCAAAGTACTGTAAGGATTTTATTTTTTCTTTACATTTATTTTTTTATGTTTTATTCTTACATGTTATATTTAATTTGTCTGTGATTAAATTTAACTTTGCTGGTTGTTTGGAAACATGATATAATAATAACGTTGTTATGCTTGCGAAATATTATTTAGGTAAAAATCTCTAAAATGAATTGATTTTATTTTTATTCAAGATTTTATATTAAGAATGTTAGAGAGAAATATATTATTTTTCATTACAAAAGATTTTAAGGTTTAGTTATCCGGTCTGATTTAGAGTAGTGCTCTTTTATTTGTTGGTACAATCGCCCGATAGTTAAAGTGAAGCTCTATTTCAAAAGTTTTTATAAGAATTATTATCTGAAAATGTATTGACAACATGTTTTCAGTAGTGGTTTTAAAACTTGAAAGTTAGTACTCGGATAATTAAATTCTTAGGTTTAATTTGAACACCTTGAATAAAGTTTAAACTGTCTAACCCTACCAAAGGTGGCATTTAAATGGTTCATTTTTAATCTCTTAGAAAAAAGAAATTAATTTAATTAACCAAATTAGTTATCAACCTCACCCATAGGTGTTAATTGATTTGTTTAGTTAACAAAAAATATCTAACCCCACCAAAGGTGGTATTCATATAAAAAAGAGAGAATCAATAAATATCAATTTATATCTTTAATAACCTAAATAATATGAGCAAACATAATTAACTTAGTTATTATATCCATAAATACTCCACTATTATAAATGATAAAATTTGCATAAATGTTTATTGAATCCATATCCATATCTATGTTTATTTTTATATTCTTATTGAATCCATATCCATATCTATGTTTATTTTTATATTCTTATATTAAAAACACAAAACCCTAAAATATCGTGATAGGATGTTTAGGATTTAATTTTGTTTTTAAAAGTTTGAATAATAAATTAAAAACCACATATATTCCTTCCTTAGATCGACTTTGGGAGTATACTTATCATTTTCTACGAAATGATTCGTGCACTTGCAAGAGTTTTATAAATATAAAACCAAAGTATTGGCAAGATCGAATCAATGGACCTAACTAGTATATCAATATTTAGGGTGTCCACATTCTTGATCTCCTTTATAGCAGTGACCTTCATCTTATAACCTCCCGTCAATGAACTTAGAATTTTGTGTACAAGTATATGTGGAGGAATTTTCTCACCAAATTTAGAGCATGCATTAGTAATATCATAAAAACGAGCATAAAATTGACCAAAGGTTTCAGTGTTTCTCATTTTAGAAGAGTCAAACTGAGATGTTAGCAATCTCAATTTTATTTATTTCACTTGGAAAGTTCCCTCATGAGCAAGAGCAAGTGCATTCCATACACCTTTAGTAGTCTCATAGTATGAGTTATGACAGACACCACGATGAAGATAAAACTTAATCATTTTTGGTTGGATCCATTAAGGGTTCTTTCTTTAGTGATCCATTCTTTTCTTGTCTTTATGGTTGCTACACCATTTTTGGTTACAAAAGGTGGTTCCCAACCTTCAAGAATGGAAACCCAAACTTTTTCATTTTGTTAGAGATAAGCTTACAAACAAGCCTTCCAATAAGGATAGTTGTACCAATAAAAGATTGAGGGTCTAATAGATGACCCACCTTTTTTCATTAGGCCTATAAAATGAGCATGTATGTCCCTACCAATGAAAATCACTAAGTGTGTCTGGTGTATGCTCTAATACTAATTGAAAGTTCTAAATATAAACAGCATAAGCCTAAAGGGAGTGAATATGTTATTTTTAATTTTGTTAAATTATAATTTTGTAATCTAATCACAACGGTAAAAGAAGTAATTATGTATCAAAAGTAAATGCGAAAATATATAAATGAAACGTGAGATTTTTTGGTAAAAATAACGTAGGTCATAACCATAATCTAAGAGAAAAATTATCAATCCACTGGACAACCTAACCTTTTTACTATGAAAATCAAATGTATAAGTACAAACTTAATCTTATACTATAATCTCTAAGATATTGTCCCAATATATCTTACCTATAATCTCCTACTCTATTCTCACAATTTTTAAAACTAGTGCGAGCAGTATCTAGACAACATTCAAATTATCTCTTCACAATTTAGACACATTCACAAATCAACCTACAAACAGGTTAGCACAAAAAATATAAATGCATGTGTGTATTCTAGAATGAATTTAATAATGAATAATCCTAACTAGAAAATTCAAAACATATTTTAAATAAAATAAATAAACTAACGAATCTTAGTACTTCAATTAAACACAAGTCAAAAGGCTCAAATTTATATTCACATAATCATATGAAATCAAAGATTCAAAATCAATGAGCAATATTAGATCTATGCTAGCATAATCATATAAATATATTAGATGAGATAATAAAGCTCAGCTTAAACATAAAGAAGCAAAAGAATTGAGAGATCTAATTGTGAAAACATTGTACTCCATAAAATTCCTCTTTTGTTGTATGTGTAAATTATAAGCGACAAATGATGTATTTAAAGAAATCCTATATAAAAAATGTCACTAATATGATGTGGCAAAATATAACATGTAGTTGGCAGTTAACTAGGATTAAAAAATGCATAAAACAAGATAAAATCAGTCAATTTTCATCAAGAGGATTGATCTTTCTATGGGAAGGATAGTTCTCTTTCAAAATTAAGTTAAGTTAATGAGAAAAAAAAAGGATTGATCTATCTTAGGTGGGAGATCAATCCCTTTCTCTAGACCTCATTTTTCAAAAGTTATGTAGTTTGACACAATCGATTGAGGATCATTTATAGATCGATCTAGAGTAGGATCGATCCCTTTAACTAAACAGGCTTATCACTAAATCATGCAACATCAAAATTGATTCAACAAAAAGCCTACATTAAATGCACTTATATATGTATATAATGGTATTTGAATATGAGTCATTTGAGCATTGTGATTGTAATGCAATACATGTTATCTTGATTCATGTTGTGAATATATGCTAGTGAGTGAATGAATGCAATTATATGTGTGATAATTATTGTTGTGTGTTTTACAACACACAGAAAATCGTGCAAGTATACACGGTCACAAGTAATAAGATTTGTAAGTAAAGATCATTCCCACGGAGATTTGTTATTATAGTTTGTTGAGTACTAAAATTGTATCTCTCTGATTTTATCCAAAACAATTGTTAATTAAGAAAAAGGTTTAAAAATAAAATAAGAGAACTCTAGGATTGCAGTTTTTCACCAAACTAATCCACTCAAATCATGTTATTTTCTTTTGATTTATATTTTTTAGTACATTTAATTTGTCAACCGAAAACTTCTTTTTTTTTATTCATACATCTCTTCCGAGCTCCGTATAAACACACTTCGTTAAATTAATTCACTATATCTCTATGAGAATTAAATTCACCAAGATTCATTAAGTTCTAAGTTCTCAAATGGTCATACATACAATTAGGGTATATTTCTATCCTTCATCATACATGTCATTTTATCTACGAGCAATTTACACAAAAATGCCTTTCTCAAGTTTATTTTTATGCCACAAATCATTTTGATAAAATTCGTAAATAATCAAAAAGCATTAAGCGCAAGATAAAACGAACAAATCAAACGTCTTATAAATCTATCAAAAATAATTAAAATCAAAGCTTCATAACTTTGAATCAAATGCAACCCTAGAAAAATTAAATTACTTCATTAAATTAAAATAAAAATAACAACTACAGAAAAATAAGACGAAGAAGAGGGAAAATTAAAACATCACATAGAAAACTATTTGGCACACGCAGAACACAACAAAAGCCAAAAAATGGCTTCTGCGTGTTCTGCAGTCCAAAACCGAACAACACACAAAATTCTAAACCAAAAACAACTTCTAAAAACTATCATCTTATCCCCTATTTATAGCTAAAAATAATACATCTAAAATATTACATTTTTTTTATTTTTTCATAAAAAACACGTAATAATTTGTATCGAAAAACAAAAATCACGCGTATCGATTTTCGTATCGAAAATGTTAATTAATTCATGCGTGAGACAGGGCGCCAATTCTGCATTCTTTAAAATCAAAGTGCATGCCACGTGTCAGCGTCTGATTCGCTGCAAGAATAAGTGGGACACCTGGTGGCGTTTCATTGGTTGCGGGAAAACGAGCGCATGATTTCTTGTCGCACGGGAGCCAACGGCTGCATCGAGGGGTGCTATCCAGCGCGGTCGCGCTCATTGTAACATGCCACGTGTCAGAAGATTATTTCCTGAAATAGTCAGTGGGACACGTGGCCTTATTTGACTCGCCCAACAGATAAGTGCAAACACGTGGCACAATTTTATTAGTTGAAGATCCGGTTGCACGAAGGGATCGGTGCACGAGATGAGAGGCACGCGACGTGGGGGACAGCGTGAAAGAGAATTTTCTACATCCACTCGCTTTGGTCAGATGTGATCAACACGCGCCAATCATGATTTGATCGGACGGTCCACGTGCGTGCGGATTGCTGCGTGGCTTCTTCCCTGCTGTGCAAAATAAATAACTTTTGTTAATTCCATTTTCACCCACAAATATATTTCTAATTACACTTTAAACTTTGTTTAATTGCAGTATAGCCCTTTTGTTAATTTAAATTAAATTTTAAACTTTTAATAATTAAAATTAAGCCCGATTTTAATTTAAATTATATTTTCAACTTTTATAAATTGCAATTAAACACTCTTTTATTTGAAATTATATTTTTGGACAAAAATTTACAATTAAGAACGTTTTCGATACAATTTATTTAATTTTCTTAAAATATATAAAAAAACAAAAATACTAATTAATTAAACTAAAATTAACTAAAAATAAAGAAAACATAGATATTACTATTAATAAAATAGGTGAAAATAACTATATAAAATACAGTTATCAATTATAAAAGATATACCTAAAGTATAATTATCCGAAACTCTGACTTTTTTAGATTTTGATTGATAGAATTGATAACTATTAAAGAACCAAGTTCACAAGAAAATATTTTATCTATGAACATAGCCAACACATATAATTTTTACAATTAGATAAAAATTATAATACTTTTATAATCTTATGGTTGTTTTTGGAGTCTTTTCATGTCCAATTTATGCTTACTTATATTATTTTAATGATTTTTCATTAAAATTTATTATTTTTGCTAAGCGATTAAAATACAAGTTTTTAAAAAAGATAAAAGTGGAATTTAATATGAAATTATTTAAAAAAAAATAAGAATAATAATATTAAAACATAAATTTATTTAAATATAAATTTAAAAAATAAAACATTAAAATAAAAAAATTAATAAATATTAAAATCAATATTTTGTGAAATTTTTGAAATTAATTATAACTTTACTATTATTAAATACTTGTGTTTTATTGTGTTTAACTACTTTGAAACAAAAATAATATATTTTAATAGAAAAATCATTAAAATAATATATAATTTGTCTTTGATAGGCTATTATTTTCATAAGTAAGAGAATAAGTGACACTAATTCAAATCTAAGATATTAAACAACACAAATAATCTAATCTAAAGAGCTCTTATGATATTTTGTTTTCTTGAATATTTATGTTTAATTTGAAAAAACTCCAAGGTGAAAAAACTATGATGCTTTGCATGTAAGTAGTATTCATACCACCTCTCCACGTAAAAACTTATCAATATTATATGTCAATATTATTATACATGTACTTTTAATAATAATGCAAAGTGTAACTTTATTCTACTAAGTCCCATTAGATATGAATCAATATGAAAAAAAATATTTAAGATATACATACATACAACAAGGTGATAAAAACACAAAGATCTTTCACTTAAGAACTTTGTTTCGAATAAAGTAAAACTTGATCATTTCTCCACAAGATAGGAAAGCCATTAGTAAGCATAAAGTATGCCACTTTAATAATATTTTGTATTGTACATCAGAATTTATCATACTTGGATGATATATCCTCAATCTGTATTACCCAACAAGCGAATTGGGAACTATGTAAAGTCCCTGATGTTGGTGAAATTAGAAAAGCCTTATGGAGCATTGACAATTTAAAATCACCAAGTTCAAATGACATGTCAGCTATTTTCTATAAGCAACATTGGGATATAGTTGGCTCAAATGTCACCCAATTTGTTTTGGATTTTTCAGAATAGGATACATGAATCCCAAAATATATGCCATCATGACCGTATTGATGCAAAAGAAATCTTTCCTACATCTATATGACAATATCGTCCTATAAATTTGTGTAATGTTTCTTACAAGATCATTGCAAGATTCTAGATTATAGACTCAGACCATTGTTGATATACTTATTTCTCCTTATCACATTGCATTTATACCCAAGATGAATTGCTAAAAATATGATCTTAGGACAAGAAGCGTTACACACAATGAAGAAAAAGAAAGGAAAGACATTTTTGGTTGGTATTAAAATTGACATAAACACGACATATGATAATATGAAATGGAAACTAATTAGACAAATTTTGATGAGACATGGCTTTTCAAACTAATTTTATCCATTTAATCACGCAATGCTTGTCCTCTATATCATATTATATTCTTTTGACTAGATCAAAATTTGGCTTAGTGAGTCCTTCTAGAGGATTAAGTCAAAGAAATCATATATCTCTTCATTTGTTCATTATTTAAGTAGAAGCACTTTTAAGAATGATGGCTAAAGTAGATGAAAATCAAGTAATACATGGAATAAAACTTTCTAGAAACTTAATGTCAATCAATCAGTCGTTTGTTTTATGCAAATGTTTTTTTACTATTTAGTAGAGCAAATGAATAGGAGCTAGATCAGTTAATGTCCATCTTACAAATATATGGAAGCATGCCTCGTCAATCTCCACATTTATAGAATCATGTATGTTCTTTTCAAAAAAATGCTCATAGTTGATTAGTTTGTCAAATAGAATTGGAATTCAAAACTCTAAAAGTAATATTACTTACTTGGAAAATTCTTTAATTATCCAAAAGAAGAAAATACATGAATTTAAGCGCATTATAGATACAATTGAAGCTTCAATTGGAGGATAGAGAGTCAAGTTCTTATCAAGTGCTAGTAAAACTACCTTGATTTGTTCTATGTTACATCAATTTCTAAATATACTATAAGTTCATTTAAAGTTCCTAACTCTATATGAAAAAAGGTTGATTCATTTGTTAAGAAGTTCCGGTGGAACTCTAACTCTCAACTTAATGGTGGCTTGGCTTTGAAAATTTGGATATCCATCTCTAAGCCAAAAGAAATGGGAGGTTTAAGCTTTTGATCATTTAAACATATGAGTATGGTACTGTTATCTAAACTGGGGTGGCTATGGAAAACAAGTCATCAAAAATGTGGATGAACATTTTAAAAAGTAAATATTTCAAGATTAAAAAATTGGAAGTGATACCTTCATATGTAAAGGAATTTGTAGTGCAGTTGAACCCCAGAAAAGAGACTTTCAAATTGGTAATTTTGGAGGAATCAAGTTAAGTGAAGATCCTTGGATCCCATTCATTCCAAACTGTGTGCTTATTGCGCTAGGGTATTGTTTAGACCCATAGCAAAGTTACCTATGAATTGGTTGTTATCCAATCCAACAATGAGCAAATGGAGAACAAAATGAAAACAAAAAAAAAACAATATACACGTAACCATACTGATTAATCAACACAAAAAATAACGATCAAGAAACAATAAACAAATACTTAAGATTTAACATGATTATTCTCAAAAACAATGGAGCTTACATCCACAACCCAAGTACTCAAACAATATATTACTATAAATTAAAAATGATTATAACCCATGCTACTTAGTAGCAATATAATTATCTATTTTCTTTATCATACAAGAATCATCCAATCTCATTTTAGCCCCAAATAGTTCCCCTAAGCTTCACACTCCTTAAATGAAAATCTACTTAGATTCTAATGCTTACAATTTATTGAGGAGAGAAGAGTACCTTAGAAATATTAAACCCAAATAGTTCCCCTAAGCTTCACCCTCCTTAAATGAAAATCTACTTAGATTCTAATGCTTACAATTTATTGAGGAGAGAAGAGTACCTTAGAAATATTAAACCCAAATAGTTGCCTAAAAACACCAAGCTTCCTTCTTCACCTTCAATGGAGAAATGTCCTATTCTTCCTTGCCTCCCTTTTCTCTCTAAGCTTTCAAAATGCTTACAAGATCCCTCTCCAATGATTCTAAGGCACAAACTTATGCTTATACATGCTCCAATGCTCATTTATCAAAGACATAAATTTAGAAACTAAAGTTCCCAAAGGCATAAGTTTAGAGACATTTTTTGTACATGACATCCTAAATGTTTAAAGTATCGATACTAGATTATACCCTATGACAATTTAGGGATCAAAGTATCACAAAGACATAAGTTTAGGGACATTTTTTATACATGAGGTACTAACGCTCAAAGTGTGGGTACTAAAGTATACTAGTTGATAATTTAGGGACCAAAGTGTCTCAAATATATGAGTTTAGGGACCATAAGGATACTCTTTTTTAATTACTTTCCAAATAAAAATTTAATACACAAAGTGATGAGGCATGCAATACAAGTAACAATAAATGTGTAAAGTAAAAACTGACACTTAATATTTTTTAGGTGTAAACAATCCAAGTCAACACTACCTAAAAGAAAAATCATGAGTCTATAGACCTTTAAACCTAAAGGTGATAATTTTTGTCACAACTCAATTGATCGAATCAAATCCAAATTAAAGAATATGAATCGTATTAAATCTAGACTAACTCAAATGACACGAAAAAAAAGACTAAGTTCGACCAAGCTAGGCCATCCCATAACCCTAAAATAAAATAAAATTTAAGACAAATTCAAAAAAAAATTGTTAGAATAAAAAAAAATTCTTTCCCTTTCAATCTTTCTCGTTAACTCTCAAAGACCTAAACTAACCCTCACATAGCCTTATGGTAAGTATTGTTTTAAATGTACATTATTTCAATTAAATACAAATATTAAAAATACACTCGTATATTATATTAATCAATAGTGTTTATTATGTAAAGGGAATTAAAGATATATATATATATATATATTATGTTTGTTATGCAAATCACAAGTTGTTGTTATTCTCAACCAACCAAGGCCTTACAATACAAGAAATCAAATAGAATGACTACTATTATTAATAAATTTTTAGTAGTACCATAGATTTGATTTTGAATAGTGATATTCTCAAAGAAATCATTTTGTTGTTATGATATGTAATTATCATTTATTAAAAGATGCACTAAATGTAAATAGCTTTACAAGAGCTTGTGTTTTGACAATATGTAATGCTTGTTTATTGAGTTTTAATGATATTAAATAGATTATATATATATATATATATATAATCAATTAACTAAAAAAGCATGCAACTACTTAATGCCAAGTTACCTAACTATAATTTCCTTAAGATGTTGGAATCATTATGTTTCTGAGGCATCTTCCATTTAATAAAAATAAAATGCAATATGGGTCATCTATTAATGTTTTTCTTGGTTATGCTTATCAACAAAGAATCTTTGTTTTGATGTTTCTTGCAAAAACATTATCATTTCTTGCTATGTCATTTTCCATGAAAACAACTTTCTTTTCGCTAGTTTACAATCTGATCAATCTAGTGACTCTAGTACACCATATTGATCTTATTCATGTTTTTCTACCTATTCATGTGTCAGTTGATTATGTTCACTACTCTAACAATACTATACTCACCAGTTATTGCCCATCACCTAGTCCAAACGTAGCTTCTAGTCACCCATTTGTCTCTACACCTTTATCTACCGATCCACTAAGTCCTTCTTTTGCTCTTCATTTGTCAACTTCTCAGCCTTTTTTTGACAATTCTTCTTCACAAAGCATACATCACACTTCTAATGCTTTCTCTCTACAATACATGAGGTTGAGGATATTGCTTCTATTCCTTTAGTTTCTTCTAATCACACTAGCAAACACCCTTTGGTTTCTCGCTTCAAAATTAGGATTTTCAAACCCAAAAACTTGTCATATACTATTGTTTCCACTATCATACTTCCTAAACCCTTCAGAGGTAAAAGGAATAATGAGTGGGAGAAGTCAATGCAACTTAAGTTTAATGATTTGGTTAAGAACCCCACATTGACTTTAGTTCCTAAACCAAAATGCCATAAACCTATTACATGCAAATGGATGGACAGAGTTAAGCTCAAATGTGATAGTATTTTGGATAAGTATAACTCACATGTGGTGGTCAAAGGTTACAAGCAAAAATATGGAATTGATTATTTAGAGACATTCACTCATATGGTTTAACCGTAAACTATAAGAATGGTGCTCGACATCTCATTAACTCTTAAGTCGGACATCAAACAACTAAATGCCTATAATACCTTTCAGAATGAGGAGTTTGAAAAAGGAAGACTACATGTATTAGCCTTAAAGACAAATCCTTTCCTAATTTGGTAGGAAATCTTAACAAGGAACTTCATGGCCTTAAACAAACTCCTAGAACTTGGTTTCAGAAGTTTTCCTCCACTCTTATTGGACTTGGTTTTCAGCATTCCAAAGCTGAAAATTCCATGTTCTTTCAAAGGTTTGGTGCATGCATGATTATTGTCTTAATTTATATAGTGCCTATCTTAAGAAGCTTAATACTTTATTGAATAGCTTTTCGCACCCAAAGAGCTTGGTGATCTAAGTTTCTTCTTGGGCATTGACATCCAAAGTGATGATGGTGTGTTGTACATGAATCAATATATGTACATTATTAATTTGTTACACAAGCATGATTTTGACTTTACAAAACCATTTTCTAACCCTATGACTTCTGGTGATACACTATTTAAATATGATGGTAATGTGTTTCCTGATTCAACAGAGTTTAGACAAGTATTGGGCGCATTATAATATTGTGTGTTTACCAAAGAAGACATTACATTTTTTGTAAATAAGATTTGTCAGTTTATGCATAAATCAACTAATGTACATTGGCTTACTGCCACACGTATAATAAGGTACCTTAAAGGGACTATATATCATGGCATTAATTTGCACAAGGTCATGGATTTCACTCTAATTGAATTCTCAGATTTTGACTAAACATGTTGTATTAAATGGTATTCTAGCCATCCAACAAACAAAAGGTTGTTGCTCATTCCTCGATAGAGGTAAAGTATAAAGCTTTGGAAAATGCTTGCGTTAAAATGATATGGCTTGAATAAATCCTTACTAAGTTACAAGTTTCTTTTACAAATGCTCATGTTTCGTTCTATGACAATATCAATGTTAAACAATTGCTGGCCAACCCTATTCAACATGCTAGAATAAAGCATTTTGAAGTTTATTGGCACTTTGATCGTGACCATGTGACTGTAGTGCTTTAAATGTGCAACTTACACCATTTATTCATAAAATTGCATATGCTTTAACTAAATCTCTTCATGAGTTGAAGTTTTATTCTTTAATGCCCAAACATATGGTCATTCTATCACAACGAGTTTGAAATGGGTGTTAGACTATGGTAGTTGTGCAAGTTGTCTCTAACTTCTTATAGATATTATTAATTCATTATGTTTCTACTTTGTGCTAAACTCAAGTAATTGGTATAAATAGTTTTTAGTAAATCTATATATAAAGACTCATTCACACATTTGTACAATCATCTTTGATCATAATGCAATAGCATACATTTATTTTCTCTTCTATTCTTGTTATTATATATACATTTATCTTTATATGTAATGCATTATATTCACATATATCTTATATATATAACATGTTATATTTATATATAATATGTTATATTTATTTTTACTTTTGTATGTATCTTACATCCATTATTAGCATAATCATCGAAGTTTCAATGAAGTCACCACTAGAGTGGTCAAAGTTCTAATAAGGTTAACGATTTTAGTTGTGAGAGATGTGTTGAGATCTGACCTAATATTATTTTATTAAAATTATAAAATGAATATATTTTTAATTTTTTTATTAGGTAATTTTATATAAAGTTATGAGTTTTAAAATGATTTGTTACTATTTAAAAAAAATTGATGAATTTATTACATATGAAAGTATTTAAAACATAAATTTATTCTTTAGTTAAAGATAGGCTATTGTATTGATGGACTTTTTTAATTCAATAAATGGCTCTTATTTTCTTAAAAGAAATAAATTTAAGTTTATTGCATTGCATTAATCACCTAAAGTCTCATGGAGAAATTTAGGGTAGTTATATTACTGCTACTCATTTTTTAACCGGTGATAATAATTACTCAATATTTTTATTTAATAATAATAATAATTAAATATAATTAATTAAATAAATATAATATGTTATTCATATAATTTTATCAAATGATTAAAACACAAGTCTTTAATAATAATAAAGTTACAATTAATATATAAAAAATTATTAACAAATTTTTTCTTTAATATTAATTAATTTTCACTATTTTATTTTAATATTTTATCAATTTTTAATTTTTATTAAAAATTAAATATATAATTAAATAACTTTTTATTTGATATAAAAAAATAAAAAAAATGTTGCAAGCTAGACTCATCGGTGACTAGGATAGGTACTGAACATCCATCAGAAAAGAAGGTGACATTAGTCACATTATCATAAATTCATAACATTCCCTATGGTACCTAAAATTTTCTTGAATTTAACAAAACCAAAACTAGAAATTTGGGACTGATTACTAACCTAGAAAACCAATGTAATTGTATTTATTAATTACATTATACAACATATTATAGACTTTTATGTTTCTAACAAGTTCAACCAAGTATATAAACACTAAAAACATTATTATATATATTATAAATATATCATAATAACAACTATTACGAAAATTGATCAATGAATACACAGTGAATTTTAAAGGATATTTTTTCACCTGAAAAATTTAGAACTACATTCTGAGAATTAAGTCATACTAATCAATGTTGTAAAAGCTACAATCAGTAATGAAATACAAGAAATGAAAACAAGGAGTGAACTTTTAGACTTGTCCAAAAGCCTCCCCTGGGAACATTCATGCCAAAACCATTTTTTTTCTCCCATTTAACAAAGCAAAAGAGGCAAACCATCAAATGTGAGGTGGTCAATAGTATATAGAGAGTGTCCGATGATGCGGCAGAAATGGAACTTGGACACCGAAAGACCATAGCCAAAGGTCTATCTCCACACTAAGCACCTGATCACATATTTCCCATGTTTTAATTATTACACCTTTAAAACGAAGGATGCAAGTTGATGCATATTCAGTTGGCAACATAATAACCGACTTTGCCCAGATATCAAACGACAATACCGGGATTATATTGAACATAACTCAAGGAAAAATACTTGCTATACCTGCTTTCCTGATTTTACACTGATTAACTCTCTCATTTTTTCTACAGCGTATATAGAACAAGCTCGAAGTTCAACTTCCTCCTCACTGCCTGGAACAATTTCATTGTTAGCCTCGATTTTGTTGGCAAGTTTTGGACTGTATTTCAACACGCCAAGTTGTCGTAGAACAGCTGGAACAATATAGTCTGCCATTATAGTGATTGAGCCAATGTCATAAAACTCTCCATATCCTTTGCCCTGGAATGCACCCCATAAATCTGCTGCAAATATCTGAGCTCTTTTATACAAGAAAACTTGGTGTCCTTTGTACAGTGAGTGGTCACGAAATCCTGTAACAGTTTAATTGTTGGAAGTTAATTATATACCAGTTGCTCAGGAATGTAGACAGATAAACTTCTGCAATTACCTCAAGGCATTTCTTAATTCAGCACAAAATGAAATAATTAGGTTTGTGACATAAAATGCTAAAAAAAATGATACCTGGAAAGTGTTGAGTAACAAGAGCGACAAGCCTAACAGCCGATTTCCCACAGGAATCCACAAGATTGGATGCTTTGCCACCAAAGCTTCTCTCAAGTTCAAAGCCAACCTATGCAATTTCACGTCGTTATTTCAGATCCATGGACAACAAGAATATTAAGAAATTAGAGTATCAATCCCTGCAATAATGCAAGAAGAGATGCAAAAAGTGAGGATACAATTGAATTGATTAGTTTACGGTTTCAAAATGTATGAATTATAATCACCTCGTGCAGCAATCGAGCTCGTTCATCCTCCAAAGGAAGTAGCCTTGGCCATTTTAACAATGCACGTAGTTGAGGACCTTGCAAACAAACAGATGTCGTGAATTTACTATCTAATAAAGAGCCTCTCCTCTTTTACAGATTTCAAAATATGGTTATTCAAATGAGAGTAACAAGCAAATGCTTGGCGAAGCTTGAAAATTTTCCTTTTCCCGATATAAAGGCATATTATATTGATTCAAAAAGTGATTACGTTATCCAAAATGAAGGTTTAAGATAACACAAAATACTTCCAAAGGAACACTTAAAACAAAACATCTTGTTATGAAGATGATGAGCATGTATGTAACACCATTCCCGTATTGAGATGGGAAGATGAATTTGAAAAGCCAAATACCAGTGTACTTCTGCAGACGATCAGCATCAAAAGCCGATTTGTCATTCTCTAAAGCTACCTTAAACCCCGAGGCCAAATGATCATAATTCAAATCCTTATCTGTTTAAGTACATTGACAAAAGGATAGGAAGAAAAAAAAGGTCAGAAAATTAGTTTGCAGAACTAGAGGATACATGGAGAACTAAAACTATGTGAAAAAGAAACCATACAAAAGCTACAAATATACAGCTTTTCTCCATCAAGAACAACAATGGAAGGGTGTACAGGCTTAAGATGCCGCCACACAGGGGACTCTTTGGTTGAGAGCATATAAGATAAACTGTCTAAGTGCTATCCAAGGAACCTATAATCTATTTTACATAGACTTTTTAGGGTTCTAAAGTTCCCAATTTTGGGTACATAGTCATACAAGCGTATTTTCTACAAATTTTTGTATTTTCCCCAAATTAGAGCATATAGTAGCCATAGCTCATGCCATACGCATAGGACACTGGTATTTTATGAAAAATAAATAGTCAAACTAACATAACCTGCAATAACTTCCATTCTCTCTGTCACAATCAGTCTCCTACAATTAAAACCAGTGCTTTTTTTAGAAATCCCCTATAAAAGCGCTTCATGACCAAATAAGAAACAATGTCAGGAGCACTTTCAGGGCTTAGAAAATGTGCTTCATGATACCGCTTTTTTATAAAATTACTTCCGTCTTAAATCACTTTTAATACAAGCACAACTAAACAGACACAACTAAACAAACAAAATAAATGGACCTTGTATAACCCAAAACAGGTAGCAAAAAAAGGGAATAATATTGCAATGAAAAGTACAGAGGAATAATATACCAGGCCAAAAGCAGAAATTCAGAGCATCCAATACAAAGAGGTATTGAACGGTGAGTGGCCCATTGTCAAAATAATGAATCCCTTCGAAATCCCAATTCACTTTTGGAATCGAATCAATAGTCTCCACGACTTTCTCAATCCCTACATTTTCACAAATAACCAGAAACAATAATGGAAAAAAAATACATAAACTGAAACAAAACTTCACTCCAAATGCCACATTTTCTCTGCACCAAAATCTAAAGCGTTAAAGAAACAGATATAAACCAGATGAGTCGACAAGGACGTGAGAAGAGTGACTGGCGACCCAAGCAGAGCTTTCCCTAACATCATTCATGGCATCCTTGGATTAAATGTTCCACACTGCACACTCTGAAAATAAAATCCCTGGGCCTCTGTTAAACCCTACAGTATATATATATATATATTACATATTTGTATTCATTTCAAATTTCAATAACATGACTTTTTTCATTTCATATTTTATTTAACTTTATTGCATAATAAACATATTTGAGTTAACAGAATTTATTTAGATTTAGATAAATTTATTAAAATATTTGTAGTTTAGTTAAACTTATTAAATTTTATATGAGTTGATTTAAATAAGTTAGATTTAATAATTTCTAATCTTACTTATTTATATTTTAAAAAAAGTTATTTATAATTTTATTTAATTATATTTTTAAAAAATTGTTTTTATAAGATGATATTATAATAATTATTATTTTTATTATAAATTTTGATAAATGACGCAAGTTTTTTATGATTAATCAATTTGTTGTATCATTATGTGATCTTGAATTAATTGAGTTGATCATATAACATAATTATTACATACTATAATTAGTCTACAACAAAGTATGCACATTTGTGTCACTAATGTTCTTATAAATAGAAAATTTGACAGAGAATACATTCTTGAGTTAGACCCACTAGAGTTTTTGAACTTCACGTTTAGTACCAAGAAAGGTGAAAATAAATAAATAAATAAATTATAATTCATAATTATTTATTATTTTTAAAATATATGACTATTTAATATTTTAGATTAATAAAATTTAAAATTAATATTAATTTTTTTTAGTTGAAAAATAATTTAATTAATATAAAATATATTTAAAAATAATAATTCCCTCATGTAGTAAAGGTATGCGAAGAAGGTGTATCTTTTATTAAAAGTTGGATACATAAATCAAACAAAATAATGTATTGAAGGATCAAAACTCAACCTTAAAGTTGTTTTACTTTGTAATTTCTACACGTTTCTGTTTTCAATTCACACCTTCCACACAGAACATTGGGTTGGACTAGAGAATGCAGAGAATAGCGCTGAAGAGTCGTAAATGGAATGATAAAAAACATATGGTCCCCTTTTGTCTGGTAAAAAGTCACAAGTGTGACTTAGTTTAGTGGGCCTCATCAAATTTGTGCAACTTTGAATTCAATGCATACATGAATCTCTTATTTGGGCTTGATCTTAGATTCCACCAGTATTTTTTTTTTAATTTTTAAATTATTAAATTTTAATGTAAAATATTTAATTATTTTAATATAAATATTTTTATTTTAAAAATATTAATTTATTATTTTTTTTATATATCTATTATATGAATAAATTTTATTAGTATCGTAATAATATTTTTATTTTTTAAAACCTAGAGTATTAAATTATGCCGTAAAGTATTTAATTCATTTTATATTAGATATTTTTGCTATAAAAAATTTAATTTCTATAAGAAATTATAAATGTTAATGATTTTTTTAAACAAAATATTTATTTGTAAACTAGATTTTACACTCAATCAAGTTTTTCAAGTTAAGTCAAAGAAACATTCGAGTTCGGAATAGTCGTATTTCAGGTATATTATTTATAAATATCAACACATGTTGCTCTATTCATGTATTTACAAACACACTTTCACAATATTTTAAATTACTTTTTGTGCATTAGTCGATCGATCGGGCTTCAATCAATTCTTGACAAGTCCCTCTCAAGTTCTTATGCTGTACTCGATCAAAATCGATTGATCGAGTACACTCATGTCAAAATTCTTAACTCCATTCGGTCGATCGAGCAAGCAGCTAACATGTTTTTTAAAAAAAATTAACTTGACCCTTATGTGAAATTACTTAATACACTTATTTTAGTTAAGTACTTTAAAAACCTAATGAGGATATTTTTAATCTTTTGGTGACGAGCTTGGTGGGGAGGTGGTAAAAAGTCAAATTTTTTTGTTCCAAAAATTACCGAATAATTTTCATAAATATCCGCATTTGAAACAAACCAAAAACACAAGTGACAATATCACTTCACTTAGAATGCACACTACAAAAACTATCTCGTGGTTTGTATATACATACATAGAATATATAATTTTGGAGAGCCATAGTCGTCTTCTCCGTGCTTCATCACTTTGCAACTATTCTAGTTACATTCAGTTCTAGTTATTCTTAATTACTATTTAATTCACAAATCACTACCTAAATTATTGCTTTATTATTTGTTCTAAATATTTTAGTTTCATGCTCTCTAATTTATGTTTGAACTAGCGTTAAGATTTTTTTCTCATTGAAATTCATCTAAAATATACACATACACTTGTGTTTTTTGTGCTAATCTCGTTTGTAGTTTGATCCATAAACATGTTTAATTTTTTATGAGTGAATTAGAACATTGGTAAGAATCAATTCACGCTAGTCTTGAAGGTTGGAAAAATAGAATAGAATTTTGTAAGTAAAATACATTGGGGTATTATCCTAAGAATGATAGTATAAGACCGAGTCTATACTTGAACATTAATTTTTTCATAATGGATAAATTAACTGGTTTGGTGGACTGATGGTTTTTCTCTTAAGTCATGGTTGTGGCCTAGATTGTTTCGACCTAAAATTCTCGTGTGTTATTTTTAAAAATAACTTATACAACCCTCTAGGTCTATTTGGTCTATTTCATAACTTTCAATTTGTATCAGAGCCTACATTAGACATAATTAGTGATTTTGATTCTTAGGGACACACATATTTACTTATGAACCTAGATTCATTCTTGAAGATTGGGAACCACTTTTCATAACAAAATATTGTGTAAAAACCATAAAGATAAGAAAAGAATGGACTACTAAATAAATAACCCTTAGTGAATCAAACTAGAAAGGATTAAGTTCTATCTTTGATGCAATGTTGATGGATGAGTTCCGTCACATCTTCAACTGTGAAATTGCTAAAGATGCATGGAATACACTTGGTCCTACTCATGAGGGAACTTCCCAAGTAAAACAAACAAAAGTGAGATTGCTAATATCATAGTTTGACTATCTTAAATGAGAAAAATTGAAATTTTTGGTCAATTTTATGCTTATTTTTGTGATATTACTAATACTTACTCCATACTTGGTGAGAAAATTCCTTAGCCTATAGTTGCGCCCAAACTTCTAAGTTCATTGATAGAAGATTATACGATGAAGGTCATTGCTATATAGAAAAGCAAGAATATGGACACCCTTAGTATTGATGAACTAGTTAGGTATATCCAAACTTGCGAACTTACTCTTAAGCCACCCAAGAAGAACATGAAAATGGCACTTGAAAGCTCCAAAAGTAATTTCAAATTGGATGATGAATCTATTTTTTTTACCTTGTAGGCTCAAGAAGGGATATCAGAATCAGTTCAAGGATAGAAGGCCAAAGAAACCTAACCCAAAGGATTCAGATAGTAAGAAATCTAAACCTACTCGTCTTCAATGTTTTACCTGCAGTAGAAATAATATAATTCAAAAGATGGTGAAATCAACTTTTGTTCCTTCATTGCAAAAGCCATCATACATTCAAATTACTCCAACATTTGCTATTTTTTTGGTAAATGTATTTTATTTTGTGAGTTTGATGACTCAATTATAACTTTGCATGATAGGTAACATCTTTTCTTTTGGGCCCTTCACGATTGGACATAAATAAATTAATTGACATATTAGTGAAATTTAAATATTTATACTATTTTTAACGAATTCCAATATGTCATTATACTCCTTGTTTATACAATGGATAATCAAAATTTGAGTAAAAGTAAATTCTTAATTAGTTGTGCGCTTGTTTGTTGTTAAATTAGTTCATTGGTTTGTAAGGCTTATTCTAAAAATAAAATAAAAATCTTGTTTTTAATTTTGTAACTACACCATCTCCTTATTTTCTTTGCTATTTAATTGATTTTACACTTAGGGAGTCATTTGCCTTAGTGGGAGGTTTTTTTTTGTTATTTTTATATAGAAACATGACATTAGGTTAAAATTGTCATTTTAAATAAAGGGTGCGATGTTGTTTTAATGTTTTTGTTTATAATTTTGGAGTTGATTGGTTCCTTTGCTTGTAAAATGTGTTATGTAGTCTTTTTGGTTGTGAAAAAGGGTCATAGTAGTATAAAGGTTACTTAAACACCAATATGTTAATATTTTTATCATTTTAGCAAACTTTTTGATTTATTAAAGAGGTATTTTGATTATTTTATGTGTTTCTCTCCAAACACAACTAACTCAATACTCTCTATTTTTGTTGCTCTTTTAATTAAATTTAAATTTTCCCTTTTAACCTTTAAAAAATGCATATTTTTCTCACATGATTGATCTAAACTCAAATTTCTAATAAAATATTCAAGTTTGTCCTTCATTAGTACCATTTTAATAATCAAAATGACTAGATAACATTTTAAAAACAATCAATAAGACTAAAAGACAAGAGTTAAAAAACAAATGAACTAAGCGATACTTAAAGCTTAATCAAGATTACTATTTTGACCCTTTTTTCCTTAAATAAATTATGTAACTTTTGAATCTTGATTTATCCATCATTAACTTGATTGATTGAACATTGATCAATTAAACGATTATAGTTTATATATCAGCTTCATTTTCTTGCCCTCACTTGAGCCCTAACTCACATAATCATGCCTTTTTCATCTACTTCTCTTAAATATTCACTACAATCTACATTTTTTGGTCCAGAATCAATAGAAAACATCTCCTAAAGGCATTTTTGGATTCGATTCTCACTAAAAAGGCCTAAAATGCTTCCAATTCAAACATTTTTGTTCACCTTTAGTCTTTTTTCTTGCACACCAAACACCTTTTTTTTAGAGATTACACTTACACATCCTATACATAACCCATGCAATAAACCCAAGTTTCGATTCAAAATATTTTTCTTGGATTCTATGCCAAAAAATGGGTGTATTTTTAGAACTTTTAACACTTTTCAATCATTCTGTTGCTACTAATGACTTTTAGATGTCATGACCTTTCAAGTAGTGCCTTTGCCTCGAGTAGTCTACAATGGTGGACAGGAGAGTCTCAATCCAAATTAAGTTTTGCTTTTCTAAACGTCCTATTTTATTATCATAGTGTCACCTGGTATGACCTTCACAAGCTTGGAGTCAGTCCAACCATTAATGCACTTAGTTGGGAGTCCATTTTACTCCCTAAAAGTTGTGTTGCTCGACCTTAGTTCTAGAATTATACTTAAATGTGGATAAAAAATCTAAACCTAAGTCCAATACAATATAAGGTGTTTGTTTAAAATAAAACTATGAATATATCAGCTTCTTCCCTAAATAATCTTTTGTTAATAGTCTACAATGGTCATCCTTAGATAAATACCGATAGATACAATCTCTCAAATGAAGGGCTCTTAATATAAATATTGGGATTACCAAATATTGGAATTAACCTTAAGAAGTTGTATACTCCCAATGAATTCATGATATTATATAGAGCTCTAAATATGATGATATGTGCTAACCTAGTAATCTCTAATCATCCAATCTAAATCAAATTTTATCATGCCAAGATATTGTATTGTATAGGTAAAGGTATGACGTTTGATGTTGGGTCTATCATTTAGGATGAAATCATCGCCCAGGTACCTGACACGAATACTATGGTTGGACTACTCTATGAATGCCTTATAACAAAGATGATTCTAGTTGTTAGGGTTCCTCTTACCAAGGAATATGAAACTATCAAGTACATAAGTGATCTTAGTTATGGTACCATCACTATATCCTTCACCCAAACCTAAAAAAATACATATGAACTAGGGCCAAGTGGGGTAGCTAACATAGGGGATGATGAACTTGAAAACTTGGCCAAACTTCAATGCCCGCGTCCTAACTTTGAAGATGAAATGAGAACTTGTATGGATACACCATCAACTTAAATAGGTTCCATGTGTTATTTATATTAGGTGTTAAACATACAAGTAACTAACTAACATCGATGAGAGGGAGCAAGATATAGGCATTAATGTCACTGTAATTCTCTCTATGGTTCAAGACTTGCACACTTGTTAAAGCTCTATAGATAAGAGGAGCCATAATTTACACCAAGTCCAGTTATTTTATTTCATTATGAATGTAGTATGTACTCAATATATTTTATAATTGTTATAGTAACTTTGATTGAAATACTTTGGTTCTGGAATGAAAGATATGCTTAATCTTACTGAATCTATGTTCTTTTATATTAATTTTTCCATTTCATATGTCAAAAGGGGGGGGGGAGAGTGATTCTAATTGCTATACATATAGAAGGAGGGATTATATTTAGGGGAAGCAATTTCATGATTAATTACTTAATACATGATATTCTATTTACTCCTTGAATGCTCACTGAATTAATAACTAATGAGGTTTCCAAGCCAAGTTTTGGTATCTTATTTTTGATGTTTCGGTTACATACAAGATGACAAGAACAAAAGAAAAGATACATTCACCATATCATAAGATAGTTCTACTCTAGAACCTAGGACTTGAATGTAACATTTCTATTCCAATGAGTATTATGTAGTGAGAGGGTGGTTTTTCCATATGAAAAATACTAAAAAGGGAGTTTGTAAGGAATTGTAAGTATTAACGATTTTCAGGAACAAAACGTTTATTTATAAATTTCATTTTAAGATCGCTAATTAAGTTCTTCAAGTTAAACCAAAGAAATACTCGAGTTTTAGAAAATCATATTTTAGGTATATTCTTCATAACTATCAACACATAGTGTTGTATTCATGCATTCATTAGCACACTTTCACGACACTTAGAATTACTTTATATGTGTTAGTCAATCAATCGACCAAGGGTATTGATCGACCAAAATTTTTGATCGATTGAGCTTTGGTCAACTTCAATCGAGTCCCTCTCGAGTATTTTCTATGCTTACTCGATAGATCTATTCCGATTGAGTACTCTTATGTCAAAATTCTTAAGATAACTTGATTGATCGAACAAGCAATTAACGTGTTTTAAAATCCTTTTTTAACTTGATTATTGTGTGAAATTACTTAATACCTTTGTTTTAATTAAGTGTTTTTAAAAACATAATATGTATTTTAATCTTTTCTATTGATATGTAGATTTAGTGTATATGAATTATACATATATGTAAACCTTCACTCACTTTATACATGCACAAAATATATAAATTTTGAGTGTCATTATTGTCTTCTCTGTGATTTTTCATTATGTAGTTGTTCTGGTTAGATTCAGTTCTAAGTCTTCTTAATTACTATTTAAATCACCAATCATTACTTAGATTACTGTTTTATTATCCGTTTTAGAAATCTTAGTTCCATGTTCTTTGATCTATGTTTTGAACTATGGTTTAGATTTGTTTCTTATTGAAATTCATTTAGAGCACACACTATCACTTATGTTTTTTGTACTAACCTTATTTGCAGGTTGATTCGTGAACGTATATGATTTATGAGAATCAGATACAAACATTTGTCAAAATCGACTCACACTAATCATAGAAGCTATGAAAATAGAGCAAAGGATATGAACGTTATCTTCACTATGATAATTTAAGATCAAGTTTGTACTTGAACATTAAATTTTCAGTGGTAGATTAGGTGACTCAATAGACCAGTATTTTTCCTCTTAAATTATTATTGTAGCATAAGTTGTTTCTACCTAAAAATCTTGTGTATTATTTTTAATTTTCGTATTTTATTATTTATACGTTACTGTATATTTAATCGTTGTGATTAAATTATTTTATAGTTTTATAAAATTAAAAATAACTTATTTATTAATTTTAGATCTATTCGGTACATTTTAAAACAATTTTTTTTTGTTGTTAGCTTTTTTTTTTTTTTTTGGTTAATATCAAGTTTCATTCGGTTTCAAATGTAAAAAGAACCGAAAGGAAGAAAAAAAAGGAAAAAGAATGGAAGTAACGAAATAGAATAAAAAAGCAATAATAATATTATTATATATTGATTTGACATTTAGAATGACGGAAGAATACTCACTTAGATATTTTGGTTGGTAGAAGTCTCGTAAATACATAATTTAATATTATTAATAATTATAATTATATTTAATAAAAGAATTATAATATATAAAAATGTTTATTTTTTTAAGCTTAACGGAATATACAACAAATTCTACTCTAGTATCCTAAACTTAAAAGATTTAGAGTGTAGGATGTTATTAACCATTAGTTTATAAATGTAATTGATAACTTTAATTATAAAATAAATTAAATATATGATATAGAAATTATTATAATTAAAAATTAAAAATAAAAAAATAACTTTTAAAAATCAAATAATATATATCCACAATTAAATTAAATATAAGTAATCTCATAATCAAATTATATTTATTGATTAAAATTATTTATTTACCTAATCTCACCCATTATTAATATTAATTACTTACATAATTATAATGTAATTAAAAAAAATATATTTATTTTTTTAATTTTTTATCTCATTTAAAATTTAAAATCTCAAACTCTACCTTTTATCCCATTACTTTAATTTTATCCTTTATCTTCTCAAAAATATATTTTTTTTAATTTTTTAAATTACAATATTACACACACATATATGATTTAGAGCCTACATGTTAGTTATTTTTACCTTTCTTTCCTCCCTCATTCTACGTATTATCATGAGAAAACAATATATACATTAAAAAATTCAAATTCAAATGGTGGAATTAATGTAGTCCTAACTATCGAGATTATTCGATTTTAGAGGAAGAAACTAAAACGAAGTCAGAAAATTGAAAGTAAATGATATGTATTTTATATGAGGTTCATATATATAAGAAATTACATGTACACATGATAATCATATAAGGGGTATACGTTGCACCGTGTCATGAGGGTACATATATAAAAACATAATCTAACTTAAGATCGACCACTTTGATGGCTATGGTTGTTAGTCGACTTTCTAATACCTAAAGTTACTCTGCATAGATAAGGGCACTCTATGATTATCATTATGGGTGTGGGCACGAATTGAGTCTTCTTAAAGAAACACATATGATGGCTCAGATTGTTCATTGGTCGGGCTCCAGATCGAGTCATATGTTCAAACATCAAGTCCTCCTACTCTTTTAACTCGGTTCAACTGAGATGTAAGAGTAACAACTGGCTAGTGAATTTGAAATGTTTAACATGCCTTAATAAATACTTATAAGTTAATTGGAGAAAGAAGATTTGAATCTCTATATAAGGAGAAGCCAAGGCATTATTTATTTCATTATTTCTAAAACATCGAACAAAAATTGGAACAAAAATGCTATGTCTTTTCAGCTCATTCCATATAACTTATTTGCTTAGATAGTAATAAAAATAGTTCGGCTCGCACTAAATTTTTCTTGGGCTTTTAAGGATCAATCCTTGAGTCTAATAATTTTTCTGATTTCTTTTCAGGTTGGTCTTTAACTTCACTCATCTTTTACTTTGAAAATTCATCTTTTGGTAACTTATTTCTCCTTATACCTTATCATTTTGTTCTTTTTATAATCTTTACTGTATCCAATCCCCATTTGTAGAAGAGCCATGAGCTAACTATCCCATTTATTATGGTTAGAGGTATATGTAATAATGGGGCGAACCTTTGACATTTATCACATGCCTATGTTTACCTCATGCAATCTGCTAATATTGTTGACTAGTACTAACCCTATCTCATAATTCATTGGGATATCTTTCTTCCTCCTAAGTAGGAGTTACATTCATTACTGTGAGCTTCAAACATGATTTTTTCATACCATTCTCTAACTATATACAATAACCCAGGTCCAAGGGCTATTTTTTCTGTACATATTGTTATTTTGCACGATGTATTGACCTGTCTTAATCTTGATTTCTTTTTCCAACTTTTGGTCTTCCGGTAGGTCCTTCCTTTTTTTAGAAAGTTAAGGATAGGAGAAAACCATGGGTTGGTGGCTTCACTAACGCTTCCAACTTTTTTTTCTACTTCTTCCAAATTGGCCTTGTAAGGATTGTTATAGAAATCACCTGACTATAGTTGGTCTTGTGTCCAACGACTAGCATGCCAACGCATCGACACGACCATTCTCATTTCTAGATATTTGCTTGATCTCGAAGTCAGCAAATTTCAAGCATTCTTTTCTTAGCCTCTCTACATATCTTGCTATCTTTAGCCCCAAATATGCCCAATATTGATTGACCACTAATCGTGAATCACTATGTAAGACAATGCTATTGGCTTTGATTTTCTTTAAAGTCATAGCACAAAATATAGATGCCTCATATTCTACGATGTTATTAGTTACTTGGAAGTCCATTGTGATAGTGTATTGGAAACAATTTTCATTAGGGCCTATTATGACGACCCCTAGCTTGGTGCCTTTAAAGTTATGAGCATTATCGGTAAATACATCCCAGGTTGGTATTTCTCTCTAATCTATGCCAAATACTTTACCTTTTACTTCATCATTTGTGACTTTTGGTAACTCACTAAACTCAGTAACAAAACAAAATCTAACGTTGCTTAAGCTTTGATATAAGTCCTAGACATATACTTGATATCATATTCTTCTAGCTTTATCGTAATATATACCAGCCTCTATGCTACCTTTTACCTTTGTCAACATGCTCTTAAGCCATTATGAGGTGAGCACTACCATTGTATGTGAGCCAAAGTAATGTCTAAGTTTTCATACTGACACTTTTAGAACAAAAGCCAACTTATCAATTGTTTGATATCGACTATGGGCATATGTCAAGATCTAGATAATCTAGTAGATGGGTGTTGGACCTTATTTCTTTCAACAAGGAGTATGGCACTACAAGTATGTGGATTAACAACCAAATATAAATATAAATATAAATTTTCACCTGGGATGGGGCTGGCCAAGACTGAAGGCTTACTCAGATACTGTTTGATTCCTTATAAAACTCTGCCACAATCTTCGTTCCAAAAAAATAATGTATTCTTTCTCATCATTTTGAAGAATGACAACCATTTGTCCGTGTATTTGGAAATGAATCTATTGAGTGCCACTATCTTTTCGTTCAATTGTTTAATTCTTTTCAGGTTAGTAAGAGGTTTCATATAAGCTTGTTTCTTGTTTGGATTGGCCTTAATTTCTCAGGCAGATACAAGATATCTTAAGAATTTTCCTAAAGCAACAACAAAAACACACTTTTTAGGGTTTAATCTCATATCATACCTTTGAATTATGTGAAATATTTCTTTTAAGTCTTTGACATGGTTTGCAAGTTGTGAACTATAGCACCATGTCATCCATGTATGCTTATAGATTCCTCTGTAGCTGGTTAACAAACATCTTGTTGACAAGGCGTTGAGATGCAACTCTTGCATTATTTAAGCCAAAGGGCATTCGAGTGTAACATAAGGTCTCTTCCTCAATAATAAAAGACGTTTTCTCCTCATCCTATGGGTGCATTCTGATTTGATGATAACTGAAATACGCATAAAGAAAACTCATTAAACCAAATCCAAAGGTAGCATCGACTAGCTGATCAATACTTGGTAGAGGAAAAAATTCCTTTAAGTATGCATCATTCAAGTCTGTGAAGGCTACACTCATATAGGGTGATCCACGAGCCTTTTTTTTACCAACATCACATTTGACAACTAGGTTGGGTAATCTACCTCTCTAATAATCTGTATCTCTTTAGGTATGGTGACCTCGCCTTTAATCACCTCAATCTTTTCTCTTGGGAACTTTTTCTTCCTTTGTTTGATAGGTTTAGCTTTTGGATCAACATTCAGCCTATGGGTTATAATCTTTAGGTCAATCCTAGGCATATCAACAGGCTTTCATGCAAAGATATCATAGTTGGCTGTTAGAAATTGTGATAGTTTCTCCCTAACTTTAGTTGTTAAATTGGCGCTCAATTTTAAAGAATCATATTCCTCTTTGTCTTTAACTTGTAAATCTCAAACTTCATTTGAATCAATCGATTCCACTAGGAATTTACACCTAGTCTTTTTTGACAAGGCCCATATGTAATTGCTACTTTGGAACCACCTCCTTCGTTATAGCATTATAACAATTCTTAGCCTTTTATTGGTTCCTGCTTATCTCTTTTATGCCTACCTTGGTTAGTTATTTGATGACTTGGAGGAAAGTAGATGGAAATGTTTTCATCTTATGTATCTATGATCTACCCAAAATGGCATTGTAATGGGTTGGGACATCAATCCCCAAAAAGTTGGTCATGAATATAAATCATGTTTCTATAATCAACAACGTCGTGGTCCTAACTGCATAGGTAGTGCTACTATTGAATCCCATCAGAGGTAGCTCTTTTATCACGATAATGCATTCCTTCACACCTATCACTTTCATTATTGAGAAGAAAAGAGAGTCGACGGAGCTCTTAGTATTAATCATGATTCGAGAAACATCGTAGGATCCTATCCATAAGGTGATTAACAAAAGGTCTTCATAGTGAGACGAGATCTCATCCTTATTGAAGAAAGTGATTGCAATAGAAGACATCTCTCTATTCAAATTATAAATATATAGTAATACGTGCAAGTCTCTAGCATATCTTTTGCGTGCATTATTAGAGGTACCACTAATCCTAGGTCTTCTATGTATAGTATGGATGGTCTTCACATTAGCTTAATTGTGTGAGTCTGTCCTATTAATTGGTAGAGCAGGTAGCCTTAAAGCTTCACGTTGGGGCTATCGATCAGCTCCTTTACTATTGTTTCCCACGAGGTCACCCAAGTACCCTTTGGATAACAAATCTTTTATTTCTTTCTTCAAATGTCTACAATCTCATGTTTCGTGGCCTATATCTTTGTAAAAGGCACATCACTTAGATGTGTTCTCATTTTCAGTAGCCACCTAACATTTTGCTCATTCTCCATCCTCAACACAATTTAAGCTAGACTTACTCTCAAAAATGGACCTCTGAAGGGAGATAATGACCTACCCTAAGGTCCCTTATTTTTCGACCATTGACCACCCATTTTGTGATTTGGAGAAAATCATTTATTTCTGTTAATCATGTTTAATCTATCTGAGCTTATTCTCCTTTTTTTTCCTTTTTTGGTGTAAATTCTACAATGGATTTACTTTTCTTGTCCAATTCCAACTCTATTTCCAAATTAACTAACTTTTTGGTCTCTCTACAAGCTTCCTCTATCGTTTGTGGAACTATTTTGTTTAATTCAGTAAATAAATTGAAAAATCTTAAAGGATCTGGTCTGAAAGCTTCTATCATAATAGAGTTAAGGCAGTATGCTATTTGTAGCTTTAATTCTTTGAACCTTATCATATATTCCTTAATAAAATATCTATTTCCTTTAGTGATCAAGAAGAGGTGATGAGATTCTTTCCTTAAGGGCTTGTTACTGGTATAGTTGGTGATGAACAACTTGGAAAATTGAAAGAAGAAGGTTATAATACAGGTTGCCAAGTTATTAAACCACTTTTGAGCGCTATCACATAGAGTGGTGGTAAATAGTTTGCACATCATGGCATCTATCCTTTCTTGGGTGAGGCTTACAAGGGCCGTATCTGTCTTGAAATGTGAACGTGAGTTATCATATCCTTCATTCCTTGGTAATTTAGACACTTAAGAGCACTAAATTTAGTTGAGGGCTCATTGTTCTCTATTTCGTCATAGAAAAGAGACACACACAATTACTCACATTCCATATCGACATCATAGTATGACTTGCCTTTGTCTCACCTTTTGTTAGTTTCTTTAAGGGCCTCATCTTGCTTTCTATTTGTTTCCTCTAATGCTTGGAAGTGTGCCTCCTTAATTTTTCGCTCTTGCAACAATTGTTTAGTTTTAAGCCCAATTGCACTAGAGAGATGTACGTCATCTACTATTTTCTTGATTGAGGCATGCTTATTTATTATAAGAGCTAGCCCAAACTCATCAATCTGGTTAGTAGCTCGACCTAACAGAACGTCTTGGTCTGATTGCGAGCGCAACACTCTATTTTCTCGTCAAGTCTCCTCTAGCTCTCTTATTAGCTTGAGAATTTGGAAGGCCAACTCTTGATGAAGGTCGATCTCAACTCGAGCCTCTTCATGGATTGGCAAAGTATGATCCTATGATGAAGGTGCTATTTTGTTCGCTAGTTTCAATCTTTCTTCAGCTAGTGTTCCTACTACAAGGTATGTGAGTCTTAGAGAACACGATGAAGGGATCTTGCTTACGAGGTCTCTCTCTCAAAACTTAGGGTAAATCTTTGAAAATATAGGATTAGAAGCTAAGGTTTGACCTTCGAATCTTAAGCCCCATAGTGGAACCAAAATGTTAGGATGTTGTGATTTTTAGAGAGGTAAACTAAAGAAAAATCAGAGAATTGAGAATGAATGAAATGATTCTCAAATGAGGTTCATATATATAGAACAGGTCACAACGTGTTAGGAGGGTACATATATAAAAATATAATTTAACTTAAGATTGATCACTTTGATGGCCGGAGTTGGTGCTTGAAATTCTAATATTCAAAATTACTTTACATAAACAAAGTCATCCTATGATTATTGTCGTAGGTGTGGACACAAATTAGATCTTTTTAGAGCAATACATCTAATAGCTCGTATTGTTCATTATTTGGGATATAAATCGAACCATATGTTAAAATGCTAATAAATATCTCCTATTTTTCATTCAAATCCTAACTAATCTCTCCTATTTTTTCACTTATACAAAAATTGAAATTTTTATCCATTTTTAACTTATTAAAATAAAGGTTTTGGTTGATTCACAAAAATTGTTGAAATAAGTGCAAATAAAACCTTTTCCGCCGGTTCGTGAAAACATATGAAAATTCTAGAACCATTTTTATTTTATTTTATAATTTTCGTAGATTTTTCAATAAATCGAGAAGTTGGTGGGTCTGGAGGTACGCTGTGTGAGTGAGAGGGAAAGGATGGATGCGAGTTTTTTTTTTTTAAAGGAAATTTCGTCGGTTCCGAACCGACAAAAAATAAAAATATCAATCCATCTTTTTCCTCGCTTCTGAACCTGTAAATTTCTTTTTTTCAACTTTCCATTTCAAATGTTAATCTCTTTAGACCAGTAAAAATTAAAAATATTTTACCCATGTTTGGTGAACCGACGAAAAACTACTTTTAGTTTATATTTTTAGTAAACTAGCGAAAACAAAGTGAGGAAATTGATTCTTATTGTAATAGTGTCCATTCAAAATATTTTCAAGAAAATGTCCACCCATATATGCAGTTCACCATTGATGTAGTATGCAGGCGAAATCCTTTGTTGTTTGGATAATATAAAGGTGAAATGGAATCATGAGTTTTCTCTGTGTGTTTGGGTGAGGGCAAAAATAGAAAGTTTGAGTATTTTTTTCATGGTTTGAGAGAACAATAAGATATTAGGGCTTTTTTTTCCAAGATACAAAAATATTTTCATTGATGATACTAAGAAGTTTGAATATAAGTATAATTTATAAATAATATAAAAAAAATGTATTATTTGTATTAAGAAATATGTAAATTAGTAAAGAGGATTAGAATCCAATCGTGACTTAATCTTTAAAATGCGAACAATCAAATCTTACATTAACGACACCTCGTCTTATACATACTTATATATTTAAAATCCTACTAATTAATCTCTTTTTTAAGATAAAAATAAAAATAAGAAAGTGACTAAAAATGAGAGTGTAGGTATATATGTGATGGGAAGAGAGAGAGAGAGAGAGCGAGAGTAATTTCCAAATTCAACTACTTTTTTCTTTATATAAATATTGTATTTAACTTTGTGTCAAAATTTAAATCTTTTAAGTACAAAACCCAATTTCTCGTTTAATTATTAACTTCACTTATTTAAAAGGTAAGGATTTTAAATAAGGATGAAATCGTAATTACATTTAAAAATAAATTTACTTATTACTACAAACTTCATACTATAAAATTCAAAGATTCTTTAAAAGGCCAATTGTATCTCTATAATTTTTTTCCACCTAAATCTCATTAGAATATATAAAGATATTATTAAATTTTTTACATATTTTAAAATAATAATTACTATTTTTTTAAACCTCTAAATTATATAATTTTTTTAAGATTCTTATTTTTTTTTGAATTAAACAATAAATTATCGTTACTTAAATAACTAATCTCAAAGAAGGTTTAAAATATTAGAGTTAATGTATTTTCAAATATTTTTCTTTAATTTTTGGCTTAAATAGCATAAATTTTTATAAATTAATCAATTTTTTTAACTTAACTAGTAACAATGGATCACAAAACTTGTAATTATAAATCAAAATATTTAATAAATAGATTAAAATATTTTTATTTCATAATTTTAATAAAATAAAGGTAAATTATTAGTATTTCTTCGACAACCATTTTCGACAAACTCACTGAAGCTATAACTACCAGTAACGTTTTTGGGGCTACGACCTTTTCATTAGAGGTGATAATATCTAAAGATATAAATAGATACAATGTATTACTTATAAATATATAAGTAGATATAATATGTTATATATAAAAATATAATTAGATGTAAAATGTTACATATTGTGAGAATTACATAGATATAAAGATATATTTGAATGTCGATATAATAAATTATATGATATAAATTAAAATATCAGAATAATTACAACTTGTTTAAAAAAAAGCCATTAATAAAAGGATTATCAAACGTAAAAAATATGCCTGATGCGCGAAACTTTAATATTTAAATTTTGTAAAAGTTATAATAGTCGGAAATTACGAAGAATTATTTATAAAAAATAAGAAGTATATTTTTAAGTTTAGTGTAATTAAAATTTTCATGCTTTAAAATAATTTAATAAATATCTTGAAAACAACCACCAAAATAAACTTAAACAGTTATAATATTTGGTTTTTAAAATTTTAATCTAATGACAAAAAAAGAAGAAGATAAATTGATTCATACAAATTATTGGTAGATATATAATTAATAAATCAATTGATTAATGAGATATTTACTTAGTTGATTATGTTTAAAAAAATTAATTAGGTTAATGAAATATAAATCCAAATTATTCATTTTTTTATATGTATAAATGATATATTCAATTTGGTTACAATTTGTTATTAATTAAATCACTTAATGTCTTTGATCGTATCATTGATTAATTTAATTAAATTATACTTATTGTCTAAAAAATTAATAAACCATTTAACTTAAAATTTCTAATCAAACTATCTAAATTAGATCTAGATTAATGTATCTGAAATCTAATTTTTATATTTTAAATATATTATCAAAAATACGTCGTTAATATATACTTTTTAATAATAAATTTTATAAAAATCTTAAATATAAAATAATTCATGTTTAATAATTATTAAAAATATTCACTTAAATAATCTATACAAATATAACAATATAATTAAAATCTCATTATCACAATCAATCAAACATGTTAAAAATAATGAATAATTAATAAATTATTTATAATAAATTCAAAAAATATAAGATTGTTTACTAAAAAAAAATTAGAATACAGATTTAATTTATAATTAAAAGATAAATGAACATATATATCCTAATCTATAGAAAAGGTATTAATCTTTACAATATTTCTGAAATTATAGTAACAATTTCATATAATCTAATATAAAATAACGGTATATTATTGTCTCTTATTTGTGATAATATAATTTAAATTATTTACGAAATAACATAAAATAAAATATATAACTCTAAAATATCGAAAGAAACTTGACAAAAAAATTACTAAAGCTTTAGCTAAAAAATTGATGATGATCAGTTGCTATTGGTGTGTTGAAAAGAGAAGAAAATAGGTGTTTATATAGGTGAGAAAAAGCTTAAGAAAAGGGAGAAAATGTGGATTGCAAGAGAAATATGAACGCTCGTTCTTTCCATACCGTGACCAGTTCCGAGAAGGTTGTGTCACGACACAATTATTTCTTCTCTTTGGCCCTCATTGAATCTTTTTATCCAATTTTTTTTTTATTGTTTTTCACCCTCACATTTAGATTTACATGTAAATTCTATATGTTTTATTATTATATTATTTTTAAGTTGAAAATGAGTGTCGGTTATAATTATTCAAATGTTTATTATTTTAATTAATTTGAATTAAAAATACTTAAAAAGTAATAAAATTTCGAAAATATAAATATATTAAAATAATGATAAATTTATAACGGTGACGGTGGTAGAAGTGTTCTTGACAGCGACCATTACAAAATCCATGGTTTATAGGAATGGATTGGATAGAGAAGAGAGATTGGCATGTAGATGGAGAGAGAAATAAAGAGGAGGGAGAGGCAAAAATATCTTGATTTGAAATAGTAGGATTGGAAGCAAATAAGGACAAAAGTTGTAAATTTACTTTAAAAAAGCTGTCGTAGAGGGAAAAATGAAAAAAATAAAATAAATAATAATAATATTAGTAGGTTTAATTAAAATAAATTTAGTAGTAATTATTTTAATATTTTAACAAATTACGTTTTACGCACCCAAAAAAATATACTTTTTTTTTCTTTTAAAATAAAAATAATTTCTTTTATTACATTCCCTTTCATATAATTCTTTTTTTTTTCTTTCTCTTAATTAAAGAATTATATTTTTCTCTTACAATTTTTAAATTCAAACATTTAAAATAAAATTTATATTATATATTTAAATAAATTAAAGATACACAAATATGAAATGAGATGATAAGAGAGACTAATAAGATAGAGAGTCACATAAATTGAGATTAAAGAAAAATGATGTATATAGAGAAGTGACAGAGCAAACTTTTTATTTATATTAATAATTTTAATAAAAATATAATTTTACTTTAAAAAAAATTAAGATTTTTTTAAAATTAAATTTAATAGATTAAATTTATGAAGCTTAAAAAGAATACCACTATTGAAGAATTATATGACTAATTTGACCCTAATTGTGTTGTTCATGCATCTTTCTTAAATATTTATAGTTTTTAACATTTTTTTTGTTTATAAATAACATGTTAGAGGCCTTAATGACGTAGAAACTTAAATTTTAATCTAAGTAAGAAGAAAACCTTAATCTAAGGGTTGAATTACTATGACCTACCTGTAGTTTTAATTAACCATGTTGCTCAAAACGCAGACATTTTGAGTAACAGAATAACACGTCATGTTAAATGCCAAAATAATTCTTCAAATAAGACAATAAAACTATCTTTATTTTGAAAAAAAAACTTTAAAATAACACTTTTAAAATTTATAATAATAAAAATAACATATAAATTAAAAAATATATAAATTAATATTATAACATATTATTTTATTGTTTTATAGTTTTTCTAAAAGAAAAAAAATCAATAACACTATTGGTTATGTGCTGGTTTAGACTTCTTAATCAATGGCACATAATTAATGCTATCTGATCATGATATACATTTTACATATATAACTACTGGAGATAAAATTAAGGAGTAATTTAAGGAGTGTTAACTTCTTAATTTAAAGAGTAAATCAAGAACCTTAAATTAAGGAGTTATCATCCTTAATTTAATCCTTAATTCAAAGAGTAAAATAAGGAATCCTTAATTCAATGAGTAAAACTAGGAATCATTAATTCAAGGAGTAAAATCCTTAAATTAAGGATGATAACTCCTTGATTTATTCTTTAATTTACTCATTGAATTAAGGTTATTGATTTACTCTTTAAATTAAGAAGTTAACACTCCTTAAATTACTCTTTAATTTTATCTCCAGTAATAAACTATTGAAGGCAAAATAGAGCTTACGTTTTATTTAATTGGCCATGGTGTCAAGATGTGATTGCGAGTATTCTTGCTTTGCTTTTGTTATTTGAGGTGGACAATTAAATGTGGCCTATATGGAAATTTTTTATTTTTCATTGCCACCACAAATCCTTGTTGGGCAATTTCTGCTTCTCTGTGTAATATTTTTTTTTAAAGCAAGTTATTGTACGGTAAACTTTGAGTAGGCTTTGGATTACTGTAACTTATATTTAGATGTATAAATTTAAATTGAGATTTATATTACAATATATTAATTTTAAAATTTTGTTTTATCGTATCTCATTTAATTTTAATGAAATGAGACGATAATAATTGAGATATATCACTTATTTTTAATAAGTTTAAATAAGATAATTAAGAATATAAAAACAATAAATATTATGAAACGTAATTATTGATAATATAAATTTAATTAAAAATGATACAATGTATATTTAAAATTAGATCTACTAAGATTACAATCTAAATATAATAAAATGAGATGCAACGATATTTGAACAAAATAAAATAATTTTGTACAATAAACCTATTAGACATACTAAATAAAACATGAAATAAGATGAGATAATTTATAATTTTATCATCATCGTTGTAAAACCCCATAATGTAATGATCGATCATGAGCAGCTTAAGCCTCGTCTTATAAACTTGGGATTGACTGAGTTCTATAATTGAACTGGAAAGGAATATAATGTCTGTGTTGCTTCAAGGTTGTTTTTTAAATTTTCTCCTATATGCTTATATATTATATTGCACCAAAAGGTTAGTTTAATTTATGTTTTTTTTTTTAAATCTATTGCTCTAGATTTAGTACCCGTTATATTCCATATATTATTAAAATATTTTAAATATTTTGGCATCTCAATCCAACAATTAATACCCTTTTGTCCATTTAGTGAAGTACATTGTTGGAAATACATTGTTGGAAATTTAATAAAAGGAACAAAGCAATGGCTAAAAAAGTATAATTGTTTTGAATAGAGACTTTCTTTGGCATCTGTGGTTGCATTGTTATCTAAGGAATGTCCAGGAGCTTGTTTGGTGAACTTCTAAGATGACTTTGTGCCTTCCTTGAATTCGAAAAGTAGAAGAGAAACAACATATTTTGGCCAACTTCCAGCGACTGAAATGGGAGTTTCCAGCATGTATTTTAAAGGTTCATAGTGTTAAAAAGTTTTTTAAGAAATCATCTCTTTTAAAAATTTAAGTTAGTGAGAGAATGATACACATTATTAATATATATCTATCACTTTCTCACAAGTGTTAGTTCAATACACCATGAAAATCAAATACTTGCAATTCAATAATTGAGGTTAGTGGTTTTGAATATATGACCTCTAATTCAAATACTATATTAGAAGTTATTAAGAAACAAACTTTTCAAAAAACTTAAAACTTTTACGAAAATAACTAATTATATTTTTATACATTTATCAATGCTTTTTGATTTACAAGATTATGAGCCTGGGTTGTGTGTTTGTTTGAATGGTTAGCATTTCTTTTCCCTTTACTTCTTTTTGAAGAATGACAGTAATAATTTATTTGGTGGTGGTGTCTTTCCTCTATCCCCATTCAACTTAAATGTAATTTATGTAAATATACTTTTTTTTTATTTTGCATTCTTATCTATGGTATTGTTAGTATATTAAAAAGAGTTTTACATTGATTAAAAAAAAGTATTATTGAAGTATTTATAATTAACATGAGACTTCCTTTCAATTGATTTTGAAATAGAAATCTTATGTATCAAAACTAGTATTTACATGTAGAAGGTCAGATTTTCTTTTCTACATCCTTGTTTGTACAAGGGTGATAAATGGAAGTTGGTACAAAATTTATTTAGTGTGAAGGTATTTGATGACCTTTTTTAATGCTTACTCTTAGACTGAACATTTATTATGTAAGGAGATATTCTTATATAGACATGATAACGATGACCAACTACTCAAGATAGCCAAGGTATGCATATTTCTAAAGAAAATGTTACAGTTATACTCATTGTACTCTATTGTTAAGGCACATTTTTGAGAAATGTCTCCTTTGAAATAATTGAATCAGAATGTTGAGTTTCTAACGTGATAAAATCATAATATGGCATGTTTTCATTGTGCTATTATTTGTGTTTTTTTCTGTAATTTGTCAACCATACATGATTTTGGCAAACAAGGATTGTAGAGACGCTAGCGTACGTAAGTTTTTAGGAGATTATGTAGGCGTGCTACAAGTAATTATATTATTGGAAGTAAAGTAAATAACCAAGCTATATATATATGTAGCTCTATGTAATCAGTTTGTTATTATTTGCGATAGTTAAATTTCTTCCTAAACCTTCTTCTCTCTTCTATTATCTTCTTCACAGAGTATGAAGTTTTTTAGGTTTTTATTCAATTTCTTCATCAACTATAGCATCTCCAATTGATTTCTTCAATGTCTATCATTCATCTTCATTAGTTTTTGTTGGAACAAGTATGTGAAAAACAATGTAAAAAAAATATTATTGATATACTGATATGAACTGTTTGGGTTGACTCACGGACTAGGTCACTCTTTTTAACACGTTTTGTGGCTCTGTCCAAATTTGTGCAAGCAAACACAACCTCGTCGTCCTCAGGATAAAACAACCTAGAATCTTTTTTCTGTCTCAGAGCTTCACTACATTGATGAAGTTCGGAATACTACACCTATCAAATATTTATATTGATCGAAAAACTTCAAAAACAATTTTCTATATTTTCCTTTGGTTTGCTACTAAGAGTAGTTTCTGAGATATTGAGTTGTTTTTTTAAAACTTAGGGCTATTTCCCTCTATTTATAGTTGAAAAATTATGTATAACGGTCACATAATTGTGAAAATAATGGTCATAAAATAACGGACACATAATTATGAAAATAACGATCACAAAATATAATTATGAAAATAATGGTCACCAAACATAATTATGAAAATAATGGTCACAAAACATAATTATGAAAGTAATGGTCATAAAAATAGCGGTCACATATTTGGGTGGATAAATAACGATCATGTCTGTTGGAAAGAATAGTTTTAATAATGAATTTTTTTATTTAAATTCATTTCTAACAATCCCTCATTTGAATTTTATATAAAAATAGTTTCATCGAGCAACCAATCAATTAAAAATATAAGATTGTACATAAGCAAAAGGTGTCTATCGACTTGAACCTTTGCATAGTGTTGATGCTTTAGAATATACTAGAATAACTCGTAGTTTTGAACTCTATCTCTAACAACATTACACACACAACCTTTCCAAGGTGTAGTTCGAAAATCCCATGCTTCACGGCCAAGAACGTGTATCCTAATATAGTGAATGCTCTAGTAAATTTTGCCTAAAATTTTCATAGGAAGCGGCCACACTTCTATATTCACATAGGTGAGTTTATCAAGAACACTCATGTAGCTATGTACTCCACTCCACATATAGTATATAACTCATTAAGTGTTTAATAATTAACTCATCCTACTATCGCTTTAGGATTTCATGCTTCTAATATTATAGAATAGGACTTCAAAATAGCATGATTCATCTCATATCACTTCATGACTTATTATTACCCATTGAACATATTTCTTGGGATCTTAAATCTATAAGTTGGGTAACCATAATGAGTGACTCTTCATTCTAAGGGCATTAGTCTCATTCCTTTCGAGGTTTAGAAAACCTCCTCTCTTGTTAATCCTTTCGTGAAAGGATTAGCCAAATTTTCATCTGAACGTACATGATCCACTCTTATAGTTCCTGTAGAGAGAAATTCTCTAACAATACTATGTATTTATCATCTCTTGCCGTTGTAATAATATTTCTAAATCTTTGCAATATCTCGATATTATCGTAGTGGATCAGGACAACTAGTATCAGTCTTCCCCATAAAATAATCTCAACTAACAGACTTCTTAACCAATTTGCTTCTTCACTAGCAGTAGCTAGTGCTATAATTTTAGACACCATCTTAGAATGAGCCAAAATTGTCTATTTAGACTTCCAAGAAACAACTCCACCATTAATGCTAAATTTATAGCTACTAGTTGCTTTGGAGTGTTCCAATCAACACCGTTGTATCCTTATAGAACAATGAGAAACTTCTTATAATGTAATCTAAGGTTCATAATTCTCTTAAGGTATCTCATGACCTTTTCAATAGCATTCCAATGCTCTATACTAGGTCTATTGTAAACCTACATAGTAGTCTCACAACATAAGCTATGTCTGGTCTAGTGTAGTCAGTAGCATAACGTAAGCTACCAATGATGCTCACATACTCAGTTTGTCTAACACAGTCTCCGGTATTCTTGAACATCTTTGAACTAAGATCATAAGAAGTACATGCAAGTTTGTAGTTAAAGTAATTATATTTTTTTAAGATATTCTCAATGTAAAGATATTGATATAGAAAAAGTCCTTTTTCAGACCTAGTAATCTTCATAACAAGGATTACATTCGCTTCTTTGAGGTCTTTCATATCAAGGTTAACACATAACAAAATTTTCACATTAACATGAATATTTGACCCACAAATAATCATGACGTCCACATATAAACATATAATAGTGCAAATGTCATTTTCTGATTTATAATAAATGCATTTGTCACTTTCATTCATTTTGAATTCATGTGGGATAACTAGATTATCAAATTTTTCATACCATTGCTTAGGTGCTTGTTTTAGACCATAAAGAGATTTATCTAGTTTACAAATTTTGTTTTTCTTGATCTGGGACAATAAAACCCTCAAGTTGGTTCATATAAATCTCTTCTTCTAAGTCACCATTTAAGAAGGTAGTCTAAACATCCATTTGGTACACTACTAAATCATGGATAACACCAAGAGAGAAAAGTACATGTATGGAAGTTATTCATATGACTGGTGAAAATATATTAAAGAAATCTACATTTTTTCTTTGTCTATTCTCTTTGGCTACAAGACGAGCTTTGTACTTTTCAATAGTACCATCGGGTTTTAATTTCTTTTTTAGTATCCATTTATATTCTATAGTTTTGTAACCAGAAGCTAAGTCAACTGAATTCCAAGTTCTATTATACTCAAGAGAGTCTATTTCATCATTTATGGCTTTTTCCCATAAGTTGGCATCTAAAGAAGATAAGGGTTCTTGAAAATTTTAGGGATCTTCCTCTAAGGCATAAACATAAAATCAAACCCAAAATCCTTAGAGGTTTAAGCTCGTTTACTTCTCCTAATTTCAATGTTTAATTCCACATTTTTTTCACTAGCTCTAGTTATGGGTAAATTACTAGAAGACGAGCACTCATTATTCTTCAATTTAAAAAGAAACCTATGTTCATAGAAATTGGCATAATTTGATTCTATAACTACATGATCATTTAAGTCAGAATTTATAAGATTTACTATTCACAGTATATCCTATGAACACACATTCATATGCTTTACTAACAAGTTTATTTCTTTTAGGATAAGGATCCTAACATAGACTAAACAACCTCAAGTTTTAAAATAAGTTAATAAAATTTCTTATTTTTCAAAATTTCATATGGTAAAATTTTATTAGTAGATTTAGGCACTCTATATAGCATATAACAAACAATTAATAAAATTTCTCACCATCAATGGGAAGCAGCACCAGAGTTTATTAAAATTATAATAATTGATTCAGTAGAATTTTATTTTTTTCTTTCAGTTTTGTCATTCATTTTAGGAGAATCAGGTGCAATTTTTTTTCATGTATGATTCCATGAGTTTTATAAAAAATATTGGAACATATTGGAACATATTCAGTACCTCTATCATTTTGAAACCTTTTTATTTTTCTGTTAAGTTGATTTTCAATTTGAGTCATAAATATTTTAAACATGTCAAACGCTTCACTTTTATGTTTCATTAGATATACATAAGTATAATGTGAACAATCATCAATAAATTTATAAAACAACGTTTTCCATTTCTTATTAAATTTCCATCAAGTTCACATATGTCAGAGTGTATTAAGTCTAAAGGTTCAAATTCCCTAATTACTGACTTATGTGAAGTTTTGGTTATTTTAGCTTTACTACAAAAGTCACATTTTTTTGAAATCATGCAAATTTAAACATGCCATCAGTGGTATACTCTTTCCCAACAAAAAATTTATTTTTAGTTATTGTAAATAAATCAACCCCTATAGTTTAAGTAAACACAGCTTTGTTAAGAAGATAGCTCGAAACTAAGTTCTTTCTCATATCTGAAGTATGCAGGATATTCTTCAAGATGATAGTCTTTCCAGAGGTAAACTTCAATTCTACCTTACTATTACCAACAACTTTAGTGAAGTGGGAGTCACCCAGTAGAACTTTCTTATCCTCAGACACAGAATAAGACTTGAACATTTCTTGATCATAGCAAACATGGCGAGAAGCACTAGTGTCCATCCACTACCCCTTAGATCTACCAAGAAAATTGATTTCAGATATCATAGCAATTAGTTGATCTTCAGTAAGGTTCGTCTGTGGGGCAAGATGATTCCTATTCCGGCAGTTCCTGGCCAAGTGGCCAAGTCTTTTACAACTATAACACATGAATGTGTTATGTCTTGGAGGAGTTGAGATCCATTCTGTGGAGGATAATTTATGTTTCTATTTTGGTTGTTATGGTTATTGTTTTGATTTTGAGTTTTCATGTTTCTTTCTTTAGGTTTCATAATTGTAGAAGAGGATTTCTTATTGAATCTATATTTTGAGACAACGAGTAGTTCATCTTTTTTATCTTGTTTTCGGGCTTCTCTTTTTATTCTTAGACGAGTTATAAGACTTTCTAAAGAAAATTCATTAGTTTTATGTCTAAGTGCATTATTAAAATCTTTCTATGTAGGGGTAATTTATCTATAATAAGAACAACTTGAAATTGTTCATCTAAAGCCATAACTTCAGAAGTTATTTCATGTGCTATCTTATGTAGTTCGTGTGATTGAGCCTCCATATATTTGCCATCAACCATTTGGTACTTCATGTATCTACTGACAACATACTTCTTTGTTCCAGCTTCCTCAGTGTCGTACTTCTTTTGAAGTGCATCCCAAATTTCCTTAGCAGACTTATTAGAGTTATAATAGACATACAAGTCATCATCAATTAATCCATTAAGAATAAATATTTTGCATAGAAAATCTTTTTCTATCTAGGTGTCTAAATCCTTTATTGTAGCTTTAGTAAAAGGATTAGGCAGTGTTGGTTTTTCAATAGTAAGAGTAGAAGTGACCTTTTTTATGGTTAAGAAAAATAACATTTTCTTGTCTCCATCTATTAAAGTGTAATCCCTCAAAATGGAATGGTTTATTGAGATCAGCAATTAACATTTCAGTAGACATGGCAGATAGAAAGCCTCTTAAAATTGTTGGAACAAGTATGTGAAAACAATGTAAGAACAATATTACCGATATTGTGCAAATTTATGCAAGCAAACATAGCCTCATCGTCCCCAAGATAAAACAACGTATAATATTTTTTCTGTCTCGGAGCTTTACTACATTGATGATGTTCGGAATGCTACACCTCTCAAATATTTATGTTTCTCGAAAAACTTCAAAATCAATTTTCTATATTTTTCTTTGGTTTGCTACCAAGAGTAGTTTTTGAGTTGTTGAGTTGTCTTTTAAAACTAAGGGCTATTGCCCTATTTAAAAATTATGTGTAACAAACACATAATTATGAAAATAACGATAATAAAATAATGGACACATAATTATAAAAATAACGATCATAAAATAACGGACATATAATTATGAAAATAACGGTCACAAAACATAATTATAAAAGTAACAATTATAAAAATAATGATCACATATTTGGGTAGATAAATAACGAACATGTCTGTTGGAAAGAATAGTTTTAATAATGAAATGTTTTTATTTAAATTCATTTATAATATTTTTCATTCTTTTTCTTTTTTTTTTCTTTATTGAGTTGTAAATCTTTAAGATTTTTAGTGAAAGTTCAAAAGAATTCAAGAAACAATGGAAGACAACACATATAGTTTTGGAAGAGGATATTCTATGATGAATAATTTAGGAGTGCAATCAGCACTTCTACCTCCATGAACATCATTTTTTTTTCCTATCCAACTCAATCTATCCAATTTCTTGATTTGGAAAGAGTAGTTATTATGTGTATGACGACGTGTATAATTTATCGCTTCTTAACTTTTACTGTAGTGTAATTTATTTAATTTTTATTGATTTTAGACTTTATTATTATTATTATTTAAATTTTATTATAAATTTTAAGAAAACGAATATCCAAAATTTTAGAAGTATGTTATCTAACTAATCTCAAATTTAAATTAAGATTTATTTAAAAGAAGATTTCTAAAAAAAATTGCACTCAGTTTGGACACAACTTAATATATATATATATATATATAAGAGGGTTGGAAGATTTATGTTGGAGAAGGGTGCTGCCAGCAGAGAACGAAACAAAAATAGAAGAGAAACGGACTGGACGCTGAAAAAAGAAGAAGGGAGAAACAACGGTATAGAAACAGAAAGAAAAAAAGAAGAAGAAAGAAAAGGGGAACGCTAGAACAGATTAATGTGAAAGAAGATTCTTTTTGCGATTCATTTTCTTTTCAATTCTTCTAAAAAAATTATGGTGAATTCGTTTATGTTAATTTAATTTTTAGCATGAACTAAATTTTCTTTATTCTAAGAAAAATATGTAATTTAATTATAAACTATGCCTAATTTTTTATATTAATTAAATATTTTTTTTATGTTTGTCTGATTTATTCTGAGTTTGTTACTTCTAATTAACTGGTCATTAATTAAATGATTTTAATATTATGATTTATTATTGAAAGAGGGAATTATAGGATATATATGTAATATTTTGGCATAAGTACATATAGAGATCGAAAAGCTTGTATGAATATGTGTAGTTTTAAAATCATTAGTCTTAATGATTTCTTGATTTATTAAATTGTATACTCTTGTATAAATTAATGAATAAAAAATTTGTTGAGATTCATGAATTGGAGTCATTTGCTACCTTTTCAGCTAAGTTATTTCTTTATCTCATCAGGTTTCAGCCTTGACAACCCAAAGAAAACCACAAAGTGCATAATATGTTGCAACTTCAAATATAACAATTCCATTGAATGAAGCAAGTCAACTATAGGTTCAATACATAAAAAATTGGAACTACAACTATTGTGATAATCCTATGATAAATTACTACCATCCAAGCATTCGAAATCATGAGAATTTTTCTTATGAAAACACAAAGAATGTGCTGCAACCTCATCTAGGGTTTGATAGTCAACCAAGCGAGAAGAAGATGTCACTTTAGAATTCCATGGTTTCCTTTGTTGAGAAGACCAAGGCAAGGTTTAAAAAGTGTAATTCACGGTTGGATAACATTGAGACTCATTATAGCAATATGGGAGCCATTATGCAAAATCTTGAAGTACAAATTGGACAACTAGCCACGACCATCAATTCCCAACAAGAGGAAATTTTTCTAGCAATACATAAGTGATTCTAAAGAAAAAATTCAAGACTATTACACTTAGGAGTGGAAAAGAAAATGAGAGAACTTGATCTCATGGTCATATACTAAACTAAAAGCGGTAGCAATCTCATAAATTGAATCAGAATATCTTGCCTTGGCCTCGAAATCAAATTGATATGTTCTTTGATGATTGAACTGGGTGTTAAGCAACAATATTCTCCACTGATTTATTGTTATAATATTAATGCCAAATACTCAACTCAAAATCTTGTTATGTATCACAGGACTAGGTAAATTGAATTTGATATTCATTTCATTAGAGAGCAAGTTCTAAGAAAACAATTGATAGTTGAGTATTAATTGTCCTACAAAACATCTCCTAGCTGATCTTTTAACAAAGCCTATAACTAGACAAAGGTTCATGGAGATAAGCAGCAAACTAATGGAGTGCCAGCCACTTAAACTTAAGGGGGAGTATCTCAAGGATTTTACGAAGACTAGCATAAGTTGTTAAGAGGTTAGGTAGGTGTGCAACATGCAATTATAGTATTGAAAGAAAGATAACTAACAAAGCTATATATATGCAAGCAGTTTGTTATTATCAATGATAGTTAGCTTTCTTCCTAAACTTTCTTCTCTCTTCTATTCTCTTTCTTCGTTCAATTGTAACGAGAACAATTTTGAGAAATTATAAAAAATATAAATCATTAAAACTTATAACAATAAAAATAATATCCTAATAACATTGATAAGAGGTACAATTGAATGGAACTAAATGGTTGTTAATTAGATAGAGTTCAAAATAAAATTATATATCAGATTTTTTTTAATTATAAAAATATATGAGTTTGATATAAGAGGTATTATTTTTATTGTTACAAATTTTATGGGTTACAAAACTTTAAAGGTGATATTTTTATTACTTTTCAACAGTTTTCTGAACATGTCTTCCAAAGAATCGGAAGAAGATGAGATATTTTTGCATGTCTTTACATAAAGCTTTGGAACGATTCACTTCTTAGGTACTTTATAACTTATTAATAGAGATTTTGTCTTGTTACTCTAACTCTAGTGATCTTAAGATTAGTGGCCTTTTCTAGTTTGTTTTTTGTTTTTTTTTCTTTTAATCCATGAGACTTTTTTATTATATCTTATCTTCCTTGTGCATGAACATTATTGTTAGATTCTTATTAGGTTCATGTTGATGGCTGTTTGCCCAAGAGATTTTGCTATGGATATTTAAGTGTTAAGTTTGTTTCAAGTAGTGAAGAACTTTTATTTACTGTGAAAAAAGGGGAAAATAACAATAACAACAATAATAATATGGTCAATTATAAATATTTTTCTTCAGTTTTTCTGAAACATCAAAAACACTATGTAAGTGTTAAAAATAACAAATACATCCTTTCTTATTACTATTTTTTAATTTTTTAATAAATATCTGTAATAAAATTAATACAAAATATGAAATGAAAGGGAACATATTATAATAAAATAATATTAAAAATATGTAATTATTTATTTTCTAAAGTTAAATAATATTTTTATAATTTTGAAATATTTAGAGAGATTTTGTAATAATTTTCCAATAATAGTAGTAAGTAAAGCTTGAGGATGTCAAACATATCATATTCCTATAATTGCCCATCTAGCTTTTTTTTTATTTTTATTTTTAAAGAAAATTGCCTATCTAGCTAAACGATCAAATACATTGCTTTTAGCTCCAAAAAATTGATATCGATCTTCACTAACTCTTTTTTTTTCGTCCTTTTATATACCAATTTTTTTAAATATTTCAATTTTTTAAACTTAAAAATTGGTAAAGGCACACCTTTGTCCTCAGCCTGATTCAGGAACGAACAATCTTACTCAAATATATAACCAATATTTTAATGATATTTTCATTAAATAAAATATATATATTTACATTAAATAAAATATATATATTTACATTTATATTAACAAACTAATATATTAATATATTTTTTATTTAAAAAATATATAATAATAATTAAATTAAAAAAAATTATAGGAAAGTAATTTTATTTGTATAAAAATATTTATTATTTTATGTATTTTCATTTTCTTTTTTCATTTCAATTAGTAGCTCATATTTTCTTAATAATTATCGTCAACTTCTTCTGTCATTATTGTTAGATATTATTGTTATAAAGCTCCTTAATTTAAGTAGCAAATTAAGGAGCAAAACATGGAACAAAACGAGGTAAACGTGGAAGCAAAACATGGAACAAAGCAACCGAGTAAAACATGGAGCTTAATTCTAGGAGGCGATTGGGAACCATTAATTTAAGGAGTAATTCAAGAGTGAATTTTCACGTAAATAGGTGTGTAATTGTAATGAATTAACCATCCAAAGTGTTCATTCCAATTGAGAGAAAAGCTTAGAGAGAAAAGCTTTTGTGAGAGAAAATTGAGAGTAATTTTCTTGGGTGTAATTGGGTTGTGAGTTGTGAGTGTTGTAAACAGCTTGTGTAATTTCTAAGCTTCATTAAAAGATGCAGTGGTCAGGAGACGTAAGCAAGATTGGCCGAACTCAGATTATCAAATTTTGTGTTATTTTTCTATCCTTGCTTTATCATAAATCGGCTTACTCGGGAATTTGCGTTATTTCCCGACAAGTATCGAGCTTTATTGGTAGTGATTTACGTCAATTTTACGCAAGAAATAGTCGAGAAACGATCGAGGAGGAAGTCGGATTTTAGTGGGACAGATAGCCGCGAGATGAAGGAAGGGTGAAACTCGAGAAATTTGATGGCATAGATTCGGGTTTTGGAAAATGCGAGATAGAGGATTATACGTATCAAAGAAATCTATATCAACCTCTCGGGGAAGAAGCCGGAGGCTATGAAGGAAGAAGATTGGAATCTTGCAGACAGCCAGCCGCCGGAGTTATTCGATTGACGTTATCTAATAATGTTGCTTTCAACGTAGCAAAGGAAAAGACCACGGCAGTCTTATGGCGGCTCTACTCGATATGTATGAGAAGCCGTCGGCCTGAACAAAGTGCACTTGATGAGGCGCTTGTTCAATTCGGTGCGGATGACGGAAGGCGCATCGGTAGCTCAACATCTCAATGATACTCGGCACGATTACAACCCGGTTGAGTTCGGTGGAAGTGGTCGATGAAGAAGTACGAGCATTGATACTTTTGTCTTCTACACGAGAAATTTGGAGATGCTCTTGTCACAGTTTGTAGGTAGCTCGTCGGGAAGCGATAAGTTGAAATTTGACGATGTTCGTGATTTGGTTCTCGGTGAAGAGATCCGACGTAGAGACAATGAATCGTCGACCTCTTGAGTTTGCATACGAGTCGAGGAAGAAATTCAACCAAAGGAAATGGACGTGGTAGAGCCCGACTACGAGGTAGATCGAAAAGGACGGGAGGAGGTCGAATCTAGGAATCTAATAATTCCCGTAGCTCGAAGACTATCGAGTGTTGGAATTGTGGAAGAAGCAAGACCTTCTGAAAATCGGTGCGAGAATGCACCGAAGGACGAACAAGTGAAGGCGAGAGACAAATGTTACTTCCACTTTCGGGGAGGAGATGATGCATTGATATGCTTTCTTTGGAGAGCAAGGGAAGAATCTTGGGTGCTAGACTCTGGAGCATCGTTCCGTACTTCCACAGAGAAAGAATTCTTCGAGAAATATGTCCCAGGAAACCTTGGAAAGGTATATCTTGGTGATGATCAACCATGTGCTATTATTGGCAAAGGTGTAGTGAAGATTAAGTTAAACGGATCTGTTTGGGAGGCGAAGGATGTCGAGCGTATTCCCGACCTCGGAAGGAACTTAATCTCGGTGGGGCGTTGGCTAGTAGAAGGCTCTGGCTACGATCTTCCGTGGTGATGATTGGAAGATTTCAAAGGGTGCGATAGCCGGTTGCTCGAGGCGAAGAAAGTGGCCACTTCTTTACATGACGGAAGCACGTTGTTCGATCACAATTGTAGCGAGCAATGAAACACCAAACTGTGGCACAGAGATTAGGCCACATGTGAGTGAGAAGGGATGAAGATTATGCACTCAAAGGAAAACTTCCGGTACGATCTGTAGAGATGGACGTGTGCGAAGATTGTATACTTGGAAAGCAAAAGAGAGTCGGCTTTCGAGACAAGTGGTAGAACCCCGAAAGAAGGAAAAGCTAGAGCTTATTCACTCGGATGTTTTGGGGACCAACAACCGTCTCATCCATTGGTGGGAAACAATACTTCGTGACTTTCATCGATGATCATTCTCGGAAGGTATGGGTTTACTTTCTAAAGCATAAGTCTGAAGCAGTTGAGGCTTTCAGAAGATGGCAAGGTATGGGGGAAAATGAGGCGGGTTTGAAGATCAAAAGCTCGAGATCAGATAATGGTGGTGAATATGAAGACACGGATTCAAAAATTTTTGCTATGAGCGTGGGATTAGAATGGAAAGAAGCGTGCCGGGGCACGCCTCGGCCACAATGGTGTAGGCGGCGTATGAACCCGAACGTTGACGAAAGAGCCGGGAAAGCATTCGTATACGGTCAGTCTAGAAGCCGGTTACGGGCGAGGAAGCGATCACACGGCGGCTTACTTGATCAGCCGAGGCCCATCTGTTCCATTGGAGCGTAGAATACCGGAGAGAGGTATGGAGCGAAAAGAGGTGAAACTATCACATCTAAAAGTTTTTAATTTGTGTAGCATTTGTGCATATCGATGATCAAGGTAGGAATAAGCTTGATCCCAAATCCAAGAAATGCACGTTCATCGGCTATGGTGAGGATGAGTTTGGCTACCGCATTTGGGATGACGAAAAGAAAGAAAGTTATCGTGGCAGAGATGTGATTTTCAACGAAAGAGGTGATGTATAAGGACATGCGTAAAATAGACGCCTTGCCTCGGAGCGAGAATGAGTCGGTATTTGCGAGATCTGAGATGATGTCCCAGATACTTCTGACAAAACCAATTGTAATAAGTCCTCGACGGAGGAACTTGTTGGACAAAGCGTACACGACATTCGAAGCCACCTGCACAACCTCTTTACTCCAGGCTCCTGTATTGAGAAGGTCTTCGACCTCGTATGTGCCTAACGGGAGATACGCATGAACTATATGTTCTGGTGATGGAGGGAGCACTGAGATGCTATGATGAAGCTTGTGGGACTCGAGATTCCAACAAGTGGGAGCTTGCTATGAAAGAAGAAATGAAATCTCTCATCTCGACCGGACATGGGAACTAGTGAGTTACCTATGGGAAAGAAGGCAACTTCCTGACAAATGGGTGTCTTACCGGGTGAAGAGGGCGTGATGGTTCCCGAGAGATACAAAGCCCGCCTAGTTGTCGAAAGGCTTTCAACGAGAAGGAAGGAGTTGACTACACGACATTTTTGCTCCGTTGTGAAGCTTTAATACTATCGAGATCGGTATTGAGCATTGTAGCCATCGAAGATCTTCATCTTGGAACAGTTGGATGTGAAGGCTTGCATTCCTTATGGAGATTTAGATGAAGAGATATACATGTACCCGGCCGAGGAAGGTTTCTCGAGAAAGAGGGAAGAAGAACATGGTGTGCGAGACTTAAGAAAGAGTTTGTATGGCCTCGAGCAAGCTCCGAGACAATGGTACGAGAAAGTTTGATAGCTTTATGCACGAGGAAGGTTTCCCGAAGTGCAATGCTTGACCATTGTTGCTACTTAAAGAGATATAGGTCAGTTATATCATTTTACTACTTTATGTTGATGATATGTTAGTAGGATTCGGATATGGATGATATCGGAAGATTGAAGCATCGATTGTCAAAGGAGTTTGACATGAAAGACTTAGGGTCCAACAAAAGGATTCTTGGAATGCAAATCACAAGAAATAAGAAGAAAGGATCCTTGCGGTTATCTCGGGCGAGTACATCAATCGTGTTTTGCATAGATTCAACATGAGCGATGCCAAGCCGGTTAGCACACGCGCTACAGTCATTTTCGCCTATCCCGAGGATCGGTCCCTCAGACGGAGGAAGAGAGAGAATTCATGGCTAAGGTTCGTATGCCTCGGCCATTGGAAGTTTGATGTACGCATGATAGTCTGTACAAGACCGGACATTGGCCGTACGGTGGGAGTTGTTAGCGGTTATGTCAAATCCGGGGGAAAACTCATTTGGGAAGCGATCGAGTGGATTTTGAGGGTATCTGCGAGGCACGTGAGAAAGTGTTTGTACTTTAGTAAAGGAGAGTTAAAAGTACAAGGATACGTAGATGCGAGACTTTGGAGGTGAAGTTGATCAGAAGAAGCACCAGTTATATATTTCTTGTTGGAACTTCTGGTTGGTAGTTGGATGTCACAAATACGAGAAAATTGTCACTCATCCCTTCTGGTGAGTATGTAGCGATGCTTGAAGCTAGTAAAGAGATGATATGGCTTGAGTTTGTTAGCGAGTTGGGATTCAAACAAGAAAGAATGTTACTGCGTAGTGATAGTCAAAGTCTGCAATACACTTGGCAAAGAATTCGGCATTTCATTCTAGAATAAAAACATATTGGACTTCGTTATCACTTCCTTCGGATCTCTATTAGAAGATGATGTGTTAATATCTTGGAGAAGATTGAGGAGCAAAAATCCGGCGGATATGTTAACAAAGGTGGTGATTATTGACAAGCGAAGTTGTGCTCGACTTCGGGTTCAGTCTAGAATAACAAAGACTAGAAAAGCTGGCTGCATTGATCGAGGTGTGAAGGCATGATTGAAATCGGTCTTCAAGTGGGAGATTGTTAGATATTATTGTTATAAAGCTCCTTAATTTAAGTAGCAAATTAAGGAGCAAAACATGGAACAAAACAAGGAGTAAAACATGGAGCAAAACATGGAACAAAACAAGGAGTAAAACATGGAGCTTAATTCTAGGAGCAATTCAAGGAACCATTAATTTAAGGAGTAATTCAAGGAGTGAATTTTCCTGTAAATAGATGTGTAATTGTAATGAATTAACCATCCAAAGTGTTCATTCCAATTGAGAGAAAAGCTTAGAGAGAAAAGCTTTTGTGAGAGAAAATTGAGAGTAATTTTCTTGGGTGTAATTGGATTGTGAGTTGTAGTGTTGTAAACACCTTGTGTAATTTCTCCCACTTTCGGTAAAAGATCTGCGGGTGGGAGGCGTAAGCAAGATTGGCGAACTCCGTTATCCAAATTTTGTGTTATTTTTCTATCCTTGCTTTATCATAAATCTGGCTTATCGGGAATTTGCGTTATTTCCCAACAATTATTTCGTTCTTATCCTTGATATCATTTTATTCTTTTATCAATCAACCAACTTTCAGTATTTGTTATAAAACAATACAAATCTATATTTTTTATCGATTATGTAATTAGGTCACCACTAATTTATTTGTAGTACTTATCTCTAATCTTGATTGTCTCTGCTACCAGTTCATTTTCTTTTAGGTCACCGAGTGCTTCATTATTTCGACTATTTTATATTCGATCAAAGTAGTTTTGATCGAACATAAGGTGATCAAAAATGGGAAAAAAATGATCAAGAAGATTGGAAGAAATGAGGTGATGACAATCGTGATTATTGGTAGAGATGATATCTCAAATGAGTTAGTGGTTATTTAATTTCAATTTCTATAAAAATTATATTTTTGGATTTTTTTTGCAACAAACAATTAAAGATGATTAATGGACAAAAGAATTGGGTGATGTCGGGGATAGAACAAATAGTATGATAGATGTGAACATGTTTTATAAGATAGATATGGTTGTTTTTGTAATAAAATAAATAAAAAAATACAAGAAAATATATAAAATAATAAATATTTTTATAAAAATAAAATTACACTACTATAAATATTAAATAAGGTTTTTTTCTCAAAATTATTTAAACCATTATTACTAGTATACTAATTTAATAACACAGAGAAATTACTAATATGGTAATTTAATAAAGATATTGATAAATTAACGACCTATAAAAACTATAGGTTTTAAGCTCAAATCATATAGGACTACGTACTTTTAGGAAAGTTAAAATCCATGAAATATATAAAGTTTTTCTTTGGAGATTTATAAATAGTGTGTTACCTGTAAAGGCTACTCTTATTAAGTCAAACCCCAACTTAGATGCTCTTTGTATCTTTTGTGGAGTTGAAAATGAAAGTATTCAAGATATCTTTCAAAGGTATACCTTTTTACATGCCTTATGGAATGCTTGAAAATGGGAAGTGAAACTCTTCTTTTTAAGGATTTAGATTTGCAAACCTTCTGCTTTATTTTCTTAAACCCCTCTCTAAGCCTTATACTTAACAATGAGGGCTAGTTTGACTTTACTTTAACTATTACACTCACTGTGTAATGCTTTGGAGATGGAGAAATATGTTATATTCATAAATAAACATTCTAAGAGTTCCATTTGGTTAGCAATTATCTTCTTTGAACTCAAATCATATGGTAAGGTACTTGTACAAAATGATAGATATCATCGTTCTGAATGTTACAATATGATGCACTTGAAATGTTGGATTCCTCCCCCTTTTGGTACCATCAAATTCAATTGTGATACTTTGTTTATTAATGATTGTGTGTTTGTGAGCATGTCAAATACTATTGGCATTTGGTTGAAAATCATGCAAAGTTTTTAACTAAAGAAGGAGAAGTGTGTTGTTTGCTTGGTAATTGGTCTTGCCAATGCTCTAGTTGAAGAAAGAGAATCGCATGATATTTAGTTGGTGATTGGTCTTGCTAATACTCTATGTTTTAAGAATGTATTATGGAAAATAACTGTAATAATATTATTAATTGCATTAATATAAAACCTAATGATGTCTCGTGGTTTGTTAAATAGTATTTGGAGGAAAAAATTTCAATACCTCACAAATTCAACAGTTTTATTCTGCAATAGATTCCAAGATTTTGATAGGGTCTCTTCACGAAGATAAGGAAGAATCTACTTTTTAGATCAAATTCATGCTTTTATTTATAAAAATATCCTTAAAGAGGCTAAAAATTTATAATTATCTTATTAATGAAATAATTGCTTTTATAAAAAAAAACATATAAAGAACTATATAAGTAACGAAGTATCATACATTGTCATTGACAGTCCATGGATCCGGTAGAAGCAAGGTGGGTCTTGGACTAGACAAGAGGAGGCCCACTTATGTCCTTAAATGTTTACATGATTCTTATTGAATGTCTAGGATAAATAAGATTTCCATTTTTTTATCGAAATGGATATTCAACGGTTGTTCACTTTATTTCTTTTCAAATCACCATTTTAAAGGTGATTTAAATCACACCAAATAATTTTGATTAAAAAAAATAAAAGATCTCATGTTCTTTTTTCTTCTCTCTTTTTTCCTAACAACACATCCATCATATTTTTATGACGCTAGCTCTTGCATAATTGCATTAAATATTTAAATTGTCCAAGGATTTGGCAATTCTTCCTTTCTTATTTCGAATACGACGAATAAGTGATAGTAGAAAGAGTAATACTAGATGCTATATATACTGCTTAGTAAAAAAAAAAAAAACAATAGGCATGATTTTGACACAGCAACAACCATGGATAATACCAATCTTGAAGAGCCTATGAACTTGAATCGACTGCAAATTTGAACAAATGAATCTACTTTATATAAATATTTATATCTTAGGTACTACACTAAATGTGTGATTATAATTAAAAATAATAATAAACTTGGTTGTTATTTAAAGTATGTAATATATTATTTGATGAATGTAAGGATTATTAAGATAATAACACATCAATCTCGAGTAAACTAGTAGAGATTCATTTAATCTCTATAAAAAATACGGTTTGTAACGAAGGAGGAGGATAGACTTAGCCTTTACTTCGATAATAAGAGTTATCTTTGTAAAATTATAAGAGCAAACCAAATTTATATTATTTTTGGTATTAAATTCATAATCTAAAACTTTCATTCATCTAAGAATTATTATTTGAAATATGCCCTTTCACAAATATAAAGTCATTCACGATGATAAACAAATAAGAAGAGATCCCGACAAAAGTATCTTTATCACTTTCCTCAAACAAATCAGGCCAATCTACCCATCTGAATAGTGCCAAATCAACGGTAGAGTACCTATGTTTTGGCCTCATATGCACAAAAAGAGTTTATTCAGAAAGAAGATTTATGTCCTTGATCACTCAACAATTCCAAGAAGATCTTTCTATCACTACTATAAAATGTGGCATTTAAGTCGATATATAAAGTTGATTTTTGGAAAAAACTGACTTATAATGAATTTAAAGTCGGTTCGGTGTAGAACCAACGCTACACATAGCATCGGTGTAGAACCAACACTACACATAGCATTGGTTCGACACGTCAACCAACGCTAACACACGTGGATTTTTCCTTTTCTCTTCTTTCTTCCCCATCAGAAACAATTTTTAATTTGCAACGTTATAAACAACACCCAAAAACCTAAAATCAAGTTTCACTTCCTCCACTCTTTCTCATTTTTCGGCCACCTATGACAACCAATTCTAGCACCATTTAGTGGGTTTTCTTACTCTCTAAATTATCTTCTAGATTCTCTATTTCTTTAGCGAAAGACTCAAATATTTTATACCCATTTTCTCACTTACAAAACACTCTTTTTTTCTTCATTTCTTTCATTTTGTCACTTCATTTACTCTTGTAAGTATTTCTATTAATCCTACGCATTTATTATTTACTTTATGTTATTTTTTATATATTAATTATATAAATTTTTGTATTATGTATGTTATTATTTTTATTATGTAGATTCTGTATAAGTATTTCGTAATAAAATAAATTTATATATATATATATATATATGATTGTGATTTAAGGTTGGTGTTTAATTTATTTGTTTATGTTAAAATGAAATGAGAAAGACATGATTTAACAATATGATGCTTATTAAAATATCTTTGATTTAAAGTAGTATAGTTATTTAAAAAAATCTTAATAATCACAAAATTGTTATATAAATTTATATGTCATTGAATACAGGTTTTTAAGTAGAAAAAATGAGTAAAATATGTATAAAAAAAATTAAAGTTGATTCACACGTTGAAACGACTTTAAATTTTAAGTTTTTTCATTTAAAGTCAATTAAAACTATACTTTAATGCCCATTTTTATAGTAGTGTGTATAGGCTTTAATGGAGAAGTAAATCAAGAAAAATGGTTAGTAAAAAAAATTAACCTAGAAGATGTTAATCCTATTGAAAATGCTTTGACCATGTCCAATGTATATATTGAAGTCTATAGTGGAGCCTTGAAAGAATTCTTCCATACCTAAAACCAAATATTAAATGAAGTCCAATCCATACACCAATACTTCTAAAATAAACATGAGACCTTAAAAATAAAAATAAAACAATAAGAACTCAAAAAATTAAACCATAGTCATCACTTGATTTTTCCATGATGATCCTAATGACAAGCAAAAAAGAATTAGAAGATGTTTGATACATAAAAACTTAATAGTTAAATTTTTTGTTTATAAAGAGTTAGCAAGTGCACAAATCACTTGTAATAAGTGATAAGTATACTCTCAAGATCGACTCTCAAGGAATTACAGTGGTTTTAAAAAATTAATCTATTTTCTAATATATTTAAGAAAAGAAACAAATCCTAAATACTCTAACATTTTTTTTGTATGCGAACAGAATCATAAAGTTTAAATTAAATTATATATAATAAAAGTACGTTAATTAAAGCAATAAATTAAAGATAGTTAAACTTGGGATAATAGATGTATAAAAGAATTTTTGCAAGCATAACCCTTCATGGATAGAATGAATTAAATAATTCAAATAGCAAGTTATATTTATTAATTTTTCCTTTTCTTTTTAAATATGTAAACTCCCATGGTTATGATAAATACAAATAATTCTCAATTAATCAATGACTTCTTAAGTCGAGCTTTAAATTGATTAATTGGAAAACTTGGAAAAAATATATAAATTAAAGTTCTTAGTTAACTAATAACTTCATTGGTTAGGTTTGAAATTAATTAATTGATAAACTTAAATTAAGTATATTCTTTTAATTATAAATCAAGATTTGGTCTATCATTAATTTATAATATTTTTTAACCATTTCATTTAATCAAAAAAATTTCGATAAGGCTTGAAATTGATAAATGAAATTAAACTAAAATCTTATTCACTTATGTACAATTAAATAAATATGGTTCTTTTAATAGCTAGTTCTAAAATATTTTCTATAATCATAAATCAAGATTTATTCCATCATTAATTAATAATTAAATATTTTTAAAATATGAACAAGGAATTAAAAAAAAACTCATATTTAATTAAATTATAAAAATGCTCTTCCCATCATTGGAAGCAAAAACTACTAAAACCACATGTTATAGATTTAGACAAAATTAACAAAAGTTAATTCAACAATAAAAGATATTAGATTACAAAAAGAAATAAAAGATATAACAATAAAATTATCACTTCTTAGTAGAAATGATTCCATATCTCTAAATGGGTTGTCACTATCTTCTTTAAATTCTTGAATCATCTTTACATTTAGAGGATTTTCTATCTGCATCTGTACATTGTACTGGAACAACTAACCTACATTCTACACTAACTCTAAAAACTAAAAACGGTTGTTGAAAAGTTGTAATATGAAAGATTACAAAACCTAGCATATGATGTGATTATTTATAGTTGAGGTAGGTATTTTGGTGGAGATAAGATTAGTATAACAAATGTCAAAAGGATATGATAATCTGTGATGCGAATAAGCTGCAAAATATATCCATTTCCTTTATAAGTTAATCCATATGTCTTATTCTTTTTATTCTTTTTATTCTTTTAGGGTGCAAATTTAGTGCTTCAAGTTTGATTCTTCATGTGTAGATCAAGCTATATAGTTGAAGCTAAAAATACTAGAAATACAACAAAATAATATTTGTGATTTTGAACATATAAATTTATATGATATAAACATGCTATAATAAAACCTATTTATTACATTTAAGTGTGATAAATCTCAAAATATTAGTGCTTTTCAAGCACCATCGATGCTTAAAGACATGTCTGAGAATCGATGGCTAAAGTTGCAAAAGACAAACACCATAAAAATTAGAGATAATCAATAAAGAAAGAAAAATAACCTATTGATGATCTTTCCCAACCTAGATGAAAATCTAAACCATCATCCCTTTTGATATATGGGAAGAATCAAGAAAAGAAATCTAAATTCTTTTTAGAAAAGCTATACTCCTCATCCTACTTAGCCAACAAAACATACTGGATGGGAAATTAAGTTAAAGATGATTATGAGAACCTATCATTGCCAAATCCATCCACATTTATCATCTTAATTACCTCTTAAATAAACCACCTAAAGTTGTAAAATATGCTTATCCCCTACAAAATTATCTCATAGAAGAAAAATAAGGCTTAATCCTTACCAAATGGAACCAGTGGGAGCCACCCGTATTCAAAGTTTGTATGAATATTCAACAACTCGTTCTGAGTAACATCAACAATAAGAGCAAGAACACCAGTAAGAAGAAGACTAAGTTGTTCTTGGAGAATATAAATTGGTACTTCCACATTCCACATACCAAAACAAATTTTGAAATATGGATAAGATTGATTTTGAACTAATAACTCATTATCTAGAGAGGATAGCTACATAAAAAGACGAAAAAACTCTGAGTGATCCCGATTTAACTCTAAGAGAAGTTACTAAAAGATTATAGTGGTATTTATAAGATCACTTAGAATATGGGCATTACAACTACCCACATATTATAAGCACATTATATAACAAGATGAACAATGTATAGTAATATTATAAAGCCATATAAACAAGATCGTTATTGGAGTTGAAGTCCTGAAATCCCAAAAATCTAGAAAAGGAATTTCTTCAAAAACAATATTGTAATGTCTCAAAATTAAAAATATATATATAAGACAATAACAATTCTTCTTCATCTTCAACAAAAATACAAAAAAAAAAATCAAAAAGATATCTATCCTCAATATACCACAACCTATCAATGAATTGGTCAAAAAAAACTCAAAATAGAAAACATTGACATCACACATGTCAGCCTAACTATTCTATATAATCTTGCTAAAAAACATTTGTAGAAAATATCTCCAAAATTTTGGATGTGATGACACTATTAAATGTCATTTTTTTCCAAAGGAGTCCAAAAAAGTCTATAAAATACAAAAAAAGTCATCAAGTTGGAATCCTTGTAAAGAAAAGTGGTACTTATTTATTTAAAGAAGAAAAAAACCAAAACTTTCTAGAGACAAGTGCTTCACTTGTGGAAAAAGAAGGACATTCACTTATAAAATGTCCAAATAAAGAAAGGAAAGAAAAACCTCCCTCAATAACTCATCATTTCATATAAGGTTTAGAATTTGAAAAATAGTGGTTTCATTTAATTATTTAATTATATGAAACAATACTTAAACTTGACTTCCTAGGATACTCAAAATCGAAAGAATCACAGAGTTTAGGTTTTGATTCTAGCACAAAAGAATCTGTTAACTAGGTAGTCTAAACACCAATCAATGACCAAGTAAATAATGTTATCACTAAAAAGAATCATTTCAACCATATCTTTAAATAATGATAGCTACATCTCAAGTTCAACCCATAAAAATGATAGCATTAGTAGATACAAGAGCATCAATATCACTCATTCATAGTAAAAACCTAGCAAGAAGCCAATAAATTCTAACAAAAGCTTCATTCATAACAACCAATAGAAAAATCTTTTATAGCCTTGCGTATTCCAAACTCATTAAAGTTTTTTTATTTGACTTATTATCACAAAGACACTACTTTTACATATATGATGAATTAGGAAATGATGCTATCTTAGGATTTGATTTCCTAATACTTTGGTCTCTATTTTCTTTTTTATGTGATGGATTTTTTATACCAAACATAAAATTTCTACCCCAAGAGAATCTTTTTGGGGTGATTGGAAACCAATAATTTTTTTAAAAGAAAATTCCTTTCTACCCCAATGTTGTTCTGGTGTCTCAAATCATTTTTGGGAAATAGAAAAATACTTTGTGTCTCTTCCATATAAGGAAGGATATAAAATTCCTTAGCAAACATCATCCCATCTAGGAATGCCTCATGATGAAGAATTAGGTAAAGAAAAATTATAAGGATCCCTTGATCTGGGACTAATTAGATCATCCAAGTCTTAATGAGCAAGCCCATATTTTTATGTAAATAAGTATTCTAAACAAATCAAGGGAAAGAAAAGGCTAGTGGTGGACTTTCTAAAGCTTAACAAATATCTGAGAGATATTCGATATCTTATCCCTTGAAGAGATCATCTTTTAAAAAAGATGAGTAAGGGTAAATTATTCTCAAAATTTGATACGAAGTTAGGATTTTAGAAACATGGAATTACTCCTGAACGTATACATATAATAGCCTTCATAATTCCATATGGACACTATGAATGGAATGATTTCCTTTTTGGACTAAAAATGCATCGTTAGAATTTGACCATATAATGGATGAAGTACATGTACCGTTATTCTCAAATTGTCTTATCTATATGGATGTTTTATGTTTGTCTTATAAGTAATTCCAATTTTTCAAAATCTTGACTTCATATCAAATTTTGAGAATACTTTAGTCATACTTATCTTTTTCAAAATTGGTCACTTGTAGGGATGGGATATCATATATCTCTTAAATATTTGTAGAGCTTTTGGAAGTCTATCATTAGCCTTTTCTTTCCTCTTATTTGTTCACAACACTTATTTATATAAAACATTGGGCTTCCTACTAAGACTTGGATGAGCTTGTATTTCTTCCTTTTCTTCTTTGTACAATTCTTCATCATAAGGTATTCCTAGATGAGATGCTATTTAATAAGGAATTTATCCATAATTTCTTACATGGACGAGACACAAAGTATTATTCCCTTGCCTATAACTTATTCTTCAATTTTATTAATGATAATTGCTATGTTCTTGACATTTTTGTTTAATTTTAGTTAAATAAATTAATATTTACCTTTTTTGTGTTAAGAAATACATTTTTAATAAAATTAAACAATTTGAATCGAAAATCGTACTTATTTTCCAATTAATGTCCACAAATATAATTTCAAATAATAGAGTTCTTAATTACAATTTATAAAATTTGAATATGTAATTTAAATTAAATTTGGGCTTAATTGCAATTATTAAAAGGTTGAAAATTTAATTTAAATTTTGAAAAAGGGTTTAACTGTAATTAAAGAAAGTTTGAAAATGTAATTAGATTAAATTTGTGGGCCAAAATGCAATTAATTAAAGTTTAATTTTCTGCACAGGTGAGAAGAATCCACGCGTTAATCTGCACGCGTGAAACGTGGACCGTTCGATCAAAGAAGAAACAGCTGAGATTCGCGCGTCCTTATCACACCCGACCAAAGAGAGTGGGTGTAGGTCTTTATTTTTCACGCGGCTCGGCACCAGTAGGGCCCACCTGCCGCGCAGGCTGGCGTGCAGGGTGGGATCCGCATGTCTGTTACGCGTCTGCCAAAGGTTGTGATTTCGTGCGGCTGAACCACGTGCAATCGTTCCCTCCAATCATTTAAAGTATGCCACGTGTCCAACGTTCCCCTTGCACGAATCAAGAGCGGACGCATGGTACGTTTCGGGGAATGCAAAAGTGCAGAATCTCGCACCCGTTCCAACCGCTGTCCCCTACGTTTCGCGCTCTTATCCCGTGCGACAAGTCTACGTGCGCCCATTCATGACAACCAATGATTCGCTGCCACATGTCCCACTTTAAGCTTTCAACCAATCATATCTCGACACATGGCAGCGTGAATTGAAAATAAAATTAGAAACGCGTAGCTCCTTCCACGCATATTTTGAATGCGTTTTCGATACCACTTTTCCCACGCGTAATATTTTATTATTTTTGCCATATTTCCCTGTTTACGCGTGTATTATATTGTATTATTTTAGATGTATTTTTTAGCTATAAATAGGAGATAATAGGATAGAGTTAAGGAGTTTTTTGGAGAAGGTTTTTTTTTTAGTTTAGTTTTAGAATTTGTGTGTTGTTCGGTTTTGGACTGCAGAACACGCAGAAGCCAGTTTTTGGCTTTTGTTGTGTTCTGCGTGTGCCAAATATTTTCGTTTCTTGATGTTTTAATTTCATTTCTGCTTCTTCTAATTTTCTATATTTGTTGTAAGTTTATTTTTAATTTATGAAGTAATTTAATTTTTCTAAGGTTGCATTTGATCTAAATTTATGAAACTTTGATTTTAATTATTTTTGATAGATTTATAAGACGTTCGATTTGTTCATTCTATTTTGTGCTTAATGCTTTTTGATTATTTACGAATCTTATCAAAACGATCTGTGGTACATAAATAAACTTGGAAGAGGCATTTGTGTGTGTATTGCTCGTAAATAGAATGACATGTATGATAAAGGATAGGAATATACCCTAATTGTATGTGTGACCATTTGAGAACTTAGAACTTAATGAATCTTGGTAAATTTAATTCTCATAGAGATATAGTGAATTAATTTAACGAGGTGTGTTTATACGGAGCTCGGAAGAGATGTATGAATAAAATTAGAAGTTTTCGGTTGACAAATTAAATGTACTAAAAAATATAAATCAAAAGAAAATAATATGATTAGAGTGGAATAATTTGGTGAAAAATTGCAATCTTAGATTTCTTTTATTTTGTTTACTCTTTTCTTTTAACTTTTTTTTATAAATCAACGATTGTTTTGGATAAAATCAGAGAGAAATAATTTTAGTACTCAACAAACTGTAGTAACAAATCTCCGTGGGAACGATACTTTACTTACAAATCTTTATTACTTGTGACCGTGTATACTTGCACGTTTTATGTTCTCCAAAAGAGACAACAGTGCCTTCTAGCATCTTCTAGTTCTTCTTTGTGTCTCATTGAGATCATCATGATAAAATCATGGATGGCCATAGTTTAAATTTTTGAGTTCTTATTGGTATTGTAATTTTTGAAGGCTCATGTTTATTTTGGAAATATTGGTAGGGTTTGGACTTCATTTAGTATTTGGTCTTGGGTCTTAAAGATTTATTTTAAAGATTCCTTCTAGAATTTAGCATTCATATTAAACCAGGTCAAAGAAATTTTAATAGGACCAACATCTTTAACTTAACTGTTTTTACAAACCATTTTCCATTATTTACATATGCATTTGAGTTTAAACAAAAATAATCTTATAGGAATTTTCGAGTAATCAAGAATACAAATTTTCTTTTGCGATAAACTCTTTTGTGCACATGAGGACAAAACATAGATAATCTATTATTGATTTGTCATTGTTCATATAGGTAGATTGGCCTTGTTTATGTAAAGAAAGTGACTAAGATATTTCCATTATGATTTCTTCTTATTTTCTATAATCATGATTGATTTTGGTTTTGGGTACGCGATGATTTTCATATCCAACAATATTTGAGCTAGAATTATCCATCAAATTTCAAGTATTTTTCAAGTAGAAAATAACTTCATAAAAAGATTAAAGTATTGAGAATAGTATTAATTGTTTCAACTTTTCAATTGAAATCAAAGATAATTTGAAATTAAATAATTATATCTATATATATATATGTGTGTGTGGATCCTTACATACATAATCATATATTAAGTAATATATTTATTTTATCTTATATTTTGTGTTAATATTTGATTTAAAATACTGATATTATTTTTTAAAAATATAAATAATGATATGTTATTTAAATTTGATAACTATGTAGTAGTATTATTATCAAGCAATAATTGATATTGTTTCGTAATTATTGATTTAAAAAATATTTAAACACAAATTTTCAAATTTGATAAGTACGTACGGGCATTTTACTATTTATTAATATACAAGAAAAAAATACATAGAATAACTAAAGAATAGTAAAAGACTAACAAAAATACAAAATGAATGAGATATGAGTGCTTTTTTTAATAAAGAAATGAGATATAAATACATTTTGATATTTATTTGGTACGAAAAATAGATAAAAGTGTAAAAATGTAAAAAATAATCAAAATGATATAATAAAACTAAAAAATAACTATTTATAAAAATGTACTTGTTTTAGGAACATTTTGATATTTATTTGTGTTATAAATAAAAAGTGTATTTATTTTAGAAACATTTTGGTATTTATTTATGTTAAAAAAATAGTATAACAATGGAGCGTAAGAATAACCAATGTATTGTTTATTGGTTATTTTTACCTTTTATTTATTATTATAAAAAATATATTTATTTTAAGGATATTTTGGTATTTATTTGTGCGTATAAATAAAAAAATTATTTATTTTAAAATATTTTGGTATTTATTTGAGTATAAAAATAAAAAAAATTATTTATTTTAGAGATATTTTGGTACTTATTTATGTGTATAAATAAAAAAATTTATTTATTTTTTTAAAAAAGGAAGCTCTAAAAAGGGAAAAAATGAAAACAAAATTACAATTGAGAGATTTTTTTTTTGTATATAAAAATAAAGTTAAAAAAAGATGAAAAGTAAAAAATAATTAAAATTGTACATAATAAAACTAATAAAATAATTATTTATATAAATGTATTTATTTTTTAAGGATATTTTGATAGTTAATTGTGTATATAAATAAAAAGTGTATTTATTTTAAAGATATTTTGGTATTTATTTATTTGTATAAAAAAATAGGAAAATAACTAATGTATTGTTTATTAACTATTTTCACTTTCTATTTATAATTATAAAAAATATTTATTTTAAGGATTTTTTTATATTTATTTGTGTGTATAAATAAAAATTTATTTATTTTAAGAAATTTTTTGATATTTATTTAGATAAAAAGTATATTTTTTTAAAGTTATTTTGGTATTTATTTGTATTTATAAATAAAAAAATGTATGTATTTTAAGAATATGTTGATATATATTTTAAAGATATTTTAATATTTATATGTATTTATAAATAAAAAATATATTTATTTTTTTAAAAATAACAAAAAAAAGATTACATCATCCTATATCGGACGTTTATCCATAGAAGATTAATAATATATAAATTAGTCGGAAAATTTTAAAACCAAATCCATGCAAGTTAATTTTTTAAATTTTTAAAACCAAACCAATTTATTACATGTAAAACTTGATTCGTTTTGATTTATACGTTGTTATTATTAAACATAGTGTAGTACAATTTATTGAAAGTACGCCACCAAAAAGTATCGGAATCTCTTGTAGTTTAATAAACCATTTAATCTCAAAGTTAGCATTATTATTATTAATTCAGTTTGTGTTTTTTTTCTTTCAAAATATTCTCTCATAATTATCATGTATCTTTCGTATTATTTTTTGTTATGATATTTTCTGTACAAATGTATTCTATTTGTATACAAAAAGAAACGAAAAGTAAACAAATTATAACAATAATAATTTTCATTATTATTCTTGTGTGTTGATTATCTGCCATAATTCCTACATTGATGTTTCCTTGTTGTCTGTCATATTACTCACATGCCAGCACTCCTACTCAAGTTGGTGCATATATGTCTCTTATGCCCAACTTGTCAAGTGAGTTGTAGAAGTTCCTTACAGACACAGATTTTGTGAGTATATCAGCTAATTGATCTTCTGATTTAACAAATGGAAGCTTAATAATCTTTTCTTTAAGATTCTGTTTGATGAAGTTCCGATCCACTTCAACGTGCTTCGTGCAATCATGTTGAACTGGATTGTGAGAGATGGCAATGGCTGCTTTGTTATCATAAAATAAGTTCATTTCAGACTTAGGAGTAACACCAATCTCAGTTAGAAGTTTTTTCAACCAAAGGAGCTTACATATTCCCTTGACCATTCCTCGAAATTCAGCTTCAGCACTGGATAAGGCAACTACATTTTGCTTCTTACTCCTCCATGTAACCAGGTTTCCCCCCACAAAAGTAAGTACCCAGAAGTAGATTTCCTATCCTTCATATTCACTGCCCAGTCTGAATCTGTATATCCAAGGACTTCCAATTGACCATTCTTTGAAAACATAAGTCCTTTCCCAGGGGAGGATTTTAAGTAATGAAGTATTCGCATGACCGCATCCATATGGTCTTCACTTGGGCAGTGCATGAATTGACTCACGACACTCACAGCATAAGCAATATTAGGTCGAGTATGAGATAAATATATAAGTTTACCTACTAACCGTTGATATCTCTATTTATCTGCTGGTACTTGGTCCACATATTCTCCGAGTTTATGGTTTTGAACCATTGGAATATCGACTGGTTTACAATCTAGTAGTCCTGCCTCTGCTAGTAGGTCCAGAGTATATTTCCTTTAGGAAAGACATATGCCTTGTTTTGATCTTGTTACCTCAATACCTAAGAAGTATTTGAGCCCTCCCAAGTTCTTCATTTCAAACTCATTTGACAATTGTTCTTGAAGCTTAGAGATTTCTTCTTTATCATCCCCTGTAATGATCATGTCGTCTACATAGACTATAAGAGCTGTTATCTTCCCTGATCGATGTTTTAGGAAAAGAGTATGATCAGAGTTGCTTTGTTGGAACCCATATTTCTTCATTGCTGAACTCAACCTACCAAACCACGCTCGAGGTGATTGTTTTAGTCCATATAATGCTCGTTGTAATCTACATGCAGTTTCTTTCCTAATGTAACAGTATATCCTGGTGGGATATCCATGTAAATCTCTTCTTCAAGGTCACCATGAAGGAAGGTATTCTTCACGTCAAGTTGGTGCAATGGCCAATCTAAATTTGCTACAAGAGATAACAAAACTCTCACAGTTTTTAGTTTAGCCACAGGTGAGAAGGTTTCTTGATAATCTATCCTATGTTTCTGTGTATATCCTTTTGCTACAAGCCTCGCCTTGCCTCGATCAACTAACCCATCTGTTTTATACTTAATGGAGAAAATCCACTTGCATCCTACCATCTTCCTCCCTTGAGGCAACTCGCTTAACACCCATGTGTTATTCTTCTGCAATGCCTCAAATTCCTCTTTTATAGCTTGAGCCCATTTTGGATCAGATAAGGCTTCTTCAATGCTACTTGGAATTTGACACGAGGAGAGTGTTTGTGCAAATGCCCTGATAGATTCTGATAACCTTTGAGTAGATACATAATTTTCTATTGGATACTTGGGTTGTCGTTCTTCTCTTTCTGGGGAGTATCGATTTGGAGGTTTACCTCGATTGTGTCTGAAAGGTAAAACATAACCAACAGATGTATCTATAGCATTAGTTTGTAAAGGTGTGATAGGATAGCTTACCTCATGAGTGTTCTCAACAGGAGGATCATTAGGTACTAGAGAATGGAGGGGTACATCAACCACTTCATCTTCGGGAGATTCAATTACTACTTCAACTTCAGTTCTTGGAAGTTCAAGCTTGGGTCTAGATACTAGCTCCTCCATATTATTGGCACGATCCGAGTATGTTGGACTAGTATCTAATATTTCAACATCAAGCCAATTTCGTTCTTCACAATAACTCTCCTCCTGAAGAGTGTAATTGGATACCGATGATGGGAAAAACCATTCTGATTCGAGGAAAGTGACATCCATGGTAGTATAGATTCTTTTAGTAATTGGATCATAACATTGGTAACCCTTTTTTTGTACACCATACCCCAAGAATACACATCGGACAGCACATAGATCCAACTTAGTTCGTTGCTTTTTATGGAGGTGGACAAAAGCAACACATCCAAAAATTTGGGGCAGAAGCATCAAAATAGTAGGCAAGGGAAGATGATCAGATAACACCTTTAATGGAGTTTGAAATTGTAAGGTTTTGTTGGCATACGATTCAGTAGATACACAGCTGTAGTAATAGCATCACTCCAGTATTTATTAGGCATATGTGCACCGATTAGTAAGGCCCGAGCCGTTTCTAAAATATGCCAATTCTTCCTCTCCGTAGTCCCATTCTGTTATGGGGTTTGTGAACACGAGGTTTCATGGAGAATACCATGGTTGTCCAAGTACGTCCGAAATTGTTGATTAACATACTCCCCTCCATTATCAGACCTAAGTATCTTAATTTTTTAGAAAATTGTGTCTGAATCATGGTGTGAAACAGGTGAAATGTAGCAAATACTTCACCTTTATGTTTGAGAAGGTAAAGCCATGTCATTCGTGTACAATCATCAACAAAAATAACAAACCAACGATGACCTGATGACGTAATGACCAGGGAAGGTCCCCAAACATCAAAATCTACCAAAGCGAAAGGAGTCATACTTTTATTCATGCTCATAGGATAAGACGCCCTATGACTTTTTGCTAGGATACAAGTATCACATTTGAAATCTGAATGTGTGATATTTGAAAATAAACTGGGGAGTAGGTGCTTTAAATACCCGAATGATGGATGCCCAAATCTACGATGACATAGCCAAATCTGTCGTTCCTTGTTACCAACAGTATGTTGCATGTGGTTGGCTCTTCCTGAACTGAGGTCATCCACATAATATAGCCCTCCTCTCCTAGTACCACACCCAATGATCTCCTTGGTGAGAATATCCTGTAGAAGGCAAAAAGTAGAATACATCAATACTACACAGTTAAGATCTGAAGTGACCTGACTTACAGACATTAGTCGGTTTGACAGAGAGGGTAAAAGCAAAGTATTAGATAATGATAATGAAGGAGATAAAGTCACTGTTCCAGCTCCTGTAACTGGATAAGTGACCCCATTTGCATTGGCAACACGGCTCCGTCTTGGATGGGTTGTATTGGAGAGATCGTTTGGGTCAAATATCATGTGATCTGTAGCTCCAAAGTCCAGAATCCAATCCTCTTTATCACTACGAGTAGAGATGTGAAATGCTTTACTTGAAATACCTGGATCCTGGGAAGATTCGGCCTGAGAAGTAAGGGATAGTGAGGCATTATTGGTAGCCACAGCTGCTCGTCCAATGGTGTCACGTTTCTTCCATGCTTGAAGATCATTCCACCATTCTAGATACCCATGGAGTTTGAAGCAGTTTTCACGGGTGTGTTTGGAGTTTCCGTAATGGCCACATTTCATGTCAAGAGATGGTGGATTTCCCGAGGATTTCTTGCTACCCAAAGAGGTTCCTGTTTTTGGTAGCATCAGATTATGGTGTCCCTTGACCCCTTTAAAAGCCATAACTACTCCGGGTGTCATATCTATACCCGTGATCATCACGGTCTGCCGGAGTTCTTCCCTACGTATGAATCCATAGGCTTGTTCCACCGTAGGGAATGGTTTGATTTGAAGCACATCACTTCGAGTTTTGTCGAGTCTATCATCAAGTCCATCAAGGAAGGTATACACTCGATCTTCCTGTACGATGGAGTTGTATTTTTGTATGTCATTTGCACACTCCATTGGATTAGGACGACGGAAATAAATTTCTCGCCACAACCCTTGAAGGTCATTGTAGTATTTTTCAATGGATCCACCCGCCTGCTTCATACGAGTAACTCGATGGCGAAGATCATACACTTGAGACGTGTCTGTCCCATCATAGAAGGTGGTAGCAGCAGAATCCCAAACTCGTTTCGCAGTTGGGAATCGAATAAAATTTGCAATCAATGAGGGGTCCATCAAATTGATCAACCATCCTTTAACAATGGCATTTTCAGTGCGCCATCTCCTGAATAAGGGGTCGGTTTCAACAGGTTGAGGAAAATCCCCATTAATATATCCCAATTTGTCTTTGCCAGAGATATACATCTCCACCACCTGGGACCACAAGGCATAGTTGGATCCTCCCAACTTGATACTAATGGGGGCAGTCGATGCTTCAGTTAGCGGAGGTTGTGAGACGGTCTGAGCTCTAGTTAGAACTTCCGTCATTTTCGTCGTCAAATCTTCCAATATGAAATTGGTGGTTAAATCTCTAGATTTTGCCATGAAATCTAAATTTTTTTTTACATTTCGTACACTATATATAGAAAAATTTCGTAACCCTAAACCTCCTTTTTCATATTCGCGCAGCTTCTTCTCCTAACCCTAAATTTTTTTTTTCAAAAATCGTGCAGCTTCTTCTTCTTCCTCAGCGCATCCCTTTCTTCACACAGCCTCTGTGGCGTTTTCTTCCCACAAGCTGCAGATAAACCTACGGCTCCGACCAGCCACACGCACAGGGACAATCGTAAAACTGTAACCCTAAAAACAGTTTCCCATCCGCGCAGCCCTTCTAAAGCAGCACTCTTCGTCTGTTGCTTTCTTCTTCTTCTTCATCTGTTGCTGCTATAAAGAAACAGCGTCTTCCATTTTCGTCTGTCCTGATTTTTTTATATTTTTTTTCGCATTTTGTAGAGCAGAGTCAGCCCTCCACCTGGTCCTCCGTATTTGTGACGCGGTGTTCTTCTACCCTGCTTTGGCTAGACGGTTGCGACTCTAGTCAGCCAACAGCTACAACTAACGTTGAGCAGAAATGGCCATCTTGATACTAGATGGTCGCAGCACTGGTGAGTGGTAGTTTTTTTCAAGTATTGTAACTGATTGGTTTCAACAAATAAACCAAAACTCAGAAATCAGAAATCAAGAGAAATCAGAAATCAGGATAAATCATAAATCAGAAATCAAGAAAGAAACCAGAAATCAGGATAAATCAGAAATCAGTTCGGTAGGAGACCAGAAAACAACAATAACTTGCTCTGATACCATGTCAAAATATTCTCTGATAATTATCATGTATCTTTCATATTATTTTCTGTACAAATGTATTCTATTTGTATACAAAATGAAACAAAAAGTAAATAAATTATAACAATAATAATTTTCATTATTATTTTTGTCTGCTGATTATCTGCCATAATTCCTACATTGATGTTTCCTTGTTGTCTACCATATTACTCACATGCAAACATTTTTCTCTACACATCTTTTTTAACTTTCACATGCCAACATTTTTCTCTACACATCTTTTTTAACTTTTTTTTATTTTTATTTTTTAAATTGATACAAAAGACAAAAAGCAATGAACCAGTATTAATTTTCTTAAAAAATTATATTTATTTTAAAATTTATTTATATATAATATTCCGTTATTCAATACTTTAACGGATAAATTCTTCTCATATCAAACACCAAACAACACTCTTCATTTATTCCAACTTTGAATAAAGAAAGAAAGAAAGAAAAAAAGAAAAGGAGAAAAATGAAAGCTAAAGCTTTCTTTAGCTTCAAATTGAACGTTTCTAAAGACTAAATCAGCCGTTTAGTCCTTCTTGACTTACCAAGAAGACTTGTAAAGATAAGGAAACAACCTGCCGACTAACTTTGTAATGTGTTAAAATTTCTCAAAATAACTTCATACAAAACCATTAATCTTAAAAAATATATTTTTTATTTTATTTTATAAAAAATACCTACATATTTTAATAATTCTCAAATTTGTAAGTAAACTAATCAATACATAATTAAGCATCAAATAAAAATAAAATATATAAAACAAATATGCTAAAAATATCACTTATCATTGTATATTTATTTATTCGTGTATGATTAATTTTATCGGTGATTATTATTGTTTGAACATATCTATTGATATAAATCAATATTAAATATTAAATTTTTACACATACTAACTCAAAAATACCCAAAATATTAAAAAAACGGAAGAGTTGATATAAGATCATAGCATTAAGATAAGTAGAACATAATTCACTAAAACAGTTATATATTATTTATAAATAAAAGGGTAGAAAAGTATTAAAGAGAGAGTTTCCATAGACTAATACTCCCTTAGTAAGGATTGAACACTAAAGAGGTATTAGGAAAGCGATGGGACATTCCCACTAAACAAATGTAAATATACTTAAAAATTTACATTTATATTAATTATAATGTTGTTAAAAAGTTTTTAAAAATGTAAAACTTTTATATTTTTTAAGATTGTTTTGTTACATATTATATTATAATTAATATAAATATTTCTAGTTTTTTTTTTCTTCACATAACGTTACTCATAAATCTTTTGTTTTATTATGCTATTTATTATGAATAAAAAATAATTTTAAAAAACAAAGTAGCCAATCAAATCTTTGCATACCCTTTTGATAGAATAATTTGACTTTTGAGGTATATAGCTTTCTACAAGGAAAGTCATTTTATTCTTAATCTTTGCATAGATTTCGAGAAGAAAAAAATATTTATTGATTTGAGAAGAAATAAAGTATATATTCTTAATCAATTGAATATAATTTAAAATCTAACCATTAAATTACTACATAAATCACAATTATGATTTTGCTTTTCATACAAACTAATACAAAAAACTTAACAAAACAGTGGCATTAAATTTGAATTTCACTATTAAATTTGAATATAATTGCTTTACTTTTGTTAAAAGTTGCTTACCATGCATGTTTAACAACATTCTTTGCTTAATTATTTGAAGTGAAATAATCAAGTCTAGTTCCCATTGTAATCAACCTTGTCGTCAATTAGTAAAATGTTGATTTTTTAATGTATATATTTATATCGACAAGAAAGATAAAAGATAACATAAAAATAAAGATATTAGCTTCCAAAAGAAATTATTATATTTTGATAAATTCGATGGAAACTTTTTCAGCATACCAGGCAGCGGAAGTTTTTGGAGACCAAATTCAACAAACAATCTCCATAATTGTAGGTGTTTATTTCATCCCTCATGTTTAAAAATATATTTTTTAGTTTAAGTTTTGAGAAAAAAAAATAAAAAATAAAATTATTTTAATAATATTTTTATTAAAACATTATTATTTCATGATTAAAATTCGATATAAATTTTATTTTTTAATAACAATTAATATGAAATAAATTTTATAATTTAATATTTAGTTATTATCAACGTTCTATTGATTTTTATTTTAAAAAATTAAAAATATATACTTAAATAATTTTTTATTAAAATATTTTTATTAATCATTTTTTTTTCTTAAATAATTTTATAGTAAAATTTAATTTTATCTTTATTAATGACTATTTTTTATGGCATTTTAATAACTTGATAGTAAAATATAATATTTTAATAAAAAATATTAAAACATTATTATTTATCTTTAAATTTTGGAAAATATATTTTAAAATCTATATGACTAAATGACCCATAATCTGAGTAACGTCTATCACATCTCTTTTATTAATAGATTAAATGATATCGAGAGTATTTCTAACATGTGACTTGAAATACGAATGCTACTACTAACTACTTTATGGTTAAATAATTTTTCCCATAATTATAGGGAAATGCAATTTATATTCCCTGTATTATCTCATATACTTAAGGGTGTTAATATTAGGGGTGTGTAAAAAAAATAAATTCGATCATCCGACTAATTCAATCCATTAATTTTTTGACGGTTTTGATTCAACCATCAGATTAAATCGGATGAAAAAAAATTTAATCCTTTAAGTTCGGATCGGATGACAGATTTCACTATGTATCATCCGATCTCATATGATCCGACCAAAAATATTTAAATATATATTTATATTTTATATATTAGTCATATTCTCATTAGTGATTCATATATTAGTCATATTTTAAGGTTTCTTTTAGTTCAAAAAAGTTTATGTTATGTGAAAATTTAAATTTTTTATTCAAAAATAGAGTTAATTAAGTTTATTGGTCGGATTGATCGGATTCAATCGATCTAATTCGAATAGGTTACAGATCAGATTGCATCAAATTTGAAAGGTGATCGAATCGATTGCAAATTAGGATGTTTCAATCCCATCAAATGGTCGGATCGGATTAGATGTGTATAAAATCAACGGTTTCAATCCGATGCACACCCCTAGTTAATATTTATTTTTATTTCTCTATGAATAAGTTTGATTTGTTTACTTTCAGCTAATAACATATCTTTTTGTTGGTCCATCTCATGTGGGCCAACATCAAGAAAATAAAAATAAAAAAGGGCATTCAACAATAAAGGCTTGCGTTGGGAAGAAGAAGAAGAAAAAGTCAAAACTTTGGGTTTTCTATCTTTGTAAGTTTTTGTTTGAATGGTGTTAGAAGGATGGAGCTTTGGCTCTATAAATAGAATCTTTGATTCAATCTTGAAGATAGAACAAGCTGAGAGAAAGAGAAAAGAGAAAACAAAAAGCCTTAGTAGAAAGTTTTATGAGAGAAGAAAATTAAGAAAGCTAATTTGTGAAATTTTACCCACAAATTAAATATACATATTTATTATATTTTGTGAGAGATCCACCTAAAGGTGAAGTTTATAATCCCATTTTATTATAATGGAAGTTTTAAATGACCTACGGATCTCGTGGTTGTTACTTTCATTTTGGAAGGTTTTTCACGCTAAAAACTTTTGGTGTTATTTTTATTCTATTTTGATTTGGGAAATTATCTTGGGTTGCTGGAATTTATTTCTTTACAACCATTAATTTTTCCCAAAAGAGTGTTATTAGAGCTTTGGTTGTTTTTAGCTAGAGTACTGTTCACACACAGTATTATTCTGTCGACATGTACTGTTCACAGATTACTATTCATATATACAATATTATATGTTGATAGGTACGATTCATAAGTACTATTCATAGGTACTATTATCATCGTCGGAAATGTACCAAGATTGACGAAACGAGTTGACTGACAATTCAAATGGAGGAGAGCACAAGTAATATGATAAAATTGATCGCATTTAATTATGCAATTTGGGAGTTGAAGATGGAGGATCTTTTATACATTAAAGATCTGTGGAAGCCAATTATAATGCCAAAGGAGAAAGTAGTCTCTACAACTTCGACGGATGAGAAAACCGATAACAAGACACCAAAAATAACCAGCTCAGACGTTGATTGGGCCATGCTGAACCAAAAGTGTGTAACTCAAATTAGACAATGGATCGACAAGAGAATTTTTCAAAATTTTGTTAATAAACATGATGCTTACGTTCTTTGGAAAAAACGGGAAAAAATCTATGCGAGGACAACCACACAGAATAAAGCTAATCTGATACGATGATTAGTCAATTTGAAGTATAAGAACGAAAGCAGTGTATCAGAACATATGAGTGAGTTCCAAGGAATTGTAGATCAACTCAACTCTATGAAGATGACCTTAGATGACGAGCTACAAGTGTTGTTGATGTTGAGTTCTCTACCAAAAAGTTGGGATACTCTAGTTGTGTTAGTTAGCAACTCAGCTCTTGACGAAAAGCTTACCATGAATATGGTAAAAGACAGAATGCTACATGAAGAGTCTCGATGAAAAGATAAAGGATATACTCCTGACAATGAAGCGTTTGTCATGTAGAAACAAAGCAAGCAAGAATGGCACAGAAGAAGTAAAAGTAGAAATCCTCGTAACCAAAGTCAGCAAAGAGGACAGTTGAAGTCTAGATCAAGGCATGACAAGAAGTGTCATCACTACGGCAAGCCCAGACACTTCATTCGAGAATGTAGAAGGTTAAAGGTGGAGCAATCTAGAAATTAGGAAGCAAAAACCCGAACAAATGACACCACAACTATCACTGAAGAAGTTGTCATTGTTCGAGATACTAATTATGTCAATCTTGCATGTCAAGACACTACTTGGGTAGTTAACTCAGGTGCTTCCTATCATGTCACCTCAAGACGGGAATTCTTCTTAGCCTACACTCAAGGTGATTTTAGATGTGTGAGGATGGAAAATGATGATGCTTTGAAAATTTTCAGCATTGGCAACATTTATCTAGAGACTAATCTTGGATGTAGATTACTTCTAAAAGATGTGAGGCATGTTCTTGATATCTGCCTCAATTTGATCTCTACTGGTATGCTTGATGATCATGGATACAATAATTATTTTGGTGAAGGAAAGTGGAAGCTCACCAAAGGCAATTTGGTAGTAGCTAAAGGCAAGAAAGATACATCACTCGGCCACATGAGTGAAAAAGGTATCAGAATTCTTTCCAAGAAGGAGCTCTTGCCAAGAATAAAAGATACACCCTTGCGAACTTGTGTTGACTGTATTATGGGAAAACAACATAGAGTTGCATTTCGTAATCTCGTACCATCTAGGAAGGAAAATATTCTAGATTTAATACACACAGATGTATGTACAATGAGTTGTAAGTCACTAGGAGGTGCTTATTATTTTGTGACCTTTATTGATGACCATTCTAGAAAAGTGTGGAATTTTTCTTTGAAAACTAAAGATCAAGTGCATTAAGTTTTCAAGCAGTTTAACATAAAAGTGGAGAGAGAAATTGGTAGACATTTAAAGTGTCTACGTGTAGACAATGGTGGTGAGTATCGTGGACCATTCGAGGAGTACTGTAAAAGTTTTGGCATCAAGCTGGAAAAATCAGTACCAAAGACACCTCAACATAACTATGTCCCTGAGAGGATGAACAAAACCATTTGTGAAAGAGTCAGATGTATGCTCTCAAATACAAAACTTCCAAACTCCTTTTGGGGGGAGGCAATGAGGACAGTAGTTGACTTAATCAACCTTTATCCATCAGTTCCACTGAACTACGATGTACCAGAAAGAGTTTGGAGGGGGAAAGATTCTTCTTACAAACACTTGAAAGTATTTGGTTGTAGAGCATTTGTTCACATCCCAAAAAAAGAGTGGTCCAAGTTGGATGAAAAAGCGAAGCAGTGTATCTTTATGGGATATGAATATGAAGAGTTTGGCTACAGATTTTGGGATCCTATTAGCAAAAGGATTGTTAGAAGCAGAGACATAGTGTTTCTTGAAGATCAAACAATCGAGGATTTTGATAAATTTGAGAAACCATAGTTGGATGAAATTCCAGTTAATCTAGAACCAGTCTTTCCACCAACAAATTCTGATGACGAGAGAGTTACACGAGATACTGATGATGTTAATCCACCAGTTGGCAGTTTAGAACCAGAAAAACTTTCTAAACAGGTCCAATCAGAAGTATAGAAAAGAGGATCCACCCGAGTATGACAACCAAGTCATAGATATTCTCCTAACAAGTATGTGATGCTCACTGAAGGGGGGGAACCGCAGAGTTATGGAAAAGTTATCACTGATCAGCATAAGAATGAGTGGTTAAAAGTCATGCAGGAAGAAATGAAATATTTGCATAAGAACCATACATTTGACTTGATGAAACTACCATAGGGAAGGAAAGCTCTCAAGAACAAGTGGGTGTACAGAATCAAAAGTGAAGAAGGCAGCTCGCAACCAAGTTACAAAGCAAGATTGGTTTGGCAGCTAGCCTTAATTTAGAAGTCAAACAACTTGGTGTAAAGACCGCATTCTTACATGGTGATCTTGATGAGGAAATCTATATGGAGTAGCCCTAAGGTTTCCAAGTCAAAAACAAAGAGAAGTTGGTATGTAGACTAAAGAAGGGCCTGTACGGTCTAAAGCAAGCACCAAGGTAGTGGTATAAAATGTTTGACTCATTCATGGAGAAAAATGAATACAACAGAACGACGGATGATCACTACATCTTCATCAAGAAATTCTCTGATGGTGATTTTATTACTCTTCTTGTTTATGTTGATGACATGTTAATTATGGGTCAAAATATTGACAAAATTAAAAAGTTGAAAAAGGAGTTGAGCAAGTCCTTTGCAAGGAAGGACTTAGGACCTACCAAGCAGATTCTTGGCATGACGATTACCCACAATAGGCAAAAGCAAAGGATCTAGATTTCCTAAAAACTGTATGTGGAAAAAGTTCTTGAAAGATTTAGCATGAGCAAAGCTAAAACTATTAGTAGTCCACTTGCAATCCATTTCAAGCTTAATGGGAGTCAATGTCCCTCAAGTTAGGAGGAGAAATTGGAGATGAGCAAGGTGCCTTATGCATCGGCGGTTGGCAGTCTAATATACACTATGGTATGCACCAGATTAGACATTGCACATGTTGTTGGCATTGTGGCCTATTCCTATCAAATCAAGGAACATTGGGCAGTTGTCAAATGGATACTCAGGTATCTCAGAGGAACTTCCAGTCATTGTTTATGCTTTGGTAATAATAAACCTGTATTAGAAGGATATACAAATTTAGATATGGCTGGCGACGTGGATACGAGAAAGTCTATATCTAGGTACTTAATAACATTTGAAGGGGAGCTGTTTCATGGAAATCACGATTACAAAAGTGTATTTCCTTAAGTACCATAGAAGCAGAGCACATTGCAATCACTGAAGGTTGTAAGGAGATCCTGTGGATGAAAGAGTTCCTACAAGAATTGCATCAAAACCAAGAAAATTATATTCTTTATTGTGACAATCAGAGTACAATTCACCTTAGCAAGAACCCAACCTTCCACTCAAGGTCTAAACACATCGACATAAGGTATCATTGGATTTGTGATGTGTTGAAACATAAACTGTTGCAATTTGAGAAGATCCACACCTAACGAGACAGATATGATGACAAAAACCCTAACTAGAGAAAAGCTTTTCATCTGTAAAGAGATTGTAGGTATGGAAGAGCCCTGTCCCACATAAGGTGGAGGGGGAGATTTTTTGGTCCATCTCATGTGGACCAGCAGCAAGAAAAAAAAATAAAAAAGGACATTCAATAATGAAGGCTTATAGTGGGAAGAAGAAGAAGAAGAAAAAAATGCCAAAACTTTGGAATGTCTTTCTCTGCAAGTTTTGGCTTGAATGGTGTTGAAATGATGGAGCTTTGTCTCTATAAATAGAGTATTTGCTTCAATCTTGAAGATAGAACAAACTGAGAGAAAGAGAAAACAGGCCTCAGTAGAAAGTTTGGTGAGAGAAGAAAATTGAGAGAGTCAATTTGTGAAGTTTTACCCACAAATTGAAGATACATATTTATTGTATATTTATGAGAGATTCACCTAAAGGTGAAGTTTGTAATCCTATTTTATTATAGTTGAAATTTTAAGTGGCCTATGGATCCCATGGTTGTTACTTTCATTTTGGAAGGTTTTTCACGTTAAAAACTTTTGGTGTTATTTTTGTTCTATTTTAATTTGAGAAATTATCCTAAATTTATGGAATTTATTTCTTTATAACTATTAATTTTTCCCAACACTTTGATATTCAATAACTAATCTCTCTCGTAAGTACTAGGAAACACAACCTATCTTCGTTACTTCATCCAATATTTATATAAGTGAAATATTAAGTTAAAATAAATTTATATATTTGTATTTGTATTAATTATAATATAACATGTATTCAAATTTTATTCGGAACGAAGAAATATTTTTCATTATTAAATATATTTAATCATATAACATATCATAATTAATATAAATATAAATAAGAATAAAACTTTGCATACTCCTAATATTTTTAATACCAATGCATGTTAACTAAAATCTCTTGATACTTCTTGTCATTAATCCCATCTCTTGATACTTAAATTATTTGCAAATACTTAGAAATTTATAAGAATTAGTAAATTCGGTAATTATATTTCAAAGACTCATGTTTTTAGTTAAATTTACAATTATATTAATTATAGTTTATTACATGTTAAAATAACATGAAAATTAAGAAATTATTTATTTTTTAAAAAATATTTTTTACTTAACGTACCATAATTAATATAATGTACATGTGTGTGCAAATTGTATGCATTTAGCATATTTATCGTATCTTCTCTTTAATTTGATGCTTCATAATCATGAACTTTTGGCGGAAAATTCTCAAAATGGAAACTTTGTGAAAAGTGTAAATTTAATTAGTTTATTTTATTATATTTACTAACTTTATTTAGGATATTATAGTCTTTTATTGTCTTTTATTTATAAACATATATATAAATTCTTCTTTTATTTGTATTTTATTTAACTTATGAATAATAAAAATCCTTGTGTTTTTTTTCTCTTTAAATTTATGCTCTTGAATTGTACATATTATTAGAGCTATAAATCTCATTAAAGATAGTGTTTTGTTGATGGGTAAGTATTTCATTGTCTTCTACAATCGGAGGTAATATTCATGGCATGATGGTTTTTCGGTTTGTCCTTTGTTGACAACGATAAGTATTTCGTTGTCTTCTATAATTGGTAAATTTGGAGTGTTATTTCGTCTGATGCCTATTTTTTGATTTTTTTCATAATCTGTTTGTTCATTCAAAATCTATAAGTTAATCATAATCTCTTAATTCGTTTGAAATTTTAATATATTTTGGCAATTTATTTATATATTTGCAATGGCTAGAGATAAGGATGATTTTCTTCGGTCAATTAATATGCTGCTAAATAGGAAGAATTATTCTTATTGGAGTTATGTGATAATAAAAAAATTGAAGGGTAAAAAGATATGAGGTTTTGTTACTAGTACCTCTATGAAACCTATTGATACAAAAGTTGAGAAGTATGCAAATTTGTTAGAAGCTTGGGATGCTAATAATTCAAAAATTATAACTTGGCTTAAGAATTATATGATACATTCAATAGGATATCAGTCGGTAGAGCATGAGAATGTAAATGATGTTTGTGATAATTTAACTAGATTGTACGTACAATCTAATTTTGCAAAACAATATTAATTAAATTATAATAATCGAACCCTATGATAAAAGGATTTGAGTATTTAAGAATTTTATTCAATTATGACAAATCTATGTGATCAATTAACACTTATGGAATCAAAAAAATTGTGGGCTTTTACACTATACATTGTACATAAAGAAGAGTAGCTACTAGTTCAGTTTTTGATGGCTTTGCATGATGATTTTGAAGGAATTTGTGGGAGAATTTTACATCGCATCCCACTTCCTTTTGTTGATTTAATAGTTAATGATTTTTTGGCTAAAGAGATGCATTTTAAATCACATGCTGAGAAGGGTATTCTCCCAGCACCTAACTCATTTGTCTTAGTAACCCATCAAAGATAACCTTTTAGTAAGTAGAACATAAATTTTTTAAGAGTTGGACCTAACGAATGTGCATTTTGTAAGCAAAAGGGTCACTAAAAGGCTCAATATCTTAAGCTAAATAAATCCAATCAACAATAGAGAATTGGAAATCCATTGTAGTAATAGTAGTTACCTTATAGGCCACCTTAGTCTAATACTGTAGATACTGTAGGGATTACTCCATCATTAGACCAATTAATGCTTGATCGATTTTAGAAGTTCCTTACAACCCATTCACATGTTATTTCTAACTCCTCTCATATATGTTTGTCATTTTCTAATTCTTTAGGTATGTCTTATTCCTTACGGATCTTAGACTACAGCATCATATGTCATCCAATTTTTCATCATTTGCACATTTATCTTCCAAACCATCTATGTTAGTTATGATTTTTGATGGTACTCCCTAACCTTAGCAAGTGTTGTCTCCACTACTAGTCTATCTCTCCCAAATGTCTATCATATGCCTAGTCTTAGTTTAAATCATATTTTTGTTACTCAATTATGTGATTCTAGATACTTAGTCTTCTTTTCTTCTACTGATTGTTATGTGTAGGACTTACAATCTCATAAGCTGATTGGGACTGATCATATGCAAGGGGGACTTTATATTTTTGGATCAACTCAAAGTGTCATCTATTCCATTAATATAATTCCAATTTCAAGCAACTTAGGTTTGTCTTCTTTTGAAACTTGTATGGTTCTGCTCTTGATTACTCTACATTGCATGTTTTTGGGTCTACATATTTTTTCTTTGAATTCATGTCAAATGCGATAAATTATCTTTGTGATCTATAATTTGTGTTTTTCTTGATTATGGTGCATGCCAAAAGGGATATCGTTGTTTTAATTGAGTTAACCAAATTTTGTATGTTTCTCAACATGTCGTGTTCCTTGAGCATATACCTTTTTTTTCTATTCCTATTAGTTCTCACAATGTGACTAAGTCTAATCTATTTCATATTGATCCCTTTAGTAGTGATATAGAAGTTGTACCACCCATTGTTTCACATTCTTATGTTCTCATTTTAGATCATGATTCTTATAGGGTTAAAAATGATAATTTCATAGATATTGGTACTTTGCTTCATAATTCTTTCATTGATTCCCTCTCATATGGATTCTCAATCACCTTTTGATACTGTGGCTCTTTCTCTCTCCTAGTCAATATTCTCAATGCTCTTGTAAGTAATCTCAATTGTCTAATTTTGTTTAAAAATTTTATTTTAGCTCATTTGTTCAGTCTTAGTAATCATTCATAGTATTTCTAAGCCTATGTCTTATAAGGAGGTAGTTACTGATCCTTTTTGAAAATAATCTGGGTTGAGGAACTTATAGCTTTGCACTAAACAAACATTTGGGTCTTGGTACCTCTACCACAAAGTAAACAAGTTATTGTTTTTCATTGTGTCTATAAAATAAAATTTTAGTTTGATGGCTTTATAAAAAGATGCAAGTCTTAAGTAGTTACAAAGGAATACTATCAAAAGAATGGTATTGATTATGAAGAAATTTTTGACCCTATTGCAAATATGGCTATAGTTTTCACATTTATTGTAGTTGCATTTGATCATAAGTGGTATATATCTCATATGGATGTTAAAAATACATTATTAAATGGTTACATTCAAGAAGAATGTCTACATGATACCTCATTCTGGTGTTCCTCATAAACCTGGCGAAGTTTGTAAGTTAAGAAAAGCTCTTTATGACCTCAAACAAGCATGAGATGGTTTAAAAAGTTCTTTATTGTAATCACCTTCTTTGGTTTCTCTTCTAGCCATTATGATTATGCATTATTTTACAAATGTACTTCTGCTAGTCATATTTTGCTTTTTTTATATGTTAACGACATGATTATTACCAGAGATATTGTGGATGGTATTGCATTGTTGAAGTTAGCATTAGCCCGCCAATTTGCAATGAAGGATTTGGGTCTATTATGTTATGTTATGGGTATTTAAGTTACCTCTTCTCCCAAAGGTTATATTCTATCCCACTCTAAGTACATAGAAAACATATTTGATTGTGTTTGTCTTTCTAATAATAAGATAATGGATACTTTTATTCAGCCTAATGCTCATTACACTTCCAATGGTTCCTTTTTGAAAGATCCTATTATATATTGCACTATTGTTAGCAGCTTGGTTTATATCATTATAATTCGACTGGGTATCACATATGCTATTCATTTTATTAGTCAATCTTAATACTTTTCCTTGTACAATTCATTGGGAAATCATTCCTTATATTTTGAGTTATCTTTAAGGGACCTAATTTCAGAGTCTTTTACTTTTGTTTGCTTCATCTTTGGATGTAGGTTCACACTGTGAAGTTGATTGGGGTACTAATCCTACCTATCAAGGTCTACCACTGGTTTTTTTATCTTCTTGGATAATTCTTCTATTTCTTGGAAGAGCAAGAAGCAAAATATTGTTTTAAGATCTTTCACAGAGGCAAAGTATCATGCTATGACCTTTACTACTTGTGATGTATTTTTCCTATGTTGGTTGCTTGGTGATATAAGTGTTTCTCTTCTTCTTCCTACTCTTATTTAATGTGACAACAAAAGTTCTATTCGGATTGCATGTAATGCGGTATTTTATAAGAAAATCAAACATATTGAGAGTGATTTTCATATTGTTTCAACATTTTCTCACGTTCCCTTTTTGTTTCTTCCTCCATGCAGATTGAAGACTTATTTATGAAGGCACACTTGGCTTTTCATTTTTATTTTTTGTTTAGTTAACTCTTGATGCTTATTGCTACCTCATCGTGAGTTTGAGGGGAAATGTTTGATTAATTAATCAATTTTATTATTTTTAGTAACTTTATTGAGGATATTATAGTCTTTTAGTATCTTTTAGTTATAAATCTATAATAAAAGTTCTAGCCTTTTTTATTACTTTTAAATTTGCATTCTTGAAGTTTACAAAATAAATTCCTAAACTAATATTTCATTTTTTTTGTTCAAATTTATGAATGATAATTTTTTTCCTTCAATAAATTGGATATTTAAAATAATTTGTTTTAAGTGTGAGTTACATGCATTATATTATTAGGAGATAAACATAAAAATGTTAAAATTTATTAAAAAATCAACTCCCTAAAAAATTTAAATTATTAGAATAAAAACTAACACTACTTATAGACATTTATCAATCACGCTTTTACCAATAGTATACAAGTTAATTATGGTTGTTCTAATATGTAAGTTACTCAAAGAACCTTATCGAAAGCCACTTGTCCGATGTTAATTTTTTATGGCCTAGTGTTCACATTAGTTTTAATTTTGACTATTTTTCTATTCATTTTCTTATTTCACCACTCCGAGGGGTGGGGAGAGAGGGGCATTATTTTCACTTTTTAATCTCATGAACGCGACATTATTTTCACCTTTCCATTCTCATGAATCCTATAATGTTAATTAGCTTTTTTTAGAGGTTGCATGCAAAGCACCTATACTTTTCTTGATCTCTTTTCATGATTAATTCATTCCATAAATTATTCAAAAGCTAAAAATGAATAATTTTACTATTTTGTTGGATTCCTTTGGTTTGTAGTAATTTTATTTCAGTAATTATATCGTTCATACATTTTAATCTCATAATTTTTTAGAAGAGATCCATTAGTTCTGTAATTTAAAAGTAAGATCAAATAAGTTAAAGTTTTCAAAAATTGAATTTTTTAAGATAAAATGATAATTATATATTTTATTAATAAAAAATTAAAAAATATAGAGTCTCATCTCCCCTTCTCTTTCTTTCTCTCTCCTTCCCTCTCTATTCTTTCTCTCTCCATTTCTCTTTCTACATCATCATTTTCTCATCATTATTTATTAATAAAAAATAAAATTGAGATAGAAAAAGTGAATAGGAGAAAGAGAGAATGAGTGAGAGGGAAAGGGAAAGGAAAAGGAATAAAAAAGAGACATAGGGATAATAAGAGTGAGTGGAAAAAAGAGAAAGAGTCGAGAGGAAGAAAGAAGGGACTCTTTATTTTTTTCTTAATTTTTTATTAATAAAATATATAATTCTCATTTTATTCTTAAAAAATTCTAATTGGTAAAATTTTGACTTAAATGATCATGCTTTTAAATTACATAACTAAATGAGGACATTTAAAAAAGTTACAGGACTAAAATGTATAAAGACTATAGTTACAAGACCTAAGGAATCAATACATAGATTTTCCCTTGGCTTTTTAAGAATAGGGATAACTTTTTTTTGCATTATAGAAGAATGAATAAAATAAACATGGATTATATTACTAAAAGCATGAAAATTAATCTCACAATTAAGTAATCTTTTAATCAATTTACTGATTTAGAGTACCAAGTCCAAATAAGATGTTCAAAACAAAAGGCGATAGAGGAAGGACTTGCACATAAGAGATGAGGAAGCAACTACATTTTATATATGAAAAGTCTTTTCTAACACCTTACCTCTCAATTCTACACATATGTACAATTATACATCCTTTATATTTCAATAGATTTTGATGAATGACTACAATTACTTCAAGAATCTCCTTCATAATTGTACATTTGTATCATAAATAGTTATATGCATGATTAAGCAAGAATATAGCTTGATGGAATGAGCTTAATTGATCGATCAAGGTGATATCCTAAAAACAAGTGAAGCTCTTGAGTTTTCACAGCTCGAAGGGTTCAATCGGGTGAACACCTTAAGCAGGTAGTTTGATTGGGCGAGCTTTGATAGTATGAACAATAATTTTTATCATAATTCTAGTATTTTACACATTTTCATGCTAACAAAAGCGTATCATACACTAATTAAGAAGGTTTTTCAACCTAGGGTTTGGTTTTGGTTTAAGTACATATTATAATTAAACTCATTATTAATGAGAGTCATGGAAACAAAATCTGTGAGAGGTATAAGTGGCCTTCATTAAGGATGTTTGCCTACAAAAAGAGGTGTAGTCTATAATCTTTGATTATCAGTAGATTTGTAACTAGATATTTATGTGTGAATGTATTCCATATTAGTTTGAACCATGTTAAACGCATGTGTTCTTATTTTTACTTTATGTTTGTGGTTAATTTTGGTGTTGAATTCCTTGCAATTTAATAAGTCATTGTTTTTTCATTAGTTGATTGGATTGATGACTATTTAAATTCAAAACAAATGGTATCAGAACTAAAGGTTAATGTAGATCGTTTGGTATTTTTTTTCAAGAAAGTATTAGTAAACGACTTTAGTAGAATCAACAATGAGAAGGATTAAATTTGAAATGTGGGATGTCAATAGTGACTTTTCTATTTGAAATGAACAAGATCCTTTTTGAATCAACAGTGACAAGGATGGCAAAGGCCATTACCGATCAAGGTCTCAAGAACCAAAGAAAAAAAACTCATGTGTTTTACATGAGGTATCTATATGACAAGGCCAAAATTATAGATGTTTCATTTGTTAATATGGAGCATGAAAATGAGTATGGTGTGTTAAATACCATTGTAAAATGTAAGAATAAAGTCCCATGTTGCCTAAATTTGGTGTTATTTATGAATTTATAAGGACTTAAACTATTACACTTAATAGGTTAATATTTTGTGTTAGAAAAGTCTTTTATACGTGGTATTAGAGCCAACCCCATACTTAGTCATTGTTGTCACCTATATGAATCTCTCAACAAAGGCATGAGCTTCATCTGTCTGAACAAAAAGCTCATTATAGGCTTCATCTGTGCGAACCTAACACTTGTTATGAACTCAAGAGGAGTTGGACATAATATAAAGAAAGAAGATAATATGTATCTTTGATATATGGGAAGCTAAACCATGTGATACTTCGTTTGAGGGAAGATTGTTAGAAATGTGCGAACAAACTCTTATATTGTTTAGAGTTGGTGTGATTCATAGTTTATAAAAACTTGGGCCACTCCACCTAGTAGGTTAACTTTTAGGATGCAACCCCAAGTTCCTTAGACGTACAATTTATGTGGATAAACTATAGATGCATGATCCATATAATGCATCAAAGGTACTAGTTTGTTGATTACAAATTGTTGGATAGTGATTTTTTGAACATAGTAGATAACCAATTTTGTCAAGTTTTTTGCATGGTCATAATAAACTTTCAACTTAGATTTAGTTTGTTATTCATCTTGACAAGTAAGACAATAGGAAAAAATAAGAATTTTATCTCATGGTGTAGCAAAGCACGTTGGTGTACTTACCTAGAGTAAGATGGAAAGAGTTATAAATTGTTAATGGTGCTACAAAGATTGAGGCAAGCATAATTATCCCCATTGGAGTATGTAAGGACTATGAGTGTTGACTATTTTTGTGGATAAAATATTTTCTATGAATTTGTTTTTAGGCTTGCTATCAAGTCTATCAAGAAAACCCAAACAAATGCTCGAGTTCCAGATAATTGTACTTCATGTATATCTTTGATAACTACAACACATGGGATTACATTTATGCATTTAATAGCACATGTTTATAAATCTGAAATTATTTTTAGTACTAAAATATGGAATAAGATATGCTAAAAGATATTAGATAAAATATACTCTAAAATAAAATATGTTAAAAGATATTAGATAATATATACTCTAAATTATAGTTGAAATCTTTATCATAAAAGATAGCATAAAATCTATTTTTAAAAGATATTAGATAAGATATACTCTAAATTATAGTTGAAATCTTTAGCATAAAAGATAGCATAAAATCTATTTTTAAAAGATATTAGATAAGATATACTCTAAATTATAGTTGAAATCTTTAGCATAAAAGATAGCATAAAATCTATTTTAAAAGAACTCTTCTTTAAATAAGAGTCTTCTTAATTAGTGAGTATTACTAATCCTATTTGAAATAGAAAAGATATTTATCAATCATATATGAGTTTTCTTAATTAATGAGTATTAATAATCCTATTTGTAATAGAAAAGACATTTATCAATTACATATGGTTAAGGGTTTTAATCTTTTCTATAAATAAAACGCATTACTCATTGTTTCAATCAACCACACAAGAGTATTATTCTAATCTTCTTAATTTATTTCTCTTGTTTTACAAATATAATATCATAAATTTTTTAGGCTTCTTTATTTAGTTAATCTATCAAATATTGGTGGTTATGTTTGATTGATTAATAAGCCTAACTCTTTTATGATGTTTTGATAATATGTTCTCATGGATCTTTCTTTATTTTTGTTCTTAAATTGTTAGATCAAATAATTTTTTTTGTCATATCATATTTATTTTATTTGATTATTAATCATTAAAGAAGTTATTTTTATTGAACTTATGCTTGATCTTTTTGCACTAGGATTTGCTAGTTGATTTAATTTAAATGACATATGTTTTGAATCATCTAGTTAGGATTAATCATTATTAAATACATTCTAGAACACATATGGGCACTTGTGTTTTTGTGCTAACCATCTTGTAGTTAATTTAGGAACGTATCTGATTAGCAGGAAGCTTATTGGAATATTAGAAACTATGAAAACAGAGTAGGGGCTCGTAAGTAAGGTACATTGGGGCAGTATCCTAGAGAGTGTAGCATAAGACTGAGTTTGTACTTGAACATTTGTTTTTCATAGTGGAAAATTAGGTGGTTCGATGGACCGGTGGTTTTCCTCTTAGGTCATAGTTATAGCCTATGTTGTTTCCACCTAAAAATATCGTATGTTATTATTTTACTTCAGCACTTTATTCTTACACGTGATTGCATGCATGACCACTTTATTTAGGTTATTAAATTATAAATTGATAAAAATTAAAAATAACATATCCACTCCCTTCATGTTAATCAGGTCCGTAATTTATAAACTTTCAGAGTAGATGTTAAATTATGGCACAAAAGGTTGAGCCATATTACTGATAAAGGATTGGTTGAATTGAATAAGAGTAAAGTTTTTGGGAGAATAAGATTGACAACTTGTCTTTCTATGACTATTGCATATTAGACAAGGAAAAAAGGGTGAATTTTACACCAATAAGGATAAAAGGTAGCATATTGGACTATGTTCATTATGACTTCTAATAAGTGAAGGCTTCTATTTGAAGGTGATACTTGTAGGAAGGTGAGAACCTTGAAATGGATACTAGTTTAGAGTTTAGAGAAAAATATATGACCAATCCCATGACAATGGTTGAGAATAACACTTTTGAAGAGGGCAAGCTATACGTTTTCTGAGGAAAACTGCCTCAAAGATTTTAGGGTAAGGTTATGGTTACAATAAGGTGCCTACTAAATAGGTGTATATCAGTATCACTTGATTTTAGAAAGACTAAAAACGTTTAAACTAGAGGTTCTATGAGTTATGACCATCTTAGAATTTTCCATTATATATTGTACACAAATGTCAGGGGTGGCAAAGCATAAAAGAGGATGCTCAAATGAATTCTATTGGGATATATAAGTGATGTCAAATGTTCCAAGTTATATATGGTGAAGGTAAGAGATTCATCATTAGCTAAGATGTTACTTTTTTGAAGGATGATATGTTTATGCAAGTCAGCTATTAGGATTCTGATAACTCACGTGATCTAACCAACCAAGCTAGTTTTGAGTTGGCACATTTGAAGAAAATGCATAGGAATAGGCAATTCGAAGAGAGACTTGGTTATTTTCTAGAGCCTTATATAGGCACAAAGATTGATATTGTGAGAATTGAGCCAATTGAAGAATATTTATTGTAGAGAATTAAACATGTCTTAAGATCAGGCCCCCAATGAAGTTTAACTTTGTCTCCTATACAATATGTGTTGAACCAATGACTTTGGGACTTCGAACAAAGTTCATCGTTGAAGAAATGGATAAACAATATATGAATAATTGTTAAGAGATCTATTGAGGAAAGTAAATTTCTTTGTACGAAAAAAAGAACAAGGTACTATTTCCTAAATTGGAAATGATGATTTACTTAGAAGGATAAAGTTCTTGTTAACACAATATATGAATAAGTGTTAAGAGATCTATTGAGTACAAACATGTTTACAAGTTGAATGATGATTTACTTAGAAGGATAGAGTCCTTTTTAACACCCATCTAGATTCCGTCAATATGGTTTATAAGTGGTACAAGTTCAGAACCTATGGACACGGATGTTCCTTCTGTGACCTCACCTACCCCTCACACTTTTCCACGCATTCCAGAATCTACAAAAATTAGGGTATTATATTTGCACAATCTTGTTTCTATGGCCCAAACACTTGTATCAAATATGGATCACGATATTAAGGTTCATGCAAATTTGGAGGGTCATTCGGCGGCCATAGAAGAGGAGCAACTTTAGGTGATTAAGGTTTTAAACACCGCTAAGTTTACCCCCTGTGAAGCAGATTGGTTGTTAGAAAAATTTCCAAGATGCAAATCATGTATCCTAACTAGCTCATATGACATCAAGGGTAGTAACAGAGGCTACTTTAGCGGCTTTAGATCCTTCTCTAATCAAGAGAAAGAGCTAACTTAGGAGTTATTTATGAGCCTTTTTTCGTCTTGAGAGCAAATAAAATGGCTCAATGTTGAGATGGGTAACTTAGAACAAGTGTAGTTGTAGAGTATAATGATTCTAATGATTATACTCAAGACAAACTAGACATATGGGCTAATAGTTTGAAATCGTAAAATGATGATTCTGAAGTTTTTATCCTAACATAACACTTTACACCACGGTCTTTCAACATTCAAAATAAAAGGCCTACCACCACGGTGTGATCACTTCAGACTGGAAGGAGGGGGACCACAATGGATCTAACAATGATGGTCCTAAGGCGATTGAGGAGGAAGCTGGTATAGAAGATGATGCTTCTTATTCAAAGGTCAAGCATGGCCCGTAGAGGTGGCTTGCAGAAGTCATATTAACTTTTAACCCTAAAGATACTAGGGTGTGCTTTTCATAGTCCACAACTATGAGTCCCTTTGTAGTTTGGACTTTCCCAATCCTTGTCAAAATTCACAAATGTAGATGAAGTGTAGTTTTTAGCCATTCAATGTAGAAATGTCCCTTTTATTTATGAATTCAAATTACAAAATTAAAATGAAATCTATGTCTATGAATTTAAAATGCAACAATTTTAAATAAAGAGAAAATTGAACAAGACTATGAGAGTACACTTTATTTTATTTTTTTCCCTTAGGATTCTATTTTTTCCCCATTTAGACTCTCAAGGCATAACATTCCTTGGCCACTTTTGTTTTTCTCCTAGCACTATCCCAGTTCCATTTTTTGTGGGAAGCTTTTAGGTAAGATAGTAAGTAGAGGTCACAACTCAAGATGCATACAGGAATAGTCATCCCAAAATTCCATTGTATGGTGATGAGTAGTTTACTTTTACGAAGTCCACCATGAATTTTTTTTATATGAGTAGCCTACTCTATTGTGACTAGTAGAGTCACAAATCCTTTATAGGTCATTGAAGATCCAGAGAATCACACTAATGGGGTGGTTATTGAGCTTATTGCATGAGTGAGCTGTATAGATTTTCATGCCTCAGAGAAAAAATATAGCTGAGTTGCCGGTGTTAATCAAAATTCTGTGTAGGTTTATATTTTCCATCGGGAAGGTGATTACCAATGCATCAATGTGCATATAACCTAGCATGTGGCTTCCCTTTTGAAAATATTATTTCTGAGTCCATCAGGTTAGGATTTTTATTTGGGCCATGCACATAAATGATGTGAAGGGCCTTTTAGTAGGCCTACCTAAAATGTGCCTTATGGGCATTATTAAAGTCCCTTCTTGCATAACCACCCATAATGTACCAGACCTCTCGTACTTCATATGCTAAAAGCATGTTCTCACTCTTTTAGAGAATATGCCTATCTTTGTTCTGGTCTTTCATTTTGTACAAATTCTCTTATTATCCCCTCTTGATGAGGTGTTTATTACCATTTTTAAAATCTTGAGCTCTTTAGTTGAGTGCCCTAAGTCTATGTGGAACTTACAGTATTGATCTTTGTTATGGCTAGTATCCTTAAGTTTCTTAGGCTAGCGTATTATGCACAAGTTTTAAACTTGTATAAGGAGTGTTTCCCTAGGCACTATCAAGAGTAAATAGGTATAAAAAATTCGGTTGGTGTAGCTTGGACCCTATCCTCTATCTTTATCATATGCAATCCTGATGGGACCTTTTATTCCTTGAGGGTCTAGGCTCATTCCTAACCTCAGGTGATGATTTTGTGCTTTCATTAGTAGGAAGGTCACTAAATCTTCTATTGTTGGCCATCTCTTTGACGTTGAGATTCATGGTCACCAGTTGAGTGGCTTTATATATGTGGTTGGAAAATCTTTTGCCATGTCCCTCCATAGAGGTCCTTAGCAAAGAGCTGGGTTTAATGGAATCACAGTCACTAAATCAAAACATTTTGTTACTTGGACTTTTTTGCTATTGAACCTATCAAAGAAATCTTTCAAAGTTTCATCTTTCCCTTGATTCAGACTCATTAAGTGTGCCATTGTTTTCAATTTTCTTATTTTTTCCAAAACAATAGGAAGTGAATTTTTTTCCAAACTTAGCAAATGTACCAATTGTGTTGGGCTTGGGGGGTATAATACCAAGCTCGAGTTTCGACGGTCAAGGTGAGCTGAAAGGCTCGACACCTAATTGCATCACTATAAACGTAAAGGTCTATTCAACCATTAAAGTTTACAAGGCACTCCAGTGGGTCCTTTTTAACATCATAGAAGCTCACACTCAAAATCTTGAAATTTTCTATGAGTAGGATGGCCATGACTTCCGCAATGAACAAGGACTCATTAAAAGCATCCAAGCCTTGGAGTATACCCCTATTCAGTCTTTGTTGTACCTATTGTAATTGGATAATTAACTGATCGATGGTGGAACATAGGGCTATAGGTACATCCCCCGATTGTAATGGCTATTGGCCATTGAAGTTGCATTATTATCTCCACAACTTTCCTAGAAATATTGGTCCCACTTGCGAGCTTTAAGGCATTCATATAGATCGAGACAAGTGGTTCCCAAGTAGTCCAAGATGGATAGAGTCTGAGCCTTTATAAGTGGATGGCTTTAGATTATACTGGCCGAAGCTGTTTGTCTAGCCCCTGAACTTAGACCTCATAGGGGTGAGTCACATCTTCAATGTGAGTATGTAAGGCTTGGCAACATTCCAAGATAGTATGGAGCACATTCTCTATTATGTTTATCCAGACCTCTATCCATGCCTTTTTCTGGCACTTCACTCGGGCCTAATATGGCAATCACAATGCAAGGTTGGTAACATGTACATGTGATTAGACAACTTATTAGACATAAAGTGGTACCTCATTTTTCCTTACAAAAGCTTGGCTATCCGTATGAAGAGGTTGATTCATCTTGAAAGAACATAAAGATGTCATCGCCTTTAGAGACTGTGGAGAGTGAACTTCTGGAACAATTTTCTTTTGAACTTTTATGGTTTTTTCATCAAAGATCATATAGTTTAGAATGATAGAAAACACTATAAATCCTTTTCTCTCTCGTTGTGATACAACTAGCAGAGTATACTCGTTCGCACAAATAACGCTAGATGTTAATACGAATTTTTGTCAGCAATAATTATTGGATGCACATTTGCTACCTGTGTACCTGAGCACAGAGAACACACTATTAATATCTTGGACCACCATGCGGTGTGACGACCTTTGGTCTTCCGATACTTAAGTAAGTTCGGGTAGTAAAAAGGATAAGATTAGTATCTCTCCTTATAATGTAGTGAGATATTTAAAAAGAGTATAAATCTCAATATCTATAATTATAAGCATAAGTTATGAAGTTCTGACTAGTTAAAAAGTTATCTTTAATAGTGAACAGTGTTAAATATTTACAAGAGAAAATATACTTGCTGATAATCCTTATCCTTAGTGATAGACTTATCTTTAAATTTTAAAATTTTAATTGCTTAATTATCTCATTATCGAATAATTAACAATTTGAATGCCAATCATTTATTCTGTTAAGTATTAAACTAATATTAATAATTTTTTGTTGATTAAACTAACATATAAGTTACTTGTTGACAAGAATCTCTTGTTGACAAGAATCTCTTGTATCATTGCCATATAATGTTAACTATTTTACATCAAATTGATCAAATTGTAAACTTGTCACGAATGAAAGCCACCAAAAACAAACATGTGAGAATCAAAGGGCAAAGTGTTTGCTTTTTGTTATCTTTGTGAGTGTTATAATTATTTTATCTCCTTGTTGTGATTGCATGAAAATATGAGTTTTATTTTTTGTGATTGCGTGAGAATATGAGTAGTAGGCTCTAACCATGGTTGTGTATTGTGTATCCTCACATAGTCTATACTCTCACATCACATAAAAAAATTTATGTATAAATTTATCCATTACAAGTGATGTATGCAAAAAAAAAAAAATGCATTTAAATTTACCATGCTTCGTATTTTCCATATAAAACGGGTCTATAGTAGGGGATTATATGTAATAAGTTTAAGACTTCTTAGCATCAACAGCTACGACACTTTAATTGAGATAAAACTATTTTTAAAAAAAAAATAATTAAAGGGGTTTGAACTCATTACCTTTAAATGCCCACAAACATACATAATTACCATTTATCCTATACGAAAAATTGAGATAACACACAACTTTTAGAAAGTGTGTTTCTATCAAATTACATAAGAAAATTTTTTTCCCATTCACCAGAGAACAATTGCCTTGTGTAAGAAACATAGCCAAACCTCACATCAAAATAAGGCTGCGTTTGGCCAGAAGAGGATCTGAAAAGCCACATCCATTTACAATTCTCCCAAACGTCAAGAACCTTTTTTTTACCCTTTTCAGAGAACAATATAAAAAAGAAGATTTTCTTCTCCTTTATAATCTCTATATAAAACTTAAACCTCTCTTGGGTCTACAAAAATGGACAAGCCAGGTGGTGAATTGGTCCAGTCTCCAACAGAGCCGTCACTGTAGTCTTCACCGAGCCTTTTAATACACCACAAGTCTTCGGCGCATGATAGCCTCTTCCAGTGTGGTATGCCTAACCTGAGCGGGTCCCGACTTGATACCTCCGTCACCACAATTTCAGATCCTCTTCGTTTAGCTAAATTATGCGCGTATCCACACAAGGCTTTAACCATCCGCACTACAAATGGGCCTTCACCTCCAAGCCCATACATAAAATGAAGTCCAAACGGCCTGAAAACTTCGGGTACCGAAGGCAACTGGAGCCAAGGAAATGTTCGATCCACAACACGACTTGCCTTCGCAATTGTCCGCTTAGCCAATGAAACCCCTCTTACCTCGAGTGTGAAAACGTCCTTACAGTTCCATACACTCAATACGGCCCATGACTCGGGTGGGTTTAACAAGAAGCGGTCCGAACCGGGCCATGAATGAAACGTGTACGTTTCTTTTGGTACGGCCACAAAAGTACCGAGACTCAGTTTGTTATTGAGAACCGAGTCAATATCGCGAGGAAAGAATTCGGTAGTTGAGAAACGTTTTCTGTAGAGTGTTTCAGCATCTGAGGGAGAGACTTTAAGAATGATGACTTGGGAAGAGATCTTGACTCGATGAGCGTAAACCGGGTTCACAAGGAGTGAAGGTGTACGGAATTTAGAGTAGTCACATTTGTTGGTGAAAAGATTAATCGAAGCTTGGTTGTCATTTTCAGTTGCTATGTACGAATACTCAGCTCCATTCTCTTTAAACCAATCCTCCATTTTTTGAACTAGCTTTAACCCAATTCCCATCCTCCTACAAAAACCAAAAACAGAGTAAATATCAGTAAAAATTCTTAAACATATGTGACCATCGATCATTTAAATGGTTGACTTTTAATAAAGATGGCAGTTTTTTTTTATACAAATAGGTTGAGTAAAATAAAAGGTTCATTAAGCACCTATGAGAAGGAGATACCCGAAGGCCTAAAATATAGGCAACTTTGGTATAAACAGGGACAGCATTCATTGCAGGCATTTCTTTGTTGGTAATGTTGTTCTTAGCATTCCTAGAGAGCTTTTTTCCACATGTAACGATTTTGATGCAACCTCTGATCATGCCTACTACTTCTTTCTCTTCATCCAATTCAGCCACCTGTGGATTATTAATTTAATTTTTAAAAAAAAAAAGAAAAAAAACTTTAATGTTTTTCTGTTGGTATGGAATAGTGATTTATTTGTACCAGCATGAGAAAAGCAGGTGAGTTACGGACTCTGCAAATTGGGTCACCCAAAAGGTCAGTGAATATAGAAAACTTGCCGCTGGTTCCAACTTCACATCTTCTTTCTACATCTTCTACGCCCAAACGATCGTTGTTTGGGTCGAACTTTCTTACCACAATTACTCTGTTTTCTTCTACCATTGTTTCTTACTATTTACCAAAAAAAAAAAACAAGAAGATTTTATAAAATTAATGAGTAACGAATTAAAGGGATGATAACCCAGTTGGTTAATTGAGCTGAAGGTTAAAAGTGAAGAACTATTTATATAGAAAATGATTAGGAGTGAGTGAACAGCGCCTAAAACAGAGAGAGCTAAAAAATCGCAGCTTTTTCAAGGCAGCAAAATAGACTGAATAACGTGTGTTATAAGCAAAAAGAAAAAAAAAGAAGAAAGATATGCTCAGGCTTTGAAATTGGAGAAATTAAGAAGATGCACAGCTATTATATGATAGGTCTTCTTATATAGGTCAGAAGCACCCAAAAGAATGAAATTGCAAGGATATGGGAAATATAAAAGTAAAATGAAAATGAACGAAAAAGAAAAGGAGAAATGGGTTATGGAAAATATGTGGGATTGTGGGTTGGATGCTGTTCAGCTCCCTTTTCTTTGGTAGATCATCATTGCAGCGAAACAAGTGTTTTTATGGAGCCTTTAAATACCTGAATTTTGGGATTATTATTGTTTTCTCCTTTTTTTTTTTAGTTTATCTATTTGACCAAGAGTATATTTATCACAGTTGTAAATAACATAAATATTTTACAAATATGTAATTATATATATTTTAATTAAATGAAATTTAAGATTAGTATAATTTTTTTAAAAAAATAAATATATATATACAATAAAAAGTAATAAGAAAAAATATTTTAATTAATAAATAATATTTCTCAAAATAATGGATAATATCTTCTCAATTTTTTTCTGTGTCCTTTTTTTTCTCACTTTCTCTTGAATTTATTAAATTCAGTTTATTTTTTCTCCTCTCATTTGTCTACCTATACTTATGATAATAGTGATTAAATTAAGAAGAATGTTTGAAATAAATATATAATTTCAATGTGTGATATAAATATATAATCTCGTTAATTTGATTTGGTAAACGAGGATAATTTCTCATCCATTCATTCACCGTTTCTTAGTTTATCCTCTCTTATCTATTTAAAATAATAAGTTACTTAATTGCGTTTGATGTAACAATGTATTAAAAATTGCAATAATATTATAACATATTTTATATAAAAATAAACTAACAAATATAATATTATAAATATTATAAAAATATTATCGATATTTTTATAATATTTTTTATACTTTAATATTATATTTGTTACTAAAATGATATTTTTTATACTTTAATATTATATTTTTTTACCAAATAAATTTAAATGAAATATTTACAAAATTTTTAATACTTTCTTACTGTGTAATAACGTTGCATCCTTGCCACCAAATGGCTAACATGTACGTGCACTTTTATGATAATATTATTTTCAATTCATCTAAGTGGCGGTAAAACAAACAAAATAAACCAAGTTCATGAGCTTAATCGCACGATATTCCCAAATTTGATCTCCAAATTCTGAGGCAGTAGGGTTTGAGGTAATATTATCATTGATAACCCATTGTTTCTTCATCTTCACTGCTATCTCTCAACCGATTCCCCGTTGATTTCGCTGCCTTTGTTGGGATCTCCTTCTCGATATTGCCATAAACTCTCAATTTGATTCACAACTCCTCTTCTCCGTTTTCCTATCACCATAACTGCAGAGATTATCTAGTGAACTTTATATTTACTCTTTACTTTCTTTTCATGATTTTGTTTTGTGGTTAATGATTACGGGGGATAATTTGATCTAGATATGGAAATAATAAAGATTTTATAAACGTGAGTGAATACGAATGTTACAATAATAAGAGATAAATTAATTAGTGTTGAATATTGGCTCTAAAAGTAACAAATTAGTGGCATAATTTAGGGAAATTAGTGGCCTAATTTGTGGCATGATTTGTGGAATGATTTGTGGCATGATTTAAGGAAATTAGTGGCATAATTTAAGGAAATTGGTGGCCTAATTTAAGGCTTAAATTATGTATGACTTTAAGAAAGAGTCTTCTTCATACATAAATAGGGAAGAGTTAAATGCGTTGAAGAAACAGCGAAAAATCGAGAAAAAAATCGTAGAGTATAAAGCGAGCTTCAAAGAGAAAATCTTTATGAGTTTTTGGGAAACACTTGAGAGATATTATTAGAGGAAATCGTATACGTATTACGTATATTTCTCTTCGGTTCAAATAATATCTGCTACTCCGTGGACTAGGCGGTGCAAATTACGTGTGCATTCATTCGTTTATTGCTTTGATATATTCATATCTATTTATTGCTTCAGACAAATTGGTATAGAGCCAAATATAGCGGTATTATATATCAAATCGAAGCTCTTGACGGCAATCTGAGCATAGCGGTGAAAGAATCGCTCAAATCGCAAGTCAGAATCACCGCCAGAAGCTGCCGGAATCATACACAAGCTGAGTCAACTGTAGAGTTGGGCCGGAGTCAACTTCGATCACTAGTGATATTTGGACCGAGTTGGTCTGCATTTTTCATCCGTTTTTCAAGCGAGTTGGATCTATTCTTAGCTAATTGGACCATTCCAAATTCAGCTAGGACCTAGTTTTTTTCAAATAAGGTATAAAATTTGGAAAAACAACATTTTTAAGTTGTAAGTGTAAAATTTACATTTATCGGTTTGTACTTATGGTGATAAAGAAGAGATCGAAGAAGGTGAACAAGTTGACCGTAGAATTTATGGCAAACCAAGTTCTACTCGAAGAACTATGTTGTCAACATGAAGTTTGAGGTGGAGAAATTCGGCAACCCTGAAATAACTTTGGCATGTGGCAATGTGAAGTATTAGATCTATTGTTCAGAAGGATCTAATATAGCCTTGGAGACTAGGCCAGGAGATTATTCAAATGAAGATTGGAATTATGTCAGCCAAACGAGCTTGTGGCACAATTATTGTGCTTAGGAAAAGATCAAAAGTACTTTGTCGTGAAGAGAATGGCCATGATTCTACGGAAGAAACTAGAGGACAAATACATGACGAAAAGTATTGAGAACAGGACTCTACTTGAAGAAGAAACTTTTCCGTTTCGATTACTGAGAAAGGTACCCACATGATTGAGCACTTAGATAATTTCAATAAAATTTTGGCCGTCTACCAAAATTTAGATGTTGAAATTATCGATGAAGATAAAGCTTTGTTGTTGTTGAATTCATTACTGAGGCATGAGCGTTTAACCCACTGACCCTGTTATATGGAAAGGATGAGGTTAAGTTCGTAGATGTTTCAAATGCTTTGGTAAATAACGATCAGGAAGAAGGATCAACGTGATCGCGAGACTCGATATCGGAAGCATTGGCGGCCGGAAGGTAACTAACAAAAAATCGGCGGATCAAATAATGAGGGAAATCTAGATCAAAGTCAGGAGGAGAGTCATCAGGAGAAGACGTCCTGCGAAGGACGAGTGTGCCTATTGTCACAGAAAGGGCCTTTGGAGGAAGAAAGATTGTCCAAACAAGGACAAGTCAAATGCAAATGTTGCACGCAGTAGGCCGATGAAGATGAAGAATGACGCCTTTTGGGTTTCATCAAAAACCTACTCGGATAAGTGGATCCTTGATTGGATGTTCTTATCATATGTGTCCCAACAGACATTGGTTTTCGAGTTTTGAAGAAGCTCGATGGAGGAGTTGTGCTTATGGGCGACAATGCTGTCGAGCAAAGGGATCAACAATACGACTAAAGATGCACGATGGTACAATCAAACGACTTACAAATGTAAGGTATATTCTGACCTAAAGAAAAACCTTATTTCTTTGTTTGTTCTAGATTCAATGGTTCTGAGGTAACATTGGAAAATGGAGTCTTGAAAGTTGTATGCGAAGGTGCATTTGTAGCAATGAAGGGTACTCGGAAGGCGAACTTGTATTTCCTAGATGGGTGTACGATTACGGGGAAGGACGGTGTCTCAGTAGTTCGAAGAAAAGGCAAATGATTCTTCACTTTGTGGCACATGCGCTTAGGGCATGTCGGTGAAAAGGCTTTGCGAAGGCTTAATGAAGCAAGGTCTTTTGAAAGGTGCCAAGGCCCGGAAAGTTTGATTCTGCGAGCATTGTGTAATGGGAAAACAAACAAGAGTCGAGTTCGGCACTTGCCGTTCATCGTACTAAGGGATCTCTTGATTAGATTCACACGGATGTTTGGGGACCTTCCAAGAATGCTTCACTTGGAGGTAGACGTTGGTCTGTGACTTTTATTGATGATTTCTCTAGATATGTATGGATATACACTATGAGTCACAAAGATGAAGTTACTGGATATCTTTCTTAAATGGAAGAAAATGATCGAGACTCGGACGGCGGGGAAGATTAAAGGCTCGAGATCGATAATGGTGGCGAGTATAAATCGAGATCCTTTCTTTAAAGTTTGTCAAGATGAAGGGATAATGGACATTTTTCGGTTCCTCGTACATCGAGAATGGAGTTGCGGAAACGAATGAATCGTACTTTGGTTGAGAAAGTTCGATGTATGCTATCTCATTCCAAATTGGCGAGCATTTTGGTGAGGCTTTGTCGTATCTGACTCGTATAGTCAACGAGACTTCTTGACTGCATTAGATGGAAAAACTCCTAAAGAGGTATGGTGCGGACAACTGCTGCGATTATGATTCATTGCGAATATTTGGATGTCCTGCATATTTTCATGTTAGTGAATCAATGGATCAGGAAAGAAAATTTGTTTTCTTGGGCTTTAAGGGAAGTAGTTAAAGGATTTCGACTTTGGTGTGGTGAATCGAGAAGATCGTCTTAAGTAGAGATGTTACATTCGACGAATGTTATCTTTGAGACAAACAAATTGAGAGAAAGAGAATGAAAGTCCAAATACTCTTTCTAAGGTGATGCTTGAGACTTCGGAAGATCCGAGAAAGATTGCACGATTACCGATCGTGGTGAAGATGAAATTGATGATCGAAGAGATCTCGGTTGAGGTGGAGGTTCTCTCACCATCACCTCTGGGTGTCGGCCCGAATCTATTGCCACTACTCGGCCAGAAGGGAGATTAGGAAGCCTACCGGATACACGGACATGGTAGCATTCGCTGAACTTCCGATGAGTGATGATGATGTCCCCGTACCCAACAAGAAGCGTGCGAAGAGTTGATAGTATGAAGTGGAAAATGGCAATGGATGAAGAGATGAAGTCTCTACGTGAGAATCGGACTTGGGAGTTGGTTCAACTTCGAAAGGAAAGAAAACTATTGGTTGCAAATGTAGATCTACATGCGAAGGAAGGTCTCTGGTAAAGACAACATCGGATACACAAGCGGACTAGTAGCAAAGGCTATGCTCGAAAGAGGAATAGACTGTGAGGGTATTCTCACCTATTGTTAAGCATTCATCTATTCGGATACTATTGGCTTTGGTAGCACGGTTTGATCTCGAGTTAGCTCGACTCGATGTCAAACGACTTTTCTCGGTACTTTGAGCGAAGAAATCTACTGTCTCAATGGGATGGCTTTAAAATTCCGGACGAGAGAATTGGGCTTGCAAAATTTGAGTAAGTCAATTTACGGTTTGAAGCGATCACCGCGACAATGGGTACAAGCGCTTTGATAAGCTTCGTGAATGAAGCGAATGCGCACGTGGTCGGTTTGATCATTGTGTATACTTTCGGAAACTCCAGACGGTACCTTCGTTTATTTGCTCTTATATGTTGATGATATGTTGATTGCATCTAAGAGCAAGGTGGAGATCGACAGTTGAAGGCTACGGTGAGTTCGAATTTGAAATGAAAGATCTTGGAGAAGCTAAGAAAAATTCTTGGGATGGAAATCACTGAGAGATAGAGTTATGCGGTCTGATGCATCCGACGGACTCGATGTCTGAAGAAAGTACTACAAAGGTTTGACATTGATGAAAAACCAAACCCGGTAAGTACACCGCTTGCTCAGCTTCGATTAAGTGCATTAATGTCACCTAGCACCATGCGATGAGAAGAAGCAAATGGAACGTGTTCCATATGCAAATGCCGTTAGTGCGCTGATGTATGCAATGGTTTGCACTCGCAGTTTGATATTTCCCCGTTAGTATGGTGAGTCGGTACATGCATAATCCGGGTAAGGACAGCGACGGTGAAGTGGATTACGGTACATGCTAGTCTGTGGATATTGGTTTGAAGTTTGAGAGAGGAGTGAAGGTAAACACCTAGTTGGATATGTGGATTCGACTATCTTTGGAGATCTGGATAAGCGTCGATCTATTTGGTTATGTGTTCCATGATAGCGGGAGGACCCGGTTGTTGGAGATCAGCATTTGCGATCAATGTAGCTTTGTCTACTACGGAGGCGAGTATATGGGCATGCCAACGAAACGTTCAAAGAAGCTATATGGCTTCTCGGGTTGGCTAAGGATTTGGGTATTGTTCGGAAGAACGTGGGGGTTTTACGCGACGGCCCGAGTGCCATTTGTTTGGCAAAGAACCAAGTTCATCGTATGGTCGCACAAGCACATCGATGTTGATTTCATTTTGTTCGGAAATCGTTGATGAAAGGAATGTTATACTCGAGGAAAGTCGAGACTACTGATAACCTGAGATATGCTTACAAGGTGGTTCTGAGGATCAAGTTTCAACCTTTGCAGAACTTGATCAACATCTCTCGAGCTTAGAGCGCACAGAGCATTTTGGGCTGGCGTTATGAACTTTTCGCCAAGGTGGAGATTGTTGAATATTGGCTCAAAAGTAACAAATTAGTGGCATAATTTAGGGAAATTAGTGGCCTAATTTGTGGCATGATTTGTGGAATGATTTGTGGCATGATTTAAGGAAATTAGTGGCATAATTTAAGGGAAATTGGTAGCCTAATTTAAGGCTTAAATTATGGCACACTTTAGAAGGGAGCCTTTCTTCATCTATAAATAGGGAAGAGTTCATGCATTGAAGAACAAGGCAAAAATCGAGAAAAAAAATCATAGAGTATAAGCAAACTCAAAGAGAGAAAATACTTGTGAGTTTTGGGAAACACTTGAGAGATATTATTAGAGAGGAAATCTGTATCTGTATTCTGTATATTTCCTACTCAGTTCAAATAATATCTGCTGCCTCCCGTGGACCTAGGCGAATTGCCGAACCACGTAAATTCTGTGTGTTCATTTTATTGCTTTGATATATTCATATACCGCTATTTATTGCTTCCGCCCACAACAATTAGGAACAATTACATTGTTAGGTCAAGCATGTGGTTATACCTATTGTACTTCAAATGGTGATGTTGCTTTTAAATGTCAAGGCTTAAGTTGCGTGCATGATCCAAGACGGACACGATGGAAAGTTGGGTAGTAGATAGTAATTTATACTTAAACATTAAGTCTCTTTACTCTATCAATTCAATTCTTCAAATGAGGTAAAAGAGTGAGAGTCATGGCAAACGAAAATCAAAAAGGGATCCAAACTAATCTTACACGCTCTAATAAATGCTTCTTGAATCTTTTAACTTATCAGTTGATTGGAGAGAGAGAATCGAGACTCCTATAATAAAAGGGAGACAAGGCATTCACTATTTACAATTCCGTGAAAATCAACTCAAATTCCTCAAAAATCTGTCTATCACTTCACCTCGCACTTTAATACTCTATAACTCGTGTGGTAAGATACTCGAGTCAACACTAATAGTCTTTATTTGGATCTTAAAAGATTTTTTCTCATGCCTAATTAAGTCCAACTCTTTTCATGTCGATTCTTAATTTTCTTTCTCGACTTTAGGTAATCTCTTGGCTCCTCTTTTGTTTCTTATATTTTCTCCTTTGTTCTTTCTTTTCTTGTAGCAAATATGGGTAAGGAGATAGTAAGTAGGTTGACATATAGGGTGGTCCTTCCTTCATCTCCTTCGGGCCTTTCCTCTTGGAAAAGTCTCCAATATCCCACGTACAAAAATGAAGAAAGTACCAACTCAAGGTCCTCCTCGACTGAGAGAACATTCGAGTAAGATTAAAATTTTTCAAGTGCTCAACAAGAAAACATTCCAGTAGCTCAACAAATTGTCACAATGACAATAAGGTTAAGTGTCCCTCATTCAAAAATATTAGCTCCAAGAGAATGGAGAAGAAAGCAACATTAAAGGGGGATTGGGGAAGCAACTGGTCGTACCAAGGGTTAGAAGCGAAGGAGGTGACTAATGGGTTGACACAAAGGGATGAGGAAAGAATAAGAAAAACATACCAAATACCCCTAACAATCAACATTAGGATTCCTAACCTCAATGCAAAGCATAGTGATCGGTCCCCAAATGGTTGGACAATCTTCCATGAGAAAAGCTTCTGGCTCATGCTTAGGTTTCCCCTATATCCATTTGTGAGGAAGCTTTTCATGAGGATACAGCTCACATCTAGTCAACTTTTAACTAATGGATGGAGGTATCTTTTATGCCTTACACTAATATGCATAGAGCTCAGGGTAAAGCCAAAGATACATGATGCTTGCAAAGGTTATCTTAGTTTTTAGTTCTATTATCGGTTTACTAGAAAATTACACCAAAAAATTAATGTTCCAAAATTAGGTGTACAAATTTTATATAATTTATACAATAGCTCGCAAGTGCATGAATCACTCATAGAAAATAATAAGTATACTTCCAATGTTAGTCTTAACAGAAATTATTTGGTCTTTAAATAATTCAACAAATACTTAAAAATGAAAATAATAACGTAAACATCCTATCACAATTATCTTTGGTTTGAAGATCTAAACTACTGACATAAAAATAAAGATAGATTCAATAAACATTTAGGCAATTAAATATTTATCATGCAATGAATAATTTATGAGATATATTAACTAGTTAATTATGGTTGCTAAATATTTAAGTAGGTTATAAAAAATATGGATTAAGATTATTAATTCTTTGTTTTTAATAAGAAAATATCATAAATCAGATCCTTTTGTTAATTAATTAACAACTAAAGTTTTTGATAGGGATCAATAATTGATAATTGATTAATTTTTTCTTTATTTATAAGGAATTAATAAATCGTTTAGTTAATGCTTTTGACGAGGATATCAATTTAAACTCTCATCAAAGTGTCTAAGTTGGGTTTGCGATTTAAGTATCTGGAACTAAGTTTTAGATTTTAAAACCACCATGAAAGATATATCCTCAATATATCTTTCAATAATAATTTTTATAAAAAACTTTGACATAGAGCATGCCTAAGAATAGATTAAGACTACAATTGTCTAATATACATGATTATTACTTTAAATTAGAGTCAGATAATTTAAATCCTAAATTAACTCTCTTGTTTATTATTAAAAATACTTCTTTGATTCTTTTACAAACTTTGTTTTAATCTTGATAAAAAAAATAAAACTTTTTAAGCACTTATCAGCTTGACCCCGTCACAAATGAGCAAGGAGATATCCAAATACGGTAGCATGATTCAGGCCAAGCTATTTCCTTTAGTAAAGTAAGAGATACATGATCATGATACTAGTCACATAGCCAAGGATTTGAAGGGCCTTTAGAAAACAAAACTCTAGTCAATCCTCTATCCACGAGCCCATCTCTCTCTTTTATATTTTATAATAGGTCCTCACTTCTAGGATTTGTAAACTCGATCTATGAAATAAATATTGTTGTTTAAATGGATTGTTCATTAGTTATATACTTGAGTATTTTTCCCAGCTTATAATTAAGGTGATCATCTCGTGACTTCATTGAAACATATGCCTAAAAGTTATACTTTATTTACAACAAAGGTGATTAGCTTATGGTTTAATTACTGTCTAAGCTTGGTAACTGGAGGTGGTGATTCCATCTTTTCAAGACCAAAGCATAAGCTTAACTGATTCATGACAAGGTGATCAGCTTGTGGCTTGATTACTACGCTTGGTGACTAGAGTTGGTGATGAGTACTCAAAAAGCACTAAAATAACCATGATTTTATGCACATTAATTGATTAAAAATATATATATTTATATGTTTTATCATATATTTATATAAATTTGTCTTTTTCGGAATCACGGGTATTTTTATTGTTTTTCAGGTATTTTGGCTTAAAAACGCAATTTAAAGACTCAAAGAGAATACTAAGCAATACATCACAAAAATATCAATAAATAAATGGGGAAAGGTCAACAAATATGAAAAAAAGCCCCGGACAAAATAGGTCGAAACGGTCCAAAAATGTCAAAAAGGAGAAAAAGCGAGCGCCGCTCCGACCCGTAGCGCGCGACACCCATTTCGCCCAAATCAAGGCGGTATCGTTAAATGCCGTACGCGGCAACGCGCTGAGGTTACTATTCATGCACGCGCCTTTCTATCGCAGCGGAGTTCTATTCACCGCGCGGTACTTGTGTGGCAATAGCGCCTACCAGCGCATGACGCGTTTCACCCCATTTTTCACGTGCGACAGCCCGCCGTGACGTCATGCGGCCGTCATTGATGACTACGGCATGTCCCTTGCGTTTTTAATTTTTAATTTTTAACATTTTTTACTCATTTTTTTCTCTCCATCCTCACCTATAAATACCCTTCCATTCACTTCAAACACACCTTAAAAACACCTCAAAACCACACTTCTCTCTCTCTTTCTCTCCATTTCTTAGTTTTTGAGTTTTCTTAGTTTCTTTCTTAGTTTCTAAGCTTTTCTTAGTTTTTCTCTTAGTTTTTAGTTCAATTCTCTTAGGTTTAGAGTTCTTCTCTTTTTGAGAGGAACTTGTAATGTTTTTGTAATAATTTAGATTTTGATTCAATAAATGGAAGTGCAAATTCGCTTGGAGGTTTTCTAGCAACGGGAATAGCGTAAGTTCCTCGTAAGGATTTTATTTTCTTTTCTGAGTTATTTTTATGCTTTATTCTTACATGTTATATTTAATTTGTTCGTGATTAAATTTAACTTGCTACTTTTATAATCATGATATAATAATAACGTTGTTATGCTTGCGAAATATTAAATAGGTGAAAATTTCTAAAATGAATTGATTTTATTTTTATTCAAGATTTTATATTAAGGATGTTAGAGAAATATATTATTTTTTCATTACAAACTTAAATCTGAAGATTAGACTTTAAGGTTTAGTTATCGATTAATTTAGAGTAGTCTTTCTTTTATTTGTTGGTACAATCCTTATCGCCCGTTAGTTAGAGTGAAGCTCTATTTCAAAAGTTTTATAAGAATTATTATGTGAAAATGTATTGACAACATGTTTTCGGTAGTGGTTTTAAAACTTGAAAGTAGTACTTGGGATAACTAAATTCTTGGGTTTAATTTGGACACCTTGAATAAAGTTTAAGCCTAACCAACACCAAAGGTGGCATTTAAATGGTTCATTTTCAATCTCTTAGAAAAAGGAATTAATTTAATTAACCAAAATTAGTTATCAACCCCACCCATATGTTAATTGATTTGTTTAGTTAACAAAGAATATCTAACTGCACCAAAGGTGGTATTCATACAAAAAGAGTATCAATAAAATATCAATTTATACCTTTAATAACACAGATAATATGAGCAAGCGTAATTAATTTAGTTATTTTGTCCATAAATCTTCCAGTAATATAAATGATAAATTTTGCATGAATTTTTATTGAATCTATATTTATATTTATTTATTGAATTTGTATCTATGTTTATTTTTTTATTATATTTAATTAATACGTATATATGTTTATTTTATGTTATTAGATTAGGAACACAAAAACCAAACTATCGTGACGGGATGTTTAGGATTTAATTTCGTTTTTAAAAGTTTGAATAATAAATTAAAAACCACATACATTCCTTCCTTAGATCGGCCGGGAGTATACTTATCATTTTCTACGAAATGATTCGTTATGCTCGAGAGTTTTACAAATATTAAAACCAAAGTATTTGCGAGAATCGCGATGCTTGGATTTTTTGTTCATCAAATTTTGTTCATGGCTATCACGATTCATTTCGCCATCAAGTTTTTGGTAGCCTTGATTGGATAGCATCAAGTTTTTAGCGTAGTTCGTTGAAGGAATAGGGTTTTTAATTTATTTATAAAAATTTTAAAAATATTTTTGTCTTTGTAAAATAATTGTGATTTTTTTTGTTTTTGTAAAAAAATAAAAAATAAATAAAAAAAATTTAATCAAATTTCAAATTTTAAATTTCATAAGAAATAATAAAAAAATAAAAAAAAAAATTTTTTAATAAATTTTAAATAAAAATAAAAAAAATAAAAAATAAATAAATAAATAAATAAAAATAAATAAAATAAATAAAATAAATAAAATAAATAAAATAAATAAAAATAAATAAAAATAAAATAAAATAAAATAAAATAAAATAAAAATAAAATAAAATAAAAAATAAAATAAAAAATAAAATAAAAAAAACCAAAATTTTAATTTTTTTTGAGTTTAATTTTTACTATTTTTTTATTTATTTTAAATCATAATTTTATTTTTTTATTTTCTTTTACCTTTTTCAATTTTATTTTATTTTATTATTATTTTTCTTTATTTAGCTATTTTTTTCTTGATTTTTAGATACCCTACTTAACTTAGTTTTTTTTACTAACTTAATTAACTTAGATTTTTTTTTTAACATAAACTTAGATTTTTACTTAAATTTTCATTAACTTAATTAACTTAGTTTTTTTATTTTACTTCACTTAACTTAATTAACTTAAATATTTTTACTAACTTAATTAACTTAAATTTTTTTTAACATGAACTTAGGTTTTTACTTAAATTTTCATTAACTTAATTAACTTAGATTTTTTTTACTTCACTTAGCTTAATTAACTTTTTACTAACTTAATTAACTTAGATTTTTTTAATTCACTTAACTTAATTAACCTTTTCTTTAAACTTAATTAACTTAGATTTTCATTAAACTTAAATTTTTATTTAATTTAACTTAATAACATGAAAAGTAAAGATCTAAGGGAGTTACTGCCTGTGAGACTAGTTCTTGTAAGCCTTTGTGCCATTGGTCTTTCCTGGGAGCGTTGTTAATATGCAGGAGGATGGTTTTTAAGGAGCCTTTGCACCACCATTCTTTCCTGGGAAAGATTTCTTGGTTAATACCGATTATGTTATTTAAAAAAAACAAATTTTTTAACTATCTCCAAAATTTTAAAGTTTTAATTACAATCTAAGGAGCTAGTTTCTTTGTTTAATCTAGGTACAATTGTGTTCTTATGCCTTAATTATTTGACTTGTACCTCGATGTGGGTGACCTAAAACTCAAAAAATGCCTCTACTCTTAAGTAGAAAGAAATCGAAAATCAATAGGGCATGATTTGAAAAAGTATAGGTAGACAACCTTGTCTTACCTGCCAGGTTTGATTGACTCAATGATGAGGGGACATTGAGTTTACTTAAAATGCAATCCCCAGTTACGTCTTGCTAAGGCGTTAAACTAAGCTGATGGGAGGCAACCCATCATTTTAGGTAATTTTCTTTTATTTGTTTCATTTATTTAATTACATGTGAATAATTTTAAATTGTTAAAACTAAAAATATTTGTTGAGATGTTAGAAGTTCACACTGATCTGTCTGTATACACTTTAATGATGAATATGATAGATGCACCTGCATTTTCCATTACTACTTGCACTTTCTCAAGAAATAGGTAATCTTTCTTCTCTTTTCTCTTTATCTTTAATTTACAGTTGTTACATTGAGGACAATGTAAGTTCTAGGTTGGGGTGGTGAAAAGTTACCATGCTTAATTAAAAAAAAAGTTTTAACAATTTAAAAATAAAAAAAAAATTTTACTTTTTCATTTTTTGTGTGTTTGGTTTTATTTCTATTTTGTGTGATTTAGTAATTTTTGGAATAAAAAAAATTCACAAAAATTTATCTTTTCTTTAAATCAAATTTAAGTAAATAGTTAAGTCTTTCAGTCTTGTTAGATTAATTTTTGAAAACATATCATGAAATATTTTGTAATTATTTTTGATAATTAGTTAGTTTTTGTCATAACTAGTATTTCTTGATAAGATGTGGAAATTATATTAAACCCAAAATCGGTGTTTATGAATTTTTTTTTAGTGGAGACTACCTTTGTGAGATATAATTTGAGCCTAATTTCCTTTATTCAGAGGGAAATATATATTTTTTCTACTCCAAACACATTTCTTATTTCTTCAAATTTTTAGATGATCTCTATAGGTATTAGCATTGAATGTATGAATTTTTTCTCATCTTAATAGAGTATCATATATTTTTTTTTTATTATTTTTGCTTAGATTAAATGATTTGAGTAGAAATTGATAGTATATGCTTATATCTCATTTATGCATGACTACTACAAAAACAAAAAGACATATACGGGGTTACCTAAACTAAGATCAAATAGAAAAGCCACAAAATTAACCACTACTTCAAAATCCAAGATAAAAATGTACAATATGTACATGGGTTGAATCTCTAAAATACATATATTGAAAAATATCTACGAGAAAAAAAATAGAGATAAAAAATAGTATCATCATATATACTATGACCCACGTTGCCTACAAAGTTGTGAGTCTGGTATTTACAAAAAGAAAGATATAGGAAGTAATTCCACTAAAAAGTCATTGCAATTTCTTCATTTGTAAAAAGCATATATCTTGAAATTCTTTCTTAATGAGTTTGATTTATGCATGAAAATAATTTTTATATATGATATCTTTATAATTTATACATTTTGATTCCTTTCATGAGATCAATGTTAAAATAACACCTTGAGCCTTTATTCTTTATACATATGCGAACATATTAGTTCATTTCTATACATCAACTCTTTCGCATATAAAATAGTATGAGTGTTTGAACCCATAGGATTCTGTGTTTCAAGTGTATTGACTTGCGAGGAACAGAGTCGACAGTCGATTCATGACACCTTGAAATTGGGTGAAATTAAATTGATACATTTTTGACATGAAATATGAAAATGATTTTCGACTAATTATTATAATAAATCATGATTGTTTGAAGAGATTAAAATAACTTATGCTTAAGATTTTAATTATGATCTTAAAGGAGATTAAAAAGTATGAGACATTTTTGTGATATGTTGTTTTCTCTTATTCAAAAAAAAAATTAATTTGTTATTTTGTTGTAAATTTAATCTTTAAGTTGTTTGTTTTTATTGTTTCTTTTGTTTTTACATTTAGTGTAATGTTTGTGCGTATCATTACTGAAAACCCTCACGAGACTCAAACTCGTCCACTAGGGCAACCTAGGGGTTTAAAGGCTTGTTGCATAGGCTAAATGCAACCGTGTCAATCCACGGAAGTGATTTAGGATAGTTTAATTTTTAGTTTTTATCGCTTCTCTTGCTAAGGGCGGACTAGCAGAGAAGTCGGATTGGGGTTGTGATGAGTACTCAAAAAGCACTAAAATAACCATGATTTTATGCACATTAATTGATTAAAAATATATATATTTATATGTTTTATCATATATTTATATAAATTTGTCTTTTTTCGGAATCACGGGTATTTTTATTGTTTTTCTGGTATTTTGGCTTAAAAACGCAATTTAAGGACTCAAAAAGGAATACTTGAAGCAATACATCACAAAAATATCAATAAATAAATGGGAAAAGGTCAACAAATATGAAAAAACTGGAGAAAATAGGTCAAAAGCGGTCAAAAATGTCAAGGGAGAAAAAACGCACCGCCGCGCCCGGCCGCCGCGCGTGACACCCGGCTCCGCCCCAAACTGCGCGCGCGGTACTGTTCATACGCGGCCTGCGCGAGGTTACTTTGTTCATGCGCGCGGCTTTAACGCGAGGTTCCACTATTCACGCGGCGGCCAGCAGCCCCGGCAGCCCAGCCTCGCCCATCCAGCGCGCCCACGCGTTTTCACCCCATTTTCCGCGTACGTGACCACAGCTGACGTCATGCCGACATCATTGATGACCTCGGCATGTCCACTACACGTTTTTTAATTTTTTAATATTGTTTTTAACATTTTTTTACTCATTTTTCTCTCCATCCTCACCTATAAATACCCGGCTTCCATTCATTCCAAAACACACCTTAAAAACACCTCAAAACCACACCTCTCTCTTCTTTGTTTGTGTCCAGTTGTTAGTTTTTGAGTTTTCTTAGTTTCTTTCTTAGTTTCTAAGCTTTTCTTAGTTTTCTCTTAGTTTTTAGTTCAATTCTCTTAGGTTTAGAGTTCTTACTTTTTGAGAGGAACTTGTAATGTTTTTGTAATAATTTAGATTTTGATTCAATAAATGGAAGTGCAAATTCCGCTTGGAGGTTTTCTAGCACGGGAATAGCGTCGAAGTTACTGTAAGGATTTTATTTTCTTCTGATTTCTATTTTTATGCTTTATTCTTACATGTTATATTTAATTTATGTCGTGATTAAATTTAACTGTGCTAGTTGTTTATAATCATGATATAATAATAACGTTGTTATGCTTGCGAAAATATTAAATAGGTGAAAATTTCTAAAATGAATTGATTTTATTTTTATTCAAGATTTTATATTAAGGATGTTAGAGAAATATATTATTTTTCATTACAAACTTAAATCTGAAGATTAGACTTTAAGGTTTAGTTATCCGGTCTAATTTAGAGTAGTCTTCTTTTATTTGTTGGTACAATCGCCTTGGTAGTTAGAGTGAAGCTCTATTTCAAAAGTTTTTATAAGAATTATTATGTGAAAATGTATTGACAACATGTTTTAAGTAGTGGTTTTAAAACTTGAGAAAGTTAATGTACTCGGATAACTAAATTCTTGGGTTTAATTTGGACACCTTGAATAAAGTTTAAACTGTCTAACCACACCAAAGGTGGCATTTAAATGGTTCATTTTTCAATCTCTTAGAAAAAAGGAATTAATTTAATTAACCAAATTAGTTATCAACCCGCGTAGGTGTTAATTGATTTGTTTAGTTAACAAAGAATATCTAACCCATACAAAGGTGGTATTCATACAAAAAAGAGAGAATCAATAAAATATCAATTTATACCTTTAATAACCTAGATAATATGAGCAAGCATAATTAATTTAGTTATTATATCCATAAATACTCCACTAATATAAATGATAAAATTTGCATGAATATTTATTGAATCTATATTTATATTTATTTATTGAATTTGTATATATGTTTATTTTTTTATTATATTTAATTAATCTGTATATATGTTTATTTTATGTTATTAGATTAGGAACACAAAAACCAAACTATCGTGACAGGATGTTTAGGATTTAATTTCGTTTTTAAAAGTTTGAATAATAAATTAAAAACCACATACATTCCTTCCTTAGATCGACCTTGGGAGTATACTTATCATTTTCTACGAAATGATTCGTGCACTTGCGAGAGTTTTACAAATATTAAAACCAAAGTATTTGCGAGAATCGGCGATGCCGGTTTTCGCTCATCAGTTGGTGATGCCAACTTCTCAAGACCAAAGCATATGCATGAGCATTCTACCTAATTCTTGATTGAGATAACCAGTTCATGATTTAATTACTGATATTGGTGACTAGAGTTGGTAATTCTAGCTTCCCATAACCAAAGTATATGCCTAAGCATTCTACCAAATTCTTGACTAACTCGTGACTTAATTGAAACATGGTACTTGAGCATTCTACATACTTCATGACCGAGGTGATTAGCTTGTAACTTAATTCAAACATGGTTCCTGAGCATTCTACCTACTTCCTCACCAAGGTTATCATCTCATCACTTATTTAAAACATGGTACCCAAGAGTTTTATTTGGTTCCTAATCGAGCTTATTAGCTCGTAACTTAATTGAAACATTGGCGAGATCCCCACATTTTTTACAAAAGAAAATGCTTTTTCATATAAGAAATAAGTCTTGGTCTATATATTAAAAACTATATTTGTTTTAGGTATCAAGCATTCCAGCTCATACTTTCTTCTATGCCTTGAGCACTCCTTAATATGTATGCTTCGTCTGGCATCACTTCCTTCACTTTGTACTAGCCTTCCCAATTTGCACCTAATATATTTTGCCATCCATTCTTTCTTATTGGAAAATACTCTTCTAAGTACCCAATCCTCTACAAAAAATTATTTGAATTGTACGACTTTGTTGTAGTTTTCTGCCACACTTTTGTTTTGTTCCACTATTCTTGTTAGGGCTTGATCTCTCTTTTCTTCAACTTACTAAGTCAAAATCCTTTTTTAAATAATTTTGATCCTCGATCAAATCTGACCTCAATGTAGGCACTATTACTTCTATAGGGATTACAACTTTTTTACATATACCAAAGATAAAGATGTTTCATTAGTTTTCCCTTGAGGATTTGTTTTGATGGATCACAACACACTAGGAAGCTACTCAACCCATTTTGCTTAGGAGATCTCCATATTATTCTTCAAAAAGTTTAATATCAACTTGTTTGAAGATTATGCTTGACCATTTGCTTATGGATAATAAGGTTGACTCTTAGGCGATGAAGTCTTAACAAAAAAAGTTCTAGTCAAGTAAGTCTTGGCAAACAAAGTTATGGCCAACTAAGTCATAGACAACAAAGTTCTTTCTAACCAAGTCCTAGTTGGCCATTTCTTGTCCAATAACATCCTGGTTGGTAACATCTTAGGTGGTGACATTCAGGTTCGCCCATTCCTAGTTAGTCCATTCTCAGCTAGCTATCATGTAGCTAGTGATATTCCAAATAGAAGGTCCATAATGATTGATAGGTATGGTCCTTATAGTCAATATAATATTTTTTTGGCAATGTCCATAAAGAAAATTATAGGATCCTAGTAGGATCCATCAATTAAATAACTTCCTTCTTTCTAGAATGATGATATTATCCTTTTGGGTACCTTCATTCTCTAACACTTGGAAACCTCCTTGTACCCTTTTCTCAATTTGTGCACTACCATTTCTTATTGGGATGAAGTGACATGGAGAAATGGAGGGATAGACACCTTTAAAAAGTCTAAGAGGTATGGATTATATCTTGATCACCTTAGGTTCTAGTAGGACCAGTATCCTGGTATACTTTAATAAATTATACCATTGGTTTACACTTGGACTTTGTCCAAGATATAGGTAGGTACTTGAAACTTTCATAAAATACTTAATAAGGAAGGATATGCTGAGATTTGTCCCAATAGGTATATGGTCCTTAGTAAGACATATGTTAGGGCATAGTCTAGAAATCCAATGGACAGGGCTTTGTAGCCATGGCTTTTTATTACTTTATACAATTTGTCTTACTTTTACTTGTAACATTATTTATAGACCTGATCATTTCCCCATACATTCAGGAGTTTTTATACCTTTGAGTTGACATTGGAATATAGGCAATCATATTTCGACCAGGGCTCAACCTAGTCTGGTAGAACAAATACGCGTGGAATCTCTCTTTAACCGGCCATCCTCTATCCAATTGAACACACTTTTGGCTGACCATTTCCTAGCTGATGATCATTTTTCTGGTTGGCCACTTCCTGGTCGATCACACCCGTCACTGACCATATTTTTGACCAATCATAATTTTGGCTTACCACACTCTTGATTGGCCATACTCTGGGTTGATCACTCCCTTAGCTAGCTTATCGCTCTCTTGGCTGGCCATTTGTGTTCTTTGCTATTTGTACTCTTGATTGATCATACTCTTAGCTGATCATTCTCCTAGTTGTTCAGTAATGTTCTTGGCTGGTTATACCTTCTAATCCTGGCCTATCTAGCTGGATGATGGTTTGATTTTTGGATCATATGTTTGCTTTATTAGGAGACTAATGGCTTTAAACTTTTGGTGGCTTTACTTCTTTTTTTGTTCAGGCCTTGTTATGTTTATTTGAAATTTTTCTAAGTTGGGGTGACTTATTGATCCAAGTATTGCTTAGTTAGTTCCCTCAATCTATCAACCCTTTTACTTGAAATACTTGAACTTGTTCAAATGGTCCAAGCACAAGATAGTTCTCAACTTAGAAAAATTTTAATTACTACTTTGTTAGAGACTAATCATCTTGCTCATTGAAGCCTTGTAGGCTTAAATGTGGTGTAGGAATTTAAATCTAGTTCTTGGACTTGTGGTGGTATGGATTATAAGACATAGCTCTTTTTTAGGGTCTATGGTAAACTCTAAGGCAATAGGAAACTTGGTAGGTTGTTCTTTGTCTTATTTATGGCCTAGACCACTTGTATAACATATTGATCTTCTAAAAATAATTTTGTAGCCTGGACCTAGAAGCACAAAGCTCATATGTTAGGATACTTTTTATTCACATCCTTATAAGGGGTGTATGGCCTAGTTGGATACTGAGGCTTTTATTGCACTAAGTTCCATCATATATTTGTCTGGGTATTAGGGCTTGAGATTCATAGGCTGGAATGCTTTTTCAAATTTCTTTGACTTGAACGAAATTACATGTAACAAAATTGAATTCTTCAGGGTTATTAAACACGTTTAGATTCTATTGATCTTTTGGTAGTCTAGACCCTAAGAAGTAGCGATCACCTTTGGTGAACTAAAGGTTTTAGACTCCTTAAGTCTAGAGGTAGCTCAAGCCCATTTGTAGGGTAGTTTCTTATTCACTACCCATAGTAGGGATACATTCCTGAGGAGATACTCAAGGTTACTCAATACCATAGTGGCATGACTCTTGAACCACGGCCTCATTTTTAAAGTTTAAAGTCAATTAAGTTATGGGTTGACCAAATTCAGTTATTCTTCTAAGTATGGGTCTTTGATTTGTAGAAAGATGTAGATATCCTAAATGCTCCCTTTATTGATAATAACAAATTTAAATTACAAAGTAATTAAAATTATCGTAGGAGTTGTAATGAAAATTATAAAGACATTAAATAAAAACAAAATTGGTAGGGAAAGCACTTTCCAATCCTGGATACGGGTAATATTTTTTGAGGATTTGTAAGTTCCATGCATTTGGGACCACAAATTGACCTAAGTTTTCTAGGAAATAGGCACATTTTCTAAGGATCTTCTTTATTTTGTAAGGACCTTCTCAGTCTAGGCTAAGGGTCCTTACCCCTTTCTCTACAATCAATTGGGTTATTCGTTTAAGTACCAGGTTACTTTGTTGGAACTGTCATAGGTTGACCAAGAGATTGTAGTGGTTTTCCATTCTTTGTTGGTAAGTGGCCAACCTAAACTTGCTTTGTTCCATTTTTTCTTCAAGGAGGTCTAGATTCAGGGGCAAGCCTTTATCATTACCTTCCAAGTTCTAAACACTTTTTCTGTAACTAGGCAATCCAATTTTGACTACGATTATGACTTCAGTACCATAAGTAAGAGAGAAAGGTGTTTTCCAATAGTTATCCTGGTTATGGTCCTGTAGATCCATAAGAATTCTAGCAGTTTTTCAACCTATGATTTCTTGCATGTTTCAAGCTTTCTTTTCAAGTTTAGCTATATCACTTTGTTTGTAGCCTCTACTTGACCATTGGCTTGTGGGTGCTCAACTGTACAGAATGTATATTGGATGTGATATTATTCACATAAATCCTTTAGTTTTCGTTCTGTGAATTTGGTCCCATTATCCGACAATTAAGTGTAAGGAACTTCAAATCTACATATTATATTCTACCAGATGAAGTCGATGACTCTATATTAGGAAATCTGGAAGAGTGGACCAACTTCTACCCACTTGGTGTAGTAGTCTATAGCAACAAGTGCATACTCGATTCCCTTGGTCACAAGTAGTGGGAAAATTAGGTCCAACCCCCTATGTATGAATGGCTAAGAAATTTATAAGTATATTAATTATTTGGTAGGTTGTATAGGCACAAGTGAGTGCCTCTGACATTTGTCACATTTCCTAACCCGATTGATTGCATCTTTGAGCATTGTAGGTCAATAATACCCTTTCCTAGCTATTTTGTAGGCTAAGCTTCTTGCATTTGAATAGTTACCACATACTCCTTCATGTATTTCAATAAAGATATAGTTGGCCTCATCTGGTCCTAGTCACCTTAAGTATGGCCATGAAACTCACGATAGTATAGTACGTCGTGGATTATATAGAAATGAGTAACTACAATCTTAACTTTTCTTTCTTGTTTCCTATTTATTGGAAAGGTTCCAATTATGAGAAAAATCTTAATTGAATCCATCTAGTTAAGATCTAACTCAACTGGGAGCATTTCTATATATTAGGCTTTGATGCTAGGCTGATCGAGGTGATGAATGGGGACTATTTAGTTTAAATCTTTGTCTACAGTAGAAGCCATATGTAAAAGGGTCTTAACCTGAGTATTTTCCTCCCTTGAATGTGATTCAAAGTCCAGCATTTCATGGTACTTAATAATTTCACAATCAAGTTTTGATATTCCTTTAGGTTGAGTGCTCGAACGTAAAATTCATCCAATACTTGTTTCACAATAAGATGGGAGTCATTGAAACAATTTATCTATGAGGCTTCAAGAGACTTTACTAGGTTAAGACCTATGATAAGGGCTTCATGGTCAGCCTAATTGTTTGATGTTTTGAATAGAAGTCATAATACATAATGTAAGGGATCACCTTCTAGGGTGATTAATATAAGTCCAACTCCACTCCTACTTTTGTTGGAGGAGCGATCCAAGTGTTCACCTACTCTCTTCTTTGTTAGAAATCTCTTCTATAGAACTCTTAGCCAAGAAGTCAGCCAAGACCTGGACTTTATTAGTAGTATGAGGGATATACTTAATGTTAAACTCACTTAGTTCAATAGCCATTTTCACAAATAACCAGAGACCTGAGACTTAGAAAGTACTAGTATAAGTTAAATGGATGTGTGGTAACTATGTTGTAGGTCTAGAAATATGGGCGTAACTTTCTAGTTACTACTATAAGTGCAAGGGACATTTTCTCTATCTGTGAGTACCTATATTCTGTATCATAAAAGGACGTTTTTACATAATAAATAGGTCTTTGGATTCCATTGTGATCCTTTACTAAGGATGCACTAACAACTGTTTTAGGGGCTACCATGTATAGGGTAAGGACATCACCCTATTTTGGACTAGACAATGGTTGTGGATTACTCAAATATTCCTTTAACTCTTCAAATGCTTTCTCACAATTCTAGTCACAGGAAAAATTAGATTTCCCATGTAATACTTTGAAGAGAGTTGCACACTTGTCAGTTTCCAAACGATTCAGAGCATCCATTCTCCCTATCAATCACTAAACTTCTTTGATAGTCTTGAGAGGTTGCATATCTATCAATTTTTTTATTTCTCCAGGTTGGCTAATACCTTTTTGGTTAACCATGAACCCCAAAAAATTTCCTAAACCAACTTCAAACACACACTTTTTAGGTTTAGCTTCATTCCATTCTTGTTGAGAATGTCCAAGGTTTCACCTAGGTGAGTAACATGTTCCTTGGTATGCTTGATTTTGGAAATCATATCGTCCACATATACCTCTATTAACTATCCTATGATGTTTGAGAACATTTTTTAACTAAGCTTTGATATGTAACACTAGGATTTTTTAGGCCAATGGGCGTGGCTTTGTAACAAATAGACCCACGTCGGTCAGGAAACTTTTGTCTCTTAATCAAGGTTATACATCTAGATTTGATTATACCAAGAGTAAGCCTCTATGAAAGAGAAGGCAACATGTTCTATGGTGGCCTCCACAAGTTAGTCTATACATAGTAATACGAAGCTGTCTTTTGGATATAGCTTATTTAGATCAATGAAATTTACACACATTCTCCAATGCCTGTTGGATTTTTTTAACTAGGGAAATTGTCACATCTTGAAAATAGGGGTACATGATTTTTGTGAAGAAAATAATATTTAAAGAATTGTTTTTAAATAATAATGAAATATCAATCAAAAATCATTTGAAAATCAATTCTTATAGACAATACGAGTGCCCTTTAAAGATTCTCTATTCAAAAGGAAAAGTTCGATATAATTTCATAAACTTAAATCCAAAATATTTATAATGCCAAATAAAATTCATTAAATTAGAGTGGTCCTAGCCTTGGCTAAATGTAAATTATACAGCCAATAAGTTAAATAAGGTTTTAGGTCAAATCATGTAATGTTTGAATCCTCCATGAAGGGTTTTCATGTCTTTTATGCAATTTTCTCAATTATTACAACTAGAAAGTGAGGGAAGAATGTGGATAAGCTTATAGCTTAGTTGGAGTCTACTCTAAATATTATCTTAACAAAGAAATATTCATCATGCATGTTTTTTATATGAGTTTTAAAAGAAAAATTCATTACTCTTTGAAGGAGTAATGATGCTATATTAAAGTTAATGAAATATAAAATTAATGTAAAATTTTATTAAAAAAACATAATTATTTAATACTATATACAAATAACATTATTTTTCAAAAACTATTATACTTATAAACTATATGATTAGTATAAATTATAATACATCAATATATATTGAATTGCAGCCCATCTATCAATAGTTGGTCGATAACGAGATTCATGGAAGTCAATGTTATGGTCAAAGATGATGTTTTCTTTGAAAACATCATTTTCGACTTCCCTGGGATAATATCTCAAATGCCCCTAACGTTTAGCATATCTTCACTTATACTCTTGAGGTTTATAAAAATATTTAGAATGCTCCTAGGTTTTATGGGTAATACCATTGGTGTCTTTAAAACTTAATGGTGTTAATTTTTTCATCCATTACTATTCATATTCCTATTCTTTGGCTCTGATACCAATTTTTGGGGGTTTTCGCTAGCCAAAGACTATTATGGTGGAATTTTAGTCGATTTGACCTTAATGTACTGGCTAAATTATTGCCTTGATAAGTCATATGTGTTGAATTCACTTTATTTTGTCCTATTTGTAGTATACAAATAGGTTTTTTTTTTGTATACATACAACGTACTTATAATCTTCAAAGAAGTAGTATCCAAACATTAAATTGTTGAATTCCTCTTCTTCTATTCTTAAATATTTTTGACTAAAATAATCTCTTAATATCCTTGAAATAAGATGGTCCATGATGCTTGTGATATCTTTAATATAATCTATGTAAATGTCTTACAAGATGTTAAATCTTTTAAAATTTTCAAGACAAGTTTCATAATCTTCATCTTTAAAATATTCATTTAAAGCTAAGAGATAGCCTTTATCAAATTTTTCTAATAGAATTATATTTTTATCTTTAATTTCATTTGGAATTAGTTGTTTATTTTTTAAATTATAAACAGTTTCCATTTTCCTATATATCAATATTATAACTTGATGTAGGAAAATATTAAAACATCCAATATCCTTAGCTAGCTTAAATATATAATTATTATACATGAATTTAATGGGTCCACCACGATCTACCATTTTGTTCATCTCCTTTTGTTACATCGGTTATGCCTCATCTTTTCTCAAACCTCAACGCCCTCCTAGCAACAATGAGCCTTTTGCATCCGTATATAGATGGTGTCCAATATTTGACTTACTAGGAAAGAATAACAAAACTACATTTTATTCATAAGATAATAATTATTACAACTTAAGGCTAAGAATCCAACTAATAACCTTGAAGGGATTCTTAGCCACTCATACTTACTAGGTATATCATTACTAGTTTAGGAGTTCTAGATAGAGAAGATTTCTATGCTAAAGTTTATGTATTTTTCAGAGTAGAGTTCTCTAGTTTTCTGTACATTTGAATTAAAAATAAAGGTTCCTTTTATAGCACAAGGAATCCCTATTTACCATAATAAAATTCCTATTTTCTCCTTGCTTTAATAATTTATCTTCTTTTTTTCTTTAAGTGATAGCCAATGCTTTTTTCCTTGGCACATGGTGCCGACTAAGATGTGGGGTCTATATCATTGTTTTCTTTGTCATCTTCTGCCGACATTTTTTTTTCTTTATTCTTCTTTGTTGTTTCTACTAATAGTCCTTTTGAGGACGTTGATGATAACATGACTTTGTCTTCTCGATCTTTGATACAGTGAATATATATGTAATCTTTGGTGGCTTTTCTGGCATAGAAGCAGAATACTTTCCTCGTTTCTTAACCAATTTCCAAGTTATTACTATTAAAAATGGCTTCATATTTGAAAATATTTTCACCATCTTCTTCTAACAAAGCTATGCTACTGTAGAAAATGATGATGACTTTACAAGTTGAATAATTTACTTTGATCTAATTAGACTTGTTAATCTTTCTAATTTTAGAGTAAATTGGCCTAACATTTGACCTTTTAGTACACATAGTTATTTTGTGTTGAATTCTTTTTCTAGAAGTACCCTTGGTTTGGGAACTTCTCTGTTTGTATTAGAAATCCTATCTTGATGAAATGGTAAGGACTGATACATTCTTTCTCGTTCCAATCCATTAGTAAATTAAAAAAATATGAGATAAATATGCTTGTCTCCTGCTTTAATTTTCTTTATGAAGTTCTTGATTGCTCTTTTAAAATTATCTGGGAAATAATTTAATTTACTTAAATTAATTCATGTATATATATTTTCTATTGGTCATGCATGGAAGGTTTTATAAACAAATATTGGATCAGCTCCTTTCAAAATATTGAATTTACTTCCTGCAAGAAATTCCTTGTCTGTGGTATAGAACTTCATAACTTCAATATGTTCCTAGGTAGATTTTCTGGCCAAGTTGTAGAGACTCAACCATTGTGGTTTATTGAGGTTTCTATATTGGTCCTTCTCATCTTCAATAATTGGAGAATTTATGGGGGATGTCTACCTAAATAGCACTGAATGCTTTATTGTCTTTGATGATTCTGGGAGAGATGCTTCCCTAAATAGCACTGGAGGCCTTGCTATTTTTTCTAGATTTTTTAATTTGCTTACATCTATCAGTTGTTGTTGTAATGCTACAGAATAATTTCTTACTATCTCCTCTAGAGTTATTAGTTTTGGTGTTTTGTGATTGGCATAACTGCCTTCAGTTTCTATTCTATTGGTGAAAACTCTATCTATGAGTTATTCCACTAATTTCTAGAATATATTTACTAGCTTTTGCCCATTTGTTATAGATTTCTGGTCTTTGGCCATTATAGACCACATAAACCTTTTTATGTTCTTCTTTTTTCACCTCATCTGACCAATTGAGCTTTTGGGTTTTAGAAAATTTTCTTTCTTTTGAACTGTTAGGTTCTTCCTTTTCATTTTGAATTTTTTCTTTAGAAGTTTCACCTTCTTTAGTTTGAATTTTTAATAAAGATTCCTCTTTTAAGATTTTGGGCTCTAGAGGTTATTTTGAACAATTAAGTTGTTCTTGTTTATTTTTTGTCTCCATAAGAGATTTCTCGAGGTATAACATCTTGAGTTGTTCTTGTAGAATTTTTATCTCATTTTCCTTTATCTTGATCTTAATGTTAAAATGTTAAATTCCTGAAAGTATAAAAATAGTTAGAGGTGCTAATTCTCTAGTAAGAGCATCTACTAAGCTATTTTTATGTCCTGGAAGATGTTCAATATCAAAATTGTAATGGTTGAACCATTGTTTCCATCTGACTAATCTTCTTTGTTTGTAATCACCTGCAATATTAGTTCTTAAGAAATAACCATAATTATTGTTATTTGTTCTAACAATAAATCTGGAGCTTAAAACATATATTTCAAATTTCTTAATGGATTTTTTAACAACTATATATTTTTTTCATTACTGTGGTAATTTAATTCTGGACCTTGGAAAAATCTTGATGTATATCTACAAAGATATTCATCTTTTTCATCTACTCTTGCTTTCTGAATTGCTCCCTAATATTCTAATAAAGCATCTATTTCAATTATCATTTTATCATCTGACCCTTAATGGTATAAAGTTGGTAATTTTTTTTACCTTGTTTTTACTTTATCCATATACAAAGTATCTTCTTCTTTCCATTTATAGATAAGGTCTTTTTTCAATTTTTCTTGTAAAGGTTTTCGCATTTTTGCAAGTTTCTTGATATATGCTTATGCATATATTAGGCATCCTAAAACCTTTGTAATTGGTTTTTATCTTTTAATTCACTAAGAAAACCTTGAATATTGTTTAGTATATAAGCTTGTAAATTATGTTTTTCATCTTCAATTTCCAACCCTAAATATTTAATTTTTTGTTGAGAAAGTATTGCTTTCTTTTCAAAGAATACAATGTCTTTTTTCCTACATTCTTGTAGAATATTAATAATATCTAAATAGTATTTATTTAATTCATTACTAAAAACCAAAACATTATCTTTGTAAACATAACAAATATTTTGTAATTTCTTAAAAATATTATCCATATATCTTAGAAATATTTATGGAGCTTGTTTTAGTCCAAATGGTACAACATTCCATTGGAATTGTCCTTGAAGTCAACTAAATGTTGTTAATTTTTGGGATTCTTCATCTAGTCTTATTTTCCAAAATATACTTTTGCAAATAAAACTTAAGAAGTATTTCTTTCCTTTTATTAATGATAATAATTCTTCTTTCTTTTAAATGAAGTATCCATTATCAATGGTTTATTTATTCAATGTTTTGAAGTTTATTACCATTCTCTCTTTTTCTCTTATTTTTTTCAACTTCTTTTTCAACCAAAAGTCTTGAATTTGTTTTCCAAACTCATTCTTGTCTTCTCGAGTATAAATAATTGGTTTTACTCTTATAACCTTATTAGGGTCTCTTAATTTTATATCGAAAATTGTCTTATATTTATTTATTTTTGGATCCAAAAGATTTTCTGAACTGACTATTTTTAATAGTTTTTTGATGTCTGTTAGGCTTTGTCTTCCCATATTTTATTGAGAAAAAGTTTTGTTTCTCTTCTATATGTAATGAAATATTTTTCAAATAAGGTGTTTGTTGTTCTATCTTACCACGTTTCACTTTTTATGTTATTGTATAAAAGTTAAGTTTGATACAGCTAAAGCTTTTCTTATTTTTGATACATAAATTGTATTCATCATCTATATTGTTAGACTTATTTTGTCTAAATATTGTGTGAAAGGTTGATATAGATTTAATAAATTATTTCTTGTTAATAAATCAACCCTTGTTTTCTTATTCTTGTTAATTATTTCTTCTGAAAATACATATTTACTTGCTACACACATACTAGCTCTTATGTTTATATATGCATGTAGATGGTAGATGGTAGATGGTAGATGGTAGATGGTAGATGGTAGATGGTAGATGGTAGCTGGTATAACCTTTAAATTTTAGTCCTACTTTGATATAGGTACTAATTGGATTTGTAATACTATACAAATCATTCATCTTCGCATGAGGAATACCTATAATATGAGTGTTTATATTCTGAATCAGTTATTTCTTCCTAAATTTCTTCTAATAGATAAATACTATAAGAATCTTCTATATCAGATTCTTCAATTGGTTCTAATTCCATTTAAAAATCTTCCTCTAAGATTTTTTATTTTTGTGAAAATTCCTTTTTAAATTATTTCCTATGTTGTAACCTGCTTAGACATTCGTTGGCATAATGTACTTCTTCATTACAAATCCAACATATACATTTTCTCTTTCCTGAAGGACAATAATTCCTATTTTCAAGAGGTTTGTACCTCTTTCTTCTAAAACATCTTTTCTTATAGCTTTCTTTATTAAATCTTCTTATATATTTTTGAAAATCTTGTTTTCTAAATGTATATCTTGTATTTTTTAAAATATTTTTTTATTTTTGTTTATAAGGTTTTATATTGCATCCATATTTTCCTAATATTCTAAAATCTCATGTATCACAACAGATTCTATCATTTTCTCTTATTTGTTTATATTATTTTCTTTCTTGACATTTAATAATTATCCAACTTTTAAGGCTTCTTATTCTTCCTCCTAAAGTATATGGTATAGTTTCTCTATTTCTCTATCCACAACTTTCTATTAAGGTCTTATGTAATATTCCAGGTAATTTTTTAAAAAACATTTTTTTATAAGTTGTTTGTATAGAGGGTGGTAATTTACAATAAGACATTTCGTATTCATAAATAAAAGAATCTATGTAACATATGTTATAGATTTCCATATTTTTTAGATGCCATTTGGTTTCATTGATTTCATTTTCACTGGATTCAGTGATAATTCTTTCTTTATGTCTAAGTATTATCTTTTTGTGAGAGCATTCTATTGCATTAATAAATGTTGTTAGTCTATTAAATTAAAAATCAAACTTTAAAATTTCATGTCATTTTATGAGCTACTAATACCCTACAAATTGAAGGGTTTGTTTGTGTAGTTTGAAAGGTTTGTATGAGTACACTCATACCACTAGCTCATTCATCTAAGGCTTTCTTTTTATCTCTTATACATTCTAAATCTAAAATATCAGACTTATAATTATCATGGAGTTTGAATTCTCGTGGGATATTACCTCCGGTTCCTCAATGCAATTTTTCTTTCATTTTAGGTAGTTGTCTTCTTCTATCTTTGGCGTCAGGTTCCTCTGTACTTTGCCTATTTCTTTCTCCCCTATGCAGGTCAGACCTTTTGGGGTCATAGTTTCTAGTTCATAATCAATGAAATTGATTATTATCATATCATCTTCTTCTTTGTTTGTACAAAGTTTTTCATTATAATGTACTTCTAATTCTTTATTAGTTAGTGTTAACAAATTAACTAGTTTTTTTATATTCCTATTTTCAGAGTTTATGAATTTTTTCTTTAATTCTTTTCTATATTCCATCAAATTGAAGTTATCTTTTTTTATCAAATTGCTAATCATTTTTTATTCTCATTTTTAGGAATTAGGGCATGTGATCTCCTAAGTGGTTATTCTTTTAGTCATTAAGGGATCATATTTATGTCCTATAATTTCATTATTTCTATGTATATTATAAATATCTTTTCTTAATTTTGTAAATTTCATGTGTATGTTTTGTTATAGTTTATTATAACCACATTCTATTATTTCTTTTAATAATTCTTTTTTGTGTTTTAATTATATCTTGCACATATTTTATATTTGATTCTTGAGCTAAATCAATTTCCTTTGTTAAAATTTTTAAAGTTTTAAATAAAATTGCTTGATTTTTTGTTAAGCCTACTAAACTTTTATTTACTTCTAGCTGTATATTTTTAACTTTTTTCTCAAAACATTTTTTCCCTAATATAACATCTTAAAATAATGTCTTCATTATTTTGACTTCATTTTCTACTTTTTTAAACTCTTCCTAGTTAGAGGTTTCTCCTTCATCTTCTATAAAAGTAAATCTTAGCATATTATTATATTCAACAACATTACTTTTTCTTCCTGTTATCCACGGGTTTTTTTTAATATATAATTGTCATTCCTCTAGTATTTCAAATCTATTAGTAATCCTTGTCTTATTATTTATCCAAGTTTCTTAAAAATTATCTATTTTTATAAATTCATTTTGTCCATATATTAAACAATTATGACTATTTGTTAAAGAATATATTACTATATAATATATTAAAAATTGATGATTTTCTTCTTTTATTAAGTATCCTTTTTCAAATTCATAAGCTATACTTAATTTTTGGTTTAGGTTTTTATCATGTATATTGATAGAAAATCTAAGATATTATGTAAATTTGAGCTTTTGGTATCCTAAGTTACCATGAATCATTCATAGTAAAGCATATTTTCTATTTATTATTTTGTTATCTAGTAATGATATTTTTATTGTTATATCTATTCGTTCTCTGAAATGAGTTTTTATTAATATTTGAATTTCTCTTAAATGGATGTATCTAATTTTTTTTCTTTATCCTTTAAGAGAATTTTGGATAGCTTATTTAATAGTTTCTTTATCAATTAATGGTATTTATACCTTTTTTTTTGCATCTGTAATATTAATATTCATTTCCTTATTACTTAAGACATACTAAATTATGTATTTTATGGGAGAATAATTTTCTTAGAGATCAAAATGATGATCTTTAAATTCATCTCTTTTTTTTAAGATTTAATTTAATTTTTTGAATTTTATCAAATTTCTTTTTTACTTCTTACATTATTTTGTGAGATGCATCTTGAGATGTATTTTGTTTCTAATTATACTATTCTTTGGTTTATTTTTTCTTCTTCTATTTTAGGAATTTTATTATTCACCTTAAGGGTATTTTTTTCTTATTCTATTATACCTTATTTTTGCATATTTAATATTAATATTTATTTATTATTTATTTTATAATAAATTATGTGTTTTTTGAGGAATAATTTTCTTAGATATAAAAATGATGGATCGTTAAATCTATCTCTTTTTTTAAGATTTTATTTTATTTTTTTAATTTCTTCGAATTTCTTTTTTACTTATTATCATTTCTTGTTAAATGCATCATAAGATGTATTTTGTTTTTAATTCTACTTTTCCTTAGTTTATTTTTTCTTCTAATATTTTAAGAATATTACTATTCATTTTTTTATATTTAATTTTTATTATGTTTTAGGAGTATTTTTGAATTTTTTTTAAATCTTAGGGGTATTTTTAAGTATAACTTAAGGCTTGAGAGTACAATTTAATTTATATAATTTTAAATTTTTATTCTAATATGATAAAAATATACATTTGACATGTAAGTATTGTAATATTCAAAAGCAATAAAATTTGTTAAATTTTTCAACAAAAATCATAAATTTTTCATAATATTTTACAATAAATTGATTGAAGAAATGAATAATTTTTACCAAAATTATTTTTTTCATTTTCATTCATTTAATACCAAAATTATATTTGTACTATTAAATTTATATTCAGTATCAACTTGATATATGTTTTTTGGTGTATATTAAGAGAAAATTAGTTCAAACTTTATTATTTTATATGATTCTAATTTTTCTATTTATTTTTGTGGTTATTTCATGTATTATTAATATATAATAAATATTTAGTAAATATTAATTTAAAATATGTCTTTTTTACATAAAAAAATATAAACGTTTTGATAATATGTTTTACAGCTACTTGTGTGATATAAAGTACATACTAGGTCAATTGTTTATATATATAATATATAATATATATGGACGTATGAATATATGTTAAATATTAGGAACAAATATATGTACAGTGTGAATAAGTAAGTTTGTACTTTTTAGCAATTATTTTTGAAAATTTACATATACATTTGACCAATCACCTCTAAAAATCCTACGCTAGATGGGTCATTTTATATTACACAGAGTAAACTAATAATATATAATATAATATTTGTATAAATTTATCTCGTAATTTTATATTATAAGAAATTTATTTATTAATAGTGAAAATTGTTACCATCAAAATATATAACAATATTTGCGTAAATTTGTAATATTTATAAAAAATTGATAATTTATTCAAATATAATAAATTTAATAATACATTTATTAATTTATTTTATTATAATACATTTTATCTAAATATCTAATCATCTAATTGATACTTCATATTATTTTAAGAAAATTTGAGCCATAAAACTATTTAAAAAAACATTTATTTTGATAACCACTCAATATTAGACTATTAGTAGAGGTGTGTACCTAAAGTTATATATATATATATATATATATATATATATATATTAATCAAACAATATTTCCACGGTACCTATTAGTCAACTAAACATATATTTGACTCCAACTTGGTGAATATTACTGTCATAAAACTGGTAAAGCACGGTACTCTATTAGTTAACAAGAATCTTTGAAATATAGAGGCGAATTTTATAGATATGTCAAAATTATAAAAATTATAATAAATTTTAAAAAATATTAAAATAATTATTTATTAATTTTTTAAAATTATTTATTTTATCCAATAAATCAAAAAACTATAAAATAGATAGTTAAAATATTTAAAATAATTATTTAAATTAATAAATTTTATAATTAAAAAAATTAACCATAAATTATATTTTATGAATATTATTTGATATTTTATTGTTAAAATTTATATTATTAATTGATATTTTATTTATATATTTTATATTAATATTTTTATTAACGTTATCACAAATAATATATCTTAATATTAAAACTTTTAAAATACAGTTTATTTACGATGTTAAAAACATTTTGACCATTAGTTAACAAAGCATATATTTTGATCTATCATATTATCTTTTAAAATAATAGAAATTATGTAGACACATCTATTATAAAATTACACAAATTAAACTGATAAAAGTTTATGTTGTGAAGTCGGAGTTATTATAAAAAAATAAGATTAATTAAAATAATTTAATATCTATGAAAATTAACAAAGAAAAATCAACAAACTAAACGACATAAATTATAATAAATATTAAAAAGTATGTAAAAGAATTAGATAATAACAATATTATGTATTATAAATAATAATAAAATAGTTACAATTATATGTATTGTAATAAGAAATAATTAATTTGCATGTGAAATAAAATATATGATTTTTTTCAAAAAATGGTAGAAAAATGGAATTGTTAACATTGAAAAAATTATATTTTAAAAATTTATAAAATAATTATCATAATTGATTACAGTTTAATTTTAAATGTATCTAATAGATAATATTAATATTGAATTACGATTATTTAAATTTATTTAATATTATTTAAAAATAATTTTTATTATATAAATTTTTGAATTATATAACTTTTTTAAATTTTATTAAAATATATTAAATTTTTATCACTTAAATGGATTTCAGTTATTAAAAATTGTATAATAATATAAATAAATAAATAGTAAATTTGAGAAAAAGTAGTATATATATTTTTAATTAAAAAGATATATTTAAATACAAGAATGAAAAAACAATTATCAAAAAATTTAAAAAGCTGCTCTGTCGGTCCGTCCTCGCGCATATCATCTGTTAATAGCGCTGGAATATATATTTTTTAAATAGGACATAACGTTGAAACTTTTTATTTATTTATTTGACAAAAATACACATATTTTAAATAGTATACGATTATATGTTTTTAAAATCATATAATAATAAATAAATATCATTAAAATATCAAATAATTTAATCAATATATTAATTGAGAAATTTGTTTTTAACTACCAAATTTAGATCGAATTTGATTTACAAATTTTATTATCATATTTAAAAAGATACAATATTTTGAATTTAAATTGACATATTTTATAATCTGATTCATATGATACTGATCGAATTACTATTAAATTATAAAAAATATATATATTATTATTTATAAGGTGTTATATTTAAATATTATAAATACTATAATTATATTATATTACTATTTTAGTTTTAAAATAAATATAAATATTAAATTTTTATAATAATTTAATAATTATTTAGATATATTTTTTATTTTTTATTTTTTTTAGTTGTAACTATAAAAATAAAATTTACTACAAATATATCATTTAAAATTTAAATATTATATATGTCGTGTTTTATTTATAAAAATAATTTATAAATAAATTTAAATATCAATCAAATCTTATCTGATGTGAAAAATCTGATATATTTATGTTATATTAGTTTGATTGATTACATCATTAGATCATATTTAGATTGAAAATCTTTAAATTCAATTCTCATCGGATCGAACTCAAATTGACCAAAAATAATTAGTTTAAATCTAATACTCATTCTTAGTTCAAACCATGTTACTAACTTTATGCTCAAAGAATATACATAATTAATTAATTTAAAATATAACAAATCAAGAACATTTTTAAGATAATTTTTAAATATTATGATTTTGTTATATAATAACTTTTAGATTTATATCACATTTGATTCGTAGAATGAAAAAGTAATAAGAATGGTTATAAAAATAGAATTAAATGTAAAAAAAACAGTATTATTATTGTAATATTTGGTTTAATTGTAAAATATTATATATTATTTTAATATTTATATATTTAATCAAGTTTAAATAAGATCATTTAATTGTTATTTTCATTTTTTGACATAATATATTATTAAAAATATTATTTAATTTTAAAAAAAATTAAAAACAAGAAAATATATTTTTGATAGTTTTTTTCTTCCATATTATTTGTAAAATATCACTCAATTATTAATCTATGATATGAAGTCTTATTATTGATCTATCATATCAATATTAAATATCACATTATCAAAATTAAAGTTTAAGGTTATGGTTTTAAGCTTTGAATTTTAAAGTTTAAGATTTTAGAGTTTCAAAAATTTTGGTTTTGAAAATTAAATTTTAAGATTTTGAGTTTAGGATTTAAAAATAAAATAAAATAATTATATAATAAATATAAAAATAAAATAATAATTTCATTAAAAAATAATAAAATAATAATTTTATTCCTTTTAAAAATTATTCTATTGTACTCTTAACATATAACACAACTTAATTTCAATTTCAATCTTACCGGCGAAATATAATCCTACTTGTATTGTTATGAATTATTTTCTAACGGGTGATTGGCAATGGAGACGTGGCTAATCTGGAACCGTTCGTTTCAGGATTTTCTGCCCACGATTTTTATTGCTCTCTGAAAGTTGCTTTGTTTTCGGCATGACCTTTACGATGATCACTCATCATTTTATTCTCAGACTGGTTAGACGGCTGCGATTATCAAAATCATCGTACTAGCTACTGAGCTAGTTATTACTCTTTCTGGTATTGAAACCAGCTACCTATCTTCTGCATGAATCTAACTATTTTCCTAAATTAGTTTTAATAAAATATATGGTTATTGCCACTTGTCAGATCCCATTTTAATAGAAAATTGCATTTTCTTCGACCATAGCCACTCACAGTATCTAATATCATGATAAGATAAGTTTTAAACGGTTGTAAAATTAAAATGTATTATATAATATAAAATAATATTATTAGGTAAAAATTTAATATAATTAAAGGGTATGTATTTAGAAGATATTAGATATTTAATTTCATTTGTATGAGTTTTTGATTTTAAAATTATATATCTTAATTTTTTTTATTTTAAATTAAAAATAATATTTTTATTTTAAAATATTATAAAAATATAAAAATAAGGTAAGAAACATTTTTCATATTAATTATAATATAATTATAATTCAATATATAATCAAATCTAATATAATTATAGAGTATCTTTAAAAAAATATTAGTTTAATATTTATAGTATATGAAATTTATCTATTTTGAATTACCATTTTAAAATCCATGGTTCTTTTATATTTTTAGGTGTTATTAGAATTTTATTTAATCAATAAGTCAAGAAAAATAAAACTAATGAACCACTCACATAAAAAAAACAAGTAAATCTTACCCCAAAAAAAAGTGACACAAATTTAATAAAAATATAAAGTTTTTACTTTGAGAAGTGTTAATACATAAAATAGAATTTCTCATATTAATTAAGAAAAATTATATTATTTTAGTAATTTTTATTTAAAATACTATTATTTTAATAAAAATGGAATTTAATATGAAATAATTTAAGAAAAATAAATAATAATAAAATTCTTATTTAAATATATATTTTAATTTTTTTAAAATAATTAAAATATTAAAAAATTAGTGAAAATTAATAAATATTAAAAAATATTTTTTTTATATTATTTGTTATTTTATCATTTTTAAAAAATTTGTATTTTAATCGTATATTATTATTTGAAAGAAAAATTACTAATATTTTAATAAAAAAATTATTAAAATAATATAATTTATTCTTAATTAGTTATTTTAACAAAAAATAATTTACTAAATAATAATATTGCTTTCTTTTAAGTAACCAAATAACATAAATAATTTAATGTAAGTTATTTATATTATATATTTTTTTTATATATTTAGAAATAGTATGAGATTTTTTTTTGTTTGATGAAAAATAATATGATTATACACCATAAAGGAAAATCACCGACACTCACGTTCTGTTTAAAAGTAATAAATTAAATTTAGTACCAATCATATATGCCGTAAAAGAAAAACAATCTTGACGTAGGGTATAAAAGCCCTCCACTCGTTTTATTAACCTATGCAATTTACAATATCTCCTAACATTATTATTCACAATTTTTAATGAAAATGATTATATCAATAACTATAATTATTCTACATAATTTTAATTAATAATTACTAATTATAAATTAATATTAATTTTTTTATGTTTTAAAATTTATTAAAAATAATACTAATTCTACATAATTACTTATAATATTATAATTATTTTTTAACTTTTAATTTATTAAAACGAAGACATGATAAATTAAAATAAAATCTACTAACTATTAACTCCAATATCTCCTCTCAATCGCCATTCCCAAATACTCACAAGTAAGCAATAATCAGATCATACAAGATCAGAAAGATCAATAGAAAACCAATTTAACAACACTAGCTAGGTCACGGATTCAGTTAGTTGCAACAATAATCATTCCTCGGAAGCAACATTGAAGGCTCAAAAGCACAAATTCGACAACTAGCAGTTCAACGATCGATCAAATTCATCGATCATTAAAATGATCTGCAATGGAAATCGAAGAATATGAGACGATTGCTTGAGACCTTTGATATGGATACTGCTGAAGAGTATGAACACTTCCTTCTCGAGTAACAGATTTCAAAAGTCCTTCATTGCTAGCCAGTGAAAGGCCATGAACCAAAATCCTTATGATATTCGCACATGGAACTAAGGAATTCATGAAAAGCAATCCAAGAGATGTGTGGATGAAGAGAGATCGAGGCAGAGTTTGAATCTTGAATTAAAATCAATAAATCTATCAAAGTAAGAGAGAAAGAAAAGAAATTGCACAACTCTACCAATGTTGATCTTGATGTTAAGGATTGAGTCTTCAAAAAGAAAAAAAAAATCTCATACCTTGCCAACACCAAGATAAAGAAGCAGCAAAGATAGTCTAATGCAAAAATAGTTAGTGTTAATGTATTTTTAAAATTATTAAAAAAGTATTTAATGGTAATTAAATTTTAAATTAAAATCATTCTAACAATTTGAAACAATTAGTTTGATCTTTAATGTATTTAAAAAAAAAATTCTTCTCCCATTTCAGTTTTTGTTTAATATAATTTTTAGTTTTTTTTTCTCCTTTATTATTGTCTCTTCCTGTACACTTTTATATCCTATATAAAGTAAAGAAATGAAGTAGCATGCAGAAATAAGAGAAAGAAAAAAAAACCTATAAAATTACACCAGTGAACATAAAGGAAAAGAAAAAAAAAATATTTTTAATTTAGATTTAGTTTTTTAATATAATTCAAACACTTTAAAAATTCGTGTAAGAATAAAATACGGTGTAATTTTATTAATTATTTAATTATTATATGTTAGGGGATAAATTTTTATAATTCTTTAATTATTTACGATGATCAGAAAAATTATCTGAAGTACAATGTGTGATACACAGAACTTGATTATTTATTCTAGTTATTTAAATTTTATATTACATAAATTTTGTATTTATAATATATATTTATGTATTTTTAATTTTAATAAAATAATTTATTTATGTATTATTTTTTACAAAAAATTTCACTTTCAACGTACATAGCGGGAATCTCGCTGGTGAGATTTAGAGACAATGAGAGAGAAATTGTTCAGGAATTGTAGTTGAAGGCCCAAGTTCACGCTTGATATGATATGAACTTTATCATATATACCGGCAGCGGAATTTTATTCCCAAAAGATCCGTGAAGTTTTATGATCTTCATGGCTATGATAACATTATTCTAAACAACTAATGAAGAGAGAAACTGAATTTTATAAATCGTATTATTATCCATTAATTATTACATGAATTTACAAGATCATATATATACATATAAGGAAATTCAAAAAAAATTAAGAGAGAACTTCATAGCCTGCACGCGAAGATGGTGTTTTACTAGTTTGGTAGAAAGAAAGAAAGAAAAAGAATACGTTGAAGGTTAAAATATTTAATGTTTTTTTTTTGTTTATGTGACGTGCATCAATTTAAGTTACATAGGGTTGATTGAATAAGAATTTATTTAATTAAATTAGTAATTAGTGTACATGATCCTATTATATGTTTTCCAAACTCCAAAAACTTACTATATGAACACATAAACAAAAGCCACAAAAAAGTTTTAAAAGAAAATTAGTTGAAGGTTCTACTTTTGACGGGAGGCTTGATGTTTTTTGTCTTTTGGGATTTTATATTATTAGTGACTTGATTTTGACCCTTATCCAATTGCAAAACTAGCAATTATTGTTATTAATTATTTAATTAGGTTGTGATTGCTTCTAATTTCAAAGTTTTGAAGCTGTTAATCTACCAATATTTACTTGAGTATTGACCTTCCATTTCCATGCTTTGTCCTTTCCATTGAAAATTTACTGGCAGGTACGTAAGAAGCTAGCTTGTTGTTGACGTTTTAAAAATTGAATAGTATACCAATTATACTAATAGGTATTTTTTAAGATTTTTTCCATTGAATCATTAACACCTTTTCATCCGTTATTTTGAATCTTTAAATACATTTTTTAATTTTATTTTATTTTTACTCATTTTATACTTTCTTTAACATTTATTCTTCCTCTATGTTCAAGAGCTCAATAATTTTACTTATAACTACGTATAGTCTACTAATGTTTATTCAAATTTATTTTATGGATGTTATGCAAATTTTGTTTTAACAGATTTAGTAAGTAATTTTGTATTTTGTATACAAAAAGAAAAAAAGAAAAAATAGTATGCAATGTGAATTTTTTTATATCGAATCAGTAAAAAAATAAATTGTATTCATAACTCAATATATAATTGTAAGGTTTATTCTAAACTTTCAATAGTCATATATGTTAAACATGTATCCCATTACTATCAGTAATATTAATATCATAAAAATAATTGAGTGTGTGTTTTGTTTGAAATTTGAAAAATATCAATCTTTTTTCATTTATATGATCATTATAATTGCCTAAAAGAAAAAATAATGGGAAAAAATCTCAATTTAAGTTTATCAAGAGAAAAGTATAATATAAGTGAAGTTATTGAGCTTGTGGGTGATAAATAAAGAATAGAGTTTGAAAAGAGTATAAAATGAGTTAAAAATTAAAATATGTAGTTAATGACTCAAAAATAGTGAGAACAGTAAATGTTAATGTTATAGTGAAGAGAATGATAAAAAATACCACAAATATCTTTCATTAAATACACATATGTAAAAAATCCACAATAAAATAAAAAATAGTATTAAATTGGTACATGATGGGTGTAATTTTTTATATCCCATGTAACATTCAAATAGTAATTATAATTAGCAAATAACCTTATAGGTTAAGCTTAATAAGTGTCTAATCATCATTTAAGTGTAAATGCAATATAATTATCCTAAGAGGATAAGTGTTCAATAATTATTTTTTAGTTATTTTAAAGAGATAAAAGCTTAAAAATTATTTTTATTTATCTTAAATGATAATCTAATAGATAATTACATATAATTGTCTAACAGATAACTATTTACAACAAATAATTATCTACAAAGTTACAACATATCAATCCTAATCAGACAATGATAAGCTATTAAGTTTATTCGTTTCCCTATATATAGTCACATATGCATAATATAATATCATATCTAAGGTCAAATATTATACATCTTATAACAAATAATCACAGCTAAATATTTTATTTTTATATAATTATTAGAGTGAGACTGAGATCTCTTATACCCTAAATTTTACAATTACTAACTTAGGAATAGTAGGGTCGAAGACATCCTTATAAGGTGATCCAAAGTTCTAACGGTTTGTTCATCTCGTAAATTCTATGGAGAATAGTCCTACCTGGTGTTGATAAAATTCAGTATCAACGTCTCGCGCTATCTATGGGAAAGAAGTGTGTTGTATTTGGCTGAAAATTTTAATATTGTAGGACTATCAAAAAAGTTATCCAAATTTTTGATATGCTAAGAAATAATAATAAAAAAAGATTTACAAAAAAAGACCGTGTATCTTAGTAGTAGTGTTTTCTGGAAAGAGAACATCAAAATCTTCTTATCTACTATTTTCATCAATTTTGATTTTTGGACTTTTAAAAAGATTCATGGATCAGAGAGTTATCTCTACCTCTCAGAACCTGACAATTGATCAGGAGGTCATTCTTGCTAACCAACAGGCCATCCCTTCAACTCTATTGTAGCTAGCTAGAAATATGGGTGTTGTACCTAGACCTGTCCGCCTACAATAGGCTAGGCCACAGGAAATAGTAAAATGAGCTTGGACTTGAGCTTTCCTGAACATAATGAAAAATACATTCAAGGCTAACCTAGAGTTTCTACAAAGCCATAGATTCATTGACTAGTTGTGGTCCCAGAATAAATTGTTGAGGCATCCTCCAATGCCCAGAGAGCTTATGGCCAAACCCAGAGCCATCCAAAGCATGGCTAGCAAGTTGACCACCCACAACGGGACCCAAGTCTTATGATTAACCATACTTTATCTACTCATCATAGCTATCCAACCTTGGATGCCATATCATAATCCCATCAATCATTTTTCCAAAACTGTCTAGGACCAGCCAAAGAGGCTCATATGCATCATGATCTATGTGACCATCTTAAGGCACATTGGTACAGACATTCTATCCAAGCTATCCATGCTAAGAAAACAACCTCAACAGTAAATGATCACCTAAAGGTCCAGGATGAGGTACCAACTATTTCTCATCCGACCATTGACCAACTTGTTGAACAATTGCAAGAGGTCTAATAGAGGTTGAACTAAGGTAGAATCCTAGAATTTGCAGTCTTTATTATCATGGCTATCTCACTTTTTGACAAGTTTAAATTACCTAACATAGGTACATATGATGGCACCAAAGACCTTTTGGACCATCTAGAAAATTTCAAGGGTTGGATAGATCTTTATACCTACAATGATGTCGTGAGTTGTCTAGCCTTCCAACTCACTTTGACATATAAGGTTAGAGCTTGGTATCGAAATTTAAAGCCCAACACCATTTCACAAAGTTTAGGAAATAGTTCCTATCTCAATTCTAAGCCAAGAGAGGAAAGACAAAGACATTGGCACACCCGTTAAACCCTACATCAGGTAAAAGATGAGTCATTGAAAGATTTCTTTGATGTATTATAGATAAAATACATATGGTAGATTGCCTAGACTATGTTTCCATCACAACTTTACATCAAGCTCTAAGTTAGGGGTCCCTATGGAAGGACCTAGCCAAGGATTTTCCAATGAAATATTCTGAGACTTCTCAATTGATTAGCACTTATATTAATAGTGATAAATGATCACTAATAGAAAAATTCAAGAGCCTCCCAAGAAAGAACTACCAGAAAAAATTATATGGGAGAGATGAGCCATACACCATACCAACAAAAAAGTCAAACTAGACCAAAGAAATGATAGAAAGGTCGTGGATCAGAATCCCATCTATCCTAAATGAAGTTTCCAAAGTTATACCCCTCTCAGGACAACAAGAAAGTTTGTTCTAATATAGGTCAAATGCTAGCCATTCGCACAGTGGCCCAGAAAAATGAAAAATCTTGGCTGGGATAAATCCCAATATTATAGGTTCAACAAAGACACCGACCATGCAATTAAAATTTTCTGAGAACTCAAAGACAAAATTAAGCTTCTAGTCAAGAAATAGGTAGTTGGATGAATTCATTCATAATCTAAGGTCACAACAACCACAACCATAATAGTTGTGGTAATAACAATAGCTACGACCATAATAACCATGACTACCATGGTCGACCTTTCCATCCAAAGGAAGAAATCAACATCAAGGGTAGGAAGTCCATGAGCTTAGAGTTATTGTAAGAGGTCCTAACGAGGTAATTCTAACAATGCCCGCAAAGAACTCATACATGAGGCCATTTCTGGCCCAAAAATTTAAAGGTTGTTATTTCATGCAACCCATGAAAAGATCCTAAACTTGTAGGCTTAGACATAAATATTTTTGAAAGAAAATTCCGTAGGTTGATCCACCCTTATGTGGATGCTCTAGTAGTCACCCTCCAGATGGCCAACATCACTTCACATTGGATTCTAAGGGATACAAACAGGTCAATTGATGTCTTATTATATTAGGAATAGAAACTGTAAGGATTCTAAGTGTTGGCTATTTTTATGGATAAAATATTTTTATGTAAACTTGTTTTTAAGCTCGCTATTGTTGCGTGTTTTTCAACACACGAACTCGTGCAAGTATACACGGTCACAAGTAATAACATTTATAAGTAAAGATCGATCCCACGGAGATTTGTTACTATAGTTTGTTGAGTACTAAAATTGTATCTTTCTAATTTTATCCAAAACAATCGTTAATATGAAAAAAAAGGTAAAAAGAAAATAAGAGAACTCTAGGATTGCAATTTTTCACCAAACTAATCTACTCCAATCATATTATTTTCTTTGGATTTATATTTTTTTGTACATTTAATTTGTCAACCGAAAACTTCTTTTTTATTCATACATCTCTTCCGAGCTCCGTACAAACATACCTCGTTAAATTAATTCACTATATCTCTATGAGAATTAAATTCACCAAGATTCATTAAGTTCTAAGTTTTCAAAGGGTCACACATACAATTAGGGTATATTCATATCCTTATCATACATGTCATTCTATTCTGACGATATACACAAAAATGCCTTTCGAAGTTTATTTTTATGCCACAATCGTTTTGATAAAATTAAGTAAATAATCAAAAAGCATTAAGCACAAAATAGAACGAACAAATCGAACGTCTTATAAATCTATCAAAAATAATTAAAATCAAAGCTTCATAAATTTGAATCAAATGCAACCCTAGAAAAATTAAATTACTTCATTAATTTAAAATCAAAATTACAGCAGATGCAGAAAAATTAGAAGAAGAAGAAGGAAAATTAAAACATCACATACGAAAATATTTGGCACACGCAGAACACAACAAAAGCCAAAAAATGGCTTCTGCGTGTTTTGTAGTCCAAAACCGAGCAACACAGAAATTGTAAACCAAAAAAAACTCCAACTAAAAAAAACCATCTCCTATTTATAGCAAAAAAATACATTAATAAAATATTATATTTCTTTTTTTTTTAAACGCGTAAGGAATATTTTTGTATCGAAAATAGAATCGACGCGTATCGATTTTCGATATTATTATTTTAATTTACGTGTGAAACTTGATGATGGATTACGATTTTTTTAATTCAAAGTGCATGTACCACGTGTCGGCGTACGATTATTTGAAAGATTCCACTAAGGCCACGTGGCGGCCGTCATTGGGTGAACAAACCGGTGCACGCGTAGGAACGGCGCAGGGATTGGCGCGCCAGAAAAAGTGAAACGCGGTGGAAGCAGGGCGTGATCCGGCACGGCGCGCACGTTGTAAATAACCACGTGTCGGACTTTGATTTCTTTGAAATATTCGAGGGACACGTGGCGAGATTCTTATTGCGAAAGCGAAGATGCACGCCAACATGTATGGGCCGCGTCGCACGGGATTGTAACACGAGCGGCTCGGTGCGCGGCGGCTTGGATGGGCCAGCGGCAATCTAGGCCGTTGATCGATCGACGGTCGCGATCGCCTTTCAGAGTCTGTGCGAGGCCGACGTGTGGGGCCCATTTCTGAGCCGACGCGACACGTGGAGACCCGCGAGCACGCCTAGCTTGCATGAAAGACTATACACGCGATTTTGCCTCGTCTGGTTGCAGCGCCAAATGCGGGCCGTTGAATCTTTGATCGGACGGTGGGTGATGATTTTAAGTGATTTGTGCGAGAGTGCGATTCTTTCTACTTGTGAGAAAAATTAAACTTTTGTTAATTATATTTTGACCCACAAATTTAATCCAAATTACATTTTTGTACTTTCTTAAATTACACTTTAGCCCTTTGCTAATTTTAAATTAAATTTTTAACTTTTAATAATTATAATTAAGCCCAAATTTAATTTAAATTATATTTTCGATTTATATAAATTGTAATTAAGAAACTATATTATCATAAATTATATTTGTGGACAAAAATATGAAATTAAGGACATTTTCGATACAAATTATTTAATTTTATTAAAGATGTATTTTTAGCAAATAAAAGGAAAATATTAATTTATTTAACAAAAATTAATAAATATTAAACGAACATAGCAATTATCATTACTAAAATTGATGAAAATAACTGTATAAAATACAGTTATCAGCTATCAAGTCTATCAAGCAAAGTCGAGGAAACTTCATAATTTTAGATAGATGTACTTCAGGTATATCTATTATAACTATGACACATAAGATTGTACTCATGCATTTAATAACGCATATTCATAAATCTGAAATTATTTTTGCTGCTAAAAATTTATGCTCAAATATAGAATAAGATATATGCCAAAATATTAGATAAAATATATCCTAAATTATAGGCTAAATCTTAGCCTAAAATATACTTTAAAAGAACTTTTCTTTAAATAGGAATATTCTTGATTAATGAGTATTACTAATCCTATTTGTAATATAAAAGATTTATCAATTAAATAGGATTAAAGGTTTTAATTTTTTCCTATAAATAAAACTCATTACTCATTGTTTCAATCAACCACACAAGAACATTATTCTATTATTCTTGATCTCTCTCTTGTTTTGCAAATATAATATTATAATTCTTTAGGCTTCTTTATTTGGTTAATCTATCAAACATTGGTGGTTGGGTTTGATTGATTAATAAGCCTAATTAATTTATGATATTTTGATCATATGTTCTTATAGCATCTTCTTTATTTTTGTTATTGAACTATTAGATCAAATAATTATGTGTGTCATATCATAATTATTTGATTAGATTATTAATTTCAAATGAGCTATTTTTATTGAATTTGTGCTTAATTTGTTTGCTATAAAATTTGCTAGTTGAATTGATTTAAGTGGTCTTTTTGAATTATCTAGTTATGATTATTCATTATTAAATTTTTATTAATTTAAAATAACATATTCATCATTCTCTAGGTTAATTAGGTCTGTATTATATAAACTTTTAATTGGTACCATGGCCAACACTAGATACACTTAGTGTTAGTCTTACGGATTTTTATTATGTATCATTTTATTGAGGGTTATAACTAAGATAATGAGGAATTCAAATCTTCTTTTCTTTCTAAATATAATGTTAAAAGTTCTAAAGAATTATTTTCTAAATGTCTTAGAGCCATAAAAGAGAATTATTGTTTAAATGTAAAATTCAAAAATTAAATGAACAACTTTAGGCACATGAAATTTTTTCTAATAAATTAAAAGAAGAGAATAATATTTTGTAATAACAAAATAATGCTTTGAATTTGAGCCTTGTAGGTTTGAAAGAAGAAAATAATAAGTTTGATATAGATAATAAAAAACAAGTGCAAGAGCCTAAAGAATTATATGAATTAGTGGAAAGACTTACCATTGGAGCTCAACACTTAGATAAAATCTTGAGCATTGGTAAGTCATATAATGATACACGTGGCTTTGGTTCTAAGGACAAGAGCTTCACACCTTCAACATAAAAGGCCACATTTGTAAGGCCCTTAAACTCTACTCATATTGTTACTACATATGCATAAAAAACTATTGCACCTATGGTAGAAAAAGTTGTTAAGTTTGTACTTGTCTGTCATCAATGTGGTCGGAAATGTCATATAAGACCAAAATGTAGATTTTTGATGAATGCTCCTGAACTTAATGATTCTTTCTATGTTTCACATAGTAGGACTCATAAGCATAATCCATATATACATGCTACATCATATTCAAGAATGAATGAAAATTATAATAACGTGTTCAAAAATTTTACTATAAAGCATGGAGTCTGAGGTTCAAAGATGCAAGTAAAATTCAATACTTTTAATGGTTGGACTCATTATCATCATCCTACTATACATACAAAAACTTCATTTGGGATGAATGAGAAAAAGTACAGCTAACTCCAAGAACATGCCTATGAAATCTAAGGTAGTCGAGTCCCAACCCAATGATATAGACAAACAAAAATGCAAGAAAATTTGGGTTATGAAAGATTGTTTTTTCCTGATCACCTAACTGTATTTTATTATTTCATATAAGTATTTTTGTTAGAGTGCTTAAATGACCCTAGGTAAGCAATCTCCATAATCTTTATTTTATTTATTAGTTAAACTTACAAAAAAAATAGAGAATTAGAATCCTTATCTGGCCCACAAGGTATTAGACTTATTTAACACTTACATATATATAACCTTATTTTTAGTGACTTGACTCATTTTTACATTTATTGTATAGATTATTCCATAATATTTTCTTATGCGCACATACATTCTTATACATGTGACGAGAGATGTTGATATGAGCTTATTGATGCTCTCACGAACACACATATATGTTATGCTTTAAGTTTATGAATTTTCTTTAAAGACTCTAGGACTTTAACTAATCTTGACTGTAAAATTGTGTTGAATTCTATTTCTTACTTTCTAAAATTTTACCGTATGGAGGCACCTAGTATTGAGAGGGCTACCTATTGTGATGTGTAAAGCTACCACAGTGAGTGGAGAAAACTACCTTACAATTAATGTGAAAGTCATCATGCTAGGTTTATGGCTCGTGCAGAAAAACAATTATACACAAAATTATTGCTTATAAAACTTGTACTTGGCATGCACAAAAAGAAAGGGCCAACAAAGATTAAAAATAATAAAAAATAATGTACTTCATTTATAAAATAAAGATAAAAATTTAAGTCCTTGTTTGATAGATATATATTATCTTATAAGATTAAATACTCAATTATAAGTTTACATGATAGGTGATTTTGTTTTAGTCTTTCTTGATTGATCATAAATGACTTAATTGCTATATTTGTGGAGTTTAAACATATATATTGCTTTTAAGTAAATGTCAATATGTCATTATATGTGCAAAGTGTACTTGTGTGCCTTTTCTACTCTACTTATTTATACAATGAATAATCAAAATTTGAGTTATCAATTGATTGTGTTTTTTTGTGATTAAAAGAGTTTAATACCTTACGTGGCTATTTATGAAAATTTAATAAAAATCATATTTTTATTCATTTATATAATTTTTTTTGTTTATTAACTTTTTAATTGATTTGTAAGTCAGAGAGTCATAAAACTTAGGGGATTAATCTCCTTTTACATTGCTCTATCTTAGGAGAAGCTTAGCTCCATTTCTTTTTCCTTCTCACATGTCAAAAATGGAGAGAGCGTGTTTAACTTTCATGTTGAACGAGCGATTCATGAATGCTGTCGGGTTGGACGTTTTTGGCAGGAATAGTTCCCACCTTTGTTGCCCCTCGGTAGAGTGATGGAGCCTACGAAACCAAGGATTGATGCTTACACGAGTCTCTCATCCTTGGACTTCAACCCTATTTTGAAGCCTGAAAAGGCAAAGGGCGCGGCGGTAAAAAAAATGCTTTTGGGGGGAGAGAGACTATTTCACCAATCGAGTTATAAAACCCTCCGTAATGCTTGTATTCCCTTACTGAACGGAAGGAACGGTCTATCAAACAAAGTGGAAGAAATTTCAAAATTTTAGATAGTCGTACTTCAGATATATTTATTATAATTGTAACACATAGGATTGTACTCACGCATTTAATAGCACATATTCATAAATTTGAAAATATTTTTGCTGCTAAAATATTTATGCTCAAATATAAAATATGATATATGATAAAATATAAGATAAAGTATAGCCTAAATTATAGGCTAAAAGATAGCCTAAATTATAAGCTAAAATATATTTTAAAGGAACTCTTTTTTAAATAGGATTCTTCTTGATTTATGAGTCTACTTTAAAAAAACTCTTTTTAATATGAGTCTTCTTGATTAATTAGTCTACTTTAAAATAACTATTATTTAAATACGAGTATTCTTGATTAATGAGTATTATTAATCTTATTTGTAATAGAAAAAATATTTATCAATTAAATAGGATTAAGGGTTTTAATTTTTCCTATAAATAAAACTCATTGCTCATTGTTTCAATCAACCAAACAAGAGCATTATTCTCTTATTCTTAATCTCCCTTTTGTTTTGTAAAAATAGGATTACAATTCTTTAGGCTTCTTTATTTGGTTAATATATCAAACATTGGTGGTTGTGTTTGATTGATTAATAAACCTAATTATTTATAAATTAAATAGAATTAAGAGTTTTAATTTTCCATATAAATAAAACTCATTACTTATTATTTCAATCAAACACACAAGAGTATTATTCTCTTCTTCTTAATCTCTCTTGTTTTATAAATATAAGATTATAATTCTTTAGGCTTCTTTATTTGGTTAATCTATCAAATATTTATGGTTGTGTTTGATGAGCAGAATCGGGATCGCCAAAAACTTTGATGCCATCCCCGCAACGGAGTCATCCCCGGCAGCGGCGCCAAAAACTTGATGAGCGAAAACCGGCATCGCCGATTCTGCCAATACTTTGGTTTTATATTTATAAAACTCTCGCAAGTGCACGAATCATTTCGTAGAAAATGATAAGTATACTCCCAAGGTCGATCTAAGGAAGGAATGTATGTGGTTTTTAATTTATTATTCAAACTTTTAAAAACAAAATTAAATCCTAAACATCCTATCACGATATTTTGGGTTTTTTTGTGTTTTTAATCTAATTACAGAAAAATAAACATAGATTCAATAAACATTCATGCAAATTTTATCTTTTATAAATAATGGAGTATTTATGGATATAATAACTAAGTTAATTATGCTTGCTCGTATTATTTAGGTTATTAAAGATATGAATTGATATTTATTGATTCTCCATTTTTTGTATGAATACCACCTTTGGTGGGGTTAGATATTCTTTGTTAACTAAACAAATCAATTAACACCTATGGGTGGGGTTGATAACTAATTTGGTTAATTAAATTAATTCCTTTTTCTAAGAGATTGAAAATGAACCATTTAAATGCCACCTTTGGTGGGTTAGACAATTTAAACTTTTTTCAAGGTGTCCAAATTAAACCTAAGAATTTAGTTATCCGAGTACTAACTTTCAAGTTTTAAAACTACTACTGAAAACATGTTGTCAATACATTTTCAGATAATAATTCTTATAAAAACTTTTGAAATAGAGCTTCACTCTAACTACGAGGCGATTGTACCAACAAATAAAAGAACATTATTCTAAATCGCAGGATAACTAAACCTTAAAATCTAATTTTCGATTTAAGTTTGTAATGAAAAATAATATATTTCTCTCTAACATTCTTAATATAAAATCTTGAATAAAAAATAAAATCAATTCATTTTAGATATTTTTACCTATTTAATATTTGTAAGCATAACAACGTTATTATTATATCATTTTTACAAGCATAGCACAGTTAAATTCAATCACAGACAAATTAAATATAACATGTAAGAATAAAGCATAAAAAATAGCGCAAAGAAAATAAAATCCTTACAAGACTTGATGCAATTCTCGTTGCTAGAAAACCTCCAAACGGAATTTGCACTCCCATTTATTGAATCAAAAAGCTAATAAATTACAAAAACATAACTAGTTCTTCCCAAAGAGGGAAGAACTCTAAAACTAAGAGAAACTAGCTAAAACATAAGAAAAACTAAAAAAAATTAAAACTAAGAAATGGAGAGAAAGAAAGAAGAGAGAAGTGTGTTTTTAGGTGTGTTTTGAAGTGAAGGGAATGGGGGTATTTATAGGTGAGGATGGAGAGAAAAAATGAGTAAAACAATGTTAAAAAATGTTAAAAAATGCAAAAACGCGTAATGGGAATGCTGAGGTCATTAATGACATCAGCATGACGTCATGGGGGCGGCTGCACGTGAAAAATGGGGCGAAATGGCGTCGGCGTGTGATGTATTGCTTCCAGTATTCCTCTTTGAGTCTTTAAGTTACGTTTTTAAGCGAAAATACCTAAAAAACAATAAAAATACCCGTGATTCCGAAAAAGACAAATTTATATAAATATATGATAAAACATATAAATATATATATTTTTAATCAATTAATGAGCATAAAATCATGGTAATTTTAGTGCTTTTTGTGCACTCATCAGTGTTTGATTGATTAATAAACCTAATTAGTTTATTATAATTTGATCATATGTTCTTATAGCTTTTTCTTTATTTTTGTTCTTGAATTTTTATATAAAATAATTGTGTGTATCGTATCATAATTATTTGATTTGATTATTAATTTCAAATGAACTATTTTTATTGAACTTTTACTTAATCTTTTTGCTCTAGAATTTGCTAGTTGATTTGATTTAAGTAACATGTTTTGAATAATCTAGTTAGGATTATTCATTATTAAATTTTTATTAATTTAAAACAACTTATTCACCCCTTTTATATTAATTAGATCTATATTTTATAAACTCTCATATGCAAATGAAGTTTTTTTATCCTCTTAAACCAATAACTACTCCTTTAATAGGATTTTCTGGACTCCAACTTATCTCAATAAGGTGTGTGACCTTGCTAGTCACAATTGGGCGGGGCAACAACACAAAAACAATTATGGTGGATTTTCTTATTATAGATTGCCCATCCTTTTGCAATTGTATCTTGGGTAGGCCTTTCCTACATGGGGCCAGACCTATAGCTTTAACCTATCACCTTGCTTTAAAGTTTCCAACTAATATGGGAATAGAAGTAGTACTTGGAGAGCAAAAGGTATCCAGAGAATGCTATGCTACAAGAATTCGAATGGGCTAAAAATAAATTTTTTTTCCATACTAGAATTAGAAAGTGCTTACCCCAATAAATGTGTTTTTACAAAATGTTTTTACAATTTCTATTGCTGTAAAACTTAGTAAAATAAATAACCTCACATGGTTAAATTTAAAATTTTGTTCCTAGGATAATTTTAATTACTTTATAATTCAAATTTATTGTTATCAATAAAGGGAGCACTTAAGATGCATACATATTTCTACAAATCAAAGATCCACATTTAGAAGATTCAATAGGACAAAAGGTCCAAAATTAGATGAAGAGTAGTACAAAGCTACCTAGGCTTGCAAATTTTGGAACCCTTAATATCTTGAACCCAACCAAGGATTACACTCTTTCCCAAGTAGTGAATAAGAAGCAATACTACTGGTAAGTACTGTGCCTTAGGGCCCAGTCCACCAAATGGACTATAGAAGCTGGGCATGTTAAGTAACCTTGAAGGATGCATTCTGATCACAAGTATTTCTATTTAGGTCAAAGCTTGTGTTAAGAACAACTTAACTTGCTCTAATCACCTTCTCATTGGCCTTAGGCCTTGAAAGGAAGGTCGTAGCTCGAGAGCTACGCACCTTAGTATTGAGTAGGCCTCAAGGTTCCATTAGGATTGTACCTCTACTAAGGACAATGAATAAGAAATAATCCTATGAGTGGGCCTAAGCTTTCTAGACTTAGAAAATCTAGAGCCTTCAATGCACCAAGGGTGAGTACTATGCCTTAGGGCCTAAACCGCCAAAAGATCAACGAAAGCTAAATACGTTATGTTACAATTAGGATGCACCATAATCATAGGTTTTTTTGTCTAGGATAAAACTAAAGTGAAGAAGCATCCCAACACCCAAGCACATAAAATAATTGAGTGCAATAAAAGCCTCAGTATCCAACCAGTGCATACCCCCTCTGCCAAGGCAATGAATAAGAGGTATCCTAACATGTGAGCTATGTGTTTTTGAGGACAGACCATAAAGTTATTTTCAGAAGATCAATATGCTATCCATATGGTCCAGGCCATAGCTAACATAAAGAATGCCCTATTCGATTCCCTATCGTTCTAGAGCCGATCATAGCTCTAAAAAAGATCCATGGTTTACAAGCCATACCACCTCATGTCTAGAAACTACATTAAAATTCATACACCATACTTAGGATTACAAGCCCCCAGTATATGAGATGATAAATCTCCAATAAAATGGTAACTAAAAATTTTCCTAAGTTGAGAACTATATCATGCTTAGACCACTTAAACAAGTTAAAGTACTCCAAGTAAATGGGCTAACAAACCAAAGGGCTTAACTAAGAAATAATTAGATCAATAAGTCACCCCAACTTAGAAATAGTTCAAACAAACACAACAAGGCTAGAACAGAAAATTAAGGCCACAGTTTCAAGTTACACGTCACTCAAACTTCAAAGCCATTGATCTCCCAACGAAGCCAACACATAGTTTAAAGATCGAACCACCATCTAGCCAAATAGGCTAGGATTATGAGGTATGCTAGCCATGAATGTGATTGGTTAGTAAGGAGGATGGCTAACTAAAGGTGTGATCAGTCAAGATTGTGACCAGTTAAAAATGTGACTGACAAAGAAATGGTCGGCCAAAAGTGTCACCATTGGCCAAGAAATGGCTAACCAAGAATATGGCTGATCAACCTAGTAGAGGTTCCATGTGGGCTTGTCTAATCAGACCAAGTCAAGTTATGGCTAGGAAATGATTCCCCTTCTTCACATACCTCGAGTCTAGGATCCGTGTTTTGTTTTATGTTAGTGCATTCTTCCACACTCGTATTTCAACTTAAAGGTCCATAGCCTTCCAAATATATAAGGTGACGGTTGGGTCCAGAAATAATGATTGAAAGTACAAATACAAAATAAAATATAAGAGATAAAGTGTGAAAGGTAACATAAAAGCCAATACAATATAAAAGACAAATTCATGCCCAGAAAAGTCTACACAAAAAGATGAGTATGAAAGTAAAAGTAAACCCACTAAATACATACACTTTAGTAATGAAATACATGAAATCTAGACTATCGTAAGGCTGAAGAAATTAAAAGGCTAAATAAAACTAATGCACCATGATTTACAACACCATCCATAACCTCATCTTTGATCTTCTCAAAAAATTAGATTCGTCAGAACTACTTAAACAACCAGAACTGTCATCCTCCTACTCAGAGTTGACTACATCATATTGAGAAGCATATCTTTCTAAAGATGGGAAAATAGTCTCATTGAGGACAATATCTGAGGATACCTTTTTGAACTACCTCTTCGTGGTATGGAAACTATAGGCCCAAATATCCAAAGTATCTTCAACATATCTATCAGAATCATGATACTCTACAATGGCCTCGATCCTGGATGGACCCAACTCTACAGTAACTATATACAACTATCCTTGCACCAAGAAAAGATCTTAGATAACTCCTCAGTACCTCTCTTTCTTTGGCCTAACTAGCCTGTTCTTCCATCAAGAGAGCATCCAAACAACTAAATTCTTCATTTGTTGCCACCAAGGCCTTCTCGGCCTTAACTTGTATATTTTTTTGTTGTAACAAGATCCATTCTATATTACCCTAACTGAGTCTCTAACTTATGACACGTAGCCTTAGCATCTCTAACACTGATAACCTTACTAAGTTCCTTTTCGGAAATTGCCAAGCACTTTTCAAAGTTAGGGCATTCCATAATAGCCTACTCAAGATCCTCAGTGAATTTCCATGATCTACCCATCAAAGTATATAAGTCATCATTTGTAAACCTTGTAGATTCTATAATGTTCTGAATAATAAAAGGCTCATATGGACCCAAAATGTCCTCATCCAAGTTAATGGGTCCTAGACCAGACTCATCTACCATAGGATAAGAAGGAATATCAATATGTGTGGAAGGATATCTAACCCTTCTAGAACTTGGCACCACAACAATCTCTCTAGAGTTGGGGGCAATATTCCTCTTGGAAGCTCAAGGCTTTTGTATAACCTTAGCCTTTTTAGGCATATCTTCTGAGCTAGAGTCTCTCAAGAAATGGATCTTTGTCAACTTCCTACTTCTCTTCCCAAAAATATGTCCAGATGTCATACCTTTAAGGAATTTAAAGTTACTACGGTGACCTAATCACCCAACTACTAAAACAACTTAAACATATTAAGTTATAAGAAACACTTACTGTCCAAAACTTGGAGGGTAATGCCTTATGGATCAACTAATGTCAAGTACAGGCCCTAGTAAGCAATCAACTCGGTGATAGTAAGTTGATCATTGCTCTGTCATGATAGAGGAAGATGATAGAGTGACTGGATGAATTCTTTCTAATCATGAGTAATGTCACCTCGAGAATAGCACACTACAAACAAAAGAAACAAGTTAGGATGTTACAAGGAAATTATAATAACACATTATATCTTAGAAACCCTACCACTTCTCATGTAATGAGTATGAGTAAGAGGAATGTCAAGAGATGAAATTTCAAAGTCACCTATAATAATAAATAGAGACTCATTCCACCATTTATTAGTATCTGGTAGCTGATCTATCAGAAACAATTAGGATAGGGTTTGAAGTGATACCAATCCCTACTAAAGAACTTCCCATATAGGTAGAAACAAGAGTCGTAACCCTAAAAATGGTCTGAAAAAAAAGTAACTCTATCAATGAGAAGGTTACTCCAAATTATTCTTGGCACCTAAGGCATCAACATGATGAACTCAGGAATCTGAAACATGGTCCTAAGTGTACCCAAGTAGTGGTCAATCATCTAAGAACCTTATGGATTCATTGAAAAATACTCAAGATCGCTTCAATCATTCCCCAACCATCGCACAGGAATTCCCATTGGGATAGAAGCTTAGTGTTTATCGCTTGAAGACTTAACATTTGCCTAATAAACACCCGAATGACCCTGCAAATAGAACTAGAAGAATCAAAATGTTGATATGATCTAAAGGCATCGCTTGATATGACACATTCCCAGCCACCATCTGTTGTCGGTAATAAAGAGGCGTCAGTCAAAAAAGTGATGCATAAAAGTTTGCCATCCAGAAATCTGCAACCTAGAGGTTGGCAATCCAAATCATCATTGGTTAGGTCTCTACTAGCCAAGACATTGTTGGTTAGAGTGGTGCTAGCCATGGATGAGCTGGTTAGATCTGATCCTATACATTCATGGATCCAATATCTATCACTTCCTACGAAGGAAAGTGGTGTATGAATGTCTTAGGGTGTAAAGTGTTTGGATGATGAAAAATGATTATCCTACACTACATGCAAAATAAATGAATAATAATATATGAAGAACAATGAATGAAGAAAAATTAACAGGGGTTACCTTGAATTTTCTTTTGATTTTTCCTCTTCTCCAAAAATTGCAAGCTTCAAAAAATTATTAAGAATTATGAAAAGTGTAAAGGGTATGGTCTTGTATTTATAACATTGGTGAGTTAATCTCGCCATCTCTTTAAAATCACAATCAATGCCCAAGATTATTTAAATAATCCTACAAGAATTAAACTTAAGATTTGGATTTTGAACTTCCCATGAAAATAAATGAAGGTTTGATCTCCTTGATGAAAATATTGACTTCAAATAACTTTCCAACCAGAAGTCTCATTGGAAATCGAAAGACATCCCCACCATTAGAATGTCATCATGCACGTTTCAAATGGCAAGACATGGTATAAAGTTTTCTACTTGAATGGGTAAAAAATCATTCGTGTAAGCTAAGGATCATCAACAAAATTAGAAGAAACGTTTAATACAAGTATTTATAAAAATTACAATTAAACCTTCTTACCTAATGGGCGCAAGTCTAATGGGTTTATGCTTGGGTAATTTTGTATATCACATGTGATAATCAAAGAGTTATCTTAATCATCAAATAGTTTTATAAAATTATCAAATAAAAATTTAAGGTTCATAACATAAAGTTAATACAAATAAAATTATCAAATATAAATTATACAATTATTATTATAAGAATATATTTATATTTATTAGTGTAAAAGGAGAAAAAAAATTAAAGATTAAAGATTAAAAAAATCAAAAGCAAATGTATAAAAAGAAAATATAATTATCAAATATAAATTATACAATTACGATTTATAATAAGATTATATTGGTATTTATTAGTGTAAAGGGAGCAAAAAATTAAAATTAAAATTTAAAAAAATTAAAAGCAAATATATAGAAAGGAAGAAGAAAAAAGAAAAGAAGAAAAAGAATAAATATGAGCTAGAGAACGACCAACAGAATCTTGTTTGAGGTTTTTATATATAAAAGGGATATAAAAACCACTATGTGGTCGACGGCCAAAGTCTTTATTTTCTTTATTTTTTGACGATATTTCAAGTAAATAAATATTAAAATATTTATATAATAAATATATTGTTTATATTTTTATTACTTTTTTATACTAATAAATAACAAAATATTCATATAATAAATATATTTTTTATAAATAATTATTTTAAATAACGTAATTATTTATTTTATATTAAGAGTGTCAATTTGTACTCATTTATGTCTCATCATTCTTTTATTTTTTACTTTTTAAATTTTTGTTAATTATTTACACTAATAAACACTAAAATCTTAATATAATAAATATATTTTTCTTTTTTCTTAATTTTTTTACTAATAAATATCAAAATATTTAAGAATATATCTATTCGTTGGATACCTAAGAAGTTTAACACCCAGACTCATAACATTGTCTCACTTGATAGATCGATATCCTTATATCAAGTGACTCAAAAAATTTATATTTATACATGTATCCTCCCTAAGCCATTAGCCATCCTTGCCAGTTTTATTGCTTGCAAAAGAAATATAATATAATTTTTTATTACATTAAAGATAATAATTCATATAATTAATTATTATTAATTTAATAAATATTATATCGATTCATTTACGAACCTATCATATTTTTATTAAACTAATAGTTTTTAAGTCGATATAATATTATATCTCATAGAAAAATCTATTTATTACAAGTTTATCATAAATGTAACTAATATAATGCAATATTAATAGTAAGTACAATCATATCTACATAATTATATCTAATAAAAATATGATAATTGAGTTCTGGTTCTGACATAGTTATAATATATAGAAGTATTGTATCTCGTGTCAATTAAAAATAATAATAATAATCTAATATAAATTATTTTTAAACAATAAATACTTATTAAGTTCAATATCATGTATATCATTCACATAGGATTAACTTCTTATATAGTAAACAAATTAATTGAATAAGTCTTTTTTTTTTTACTTTTTGTTATATTTTTAATCAATAAATATCAAAATATTTATATAATAAACATATTGTTTATGAATGGTTATTTTATATAAGGTAATTATTTATTATATTAAGAGTAATAATTTATATAGTTAATGATTACCCATTGAATGAGTATTTGATCAATTCATTAATTAACATATCATTATTTTTGAATTAGTAATATTCATGTCGAGATTATATCATATCTCATATCAATTAAAAGAAATAATGAGAAAATATAAATTATTTTTAAGTAAAAATGCCTATTAAATTCAATCAAATCATGTTTATCATGTAGAAGTAACTTCTTACATAGTAAAAATATTAATTGAATAAGTTTATTTGTTGTTATGTTATATTTGACTAATTTATTAAATAAATTTATACAAGTATTATCAATATCGTGATAAATTATTCATATTTATGTTGTATTTCGATCCTATTGATCATAAAATATTTATTATTATATACTTATTCATTACTACATTAACAAATTAATTAACTATTCATTTTAAGAATATTTCTACGAATCATTTTATAAAATATTTTAACATTAATTTTTTAATTATAATAAAAATCACTTAAAATTTTATATTTAAAGACTTACTTTTTTCTTATAAAATAAAGAATTTGAAAAAATAAAATTTAATAATACTATATATTTATCAAATTTAAGTCATCAACTCATACACATACACATGTCTAAAAACTAATTTTTAGTAAAACTAAGCTATCAAGATAAGTATATGTACACTTATTCAAGTGAACTTTTTTTAATAGTATATTGTTATTTATGATAAAAGTGGACTATAGTTATTAAGTAAAATAATATAAATTTGTTATTTTTTTTGGAAGGGTTAACAAAATTTATTTGAAAGATTAAAGACAAATTTTTTGGAGAAAAATTTACATTTTGTATAAAAAATATTTTCTTTTACCAAAAATAATTTATGGTTTAAAATAATAAAAATAAAAAATAATATATATAAAAGATATTATTGAGAGTATTTAATGTAAGAAGATGGACAATAGTGTAATTTTAAATAGAAAATAATTTTCAAAATATACATTGTTATAATTACATGAAATAATCTTCTTTCATACATAGAATTTAAATATTAATCACTATAAAAAATATTTTTATTTTTCTTATAATATGAATAAACATATATTTTTTAATATTTTAATAAAATAAATAAATATTTTTTTATTGAATAGATTAAAAATATAAATAATTTAATAATTTAATTATTTATGTACTTAAAAATATTTATTTTTATTATTTTCAATAAAAAAAATATTTTACAAAATTTCAAAGTAAATCTTGAAATTTTGATCGAAATCTTCAAATGAATTTTAACGATGATTTCAAAAAAATAACAAAATTATATTATCCTTCAAAATAATCAGTAGATTAAAATATATTTTTATGAAAGATAATAAATTTTTATTATCCTTTATTTTTTATTTTTTATTTTTTAAATAACTTTATTATACTATTCGCATTGTTATAAATGATACTCACCGTTGAGCCTGCTTTTTTAAGGGTTTTTTTTTCACTTATTTTGGAAGTAGTGTTTTTGTATCAATTATGAAAATATATATGGAGTACAGCTTAGATTGGCAGAAGTGGCAGAAGTAGGAAGACAAACGCAGGTATTGGTGGTACTTGATATATGGATGTATTTAGTAAAGAAGGTGATGGAGTGAGACGTATTTGGACTATGGGCAGCTTAGTTAAGAAGCTATCACTTCATGGAATTTGTAATGTTGTAGATTTGTTTGTCATTTTGCTTACTGAGTGAGTCCAATACTCGGACAATAATATTTAATTATTATTAGTGATATAAATTTATTATTATTATTATGTTAAATTTACTACCAAACTTTTTATTAGTGATGTAAATTTATTATTAAATTTATTATTATTGATACAAAAACAGTAAACTAATTAAATTTATTAAACTTTTTATTAATTATACAAATTTACGTTTAAAAAATAATGTAATAATATATTTATACTATTAATTATAATTAAGTGTTATTTTTATCACCTGATATAATTAGAGAATTCATTTGTAATTTTTACGATAATTCAATGATATATTTATTAATTTATCATATTTATTAACATACATATTTTTTAAATAGTTTCATCCAAAAATTATTATGATTTATTAAAAAAAAAATTCATTGAAACATACCCATATAATTATATATTATATATAGATATTATAGTTCATTAGACTTTTTTTTAACTATTTTAAAACATATTTTGAAATGTTCATTTCACAACACTCGAAGAGAAATGAATTGAAAAAATGGGGTTGGTTTTTAATCCATGATTAAATGTAATTTTGAAGTATCATTTTGTTTAAATAAATATGTGATTGTGATTAATTTTGCTCACGAGAACTTGGAATTAATAGTTTATTATAATTCTATAAATTTGATCTTTATAATTTATATATATATATATATATTTTATTTAAAACTTGTGTTATTTTACGTATATTAAAAAAAAATAGGAGACTTTTACGATCTAACCCAAGTTGTAAAAGACAAATAGATAAAATAAAAAAAATGTAGAAACTAGATATCGTGGACAAATATAGGTGTTTGTTTAAATAAGATATATGATACCTACACTTATGATGTTTTTTTCCTTTCATTTTGTATAACTAGTCAACTATCATCCAAACAAAAAGGAAGAGGCTAAGTGATAAGTATGGCTAAAAATCATAAATACCAAATGTTTGGTTGGATGGTCCCTCAAATGTACTTACCAATATGGGGGATTATATGCCTGAGATTCATGTGTATTTGTTTTGTCCCATTTGTTATCCGTTCAATTCCTCCTACTCTTAACTTCTTTTTTTCAAAAAAAAATAAAAAAAATAAATTTATGAAATAAAGAAAATATTATATAAATATAATTAAAATTTAAGTTAATAATGATAAAATTGTAAAATTATAACAACTGAATCACAAATCAATATAAAAAATTATAGATAAAAACATTTAAAAAAAAAAATCAATCCTTCTTGAATTTATCTATGAAAGAAGCTTAATTATGAAATTTCAATACAACTTAAGAATATTTATTTTTTACTTACTTTTTTTAATCATTTATCTAATTATTAAATTCAACAAGGGTCTTGCACATCATGTAATCATGTAGTTTTAAGTAAAAAAAAAATTTGTAATTTGGTATTTAAAAAATGTATATAAATTTTGTAGCTTTAAATTTTTAAATTTTTAAAATTAAATTATATATTTATTTTTAAAATTATAATATTAAAATGTTATAATTTAAAATAATAAAATTAAAATAATCATTTTATAAAAGTTATTATAACTCTTATGCCCTACTAATTAAAAGTAAGGACCAGCAAGCTATCTGTCACTGCCAACACGACTACTTTTATATATATATATATATATATATAGATTGAGTGGCTTCTTATTTATTTGATTTTTTTGTTTGATAATTTTGTTTTCTATCTGTTTATTTTATGACATAATCTGTAAATAGAAATAAAAAAGTAATAATTTAAAAAATAAGAATCTTTCTTTATCATAAATCATCTCTTTTTATTTTTTATTTTTTTTACGCTAATAAATTTTAAAAAAAATTATGATAATTATTTTTGTTATAAATAGTTATTTTGTAGTTTTATTATATATATAAATAATTATTTTTATAATTTTATTGTGTAATGATTTTACGTTATTATCATTGAATATTTGTTTTAATTATTAAGATGACAATGCTAATAACACATTTAATAAACAAGTGAGTCTTATCAATTCATTTATAAAATAATAAAATTTATATTTAACTAATCTTTTTTTTTTAATTTAAATCCATTAGAATTTATCCATTGTTTTACTTTAATTACCTAACCTTATGTAGTAACAAGGGTTTGAAAATCAAGACAAGATATAAATTATATATAACTGAAGCCAAACAACAACAAAATGAAATGAAGAAATTAACGGAATAAGAAAATTTAATCAAAAGTGCATACTTTTTTAAGACAACAGTGAAATGGGCCTTCAAAGCAAGAGTGTATAAGTAAGTTGGAAAGGTATATCAGCTACATTTAGTCAATCTAAGTAACTTTTCAACAATATTTATCGTTGTGCTAATTAATAAATAAGTACCTTTTAAATTAATTTTTTCGTTTTAAATTATTGATGTATATATTTTCGTGTGGAATGATGGTATTAAATTTTTTTTTTAGATGCTTTATTTATTTATTTATTTTTATAGATGTATTTATAAAAAATCATAATACATCAAAATGTGAAAGGAAAAAACAATTTCAAGTTTTAAGCAAAGATTCTTATTTTAATATGAAGATATAACTTAAAGCCTTACATGTAAACTGTTTAATTTTATAATTATTTTTTATGGATTTTATTTGTAAAATGTTTTAATGAAGACTAATTATGAATTACTTGTTATTTTTGACTTAATGGCCATCTTTTTTGTACTATGATGAATCAACATTATGGTCATCTTGGATTTAAATATTTGACCATTTAATACATTAATTGCATTGAGTTTAAAGCAAAGTTTTAAAAAAAATTATTTATCATTAAGGTGTTATTTATTTTATAGATATATAATAGTATTTTAATTTAATTTATAATTATATTTGAATGATATTTATTTATTTTTCTTAATATTTGATTATATCTCTTAATAAATGATTTTCATTTTTATTAGATTTTGAAGAAATAAACTTACCTAAAAACATTAACTAATTGAAACACAAATATTATTATATAAGTATATATAGACTTAAAAAAATTATGGGAATTAATTGAAGTCTTAAATCAATAATATATTAGAAATAACAAGTTGAAATTTGAAGATTATATTACAAGAGATATGATGGAGATAATCTAGAATATGTATTTATTTTCACTTCATTCTCCCATCTTCTTTAATGTATATACAATACTATAAATAAGAAATGAGAAGGAATATAACAACTGATATCAATAATAATTACAACTTATTTTACACTTAATAATACAGCTTGTTCAACACTGATAAAGCAGATTCTCAGAAAAGTCTACACTTCCCCTCAAGTTGGGTAATAAATATTAATCATTCCCAACTTGCGACTCAATTCTTTGAAGTTTGTTCGAGGTAATGCTTTGAAGTTTGTTCTAGGTAATGCTTTGGTAAGGATATCTGCAATTTGATGATGTGTAGATGTATATAGTAGGTCCACGATTTTTCCATCTAACTTCTCTTTAATGAAATGACGATCTATTTCTACATGTTTGGTTCGGTCATGATGAACTGGATTTTTTGCAATTCTTATTGCAGCTTGATTGTCACAATGTATGTTGATTGGTTCAGGAGTTGTGAAGTCGATTTCATTGAGTAGTCTTCTTAACCATATTCCTTCACAAATCCCATGAACCATAGCTCTAAATTCAGCTTCTACACTACTTTGAGTGACTACTGTATGTTTCTTACTTCGCCAAGTTACAAGATTTCCCCATACGAATGTACAATACCCAGTGATAGATCTACGATCCACTATAGAACCTACCCAATCAGCATCTGCAAAGACTTCAATTTTTCTAGTGGAATTCTTACTGAAGTATAATCTTTTTCCTGGTGTCATCTTGAGATACCTGAGTATATGATAGACTGCTTCCATGTGTTCTTCAGTAGGACTGTTCATAAATTGACTTACAACACTTACTGAAAAACCAATATTTGGTCTAGTGTGAGATAGGTAAATAAGTTTTCCCACTAATCTTTAGTAACGGCCTTTGTCCACAGGTGTACTATTTTCTTTGATTCTGAGTTTTACTATAGATTCCATCGGAGTTTCTACCGGTTTACATCCGATCATTCCAGTTTCTTTGAGAAGATCAAGTACATATTTTCTTTGAGATATAGATATCCCCTTTTTTGTTCGTGCTACTTCTATTCCTAGAAAATATTTGAGATTTTTCAGATCTTTGATCTCAAATTCCTTGGCAAGGAATTCCTTGAGTTTATTCATCTCAATTGTATAATTACCTGTTAGAACAATATCATCTACTTACACAATTAGGATGACTATTCTATCATTGGAGAAATGTTTGACGAATAGTGTGTGATTTGATTGACATTAAGTGTACCTATATCTCTTCAAAACTTTGGAGAACCCATCAAACCAGGCACGTGGAGACTGTTTCAATCCATATAAGGATTTTTTAAGTTTGCAGACTCTATTGGTTAGAACAGGAGATTCAATTCCAGTAGGAATGTCCATGTAGACTTTTTCTTCGAGATCATCATTAAGGAATGCATTCTTGACATCTAATTGGTAAAGATGCCAATCCAAGTTAGATGCTAAGGAGAGAAGAACACGAATAGTGTTGAGTTTTGCTACAGGTGCAAAAGTCTCCTGATAGTTAAGCCCATATGTCTGAGTGAATCCCTTAGACACAAGGCGAGCTTTGATTCTTTATACACTTTCGTCTACTTTGTGTTTGATTGTAAAGATCCATTTATACCCAACAACTTGTTTTCCAGATGGTAGTTCTGTGATCTCCCAAGTCTTGTTTTTCTTTAAGGCACTGAGTTCTTCATGAATAGTTGTCTTCCATTCAGGTATCATGAAATGCTTCATGAACAGAATTTGGAACAATTATCTAATCAAGGTTGTTGATAAATGCCTTATAACATGGTGAGATATTTTTATAGGAAGCAAAGTTGTAGATAGGGTGGTTTATGCACGATCTTACACCTTTCCTTATAGTAATTGGAAAATTCAAATCATTAGGAGGTAATTCAATAATATGAGGTTCGGTGATGTTACCTTATGAATTGTCAGAGTGGCTTGTACTCGGGTTGGATTCCTAGATTGGCTCAAGATATGCTCGATTCTCTACTCTTTCTTGAGTTGTTTTTCTTCTAGAGTAGACAAGAAAATCATTGTTCAAGACAAGGAAGTTTGGATTTTTTGGTAGAGAAGTTGAGGGTTCATTGGGATTAGTAAGAGGATTTATTTGACACATTGATTCACTCTCTGGAATTTGCGGGATAGGATTTATGGAAGATTGAGTGGTTATGATATTTAAAAGCTGGTATTCATTGCCTATGTTCTCCCCCTAAATGATAGATTTGGAATAGTATGGATATTGTTCAAAGAATGTGACATCCATTGTATTATAGAGTCGTTTTGTGATAGGAGAAAAACATTTGTATCCTTTCTGGTATGATAAATATCCTAGGAATATGCATTTGATGGCTCGAGGATCAAGTTTGCCACTATGATGTACATGGACATAAGCAGAACATCCAAAAATTTTAAAGGGAACGTGGGACACGATTTTGGTGTGTGGGTATGAATCAAGTAGAGTATTGATAGGTGTTTTAACTAGGAGGACACAAGATGGCATCATATTGATAAGATAGGTAGCTATAAGAACAACATCCCCCAAAAAATGTTGAGGGACATGAGTTGTGAACATGAGGGATCTAGCTACCTTGAGAAGATGCACATTCTTTCTTTCAGCCACCCTGTTTTATTGAGGTGTGTCAACACATGAGTTTAGATGCACAACCCCTTGACTTAATAAATAATCAGTAAGGGTGGAAGCGGAGTATTCTTTAGCATTGTCAGATTTCAATACTTGAATTTTTGTTTGAAATTGGGTTTGAATCATGGTATTGAAATTTTTAAAAATTTGAGCTGCTTCAAATTTTTCATTTATTAGGAATAACCAAGTGATTCGAGTATGATCATCCACAAATGAAATGAACCAATGTGTTCCTGTGATATTTTTGATTCGAGAAGATCCCCAAATATCAGTGTGAATTAATGAGAAATGATGTGATTTTTTATGTGGAAGATGAGGATATGAAGTTCTAACATGTTTTGAAAATTGACATACTTCACACTGAAAATCTTTTGAATTTTTATTTCTAAAGAATGAAGGAAAAAGTTTCTATAAATAATGGAAATTAGGATGACCTAAGCGATAATGATTCAACATGGTTTCACCATCATTATTGGACTTAAGATTTAACAAAGCTTTATTCTGATAAGAAACTTCGGATACAACTTACTGTGCTTATCTTGCTGAAGGTTCTTCACTGTAGAGGAGATAAAGTCCCGAGCATTCTTTAGCACTACCAATCATCTTTCCCAAATCCAAATCCTAAAATTCACATAGGTTATGAACAAATTTAGCCATACAATTTTTATCATGGGTAAGTTTAGTAATTGTTAAAAGATTACAATCAAGTGTGGGAACAAGAGGGACAGAATCTAGAATAAAAGAGTTTGAAATTTTGGCTGAACCAATTCCTATTACTTTGATACTGAACCATCGGCAATTCAAACAATGTGTCAATTCTAGTAGATTTTAAGATTCATGAAAAGAAAAGCATCACCCGTCATGTGGTCTGAATCACCTGAATCAACAATCCATGGTCTCATAACCTGTTTCACACTAAGAGCATTGAGGGTGTTACCTGATTGATCTATAGTGTCAAATGATATGGTCAAGGATTGTCCAAATAGTTTTTGGAGGAGATCAATCTGTTCCTTGCTAAATAGAGAAGATTCAGGTGACTCAGTGCTTTGAGATTTGGAGACAATTTTTTCATAACTTTCTTTGTTGATGTGCTATGCGAAAGGTAGTTTCCAATCAGCTGGCTTGCCATGAATTTTCCAGCAGGTTTCCTTAGTGTGTTTAGGTTTACGACAATGATCACACCAAGGTTTTCCACGATGAGGACGATTGTTTGTAATATAAGAGTGCTGGTGGCCTCGAATAGCAAGTGTAGATCCTTCTCCAGTCACGGAAATGGTAGACTGAGGACCCATCATTACTTTCTTCTGACTCTCTTCTTAACGAACTTCGAAGAAGGCTTTACAAATGTTAGGCAAGGGATTTGTTCCTAGAATTCTGTCGCACACATCATCAAGATCTTTATGGAGCCCTAGTAAAAATTTGAAAACCCGCTTCTTGTCAATAATCTGTTTGTACAAGATGTTGTCTGCTGGATATGTCCATTCGTGAACCTCAAAGAGGTCTAATTGCTGCCAACATCGAGTGAGAGAGTTAAAGTATTGTGTAACTAACAACTCTCCTTGACGAAGATCATGGAGGATGCTTTCGATCTCAAATAGTTCAGACATATTATCAAAACTGGAATAAGTGTCTCTGGCGGCATCCCATATTCCTTTGGCAGTTTTGTAGAGAAGAAAGTTCTCTCCAATTTCGTTTGTCATGGAATTGATCAACCAAGACATCACCATATTGTTTTCAGATTTCCATGTTCTGTATTGCAGATCGTCCTTGTTCGGAGCTACTGCATCGCCAGTAAGGTAATCATCTTTCATCTTTCCGCATATAAACATCATGACGGATTGGGACCACTGAAGGTAATTGTGCCCATTTAATTTGTGACTGGTGATGGGCATAAGACTGTTTTTTATGGAACCAATAATTACAGGTTTTCTCGTGGTCATTGTTGTTATTTCAATTATAGATTATATGTGGGCTGAAATTGGCGAATGAGTTTTTTTTAGACAATCTGTTGGGTCGGGTCGGGTCAAGTTGTGCTGGGCCGGGCATGGTTAGGTTATAAAAAAATGCAGCTTACGAGTATTGGAAACAAAAAAAAACAAAATGCAAATGTTACTGACTTGTGGGACTGAAGCAGACGACAATGATGATCGGCGACAACGATGATGATCGGCGACAACGACTGGTCTGAGATGAGATTATATCATCGACGATGACGATGAACAGATGGCTGATGGTGGCAATGATGACAGCTTGGGATGATGACTATTTAGACGTATTTCTAGAAATCAATATGGTTTTCAGCAATGGAGGAAAAAAAATTCTCACTGTCTTTCGAGAACTACTTATTTCGGGTAAAAAAAAATTCTTCCTTGGATAGAATTGGTGAGAAAATAAAATTAGATTTCAAAAATACTTTAATATCATGAAGATTATATTATGAGAGATATGATAGAGATAATCTGGAATATGTATTTATTTTCATTTCATTCTCTAATCTTCTTTAATATATATACAACACTATAAATAGAAAATGAGAAAAAATATAACAGCTAGTATCAACAAAATTATAGTTTATTTTACACTGATAAAGCAAATTCTCATAAAAGTTAACTATATATATAAAAGTTGTACTGTGATTTAAAACGAAAATTAGTTGTTCTTAGTGTTTTACTACCGACCGATAAACCATAATTATTTTTATATTATTTAATAATTACTAAAAAATTAAAAACAAAATATTATTGGACAATGCACACCAACAACGGTTGGAAAGATTAGACTTGTTCTAAGAGTAATATTATAATTTTTCAAGTTAATATTATAAATCGAAGATGTAAAATGTTTATTCGTGGGGTTAATTTCACTATTACAAGTTGCTTAAAATTATTTTAACTTGAAATAAAAAAAAATCTTCTATTTATAAATAATAATAAAACTTTGCTCTCACAATTCCATTCAACTGGTAATAAAAGTATCTTATTTTATTACAAACATGAAAAGAAGAAAAAGAAATTAGAACTCCAACATAAATTAAGGAAATAAACTAATAACTCCCTCTCACTAATATTAAACATGGATTCCCTATTTTTAATGTTTATACAATATGAGTCGCATTAAAATAAAAATAATAAAAATGGGTCATACTTATTTCGAGAAAAAATATATATAATAAGAACGATTTTGGCTAAAATATAAATTGAAAAACATTATTATTTTTTAAAAAAATGACCAACCTACTCAATATGTTTCAAAAAATAATCGCACCATACTCAGTGAAACAACTAAGGTTCAAAACAACATATGGTATATGCCATTGCTAAACTTGATTCTAACTTTAATGATGGGTAGAAAGAAAGCAAGGAATGAAGGTATGTTAGGATCTATTAGTCACTGCTTATGTTAAAAGTAATTTCAAACAATTACACATTCAAAAGAAATCACTTTTTTTTTAAAACAAAATGAAAAAACACATTATATGTACTCATGTTATAAAGTACAAAATTATGTTTATCGAGCCATGAAAACACTTATGACAATTTTTCTCTTATTCCATTATAGCTTTAACAGGGTCTAAAAAACAGAGAAACCATACCATGATAAAGAGAGAATTCTCTAGTTGCACTGAGACCAAAGTACAAACCCAATTTCTCTCTTTTTCTCAATCTAACTTCATTGCACTACAAGGACTTCTGTCCCAAATCTCGTGTACGTAGATAAATGCACAATGTATGGGTGATAATTTATGAGCACAAATAACCCTAACAATGTTGATACCAAGTCAAGCACCAATATAAACCATTCACAGATAAATTTATTATTACATGGGTTGACACGACACGAACTGCTAGCACTAGGCACGAGATTAAACTGGCCCCATTAGAGACAATGAAGCATAAACTCACACCTTAAAATTATAATTTGGACAAAACGACTCTTTCACAAATGAGATTCCTAGGCATCTGAGTATCAAAGTCACTATAAAAAATTAGCTAAAACATGTCAGTGGATTCTACTTCCTAAAGTCAACATTGTGTGAGGCAATTCAACGTAACAACAATGTCAAACTCCTATTTTCTGCTAAAATGCCAGTAACTATCATTAAGACACTGATTACCTTCTACTATTTCTGTTCGGAGTGGACTTTATTTCTTCAGCGTTTGTTGAAGCAGGGCTTTCTGATGTATCAGAGCTACTAATATCAAGGCTCTTCTCTTTGTTAGACCATAGCTTAGAAAATATCCTTTTTGACATAACTAAACCCTTAATCTTATTTGAAGCAACCTTTTCCTCATGACATTTGTGCCCATCATTTCCATTCACGTTAGTGCCCAGTTCTCCATTGCCAGAACCTGGCAACTTTAAGTCAGCAATCTCCCCCTTTAAAGCTTTGATATCCTCAGCTGTTGGTACAGCATCCCAATCCTCTTCTGTATTGGTTGTGGTAGACCTTGAGCTCCCATGAGAACCAATAGGCATCAAGGCCGACCTAGGTAGCTCAGGTGTGCTGTTTCCAGCAGATGATGTTGCTCTAACCTGCTCAAAGAAAAGGACTTGCACAACTACTCGTAAAGGGAGTCTCTCATTTTGCACCGCATGCATGCAGGCATCAGCTGATAACTTCCGGCAGTCCATTAATCTGCATATTTTCTTTCTGTCACTCTTGCTGATACCAGGATGTTCCTGCAACATATTCATACTTACATATGAAGACATGAAAATTGCACTCTGAATCTCCAATGACTAAATCTGAATCATTCTATATTCCAACTCAAATTTTGGAATTTATTACCATTTGTAACTAACACTATTTTTAGTTTTTATTTTAATCGAAAATAATTTTAATTTTCTAGCCTAATTTTGAAACTTGAAAGGAAGAGCTCTAAAAACTAATTTTTTTATTTTTTTATTTCAAATTTCAAAACTTCCACAATTAAATTCTAAATCCTACTCTAAGACCTCATTTTCACATTTCACCAACGCCACAAGCAACCTTTTTTCTATAGCCATTCTTGATAAAATTGAATTAAAATTTCGGAATCTAAAAGCAAAAATGAGTATTAAGTAGATAAAAACATTAAATAAAAAAATAAAAAATAAAAATTGAAACACTATTTTACTAAATAAGCTTATGTGTTTTTCCTTTTATATTTAAGAAAATCAAAAAATAGAATTGCTAACGAATAAGTTTCTAATTTTATTTTTTTAAACAAATGAATTAGAAAACATAATACTATTTTTAAACACACAAAAGTAAAACTCATTACAAAACAAGCCCTAATCCAATCATGAATACAGAAGGAAATCGGAATGTTTATGGTTTTGACTTCAGACTAAACATCTTAAACTTGGATTAAATTCTTCTGTCCCACTTTGGGTATCCCATTGCATGTACCACCAACCAGGCGGTGCCATATCAATGAATAAGGAGAAAAGTAATAGAAAAAACATGAAGATAAAATGGAAAAGGTTGGTGGTACATGTAATGAGACATAAAAAGTAGGACAGATGAATTTGTTCCCTTCAATATATACAGTGTATAGGTATTATCACAATATGATTTGTCCCAGTAGTTTTTTCGTAGTGCTTGTCTAAATCACAGAACATAAAGTCATGATTTGGTCTTGAATCAAATGGAACAAACAAAAGTGAAGAAAAAATAGTAAAAGGATATCACTGGTAACATATGTTGACAGCCAAACAGTTTAAGACTCACCTTGAGATACATATCAATGGCACGGTAGAGTCCATCATGAGATGGTCTTGAGAAGCCTGATACCATTTCAGAAAGACTTACAAACTTTTCCAGAGGTAAGTTAGGGTCACAGGCAACTTCTGTAAGATAACAATCAACTAATTTTGCTACTTGGATCTTAGAAGCATCCGATACAAAGCTTGGGCTGCTAATCTCCAGGAATTCATTGTCCACAACAGGATCAACACAAGTCATCTGTTCATTCGTCACAAAAGCTTCAACAAGGCTTTGTACTATACCAATATCATATTTTGTTGAATGATCTTCTGGGGCTCGTATTAAAAGATCGGCCACTGTAGCTTCATCAAGCTGCTGGCTAATTCTTCTCATTAACTCATGTATTTCTGCATCCTCACATTCTAACATTGTTGCCACTCTTAACAACCTAAGCAAAAAACTGCAAGAAACACTCCGTCGCTCATTGGGCAAAAGCTGCACTAGACTCTGCACCAAGGATCTATATTTTATGACATCACTACACTGATTCAGACCCTTGCTAAAACCAGGCAGCTTTCTAAGAGCATATGCATGCAAGGCTTCCCCAATTACGTCACTGGAGGTATTCCCCTTGGCTTTAATAGTTGTTATGACTCGCTTGTATAAATCGAGTTGAAGTTCACAAAGGTCTTCTACCCACCAGTCTTTTGGAACCATATGTTGCTTTCTTACACCATTCCAGTGTGCATCGTTCCCATTCTCAGATGGGAGCTTCTTTCTGTTATAGGTGTATGACCATTCTACCTTAGAGCTATCCATGGAAGCTTTGGAGGCAATAGAATCAAGGCAGTGGCTGACCACCTTGAGATCCTCAGTCCATGGAAGAAAAGATTTGGTGGTCTGAAGAACAATAATAGTGTCTTTCCAGCTTCGAAAGATGCTAGTGTTCAGGAAAACATCAACCTTATAGATTAGATTTCCTTTCTCAACAGTTTCATACATCTCAAGGTACTCTGCTGCGCATCGAGCTGCAACGACATTGTAGGCATTCAAAGTGACTGTCATACCATAACAGTACTTGGCACATATCTCAAAAGAAGCAGGGCCACCGGGAATATCATGAATGTGGATTTCATCACTGTTTTCCTCTCTAGTGATTGCGACCAGTTTCTGCAAGCGTGCACTCTTTGACAGCAACGGAAACTACAGAATCCAGATTAATAAGGATATTAGATTCATCAAAAAAATATTACTACAGAATCCACACCATCCACACCAAGTGAAACCAAGTTGAAGAGAATGAAAACAACATAAAAAGCAAGGAAATTGAAACAGTAGTCTTCTTTTCCTCCACTCCAGGTGTCAAAAGATGTTTTGACAGAAGAAGATGGCTCCTGATGTAACTATGATATTAACTACCTACATACTCTACGACCAGAATAAATTCACAGTTTCCTACTTCTTTTCTTTTCACTAAGAGTGTCGATTTCCTTCTTGAAGTAAATACATTCACCATCATCTTAAAATATTAATCCTGTCTTTCGATTACATTTGAAAATGATGAATGAAAATTCACATTGGCTACACATACCTTATGCAGATAGAATTTCACACTTCCAACATTAACAACTAAATCAGTAGCTAACTCAGATGCCACGTACCTGAAACCACAAATGTTCACTCGGTTATGTCAAAGAAATTCAAGGTAATAAACTCCACAATTTGTATCAGTTCAAAAATACTGTAAGCGGTAAAAATGAAGCACATCCCATCATTCATGGCAAGTTGAAACCAAAAAAGATTAAGCAGATTATCTTTGAAAGATAAAGATAATAGCAAGATGTAAATTTCACCACTTCAGCTTCATCCTTATTTTGCAAGTTAAATTAGAAAGGAAAAAGAACATTCTATTAATACAGAACATGAGTTTCTTTTTTTTTCTTTTTTCTAAAAAGATTGTGTGAATAAGAAGGCTTATGCGACTTAACCAGGTGCAAATTTTATATAATACATATGCGCATGCAGTGCTTATGAAATAGCCTTAACCTGATCAGATCAAATGAATAGTAACACATATCTCAACACTTTTAGAAGAAATGACCAGATCTCTCTCAAGAAAGAAATAGCTATTCCATTGTCAAAACCTTTAAGCTAAATAAGACAGCCATGTTACTTCCATAACCATGTCGAAATTTTATTGCAGTCTTACAAGATAATTAGCAACAATGAGTACAAACTTTAAATGGAATAATTGAAACATCACAAATAAAAGAACCAATTAGTTACATCTCATATTACGTTGCAGAAAAGAAGGGTGATGGTTTGTCCTGTAAGTGGAACCATTAACTTCGTTGTCAAAGAAAATCAAGCCAGCCCTAACGTTCTTATGGTAGCCAAGATCTAATTCTAGTATCTATATGCTATCAGTTCACATATGTGAGGTTACAAGGAAAACTAACTAGCAATATTCCAGTTAGAAAATCAAAAGACAATTAATGAGCACAACAAAGAAATAACACAGCAATGAAAAATCTTAGGAGGCTAAGCAATAATAGAAATTATTAGCCGCAAAGAAGAATCACAATCACCTAATATCATCTCCATCAGTCTGAAAAGTATCAGGCCTGGATCCAAGTTTCATAAATTTCATTTTGGGCAAAGTTGAGATCTGCTTCTTCTGTTTTCTCAAAAATTTCACTTACAGCTTCGTAGAAGCCAATAAATGCCTGTCAAAACTGCCAATTCAAAAAACCAAGATTTCCCAGAAAATATAATGAACCCTTTTCAAAGTATTGAACAGCTGAATACTTTTTGATACTAAAAGTATAAGAGATCAGATCAGAGAGAAGTCTGGTTTTTTCTTAGTATGACCGAATCTTTCCCACAAACCAAGGAGAGAGAGTTAACAGGATTGAAGTGATTTTCAATAAATATTCTTGACTGAAATGAGAAGAGAACAAAAGAAAGATGATGCTTCCTGGACTGGTACCAAAGCCCAAATACTCCGGACAAAGATGGTCAGCTTAGGAGACAATGCCAACAGACTAACCAAAACATATATAATACTCAAAGCCAAAGAAACAACCCCCCACTTGCTTAAAACTGACACAAACCGCCTTCGCCTTATTTGTTTATGATTTTCAATCAAGATATATCTATTTTCTCTATTCTTTATTTTGTATTTCCAATGGATCTCAATTCTCACACTACCAACACCTTTCTGGTCCACAAATTTTCACATTCCTTTAAGAAATCTTCTTTCTCTTTTGCTCCCTTGTTTTAGTCGTAACCACAAACACCTGTTACAAAAAGAACATTGTTAAAGGTAACACTTGGATCAATTTATGGTGGTGTACATAGAATATCACACATACAAGCATCAATTCCAATTATTAGTTAATTATTTTGGAATGAAAAATGGGATTGAAAATTTTAATATAATCAAATAGAATATAGCCATGTTCTTTACATTGAAATTTGGCTCAAGCTCTACCAATTACAAAACTAAAGCGTTTTCTTGGTTCATCTTTTAGAACAAAAGGAAGAGATCCAATGCATCTCTGATACATAGTATAATTGGGTGAAACCTTGAACAAAAGAAAGAGAAGAAAGAACAGTGAGTAAAACCCAAATTACCAAAGAAAAACCAAAAAGGACCCAGATGAGCAAAATATTAATAGATTGATCGATTATATTATAAGAAGCATCAAAATCATTAAATAAACAGTAACGAAAACAGAAATACCTCAGTCCAACGCATGTGAAATCTCCAAAACTGACCTAGAAATGAATGTGGAAATGCAAGTAGTCTTCATCTTCTTTATCGCCAAGTATAAAAAAGAATCAAACATCGATTACTGAACAAACAAAGACAAAGTTCACAGCACGAGCACTAAATCGGCAGAGAAACCCCACAGATTGAGAAAACTGCCTAACAAGACCCCAAAAAGACCAACAATTAAAAAGATGAGTTGTTACTTATCTTTGACAGCCACTAAAGCTACACAAAACACAAAACACAAATAGCCAAACTCAGACTGTTCTCATTCTCTCTCTCTCTTTTGAATCAGCACCAACTGCCCCCACCAACATCTCCTTTTTTTCTTTTCTTTTCTTTCTCCTTTCTCCTACTACCCTATCTTTTCCACCCACACTTCTTTACAAATAATAAAAGAAAAAAAATTAATAATTTACTGTGCCAATGTTGAAAAACTTCGATCTTTTATGACAGTCTTTACTCTTTACTTCTTCTTTTTCTACTTTATATTTGGTGGGTATCTTTTGTAACATTAATGTCAAAACTGTTTTTGTTATAACTAAAGTAAAGATTTTATTCCTAATCAATTTTAAATTATTATTTTTATTATAAAAATATTAATTTTTATATTTATATTTATCATAAATATAAATAAAAAATTATTATATTAATTATAATTATGTAAAGCAGCTGAGCTGATTTCGGAGAAGCCACTTTCTTCACTGTACAATGTAATGCACGCCAAGCTGACAGGTGCACAATTTAGTTGCCTCCTTTGTCCATGTAAGAGGGAATGTAATCGAACGAACGGCCCCTGTGTACTAGAAATTTGAAAACCAGTACTGATAGTTATCACTCATAATAATTTTTGGATATTTATTATTGTAATTTTTTTAATATATCTTAAAAATATTCATTTAATAAAAATATAGGTAGTGATTAATTATACTTTACATTTATAATGAAAAGTAATTTATAAAAAAATTCAAAATATTTATTTTATTATAAATATATGTATAAATAATAATAATAATAATAATAATAATATATTTAATTTTAAATATAATTATATTATTATTTACGTGCTATAAATACATTCTAAATAATTCTAAAATCTTTTGGTTACCTTTTTATTAGTAATTTTGTTATCTAATTTAATATAATTTTGTCACTGACTTGTTTAAAGTATATTATATTTATGATTCAAATTTTCTTATATAATTTAAAATATTTTTAGTAGTTGTTTTACCATTAATTATGTATTTCTTAGAAGATAAAAGAAAAAAATAACATTTGACTTTAAATGTTCTTCATCTCACTATTAGTCACCAAAATTACGTGGTTTTTTATAACTCATAGGTTATCCTAATGTTATTAGTTTTAGTTCTTTTGAATCATATTTGGGTGCAAAAATAGAAATTTAATGATTTGAACTTCGAGAAGTTGAAGAATAAGATAATATTTTATCTTACCAACTTGAATATGATAAGATTCTTAACGAAAACAACTTCCTAACAACTTAAAGGTGAATATAATTTTTGGTCTATTAGTACTATTGAAGTATGGATTGATTACATGTGTTAAAACTATATTCTAAATGGCTTAACTAACTCAATGTATAATGAATATTGAAAGGAGAAAATAATTAAAGACTTATAGGAGTTGTTAGATAGCAAGTATCAAATGAAAAATGAAGGTACCAAAAAGTTTATAATGGGTCACTTTATTTATTATAAGATGTAGATTCTAAACTATTATGCAGTCAAATTCAAAAACTCTAGGATATCTTAACTAAGTTACATGATGAATGGATGTTATTGACTGACATCTTCTAAGTTGCATTTTTTATAAAGATAGTTCAAGGCATACCCTAAGTATAAGCAAAGAAAAGTGTCTATGAAGAACTTATCATATTTAAGGTGGAAAAACACAACATGACTTCTTTTAAAGAAAGTATATCTCATCAGCATTCAAGGTTAATATGGTGGAGCATAGTCAAATCTCCAAGCACAATAAATACAAGAATATGAACAAGTAAGGTAAAAGGCCTAAGTAGAAACCAAAAGAAACTATTTTTAAGAAGTCAAGCTTCAACTAGATTTGTTTTAAATGTCAAAGGACATGACACAAGTATGTAGACTACAAGTTTCCAAGGAGAAATAAAAACCATGAGGTCAACATTGTTGATGAAATTGTTCAAAAGTTTTTTATCTTGACTTATGTGCAGTCAGTTATGAAGTGAACTTGGTTGGGTCTAACCTTAAGGAATGGTGGATTGATACAAATGTAGCATGGCATGCATGCTCAGATAATGAGTTGTTTACCACCTTTGAACTAGTTAAGGATGGTGAAAACTATTCATGAAAAACTTTGTAAAAGCAAAGAAAAGTGATATTGAAGATAACCTTTAAGAAGGATTTGACTCTAAAAAATGTTTTGTATATGCTTGAGGTTTACAAGAACATTGTGTCTGATTCATTGCTAAATGAACATAGCTTTAGAATTATTTTTGAGTCAGACAAAATCGTGTTAACTAAAAGGGGTTGATCACCATACACGAAGTGTGTGCAATAAATACGCAAATATACGTATCGTAACAAGTAATATAATGATAAAAAAGATGTTTTTCAGAGAGAATATTTTATTATAAACTAATTTTTAAAAATAAAAAATATTTAAAAATCAATTATTTTTTGTGTTTTTATAATTTAAGGAAACAAAATTAAAATAAGTAAGAATACTTAATCTCCAAATTTTTTAAATATGTGAATCGCTAAAATCTCCCAATATATTTATCAATTAATTACATGATCAATTGAATCTAACCTAACATGTATTCCTCTATCAAGTAAACTACACATCATATAGTAATTAATTTAATCACACTCTCATGCCAATTAAATTGCATACTACTCGTTAAGTTCATCAATTATGGATCATATACATATGAATCATACATCTCTACCTAGAAATTATGCATATTATTTAATCAAGACAAACAATTAAATAATTATCTCAAATTTATTTAATTACCTCTATAGATAAATTGTTGGTCAAACAATTAATAGCATACAAATCATATTAAATAATATAATTAAATTATAATTATAATTGGGGTAAAATAGTAAATCATCATATGGTAAAAATTGGTTCATAAGATCCCTAGATTAATAAATTAACTACACATAATTGTATTCATAAAACTCATATTTTTCATAAAGAAAGACATAAAAATTAATAAAGAAAAGAGTAGAAGAAGAAATATAATCACTCTTGAATTGTAGAATTAATTTCCTCTAGAATCTCTACCAAAATTGTGTCCCTCTTGAATTTTTCTGTATTTTTCTCTCTTTTTAGCTCCAAAAATTGACCAAAATTATGCTAATAACAATCTATTAGGGTTTATGGAGTGATTAGGGGCTTAAATATTGCTCAGATGCGATTTGGACCATCAGATCAACTTCAAATAAAGAATTACGATCAAAACAAACAAAACTAATAGCACTAGCCAATCACAACACGACACATGGCATAAGAAATTCACTGGGTGAATCAGGGTGTGGCGTGTGCCAGAGGAGACCAGTTAAAGTCAACGCTCGCTAAGCCAATGCCATGCGATATGAAGTTATTCGTAGAAATGGATAGTGTGGTGCACGTGGTAGGGCGGGTTGACCAATCTTTGAACTCTGATTGAACGTTGTGTTGACACGTGGCACATAGTTTGTCCTCTCCACAAGCGGCGTAACGTGATTCGCTGTCCTTGCTTGCATGGCATTCACGTGGCTTGCCAAGTCATCTCCTCTACTTACGTGACATGACATGTGGTAGCTCTTGATTGGTCATAGTTTAAAAATTCATGAAAAATTCCAAAAAATTATATTTTCACCCCTTTTACTAAAAAATTTATATTTTAATATTTTTGGCCTCAAAAATATTATTTATTGAATAAAACAAGTAAATATTAAGTAAAAAAGTGCGCTAATAACTCTATTTTCATAGAGTCATAGGGGTATACTTGAGTCTTCCTATTTATAGCATGGCAGATTAGATCATGTAAATTATGATTTCCTAGATTAATTAATTTAGACTATATACCTACTTTTCAAATTGATTCCAAACATAAGTATGAGACTTGTATCAAGGCAAAAGTGACTAGGTTATCATTCCACTCAATTAAAAGGAATGCTAAACCCCTTCTCTTAATCCATAGTAATCTATGTGCCTTGAAATTTATTAAAGTAAGGGGTGACAATGAGTATTTTATTACTTTGATCATGATTGCAAGAAATACTATCATGTGCATCTGCTCAAAAGTAAAGATCTAGCTATAGAGAAATTTATTTTTTATAAAGTTGAAGTTGAGAATCAATTCCATATGAAAATCAATGTACTACAAAGTGATCGTGATAGTGAGTATAAAACACCATTTGGTGAATTTCGTGCACAAAATAGAATCATACATGAAACCATAACACCTTATTCACCTCACCAAAATGACATTGTTGAGCATAAGAATCATACCTTGAAATAAATAGTGAATTCAATGCTATTAAGTTTTGAGTTACTACAAAACTTGGCTAACTACCTTTTAACGAAGGCACAAAAGACATCGTATAAGTTATTTAAAAGACATGTATAATCCCATAAATATTTACTAGTGTAAGGATCTCTTACTATAGTAATCATACCTACACTAAAGAAAAAGAAGATAGGTCGAAAACAATATATTTCATTTTCATTCGATATGCACATAATAATAGTGTTTATTATTTTCTTTTGAACGAGTTAAATATCTAAGACATACACAAGAGCATAATAATGAAATCAAGGAATGTATTATTCTTTGAAGATATATTTCCTTGTAAGTGCCAAGGAGACTAAATTCGTCTAAACTAATTTATGAGACTAAAAATGAAGATAGTCTCAAGACCAAGAATCTAAATAAGATGATATGGTTGAACCCAAACATAACAAGAAGGTTAAAACATAAATGTCTTATGATCCAACTTTTTTGACCTACTTGTTAGAAAGTAAACATAAAATCTATGAAGAGATTGTGAACTCTTATGATGGCTCTCAAGGGAAATAGGCCATTAATAGTAAAATCGAGTCCATTCTACAAATTTAAACTTGGGAACTAGTTAGGTTGCCTTAAGTGAGTGAAATACTAAGATTCAAGTGAATTTTCAAGAGAAAACAAAGATCAGAAGGATTAATTGAAAAATACAAGGTCAAACTTGTAATTAAGTGTTACAAACAACGATATGGCATTAATTAATTTGACACTTGTTCTCTAATGGATGAGAATAACATCCATTAGGTTGATAATTATTATCGTAGCTTTGTAAAATCTTAAAATACATCAAATGTATGTAAAAACAACTTTTTAAATATAGATTAGATAAAGAAATCTACATATAACAACTCATGGTTTTTTCCCCATAGCAACAAGGAAAGATTTATAAGTTATCGAAGTCATTAAATGGCTTAAAGTAAAAACCAAAATGACGGTATGAAAAGTTTGACAATGTTATGAAATCAAATGGTTTCAAGATCAACAAATTTGAAAAATGTGTATATGTAGGACACTAAAGATGGTTATGTCATCTTGTGTCTTTATGAAAAAAGTTGTTTAAGAAATATCATTGGATTTATGAAGGAGTAGACATAGAGTCATGGTACCATTCAAATAGTTAAGCATTTTTTTAGCATCATTCCAACAAGCATCTATAAAAAACTAAAAAAATTAACATAATTACTTTTTTGTGATATACCTAATATTAGGTCAAGTGATTGTACAATATTGTAATCCACTAATAATATAGCTGTATAAAGTAGGATCATCCAACTACTAGCCATCAAATTTTGTGAGTGGTTTGTTAGGTGTTATCAATGTTGGAAGAGACTTGGAATCACTAAAACCACTCTTATCAAGCAAGTCCATAATGTAGTTATTTTGGAAAAGATGAAGAAACTCCTTGATTCTACAAACCTCTACACATACGAAAAGGATAAGTCATCAAGATCTTTAAGTGAGAAATCATTATTGAGCAAGTCTACATATTGTTGAATCAACTTTGCATTGTCACATGTGATGATAATATCATCGATATAAACCAAAATCACAGTGAATAATGCCCTTAACTTTTGAAACAAAAATGGTGTATTAGATTTGGAGTTATGAAACACTAATCCAAGTAAGCAAATAATTAGCTTCTCGAACCCATCATGTGCTACCTGTTTGAGACCATATTGTCTATTTTAACTTACAAAACATAAAAACACCCTCAAGATAATACATTTCAAAACCTTCAAGTTGTGTTAAGTAAACCACATCTTCTAATTCCCCGTGAAGATATGCATTTACATGGGCTTTGAGAACAAGATCATGTAGGCTTTTGTTCCTTTGTCCCAATAATTAAAATATTAATTATTTTTTTTACATACTTTTTTTATTTTTTTATTTTAAGAAATAAAAACTTGTAATTAATTAACTTATTATTGTTTAAAAATATGTATAATATATACAAATAAAAAAGTTTATACTATATCGACTATATATTAGTAAGTTATTTGCATGTTGATAGACAAAGTATATATTGTTATATATATATATATATATATATATAATGTAATTAAAATAATATAAAATTATAAATAGAATAAAATTAAAAAAAATCTATATATCGTGTCATTCTAAAAGAAATTAAAGAAAGTATTTTTAAATATATGAAAAATATAATAATGAATATTATTTATTATAATTGATGTTTTTTTTTGTCGAAATTAATATAAATATCAGGGGTCAGTCTTTTATGTGTTTGATCAACTTTTTAAGAGTTGATTTGGCAGTAAAAGAAGTTCTGTGCTTATAATTACTCGGGTTTTGAAAGTGACATCCAACTATCTAATAATCCAATTTCTAGAAAGAGCCAAATTAAGCATCATTCTCAAAATACTATTTTTAATCACATAACTAAATGTTTCAAACAAATCCACACCTTCTTTTTGATGAAAACCTTTAGCAACAACTCTAAACGTATACCTCTTTACCTTTTTGTTGGGCTTTCTCTTAATTTTGTACATCCATTTATGATTAATTTATTTGTAGCCTTGGAAATGGGCAGTAATTCCTAAGAATCATTTTTTAGTAAGGCATCATTCTTAGCCTTCATTGAATCTCTCCACACTTGACACTAACTAACTTCTTTATATGATAAAGGCTTTGAGTCAAGAAGAGGGGGTTCAAAAGTAGTTGAGAGAACTATTTTAGGATTATGTATACCATGCTTTCACATTGTTATCATGAGACAATTCTTAACATTAGAAGAAACAAGTTGATCAAAAATAAGAGGAACCGATGGTAAGGAATAAGGATTAAGATTATTATAGTTAGTCAGCTTCATAAGAAGAATAAATATGAGGAAGGGCTAAAATAGATGGACTTGAAACATGATGTGATGAAGACAAATTTAGAGATGATGTAGAAGAAAAGACAAAGACCTATCAGATAAATACAAAGGAGTAGAGATAGGTGTCACGATAGGTGATGTGACAAAAGGAGAGGGTAAGTTAAGAGATAAGTAAGATAGAATATATTGTGTGGTAGGCTCTAGGATCATTGGATTAACCAACGACACTGGGATAGGTAAGAGATGACACAAGGTGTCCTTATACTCATAATAGTGTTCAACAGAACTCTTCTTAAGAAAAATGAAATTTATTTTCGTGAAACTACACAAGCTTACTAGTGGTGGTTATCTTTCCAAATGACAAGTTAAGACATATATACCCTCTTATATTGAGTTGTATATGCTCAAAAAACACAAATAGTAGACCAAAGCTCTAATTTGTGTTTATTAAAGGCTCAAAGACATGGAAATGAAAGACACTAAAAATCCCTCAAAAAGGTAAAGTTAAGAGCTCTATTGTAAAGAAATTTATAGTGTTTAAGGTCATTAAACGTAGGTGTAGGAAGTCTATTTGAAGATAAACAATAATACTAAAAGAATAAGACGAGTACTTTATAGGTACAACATATTATAATAAAAAGATTAAGATTACTTTCCAATACTCTTCCCAATCTACTTACCACTATTCCATTTTTATAGGAGTATGAAGACATGTGAAAAGATGTTCAATGTCCAACTTTCACCACTTAGAACCAAGAAAGAAAAATTCAACCTCACCATCAAATTGTACTACCTTAAATTTGTAATTGAATTTCCTTTCAACCATAGACTTGAACAAGTCCAAGGCTATCCTAGCTTAAATTTTTACAAAGAGGAAATAAATCAACATGTACTTACTATTATCATCCACCTCTAGTTAAAAAAATACTTGGCACTTATAATAAAAGTTATAGGAGAAGCCTATAGATCAACAAAAATCAAATTAATGATTCATTGATTTATGTGTGTGAGCAACAAAAGGAAGGCTATGTGCTTTAGCCAATGGAAAATCCTTTAGCCAATGGAAAATCATCATACTTATTTTCATTAGGGGATAAAACCATCATACTTATTTTCATTAGGGGATATAGAATGGAACAATTCAACCTTCTGAGCACGCTTAGAAAGCATAGAGTTAGAGGGTTTCCCTAACATGTGTGTTAATCAACAAAACTATGATCAAAACTAGTGAACAAAGAAGTAGAATTAGAAGATAATATGTGAGAATAAAAACAAAAAAAGATGAATTAATAGAGCCTTGAGAAGCACATTCGACTTTGTTAATTCCATCATCACACTAGCCTTCGAAGATAGTTTTCTCGTCTTTAGATCCTTTATATAAAAACAATTATGATAGAATTCAAGTAAGAACACCATTGTCAACACAAAGTTTATGAAAAAAAATATTTGAGGAAGCTTCAAGAGCATAGAAAATTCTCTTTAAAAGTAATTGATGTGGAGATACATGTAAGGCACTAGAACCTACTTTAACAATAGGAATCTATGTGCCATTACCTATAGTCACACCACTAATTCCAATAAAGGGAACTATATGAGTCACATTTTCTTCATCTCTAGTAATATGATGTGTGACTCTACAGTCAAGTAACTAATTCAAACCATAAGCATAAGAAAAATTAGCAGTTAAGGCTGCACTAGAAATGGAACCAAAAAGTCCCAAAAGAATATCATGAAATTGAAAACGCTGAATAACTATATGGCCAAGCTTCTTACAAATTTGACATTACAGACGATTATAACCCCTACCATTATTAGATTTCTTGGACTTACTATTTCCTTTGAAACCATTAGAGGACTTATTATTTCCAAGATTTGGAGACATGTTCTAAGAACTAACACATTGAAGAAAATCATAAGGATTCTAGGCTTTTTTGTTGCTATGATCACAATTGTTATATCTAGAAGAACATAATGGAGCCAAGTGAGATACATGTATCTGAAGCACTTGTAATTATTCATGCCTAATATGCTTAACATTCAATTATTCTTTTGTCAAATGAATGCTCTAAAGCTCAAAAAGAGAAGGATGCTTATGCCTTAAGTTCATAGTGTGAGAAATAATACATAGACAAACAATTTAAGAATAAAATTATTTTATTAAAATTAAAAATATATATAAATACAAAATTTAAATAATATATATAAATTAAATAGGAGATAAAAAATAATCGAGGCTTGTGTATCACATAGTGTACTTAAGATAATTTTTTCGCTCATCGTGTATGTTTGAGAACGACGAAAATTTATCTCCAAGGATATAATAATTAAATAATAATAACTTATACCATAGTTTATTAATCTATGAAATTTAAAGTGTATGATCTCTATCGAAAGAACCTAACTCTAGATAGAAAATATACAACAAAATAATAATAATAATAATAATAATAATAAATAATATATATATTATTTCCTACCTTTTTCCGTCTCTTTCTCTCTCTTTTCTTTTCTCTTTCCTTTTTTCCTTTCTTTTCTCTTTCTTCTTCTTCTTCTTCTTCTTCTTCTTCTTCTTCTTCTTCTTCTTCTCAACATTCCTTTCTCTGTTTATTCTTTTAACCTTTTCTTCTCAGTTTTTCTTCTGTGTTCTTCTTCTCAATTTATCTTTTATATTTATAGAATAATCATACAGAAATAGAAGTTGAGAATTGATGCAGAGAAATAGCTATAAAAGAGGAAGAGCAACGGAAGAAATTAATTTAGAAGCGGAAGCAGAAAGGGCAGAGAGTAGAACAGAAAATTTCAAAAACGAAAAATTTAATTCATAAAAGAATTTTCTGTTTCTAATTTAAAACAAAAACGTTTAGCAATTTAATTCAAAATATTTCAAAAATCCCCTATATGAATAAAATTAATATATTTTTTAAATCAAATTTTGACACGGAAATAGAGTTCAACAGATCGAAACCTACATAGGATAGGTAGATGTTATCCTCTGAACCTTTCACTGTGAAAGTATATATACCTTACACACTGACTAGTAGATGTAATGTCTTTGAAATTTCCAGTCATTTATGTAAGCGATAACATACTTCACACAAGAATATTTCCTACACAATTCAGTTCTCACTGTTATGTTTGTTTTGGTCATGAATATATGCCTGGTTTTGTGAGAATCTCTAAAGAATTGATTCATATACAATTCTCTTTCGAAGTGGCCTCACTCTTTCATCACATAGATGATCTCTTATTTTTAAAAATAATACACAAAGAGTAACCCGCATAATCCGCTCGGTATTCTCTTCATAAGAATCATTAAAAGCCTTAAATTATCATGTATCTTACGGGTATCACGGTTTTCATCATAGGAATGGACTTGAGGGTAAACCCTCACAGTGATCTCACTAAGTCTTTACAATTAGGTTGTCCCTTTGAACCTAGATCTTGGGACCTCTAGTAAAATAGTTTGGGTTTCTTTTGTAAATCGTTATTCATTCATGGGCTTCAATCTCATTCCTCTCGATGACTTATCAACTAACTCTTGATTTAACCCTTTAATTAAGAGATTAACTATGTTATCCTTTGACTTCATATAGTCAATAGAGATAACCTTAGTTGAGAGTAGTTGTCTAATGGTATTATATCTACGGTGGATATGTTGAGACTTACGATTATACATATTGCTTTGTGCCCTACCAATAGTAGATTGACTATCACAATGAATGCATATTACAGGTACATGCTTCACCCACTTAGGAATATCCTTTACAAAATTACGTAGCCATTCGGTTTCTTCGCCACATTTATCCAAAGCGATGAACTCAGATTCCATCATAGATCTAGCAATGCATGCATGTTTAGAGGACTTCCATGAAATAGCTACACATCCAATATGAATACATATCCACTAGTAGACATTGAGTCTTTCATATCAGATATCCAATTTTCATTATTGTATCTTTCTAATACAACTGGATATCTTGTGTATTGCAGTCCATAGTTATGTGTATATCTTAAGTATCTAAGTAGTCTTGTAATACATTTCCAGTTATCAGATCCTGGATTACTAGTATATCTACTTAGTCTTCTTACAACGTAAGCTATGTCTGGTCTCGTACAACTCATCAAGTACATAAGACTTTTTATCACTCTAGAATATTCTAGTTCAGATACAATTTCACCTTTATTCTTAGATAGGTGTAGATTTACATCTACTGGTGTTCTCATAATTCTAGAATCACCATTGTTGAATTTCTCAAGTATTTTGTCAACATAATGACATTGACTTAGAATGATATCACTTGATATTCTTGATATCTTAATTCTCAAAATTACATCAGTAGGCCCCATATCTTTCATATCAAATCTTGAATTCAATGTAGACTTAGTAGATTTGATTATTACTACCCACAATTAGTATGTCATCAATGTAAAGACACAAGATAACATAACCATCTTCTTCGTCCTTGACATATACACATTTGTCACATTCATTGATTTTAAAGCCATTCGTCCTCATAACATTATCAAACTTTTCATGCCATTGTTTTGGTGCTTGTTTCAAGCCATATAAAAACTTCACCAATTTATAGATCTTTCCTTCTTTCCCTAAGCATGGAAAACCCTTGGGTTGGTCCATGTATATTTCTTCATCTAACTCTCCATTTAGAAAGGTTGTGTTTACATCCATTTGATGTATTTCAAGATTTCGTAGAGTTGTGATATCAATTATCATCCTTATAGATGTTATTCTCATCATAAGAGAATAAGTATCAAAGTAATTAAGGTCATGTCGTTGTTTGTATCACTTAATTACAAGCTTGACTTTGTACTTATTAATTGATCCATCTGATTTACGTTTTCTTGTGAAAATCCACTTACGCCCTAATGTTTTACCACTTAGAGGTAAATCAACTAGTTCGCAAGTGTGATTTTGTAGAATGGACTTAATTTCACTATTAATGGATTTTTTCCATTGATGCCCTTCAAAATAATTCACAACCTCTTCATAGATTTGAGGTTCACTTTTTAGTAAGTAGGTTAAAAAATATGGACCATAAGACGTTTCTATCCTAGCCCTCTTGCTACGTCTGAGTTCAACCTCAACCTCTTGTTCAGGTTCTTTGTTTTTGACTATCTTCATTCATAGTCTCGTACATTCCTTTAGAAGAACTTGATTCTCCTTAAGATTTACCTGGAAATACATGTTCAAAAAACGATGCATTCCTTGATTCCATTATTGTGTTCTTGCATATGTTTGGGATCTTTGACTCATTCACAAGAAACCGATAAGCACTACTACTATATGCATATCCAATGAAGATGCAATCTATTATTTTTGAGCTTATCTTCACCATCTTGGGAATAGATACAACAAATTTTGCAAGACATCCCACACTTGTAAATATTTATAGGAAGGTACCCTTTCTTTAAATAATTCATACGGTGTCTTATATGTCTTTTTTTGGGGTACCTTATTTAAAAGGTAGTTAGTTGACAAAATAGTTTCCCTTCATAAATTTTGTGGAAATCCATAACTTAATAGTATTGCATTCATCATTTCTTTCAAGGTATAATTTTTACGTTCAACAACTCCATTTTGTTGAGATGAATAAGGTGTTATGGTTTCATGAATAACTCTGTGTTGTGAACAGAATTTACCAAATGTGCCTCATATTCACTACCACAATCACTACGTAGTACTTTGATCTTCTTGTTGAGTTGATTCTCAACTTCTATTTTATAAAGAATAAATTTCTCTATAGCTTTATCTTTGCTTTTAAGTAAATACACATAGCAATATTTCATGCTATCATCAACAAAAGTAATAAAATACTTATTGTCACCCCTTGTTTGAAGAAATTTCAAATCACATAGATCACTATGGATTAAGTCAAAGGGTTCAATGTTCCTTTCAATCGAATGAAACAATGACCTAGTCATTTTTGCCTCAACACAAGTCTCAAACTTACACTTTGAATCTATTTGGGATGCGAGTATGTGTTCCATGTTAATTAGTCTATACAATGTATTGTAATTAACATGACCTAGTATATCATGCCACAAGTTGGAAGACTCAAGCATATAAGTAGAAGAATTAATCTTATTAATTTGTCTAGCTTTTACATTCATTACATTAAGCTTAAATATCACATCAGATACATATCCCTTCCACCTAAACATCCATTTTTTGGTCACAAAGACCTTGTCAAATTCAAACATCATCCGAAAATCATGCTTGTTTAGTAATGAGCCAAAAACAAGATTCTTACAGATGTCAAGCACATAGAGTACATTGTTTAATGTAAGCCCATTCCCAAAGGTCATCTTCAGTTTAACCTGGCCTTGCCCTTGAATGGTTGATGTTGTAGAATTTCCCATAAAGAGCTTCTCTCCATCTTTCATTGCTTCAAAAGTAATGAATAGGCCCTTATCTGAGCATGCGTGCCTTGTTACACCAATGTCAATCCACCACTCCTTTGGGTTTGATCTCACCAAGTTTACCTCATAAATGACTGCACATAAGTTAATGTCAGAGATATCATGAGTGATGTTATCAACCATGTTTGCCTCATGGTTTCTGTTTCTTTTTGGAAACTAGCAGTCTGGGGCTTTATGCCATATCCTCTAACATTTAAAGCAAATCCATGTGAAGCTTGACTTCTTAAAATTGGCTTCTCTAGGTCCCAATTTAGACTTTTTATCTAGCTTTCCCTTGCCCTTATTCTTATTGTGTTTGGAACTTTGACCATGTTCCACCACATTAGCCTTGAGTACTGATGTGATATAACCTCTTTTAGAAGAAGCCTTATTGTCTTCTTCCACTTTGAATCTTATCATCAAGTCTTTCAAAGACACTTCCCTTCACTTGTGCTTAAGGTAGACCTTAAACTCTATCCATGAAGGGGAAACTTTTCAATAATAGTTGCAACTTGGAAGGTTTCACTAAGTACCATCCCTTCATTATACATCACCGCAATGATATCTTGGATTTCACGTGCTGGACTACATACCGATTTAGAGTCCACCATCTTATAATCAAGAAAGCCAAAAATTTCTTGGCACCACTATTTTCAATTTCATACTTTTAGTCCAATGATTCTCACAAGTCTTTGGTCGTCTTTTCCTTATTGTACTCATTGTACAAGGGATCGGTTATACTATTTAGAACATAGTTATGACATAGATAATCAGAAGGGTCAGAAGGCTTCCATGCTTCAATAGCACTACCAAATTGAAAACTTGTTCACCTTTAGGTTGATCGGGAGCTTCTTCCGTCAAGAACCTTGCTAAATTCAAGGTGGCATGATAGAACATCATCTTACTTTTCCATCTCTTGAATTTCAAACCATTAAACTTCTCCGGTCTCTCAACCACAACATGGTTCATTGGAACAAAAACTGGTAACATTGGGGTTACCTATGAGCCATAAAAGGCCTCATCATTTGGGTCACAATAGAACTACCCACAGTAGGGTTAACAACATTCACAATTGGGTTTTCAATTTGGGATACTTAAGTTGTCATTTCAGATTGCATAATCTTTTTTTTATATTTTCTGTTCAATACACCAATAACAATTCAAGTTTTAAAAATTACCAAATAAAGTTTATAGATTAAAAAAATTATATATATATATATAGTAAAAATAACATACAAATATACAATAAAGAATATTAAGATTAGTAACACAAAATAAATAAAGAAAACAAAATACTTAATATAAAATATCAGTATTAAAAAAACAATACAATTATATAAAATAATTAATAATAATAACAATAGAGAAAACGATGAAATCAAGTAAAATATAAGAAAAAAAATAAAAAACAATTATTAAATATAAGAGGAAATGAATTAATAAAGATGTAAAAATTAAATAGTAATTATAATAGAATATATATAACATAACATATATATAATAAAATAGATAAATATAACATATTATAAATAATCTACTTGTTTAAAAATATTTATTAAAAAAAACTTTTTGTAATACATGAACAAAAAATTTAAGAATAAAATTATTTCATTAAAATTAGAAATATATATAAATACAAAATTTAAATAATATATATAAATTAAATAAAAGAAAAAAATAATGTAAGCATGTGTATCATATAGTATCCTTAAGATAATTTTTTAGTTCACCGTGAATATTTGAGAACGATGAAAATTTATTTTCCAAGATACAACGATTAAATAATAATAAATTTACATTATATTTTATTATTTTACGAGAATTTTAAAGTGTATGATCTCTATCGAAAGAACGTAAATTTAGATAAAAAAAATATACAAAAAAAATAATAATAAATAAATAATATATTCTTTTTTTCTACCGCTTTCCTATCTCTTTCTTTTCTCTTTCCTTTTTTCCTTTCTTCTTCTTCTCCTCAGCGTTTCTTTCTCTGTTTTTTTTTCTTTTACCCTTTTCTTCTCAATTTTTCTTCTGTGTTCTTCTTCTCAATTTTTATTCCCTATTTATAGAAGAATCATATAGAAACGAAATTTGAGAATTGATGAAGAGAAATGGCTAGAGAAGAGAAAGAGCAACATAATAAATTAATTCAAAAACAGAAACAGAAAGGGAGGAGAGCAGAACAAAAAATTTCAAAAACGGACAATTTAATTCAAAAATAAATTTTTCATTTCTAATTTAAGACAGAAACGTTTAATAATTTATTTCAAAATATTTCTATATTATAAAAGTACAAATATAAGACCCTAAACATATCATAATGTACATCACAATGTCACGTTCAAAAATCATCTATGAAATAGCACAAAGATGATCAACCAATGACTTAGCTCTTCATTTAGCCCTTTACAAAATAATATTGAATATTCAAATTATCCTTCCGAACTTGTTGCAATTGACACTTCAATTATATAACCATAGCACAAGAAGTAGAGTTTAAAGAATCTTGGAGATCTTTCCATATGATAACACCACTGACTTGATACAACATATCCTTCGACACAGAGTTAAAAACCCAAATCTTGAGAAGATTATCCATTTGAATCCAAAAGAATAAACTGGATTAGGAACAATCTTGGACGAATACTTCACATCAATGAGAAATTGAGCAAGAATGGCTTCTACGACATTAAGACCATAAGCGATCACAAAACTAGTTAGGAACTATTCACTCGAAATGATATTATTTATCTAATCTAACATGATCAAAACAGAAGGACCAGTCATAAGAGAGGAAACAAAAGAAATACTCATAACTAAAGAACGAGTGACACTAGTAGAATAACTAAAGGTAGCCAAGGAATTAGATGTTAGATCAATAGTTGCCATGGAAATTTGAATGAAACCCTCAAATTTGTAGCTCTGATGCAATATAAAAGTGAAAGAACCCTTATAAAATTACATGAAGAAGAATTAAGAAACCATGCAAATGAATCCGTTAATTTAATCTAAGTAGTACATCTATTTATATAGGAATCAAGTCTAACTACAATTAGTAAGTACAGGTATAAGAATAATGTATACTACTAATGTAGTTACACTAAATTAAACTACTCACTTTATTATTCAAAGAGTAAGCAACACCGCAAATATTTCTTATATAGGACTAAAAGACAACTCAATTAATTTAAAGTTAACCAATTAAGTTTATGAGTTGAAAAATCCCAACTCAAATAACTCACTAACTTAAATGAGCACATTACTAGCTTCTTTAATAATTTTTTTTTAGATTAACATAGTTTTTTTGGTTGAATATATATATATTTTACCAAGAAGCTAAACATATTTTTTAACACTTTTTGGTTAATTTATTTTTGAATATTTTTTTACCCAAATAATTTTTTTTTTCTTTTCTTAACAGTTAAATATTTTCATTGATCAATAAACTTAAACCATTAATTAATTTATTAATTAATTACAATATAATAATCATATCATTATCTAACATTTGAAAAAATTAATATCATAAACCTGTCAAAACAAGTTCAATAAAAATAATGAGTCAATTGATTCAATATCTTAAACCTACAAAAAAAATTAAATAAGTTAATCTATTTCAAAAAAATTAATAAAAAATAAATGTGATTGTAAAATAAAAAAAAATGAGCTTTCTCATGAGCAGTTGAGCTTAGCTCAAATAAAAATGAGTTAAGCTTAGTTCATTTAAAAGTTAGATTAACTGAGATGGGCTACAACTCACTTAAGATGCATTTGTCTCAAAACAATTGAGCCAATCTAGCTCGTTTCGCACTTTATATAGAGTGTGTGATCATTTTAGTCCAGTAAATATGTAATTTATACACTTTAGTCCTATAATTTTTTAAGAAAATTTCATTAATATAATAATTTAAAGTATGATTAATTAAGTCAAAAAATTTAAAAGTTAAAATTTTTCTAGAAATAAAATAAAAATTATATATTTTATTAATCAAAAATATTATTAAAAAAAGCCTCCTTTCTTCCCCTTTCTTTCTCTTTCTCATTATTTTATTAATAAAAAATAAAAAGAATAAGAGAGAGAGGGAAAGGGAGAGAAAGAAAATGAGAGGGAGAGAAAGAGTAAAGAGGGAGGGAGAGAGATGAGATGGATTGTTGGTATTTTCTTTCTTTTTTTTATTTTTTTTATTAAAAATATATATAATTCATATTTTACTTTTAAAAAATTTTAATTTTTGAAAATTTTAATTTAATTAATCATAATTTTAAATTAAATGATTAAATGAGCTTATCTTAATAGCTACATGACTAAAATGTATAAAAACTATAGTTATAGGATTTAAGGGAAAGAAAAATCTTATTATTTTCGTTATTAATTAACATAGTGGTTCCACCAAAACTATAAGCTCTTCTAATTAGTTTGTTTTTCCTACTAGTAACTATAAATGTGTGTTTACCAATTGAAAATGGGAAAGAAAAGAAAGATAATAACTCTATTTTTTATATTTACTTAACAAAAAATGCATAAGAAAGGGAAAGAAAATGATTCCAAAATTCCATTTACATTCCTAAATTTTTCTGTTTTGATTCCCAAACCCTCTTTAGGATTGCTTCCCTTTCTTACTTAATTTTTTTATTTTTATTTTATACAAATTTTAGGATAAGTTTACCCTCTAAAAAATATAATATTCCAATAATACCTATTAAAATTGAACTATGGTAAGCAAATGACATATTTATTCAATCCCATCTCTTTAATTCAACATATTAACTAGATTTTTATTATTTAATTTTTAATTAAAATTATTGATATTATTATATTAATTATTTGTAAAAAATAAAATTAATATACTAATTATAAATCAAAAACAAATAATAATTTATCTACAATGGTAGTTTTATAAAGTGTAACTTTTATTCCATTTATTTACATTCGGGATATTTACATCACATTTCAAATGTAATATGTTTACTGTTTTGATTATTACAAATAGTTAATAAACACTATTAGAGGGAATTAATACATTTATTCTTATTCTTTCTCATTTTGATTATGATTGGTTCACATTACAGATTAGTAAACACAGCCTAAAAGCATAAGAAACATATGGTACACTATTGTTTGGATAACAACAGTTTTTGTGAGGCAAAATCTCATTATGATACTCCACAAGCATAGTTCATTGCTTTTTCAAGTTTCTCTTCAGAACATTAAGGTTAGCCATACACCACATTTTTCAGGTCACTGATATTTCAAGCGATAGAGCACCTTTGTAGGTTGGATTATATAGAGGTAACCCCAAACTGATGGGTAAATTAGCTAGAACAAATTCTGGTGGCACTTCCAGGGAAAGAAGAGAAATACATTTAAAGATGGACTTTGTTTCTAGTAGTAAAGAAAACATTTTGGGTGGAAAGGCTACTTGAGATCAGGGTGAGAAAATAATCCAATCAATTTACTTAAATTGAGAAATTCAGTCTGATTTGTCGGATTCTGATGGAATTGGATTGATAAATTTTATAATCGGATCATATTTAGATTGAAAATTATACAATTCGTTCAATTTGGGATTAATAGATTTTAAAATCTGTTGTATCCAATTCGTATTGAATTACTATTAAATTATAAAGAAAATTTTATTTTATTTTATTATATGTTATAGTTAAATATTATGCATAACATAATTATATTATATTATTATTTTAGCTTAAAAATAAATATAAATACTTATAATAATTTAATAACTGTACACATTTTTTTCTTATTCTTTTGATTTTTTTTGTAACTATAAATAATAACATTTATTATAAAATATCAATTTAAAATGTAAATTTGTGTATATAATGTTTATATATGATAATAATTCATAAATAAATTTCAATATCAATCTTACCTTATTTGATCTAAAAATATTTGATCTATTCAGATTTATATTGATTATATTATCGAATCATATTCGAATTAAAAGTCTTCAAATTTATTCAGATTGAATCGGATTTGGATTGATCAAAAATAACAGTTTAATATACTACTCACTTCTACTTAAGATAGTGTAGAAAAGCCAATTGAAGAGTGATGTGGAGGGTTTGAAGTCCTTAGGCATCTCTAAACCTCTACATCATTATGTATGAAATATGTACTATTTTATACTAAAAGTTTTATTAAATTTTTACTCTTCTTTAATTCAAAATATCAAATATTATATTAAAAAGTATATTCTTCTATTAAATATAATATTATTTTTATTTTTATTTTACCAATCATTATATTCAATCAATTAAACAATTATATATTATTATTAGTTAATTAATAATAAATAATTTAAAATTTATATTATTAAAAAAATTAAAAATTTACTAAGTAAAATATTATATTTATTATATGAATTAAAAATTATATTTAATTAAAAAGGCACAATTAAAAATATATATTTATAGATATTAATTTAATAAATTACTATATACATCCTACAAATGTTCAATTAGTGCATTTTAAAATACAATGTATGTTTCTCTATCCATGATTTGTTTAAGTTGAGAAAGGAATTTGAGAAATTAAGTATTAATTAATTTATATTAAATTTTTAGCTCTATGTTATATTAGTAATTTTGTATCATTTTCTTAATTTTAATTTATTATATGTAATAAAAAATTTAACAATATTTTTTAAAATGTTATAAATTGTTGTTTTAGTTTATGTTAAAATTTTAACTCTATATTATATTAGTAAATTTTAGTCATTTTCTATCATATATTTAATTTTAATTTATTATACATAATAAAAAATTTAAAGATATTTTTAAAATATTTTTATAAAAAAATGGTGTGATAAACAATATAGTACTAAATTTAACGTAGAATTATTCATCTCGTCAAATTTGGTGTTTTGATGTAGATAGAAGAAATTGATTATTATTATTTTAAATGTAAAACAATCATATTATTAATTAATTTAAGTATAGTAATTGATTTCCTTTATTATTAATTTTTTGAAATAATTTAGTCTTTTTATCTTGAAAATTTGACAATATAACAATAAATAATCAAATTTTAAATTTTTTTATTTTGATCAATTTTATAGTCATTTTATCTATTTTTAAATACAATCTATAAAATTAATTTCTTAATAATAATTGAATAAATATGAGTGAAAATAAAAATCTAATCAAAAAATTTATTTTTTATTCTTGTGTCATCATTTCTTTAAAAAAAATAGTTTAAATTTTTGTTCTTTGTATACTTGTAGTTTCCTTTACCCTATTAAATAAGATATCAATTCTATGATTTTGAATAGTGTCAACAAAATTTAACAATTTGTAACTATCTTACCACAAGACCCAACGAACACAAACATAAAAAAAAAAAGTGAAAGATGAGAAACACCATCTACATTGTGTACCAGATCTAGACTCAAGATTCTGAAGGTGAAGAGTTTTGAAAGTAAAATGCTTAGATATGAATTTAGCATCATTAGTTCTTGACAATTTAATAACAAAATATTTTGTTCATAGTTAATTAAGTTAGCGTTTAGACATGATTGGTTTTCATGTCAATATGATGATCGAGTTGCACATTTTTGAATAAATTTGAAAGATCGATATTTTCATGTAAAAATATATATCAGCGTATGCACATTATTAGATAATTATTTAATAAAAATAAAAATTTACAATTAATACAAAAATATAAAATATAACCTTATAAATGTTTTATGTGTAGTCGAATTCTATGTTCACGTGATTAAGTGCATAATTCTTCAGAAAATAAAAATAACAAGACACCACTTGCAAAATTAAATCAATAAGTTATAAAATAATCTATTGACTTAAATTATAATATTACAAAAAAATAGATTTTTATGAAAATTATTCACTAAAATAAACTATATATACCATTTTATATATTATTTTTGAGATTAAAATAAAAATAATTATTTATAAACTGATTTAATTAATTAAATATAAATATGAATATTTATTATAATTTTATTAATTAGTAAATAATACTTATCAATTTAAACTTGTAAGTGAGAAACTAGTGAGTTTTAACTTTGAAAGTTTATTATAATACTCTCGTTACTCAGTCTTTTATTCATATATATCATCAAAAACGAATAGAATAAGTAAAAAATCAATGAAAACATCAAATTAAAATCTATTAGAATTTTCGTATAAGTGTTTAAATTTGATCAACAATAAGAAATATATTTTTAATCTATTTTTGTTTCTATTTTATTTAAATTTTATATTCATATGATTTCATGAACGTTTTTGAATTGAATTTTGATCTATCAGTTTCTTCTTTTTAAAAATGAATCACTTAAGTTTTTATAGAAAACAAATGTCATAGCCACTTGAGGACTCCTCTTGACATTTTTATTATTATTGTTATTTCATGTGTTCCACCTTTGAAATTTATTTATATATTAGATAATTATTTAATAAAAATAAAAATTTATAATTAATACAAATATAAAATATAAACTTATAAATGTTTAATGTGTAGTCGAATTCTATATCCATATATATGTTTAACTGCATAATTCTTCAAAAAATAACAATAACAAGACACCAAGTGTAAAATTAAATCAATAATGTTGTGTTTGTTTGGAGGGAATAGAAATGAATCAGAAATGATTCCTTCTATTTGTGTATTTAGTTAGGCTGAAAAAGAACTCAGGAATATAATCGATTTCTAAAGAAGAAGGAATTGTGATTCCTTCCTTCTCCCCCATTTAGGAATCATGATTTCATTCCCATCTTAAACTTTTTTTCCAATTTTACCCCACCCTAAATATAACTCTAAACTCAAATTCCAAATCCCTAAACCTTAAATCCTAAATTCTAAATCTCAAAACCCTAAATCCCAAGACCCTAAACCCTAAACCCTAAACCATAAACCCTAAATCCCTAAATCCTAAATCCAAAAACCCTAAACCTTAAATCTCAAATCTTAAAACACTAAACCCTAAACCCTAAATCTCAAATCCCTAAACCCTAAACCTCAAATCCAAAATCCTAAAACCCTAAATCTAAAATCCAAAATCCTAAACCCTATTTAGAAAAATAATAATTTTAACCCTAAACCTTAAGCCATAAATATAGCCCTAATCCCTAAACCTTAAATCCCAAATCCCAAATCTCAAAACCCTAAACCCTATTTAGAAAAATAATAATTTCAATAATATTTTTTGTGTGACGAAAAAATAATAATTAAATGATATTATTTAAATTTTACTAAATATAGGTATTAAGGTAATTTATAGTTTTTTTTTATTCCATTTCAGTGGCAAACCAAACACTGTAATACTGATTCCTTCTTTGATTCTAATGGTCAAACCAAACAACATTTTTTTCTTTCCATTACATTCTTATTCCAATTTCATTTTGTGAACCAAACGCCACTTAAGCTATAAAAAAATCTATCAACTTAAATTATAATAGTACAAAAAAATAGATTTTTGATGGAAAATTAGTCACTAAAATAAACTATATATATTATTTTATATATTATTTTTGAGATTAAAATAAAAATAATTATTTATAACCGGATTCATTACTAAATATGAGTATTTATGATAATTTTATTAGTTAGTAAATAATACTTATAAATTTAATCTTGTATCAATTTTTTATGTATTTTGATTTAAAATATTATACATATTAAAATTTAATCTGACTTTGAAAGTTTTTTTTCCCTCGTAACGATACTATCAATTGTTATGAGACTAAAACAAAAGATTTGCAACTTTTGTATTCGTTAAGCTAAATTCATGTATTCATAGCGGCAAGTGTATGGTGTCCGATGTCTATACAAGAGTTTAAGTTTTGATAAATTCATTATGCATATTATTTTTTTATTATAAAATGTAACTTTAAAAATCTACTTTGCCAAATTTATAATAAAATAGTACTTTAACAATTTTAATTTATTAAATTTATATTATAAATTTATTTTTTATAAGTATTAAAAAGAAGAAAATAAATTGATGTTGACAATTACCAAACTACCAAAAATCACTGTTTTTATATTAACTAGTTTTTAGACCAGTTTATCCGCACGGGTTAATGGTTTAGATTTAATAAATACGTTATAATATTAATTATTGAAAAATAATTATCATTATTTTAAATTATTTATTTTATAAAATAAAAAAATAAGGTTTTAAATATATTTTTTAAGTTATTTTTATTATGATTAAAAAATTGTTGTTAAAATGTTTTATAAATTGGTTCATAAAAATATTCTTAAAATAAATAGTTAATTTATTTATTTTATAAATAAATACTTAATAGTAACTATTTTGTGAGCAATAGAATATAAATATAACATAAATATGAATAACTTATCAAGATACTCATAACTTTATTTAATAAATATGTTAAATATAACATAATAACATATAAACTTATTCAATTAATAGTTTACTATCTAAGAATTTAATTTTTCAGGAATAATAGACATGATTTGATTTAATTTAATAAGTATTTTTTGTTTAAAAATAATTTATATTAAATGATAATTATTTTTTAATTGATATGAGATATTACTTAATCTCGACATGAAAATTATTAGTTCAATAAAAATATGATTTGTTCATAAGTGAATTGATTGAAGACTCATTAAATTAGTATGAATTATCACTCTTAATATAATAAAAATAATTATATTATACAAATAACTATAAATAAAAAATGTATTTATTATATAGACATTTAACAAAAAATATGATATGTTCGCAAGTAAAATATGTAACCATTAACTATATGAATTGTTACATTTAATGTAATAAAAATAATATCATTATATAAATAAATATGCATAAAAAATATATTTATTATATGAACATTTTGGTATTGGAGTAAAAAAATAACAAAAAAATAAAATAAAAAATATATTCATTATATGGATATTTTGATATTTATTTGTATAAAAAATAAAAAAATAAAAAATGATATGTTCATAAATGAATTGACCAAACAGTAGTTAAATATGTAATTATTAATGGTATAAATTATTATCCTTAATATATAAAAAAATTATATTATATAAAATAATTATTTATAAAAAATATATTTATCATATGAATATTTTAGTATTTATTAGTATAAAAATTAACAAAAATATATATAAAAATGTTTTTATTATATTAATATTTTTATATTTATTGGTATAAAAAATAAAAATAAAAGTATAAAAAAAATTGATAGTGGTAGGTCAATATTCATTTATAAAAGATAAAGACTAGACTATAGGTTATCATTATTATTGTTGTTGTGCTCGGAACCCCCAAATCTACTGGAGAATTATTATGATAGTTCATCATGAGTAAAATAAAATAAAAAATCCATCAATGAGCCCACTCTAACGGGCCTAGCTTTCATACTAATTGTTATATCCAGTTAATTATATAAACAATAAAATTATTTCCTTAGTCTTTATAAATATTTACTCTAAGACTTCACCACATATCCATTATTATAAAGTATTATTTTGAGGTTTATTCTTAACTTCGTGGAAGTAGAATTATTATGAAACCTTTTTATTTAATATTTACTTATTATTTTATGTAATAAATATTATTTTTTTAATCAAAAATATTAAAATATAATTTTTTTAATGAAAAGAGATCATTATAAGCATAATTTTGATTAGTTTTTTGAGCTAAAATGAGAGAAAATATAGAATTTAAGAGGAGATATAATTTTGGTGGATATTGAATAGAAAATTAACACTAAAATTCAAAAAATTGATTGTATTTCTTCTTTTACTCTTTTTTTATCAATTTGTTTGTCTTTCTTTATGAAAAATATAAGTTTTATCAACATATTTATGTATAGTTAATTTATTGATCTAAGAATCTTATGAACCCAATTTTCACCATATGATGATCTAATGTTTTACCCTAATTATAATTATAATTTAATTATATTATTTAATCTAATTTTTATGATATTAATTATTTGGCCAACAATTTATCTATAGAGGCAATTAGATAGATTTGAGAGAATTATTTAATTATTTGTCTTAATTAAATAACATGTATAGTTTTTAGGCATAGATGTATGATTTTTATGTATGTAATCTATTATTGATGAATTTAATGAATAATATGCAATTTAATTAGCATGAGAGTATAATTAAATTAATTAATATATGATATATGGTTTACTTGATAGAATAATACATGTTAAGTTAGATTTAATTGATCATGTAATTTAATGGATAATTATATTGGGGGATTAAGTATTCTTAGATATTTTCTTATATATCCTCCAATTATCAAATTTGATTTAATTAATTATTACTCTTTACTTTTAGTTATTTTAATTTTACTTTCTTAAAATATAAAAGCACAAAAAAATTGATTTTTATTTTTTTTAGTTTTAAAAATTAATTTTTAATAAATTAATCTCCTTTGAAACGAACTTTTTTATATCATTATATTACTTATTATAATACATATATTTGTGTATTCATTGCACACATAATTTATGTGTTGATCGCTTACGTGAAGTTTAAAAATAAGTTATGATGCGATAACATCGTATGATAAATTAAAGTTTATAAAATTTCATTGTAACGTTCATGTTTTAAGATTTTTACACCTATAGGCAGTTAGTTTATAACATTAAAAAAATATTCTATAATTTACTTACAAATTTTTGTGTTAATTTTATTAACATTCAAAAATAGAAATAATTAAAACAAAAGTATGAATATTATAATATTATGAATACACATCGAGTTTCTTCTTTAATGTTTTTTTGGTCTTTCTCATCTTTCACCTTCATTTTTTTTTATTTTTTATTGATATTGTTATCACTAAATTTTTATTATTATTAAATTATAACTTTCACTTTTAACATTTTTTATATTTAAATATTTATATTTCTTTCTTTTTATTTTATTTTTAAATACGTAGTTACATTTTCTTTACATACTCAAACATTTTTGTTCATCGTTACGGCTTCAAATTAATATTTAAGTAATAAAACTAAGATCACATATAATTCACCTATAATTTATTTTGTGTTCTATTATCAATTCTATTCTTATTTATTTATTGAATTAATAATTATTTTTATTTATTTCAATAAATTTTAAGGTTTACATCTATTATCTTGAGTCTTACCCATTACATCATCTAGAAAAAATATTTATGTATTTAAAATAGTCTTCTTGAACACTATGCATAATATTGCATATCAAACAAAACATCATTATTATTTATAAACGTTTCATTTAATTTTTGTAAGAAAAAAGTTTTGTAATAATATTTGTACGATTCTAAAATTTTACTAAGGAAAATGTTTTATATCGGAAAGGAGATAAAACTCTAACTTATTTATAATATATTTATTAACTTTATATTTTAAGTGTGAGTTTTATATTTTAGCAATTAAATTACAAAAATCAACATTTTTATAAATAACAAAATGCCACATCGATTAAGATAAATAAAACAACTTAAAATGTTTAGTATTGCTCTTTAAAAGGACTTTACACTTTATAAACAAAATTTAACATTGATATCCATGACATGTATAGTATAAAACTCAACGCTCCTAAAGTTTATAGTTAATATCACTAATATTTTTAAATAATTAATGGCGTTAACTTTTCATTTAATTGTGTATTTTTATTTTTTATGGTTATGATATCAAATTGTGGTTAACTATTTTACTATAGTAATTGTTAATTCTCGTATATTATTATTTTAAGACAAACCTTTAAATTTTTTATTTAAATATTGTTTTTATTTTTTATTTTTCTTATGTTTATTTTTATACATACTTGTGATTATTTTTTATATTCGTTTTCTTATTTATTAGTTTTATAAATGTTATAAATAAATATATAATAATTCAAGATATTTAATTAATTTTAAATTATAATTATCATACCTATATTTAATGGACCCACCACAATCTACCTATATGTTATTCATCTTCTTTTATTACACTTACATGCCTTAGTTTATTCAAACTTCATCTTCTTTTATTACACTTACATGCCTTAGTTTATTCAAATTTTAATACTCTCCTCATAGTGGCAAAATTCTTACAATTGTACATGATATAGTGTCCAAATTAGACTTATTAGAAAATAAAGAAAGAGTAATTATACTTCATTTTATTCATAATATTAATAATTATTAAAATTCTAAAACTCAATTAAGAACTTTGAAGAGATTCTTAGCTAATCATAGTTTCTAAATACATAGTTGCTAAATGAAAAAAAAAATTAGAGTAGAGACTTTTCTCTTGTAAAATGTATGTTCAATTAATGAAAATAAGGCTTCTTTTTATAAGTCAAGAAATCATTGTTTTATCCCTATTTTAACAATTCATCTAACTTTTTTATTTTAGCTTTTGAATTTAAGTCTTTTATTTTCTTGGTATGACTTGTCGATTGAAAATGTGGATTCTATATCTTTATTTATCTTTGTCAGTTTCTATTGACAATTCTTTTAATGACATAGATAATGATATGTTTTCATCTTCTCGATTTCTAATGAAGTAAATGTATTTGTGATCCTTAGTGATTTCTTAGCGTAAAAAAATATATTTCTTGTTTCTCACAAATTTTCAAGTTATTATTATTAAAATTTACCTCAAATTTACTGTTTTTTTCACCATTTTCTTTAGTGAGGGTCATATTGCTATGAAAAGTGATTATGACTTTATTAGTCGAATAATTTACTAATTTCAAAATAATTATCAAATTTTACGAATTCATTATAAATTTGATCTAACATATATTCTCTTAGTATACAAAATTCATCTATATTGAATTCTTTTTTTTAAAGCACTCTTGGTTTTGAAACTTCTTTTATTAGTGTTAGAAATATCTAATTTGATAAAATAATAGAGACTAGCATAACCTTCTTCATTCCAATCGATAAATGAACTGAAAAATCTGAGCTAGATAAGCTTGTCACCTGCTTTGATCTTTTTCTTAATGTTCTTGATAGCCTTAATGAAATTTTAAGTAAATAGTTTAATTTACTTAAATTAATTTTTAGATATATGTTCTCAATTAACATATATGGAAAGCTTTCTAAGCAAAAATTGGATCAGTTTCTTCAAGAATATTATATTTACTACATGTAGAGAATTTTTTTTGTAGTGTAAAATTTCATATCTTTGATATGTTCACGAGAAGATTTTCTAACTAAGTTATAGAGACTTAACCATTTTGGTTTACTTAAACTCCCGTATTGGTCCTTTTCATCTTTAGTGACCAATATATTCATGAGAGATGTTTCCTTCGATAGTACTGATAGTCATACTATTTTATTGTCTCTGCAAGAGGCATTTTCCTAAATAATACTATTAATTGTATTATTTTTTCTAAGGTATTCAACTTGGTTGGTGATGATGGTCATTGTTGTAATTTTAACTATATCTTTTGGAGTTATTAGTTTTGGTACTTTATAATTGACATAATTTCCTTCAGCTTCTATTATATTAGTGAAAAATTTGTGAATTATTCCACTAAATTTGATAATATATTTACTTGCTTCAAGACATTTGTTATAAATTCCTGGTTTTAGACCATTATAGATCGTATAAGTCTTTTTATAGTCTTCTTTTCATGCTTCTTCAACCTAACTAAGCTTTTTTATTTTTTCTTTTCAAAGATGTTACTTTTTTTTTGAACTGTTAGGTTCTTCATTCTCATTTTGAATTAGTTCTTCAAAAGTTTTATCTTCTTTAGAATGAATCTTTGATGTGGATTCTTCTTTAGAGTTTTTAGACTATAATGGTCGTTTTGAATTGTTAGTTTTTCTATTTAATTTTTGTCTCCAAAAGAGACTTCTCTTACTATAAAATCTCGAGTTGTTCCTAAAAAATTCTTATCTCATTTTCCTTTATCTTAATCTTAATATCAAGATGTTCCCTGGATGTTCGACATAAGGGCATATGCTCAACTATTCTTGTTTTCTAGAAGATATTTGACATCAAAATTGTAGTGGTTAAACCATTGTTGCCAATTTGCTCTCAGTATATTATTTACACTCATTCTTAATTCTGTAAATTCTTTATGTATGTCTTATTATAACCATATTCTTTTATTTCTTTTAGGAGTTCTTTTCATGTTTTATTTATGTCTTATAAGGACTTGATGTTTGATTCTTGTAATATATTCAGTTCTTTTACTAAAAGATTTAAAGCTTTATTGTTATTGTCTTTTGATATGCCTATTAGTCTTTTATCAAAATCTAATTCTATATTCTGTCAAACCAAATACAAGCAAGTTGGATCAAACTAGGCCAAATCGTTAATTACATATATATATTTTTAACTAATTGAACTTCTTTTTTTATAAATAAAAAAAATATGTTTAATAATTAAAACTTATTAGCTCAAACAACATTATATGAAACACTAAAAAAGAAAAAAATAATATTACAACAATTAGTCTTTTGAACAAATGATAAATTAATATTGAATAAATAACTCACATACATAGTAAAGTTTACAAAGATAATACACCACGGAGATAATACAACTTCTCACCCACACTTTTTATATTATAATAACTAGTTAATAAGCATTTGACTTATACCGTGTGTGTCCATTATAGCACACTTACAATAATGGCGTGTGAAAGTACATATTCTATTCTCCAATCTATTTTGATAGATTTGATCATAATACTTGAACTTCTCTCGTAGAATATTATAAGAAGTCAAAAAAAATTCTTAAAATATGTTCATATTAATGATATTTTTGGCATCGTCTTTTACTTATTTGAATTTAAAAGAATGTTAATGGTATTTTTTCATTTCCCTTTATTGTGTTTTCTATTACATTAGTTATGTCATCTTCATCCATCTTTATATTACTTCTTTGACTTAAATTGAACTAGGTTTAAAAGTTAATAACCAAAAATTAAAACAATAAATTAATTAATGAACTAAAAGTTAGAACACATAATAAAGATGTACCATATATAATAAGACACTTTTATTTTATGTGTATAATAACTAACTCTCTCTTAGAGAATATAGATTTAACAACACCAACTTATAAGTTATGAATATAATATAATATAACTTATAAGTTATGAATATTTTTAAGAAATAATCTGCATATTGTTTTTATAATATTTATTTCTTTTCTAAAATTTTATTTGTGATTAAGTTTGTTAATATGAACATAACAAAATGAACAAGTTATAATTTATTCAGAACTTACGTGAATTTTGAGATAATGATTTTATGTTTTATTTTTTTTAAAAAAATGTTCTTTATAAGAATTATAATATGATATAAAAGAAATGAGTTTTTCTTATTTTAAGTTTTTAATTTAGAGTATAAGTTATAACGTGTTATATTTTTTAAATTTTATTTTGGACTAACGGGTTTGATTGAATCAATTTTGATTTTTTTGGATTATTTAAACTGATTTAAATTTAACTTAAATTTAATTCAATTCATGTTCGATTAAAATTCTAAGACGTAAGTTCGATTTATTAAATTGAAATATGATGCAAATTAATAGTCCTAATTTTACGTAAAATAGTTACTATTTGATTACATTAACTTTAATTTTTATTAAGTTTAAGAGATATTTATAATATTTTTAAAGTCTTAATAGTTGTTTTGATATTATTTCAAATTTTATGAGAATTTTTTATAATTATCTCAATAAAACTGATAAAATTAAAGTAGCAACAAGATCATTAAAAAAAAGATCATCAGGGCGTGCAATAATACTCATTCTTTTCTTTTCCAATTTTCTTTTTTAATGCCAGCCCTTCTTCTCTCTAGTTCTCACAGATAGCGACATCAGTAGCGCACGATAGGGTGGGACTGATAGCAGTAGAGCGAGAAGTTTAGTCTCATCTGGTGTTAAACGAGTTTGTAAATCTAATTAAAATTATTTAAATTTCATTTATTAAATTTATGAGTTAAAAAGTTTAATTCACGAGTAAAAAAATCAATTAATTTAATTCACAAACTTAAATTAACAGCTTACTAATTCATTTAACAATTATTTAGATTAACATAATTTTTTTATAGAATATTTTATTTTTTGCTAAGAAGATGAACATAATTTTTAACACACTATTGATTAATTTTTAACATCTTTTTTCAAACAATAAACTCTTTTTTTTTATAAACAATCATTTTTTTTCGTTAGAACCATTCATTTCTTTATTTAAATAATTACAATATCATTATTATCTAACATTTAAAAAATTAATATTATAAATTTGTACAAATAAATTTAATAAAAATAATAAATCAATCTATCTAATATCATAAACTAATAAAAAAAATTCAATAAATAAATATATTTTAAAAAATTTAATAAAAAATAAAAATGAATCATAAAAAATTAAATAAACTACTTATAAATAGTCAAATTCGATTCAAATAAAAATAAATTCAACTTATTTAAAAATTAGATGTATTGAGGTGAATATAATTTGAAACCTTATTCTCATAACTTATTTAAATATTATAGGCAAAAAGCTGAGATTTTCCATGAAAGTTTTTGATTTTTTTTAAGGAGATTTGGCTTTCCCACTTATATATAAATGATAATTAATTATATTTTTAATAGTTAAAATACCCGTTAATATTAAATATATATTTATTATATAATTAAATTTAAATTTAGAATATAAATTATTATTATAATTAAAAAATTTATTTTATTTGTTTAATAATCGTTATAATAATTGTGTCTCATGTATCATAATGTTGAAAATAATAAATATTAGCTGACTGTTCCATGAAATATTATTTTTTATCAAAATTTTATTTAATTCTAAAATTTTGCAAGTATATAATATATTTTAATAAAGTTTATAAGAAAATATACATCGAAAAATAGGCAGCACAGGGATGATAATTACCGATCCCACCCAATTTCTCACTGATGACAAAATGTGGGTTTCTCCACGGATATTGGTTCCTACTTGCAAAGGGGCAAAATAGAAGGAAAACGTAGGACGAAAAAGTACATTCAGTCTTTAAATTTTTTAATTTCTACATTTAGATGTTAAATTTTTATTTTATAACCTAAATCAAAAATACTTAATTGATAATTGTTTATGTATAAAAATGAAAATTTAGGACCTGAGTTTAAAAATTAAAAATTTTAGAAACTAAATTGTTTAAAAAAAATTAAGAATCTAAGCATAAAAATTAAAAAATTTAATAACTAAATTGTTGAAAAAAAATTAATTAACCTAAATGTAAGCTTGGACAAAGTTTAGAGACTAACTAGATACTTAAGCCTTTATTTTCGGAGGTTTAAAACTTTTTTTTTTAATTGTACTTCCAAGATCATTTCGAGTATTTTTTTCCACTACTATAAAACATGACATATAAGTTGTTAATTAGAATTAGATTAACGTCAGAACCGTATAATTTTGGGTCGGTTGTGGGATGAATCGACACTAATTTTAAATCGATCGAACCTCTGTAAAAAGAAAAAAGAAAAGAAAAGAAAAGAAAGATGGTATATATATATATATATAAACAATACTATTAAAAAATAAGAGAGAAATAAAAAGCTTAAAAAAAAATTTGTTTCGGTTCCAGTATGTGTAACCAATGCAAAATGTTTTATTATGGTGGTAATTACTTTGTAAAAGTTAGTTTGAAGATACGGGGATATAATTGTTGAATTTATTTAACAATTCAATAATCACTCCACCGACGTCAAATATTTCTTCCAATATACACGGCGCCTATAAAGCATACTGTAAACTATGCAATTCAATCATGATGGTTGGTGAAATAGTAATTGATATTTGTCTATATAAACAATGTAAATATCCAATACAAATTAAGAAAATATATTAAGAAAACATTTATTTTCTCTTCTCATTATTTCTTCAAATATTGATTTCTTCATGGTATCAGAGTCAAGTCGTTGCTTTATACAAATTTAAAACTCTTGTTCTCTAAAACAGAGATTTCTTTCTCTGAAAATCCTTACTCTCTTGAGAAAAAAAAATCTCAAACACCCGTACAAATATTAATTACAAACATCATTTTTGAAGCAATATTTGTCACACCTAATTTTACCAGATTATTCTAAACACAATTCTGAACATTTTGGTAAAATTAGAGTAGAAGAAAACCTTCACACACACCTTCACACGCCGCCTGAAGTTGGGGTCCATTGTACACGTGCTCCACGCGCCGTCACGCGCCGTCTGGAGGTTGAAGATGATGACGTGTCATCCGGCTCGGTTCGGTTCGGCTGACTCGGCTCGGTTCGGCTCGGATGGCTCGGCTCGGTCCGGCCAGAAGGCGTAGCCGGCCCGCAGCTCGGTTCGGCTCAGGTCACCTCGGTTCGGCTCAGGTTGGTCCGGCCAGCGGTTCGGTTGAACCCGGTTTTCTCGGTTTTTCACAGTTTTCCTATTTTTGGCCGGTTCGGTCCATTTTAAAGGTCTGAACCCGGTTTTTTTCCCGGTTCTGGATTTCTAAAACCGTTTTGGTTCATTTTTTCAAGTTTTTAATCCAATTTTGAACCGGTTTACTGGTTTTTTATCCGGTTTAGTATAAATATATATATATATATATAACAGAAAAAAAAATTTTAGTTCTAAAATTATTACACCATTTTCTAGTTTGTTTTCCATAATATCACGACAGAGGGTATAATTTCATTACCTATGGAGCAATCAACTCCAACTGTTGTACAATCGGTTCAGTCTGAAGGTGTGTTTAATGCTGGAATTGTTCTTACTGATACTAATTATGATGTTTGGTCTTAAAAAATGGAAATGCATATTGCATAGAGAGAAAAACTCTCTTATATTCATGACAAAAATTTGCAACCAGAAAAAACATCAAACAATTATAATAAGTGGTATGCAGAAAATCAAAAAGTGAAGAGATGGATCCTTATGTCAATGAGTCCAGAAATCATGAAACGATATTTACACATACCTACTGCTCTTGAAATTTGGGGTGCTTTGGCAAAAGCATTCTATGATGGAAGTGACGAATTACAGGTATTTGTCTTAAACCAAAAGGCATTTACTTCCAGACAAAATGAAAAATCACTATCAGAGTATTATGGAGGGTTGACTGAAATTTTCCAAGAGCTAGACCATCGTGATAAGGTGGTCATGAAAGACCCTAATGATCTAATATCATATCAAGAGTTTGTTGAAAGACTAAGGATACATATTTTTCTTGCTGGATTAGATGTGAATTTGAGCAGGTTCGTGGAGAAATTTTGCGAAAAGAAACTATACCAGATTTAGAAGGTTGTTATTCCTTGATTCGACGGGAGGTAGTACGTCGAATCTCATTGAAGGAAAAATCTAGAGACGTTGACGCTCCCGCCATGATTTCTAAAAATCATTCTTTTTCCAATCAGCAAGAACGAAGGGTGACTGATAAATCATCATTTAAATATACCCATTGTCATCAAAAGGGTCATACTAAAGAACGATGTTTTGAACTTGTGGGATATCCTGACTGGTGGGATCACAACCGTGACTCTCGGAAGAAAAACCCACGACAAATGTCTATTGCCACCATTGCTGAAACAACAAAAGATCAGGTTGCAAACTCCTCAGCAAATATTGGTAAGATACTTAAAGTTTTTTCTCCTGTTTTTAATAATACATGGATAATTGATTCAGGTGCAACTGATCATATGACATTCGATTCTAGACAAATCTCAAAACCATCATCACACAAAACTGTTTGCACTGCCAATGGTAACACAACCCCAGTCATTGGGGAAAGATCTTTGTCTCTCACTAGTACTTTGAATTTAGACTCAGTACTAGTTGTTCCCTCTTTAGAGTATAACCTTATATCTATTTCTCAAATAACCACTGCTTTATCTTGTTTTGTTATTTTTTGGCCTGACTTTTGTGTGTTCAAGGACATTCAAACAAAGCAAACGATTGGTCGTGGTGTTAGGCAAGGAAACATGTATTATTTGGACTTGGATTCAACAAATCATGCATTGGTGGCAACTGGATCTAACAAGGATGAATCAAATATATGGCTATGGCATAGGAGATTAGGTCATGCTTCTTTTGGATATTTAAAGAAATTATTTCCAAGTTTATTTTTGAGCTTCGATCTTTCTACTTTAAAATGTAATGTCTGTGAACTAGCAAAAAGTCATCGTTTCTCATTTCCTATAACTTTAAATAAAAGTCCATTTCCGTTTATGGTTATACATTCTGATGTATGGTGTCCTTCCAAAGTCTCTACTTTGGGAGGATCACGTTGGTTTGTTACATTTATTGATGATTTTAGTAGAATGACTTGGGTCTGTTTAATGAAATCTAAAAGTGAGGTAAATGATGAGTGCTCAAAAAGCACTAAAATAACCATGATTTTATGTACATTAATTGATTAAAAATATATATATTTATATGTTTTATCATATATTTATATAAATTTGTCTTTTTCGGAATCACGGGTATTTTTATTGTTTTTCAGGTATTTTGGCTTAAAAACGCAATTTAAAGACTCAAAGAGGAATACTTGAAGCAATACATCACAAATATATTAATAAATAAGTGGGAAAAGGTCAACAAATATGGAAAAATTGGACAAAATGGGTCGAAAAGGTCAAAAATGTCAAAAAGGAGAAAATCGCGCCCGGAGCAGCCCATCCCGCGCGCGCCAGCGCCCAGCCGCGCCGAGCTGCGCGCGCGGCTACTGTTCATCCGCGCACAACTGCGCGCGCGGGTACTGTTCATCCGCGCGCCCAACGCGTTTTCGCCCCATTTTTCACGTGCAGCCGCCCCCATGACGTCATGCTGACGTCATTGATGACCTCAGCATTTCCATTACACGTTTTTTCATTTTTTAATATTTTTTTAACATTTGTTTACTCATTTTTTCTCTCCATCCTCACCTATAAATACCCCCCCTTCTATTCACTTCAAAACACACCTCAAAACACACTTCTCTCTTATTTCTTTCTCTCCATTTCTTAGTTTTTAGTTTTTTTTAGTTTTTCTTATGTTTTAGCTAGTTTTTCTTATGTTTTAGCTAGTTTCTCTTAGTTTTAGAGTTCTTCCCTTTTTGGGAAGAACTAGTTATGTTTTTTTTGTAATTTATTAGCTTTTTGATTCAATAAATGGGAGTGCAAATTCTGCTTGGAGGCTTTCTAGCAACGGGAATAGCGTCGAAGTTCTGTAAGGATTTTATTTTCTTTACAGTTATTTTTATGCTTTATTCTTACATGTTATATTTAATTTGTCTGTGATTAAATTTAACTGTGCTAGCTATTTATAAACATGATATAATAATAACGTTGTTATGCTTGCGAAATATTAAATAGGTAAAAATCTCTAAAATGAATTGATTTTATTTTTATTCAAGATTTTATATTAAGAATGTTAGAGAGAACTATATTATTTTTCATTACAAACTTAAATCTGAAAATTAGATTTTAAGGTTTAGTTATCCGGTCTGATTTAGAGTAGTGCTCTTTTATTTGTTGGTACAATCGCCAGGTAGTTAGAGTGAAGCTCTATTTCAAAGGTTTTTATAAGAATTATTATCTGAAAATATATTGATAACATGTTTTCATTAGTAGTTTTAAAACTTGAAAGTTAGTACTCGGATAACTAAATTCTTAGGTTTAATTTGGACACCTTGAATAAAGTTTAAACTGTCTAACCCCACCAAAGGTGGCATTTAAATGGTTTGATGAACGAAAACCGGCATCGCCAATTCTCGCAAATACTTTGGTCTTAATATTTGTAAAACTCTCGCAAGTGCACGAATCATTTCGTAGAAAATGATAAGTATACTCCCAAGGTCGATCTAAGGAAGGAATGTATGTGGTTTTTAATTTATTATTCAAACTTTTAAAAACGAAATTAAATCCTAAACATCCTGTCACGATATTTTGGTTTTTGTGTTCCTAATCTAATAACATTAAAATAAACATATATACAGATTAATTAAATATAATCTAAAAAAGAATAAACATAGATACAAATTCAATAAATAAAAAAAAAATATAAATACAGATTCAATAAATATTCATGCAAATTTTATCATTTAAATTAGTGGAATATTTATGGATATAATAACTAAATTAATTATGCTTGCTCATATTATCTAGGCTATTAAAGATATAAATTGATATTTTATTGATTCTCTCTTTTTTGTATGAATACCACCTTTGGTGGGGTTAGATATTCTTTGTTAACTAAACAAATCAATTAACACCTATGGGTGGGGTTGATAACTAATTTGGTTAATTAAATTAATTCCTTTTTCTAAGAGATTGAAAATGAACCATTTAAATGCCACCTTTGGTGGGGTTAGACTTGATTTAAACTTTGTACAAGGTGTCCAAATTAAACCTAAGAATTTAGTTATCCGAGTACTAACTTTCAAGTTTTAAAACCACTATTGAAAACATGTTGTCAATACATTTTCACATAATAATTCTTATAAAAACTTTTGAAATAGAGCTTCACTCTAACTACCTGGGCGATTGTACCAACAAATAAAAGAGCACTACTCTAAATTAGGCAGGATAACTAAACCTTAAAGTCTAATCTTGATTTAAGTTTGTAATGAAAAATAATATATTTCTCTCTAACATCCTTAATATAAAATCTTGAATAAAAATAAAATCAATTCATTTTAGAAATTTTCACCTATTTAATATTTCGCAAGCATAACAACGTTATTATTATATCATGATTATAAACGACTAGTACGCTTAAATTTAATCACAGACAAATTAAATATAACATGTAAGAATAAAGCATAAAAATAAGCGTAAAGAAAATAAAATCCTTACAAGATCTTGACGCTATTCCCGTTGCTAGAAAACCTCGGCGGAATTTGCACTTCCATTTATTGAATCAAAAAATCTAAATTATTACAAAACATTACAAGTTCCTCTCAAAGAGAAGAACTCTAAACCTAAGACAATTGAACTAAAAACTAAGAGAAAAACTAAGAAAAGCTTAGAAACTAAGAAAGAAACTAAAGAAAACTCAAAAACTAAGAAATGAGAGAAAGAAAGAAGAGAGAGAAGTGAGGCTTTTGACGTGTACTTTGAAGTGAATGGAAGGGGTATTTATAGGTGAGGATGGAGAGAAAAAATGAGTAAAAAAATGTTAAAAAAATATTAAAAAATTAAAAACGTGTAATGGACCTTTGAGGTCATCAATGACGTCGGCATGACGTCATGGCGGCCGCACGTGAAAAATGGGTCAAAACGCGTTATTGGCGCTGGTATTTCTTTGGCTGCCGCGTCTTATTGAGGCCGCGCGCAGCCAACGTGAGCCAGTCTGTATTGCGCTGTGAGCAGTATCAACCTTGTATGTGCCTGGTGAAATTTGAAATTTCTGTGTATGATTTTCCGATCTTTTGACATTTTTGACCTTTTCGACCCATTTTGTCCAATTTTTCCATGTTTGTTGACCTTTTTCCACTTATTTATTAATTTATTTGTGATGTATTGCTTCAAGTATTCTTCTTTGAGTCTTTACATTGCGTTTTTAGGCCAAAATTCCTGAAAAACAATAAAAATACCCGTGATTCCGAAAAAGACAAATTTATATAAATATATGATAAAACATATAAATATATATATTTTTAATCAATTAATATGCATAAAATCATGGTTATTTTAGTGCTTTTTGAGCACTCACCATGGTTCATTTTCAATCTCTTAGAAAAGGGAATTAATTTAATTAACCAAATTAGTTATCAACCCCACCCATAGGTGTTAATTGATTTGTTTAGTTAACAAAAAATATCTAACCCCACCAAAGGTGGTATTCATACAAAAAAGGGAGAATCAATAAATATCAATTCATATCTTTAATAACCTAAATAATACGAGCAAGCATAATTAACTTAGTTATTATATCCATAAATACTCCACTATTTATAAAAGATAAAATTTGCATGAATGTTTATTGAATCTATGTTTATTTTTATGTAAGTAGATTAAAAACACAAAACCCCAAAATATCGTGACAGGATGTTTAGGATTTAATTTCGTTTTTAAAAGTTTGAATAATAAATTAAAAACCACATACATTCCTTCCTTAGATCGACCTTGGGAGTATACTTATCATTTTCTACGAAATGATTCGTGCACTTACGAGAGTTTTATAAATATAAAACCAAAGTATTGGCAGGATCGGCGATGCCGGTTTTCGTTCATCAAAGTATTTGGCGATCACGATTCTGCTCATCAGTAAATGTATTATTTAGAACATTTCATAAAATGGTTCGTACTCAATATAAAACACAGATTCAAGTTCTACGAAGTGACAATGGAGGAGAATATAAAAGTTCTGAGCTTCAAGAATATCTTAAAACAGAAGGGATTATTCATCAAACTACTTGTGTTGATACACCTCAACAAAACGGAGTTGCAGAAAGAAAAAATCGACACTTGTTGGAAGTTGTCCGTGCCTCATTGATCGAAGCTAATATGTCATTATCTTATTGGGGAGAAGCAATAACTTCTGCTGCATATTTGATCAATCGGGTACCTTCCAGTCCCATTAACTTCCAAACACCACTACAAGCCATTACTGAAGCAATTGTTGCACCAAGTGTTCCCAATTTACCTCCTCATGTCTTTGGTTGTGTGGCATTTGTACACCTACATAAACAACAACGTAGCAAGTTGGATCCACGAGCAATACGTTGTGTTTTTATGGGATATGCCATACAACAAAAAGGGTATCGATGTTATCATCCTCCTACAAAACAAATGATTACCACCATGCATGTTATTTTTCATGAAGATACAATGTATTTCTCATCTACACCTGAATTTCAGGGGGAGTATAACCATCTTTGAAATTAGACTTTACATATAAATTGTTTCCTTATGAAGAAAATCAAATTATATGTGAGGAAAATATAAATAACTTGAATTCAGATGGTAATAACTCTCAATATAGAAAAGACTCAAGGGAAATGGAATCAAGTCCTCATCAACTTCAAGATCATCAAGCAAGTTCCTTACTACCACAAAGTGAGTACGAGTTTCCTTCTCCACAAATTGCTGATATACCTAACCAATCGTTTGTTGAGAATGTTCCAACTATTGAACCAGCCAGAAAAATACTTCCATCACGTCCTAACAGAGGTATTCCTAAAGCCATGTATGAACCTGAGATTTCTAGTAAAGTCAAATATCCCATGAGTAACTATATGTCTAAACATCGTTTGTCAAAATCAAATGTATCATTTGTGAATCAATTATCTGCTGTATCTATTCCTAACAGTGTGCAGGAAGCTTTAGCTGACCCCAAATGGAAAGATGCTATGAATGAAGAACTAAGATCCTTAGAAATAAATAGAACTTGGGAACTTGTCGATCGTCCACCAACAAAGAAAATTGTTGGATGTCGATGGATTTTTTCAATAAAGTATCAAGCAGATGGTATGATTGAACGCTATAAAGCAAGATTGGTGGCAAAAGGATACACTCAGACATATAGGATCGACTATATAGAAACATTTGCGCCTGTAGCCAAAATTAACACTGTTCGAGTCTTGGTATCTCTAGCTACAAATTTAGATTGGCCATTATATCAGTTTGATGTAAAAAATGCCTTTCTACATGGAGATTTAATTGAAGAAGTCTACATGGATTTACCACCAGGAATCAAGAAATTCAAAATCCATGGTGAAAAGGTGTGTAAATTAAAAAAAATCATTGTATGGATTGAAACAATCCCCAAGAGCATGGTTTGGTAGGTTTATAAAATCAATGAAGACATTTGGCTACAAACAAAGCAATTCAGACCATACTTTATTTCTGAAAAAAGGATATGGTAAGATCACTGCACTTATTGTATATGTTGATGATATGATAGTAACAGGAAATGATCTTGAAGAAAGGAAAGCTCTCCAAAGTTATTTGTCCAAGGAATTTGAAATGAAAGACCTTGGTTCCTTAAAATATTTTCTTGGGATTGAGGTTTTTTGATCAAAAGAAGGAATCTTCTTATCTCAAAGAAAGTATGCCTTAGATTTATTAAAAGAAACTGGTATGTCGGCATGTCAACCAGCTAATACACCAGTAGAGGAAGGATTAAAGTTATGTATCAAGATTGATCAAGTTCCAAAAAATAAAGAAAGATACCAAAGGCTTGTTGGAAGATTGATGTATTTGGCACACACAAGACCAGATCTTGCCTATGCTTTAAGTATTGTCAGCCAATTTATGCATAATCTTGGAGAACAACATATGAATGCAATTATTCGTATTTTGAGGTATTTAAAGTCTGCTCCTGGAAAAGGAGTATTGTTTACTAAAAACTCAGAATTCCAAAGAATAGAAGTATATACTGATGCTGATTGGGCTGGATCAATAAATGATAGGCGATCTACATCAGGTTACTTCACTTTTGTAGGGGGAAACCTTGTAACATGGAGAAGTAAGAAACAACATGTTGTTGCCCGTTCAAGCGCAGAGGCTGAATACAGAGGTATGGCACTTGGGCTTTGTGAGGCCTTGTGGTTACAATCTCTCTTGAAAGATTTGGGATATCCTTCTAAAAAATCAATTAAGTTATTTTGTGACAATAAAGTAGCATGTGATATTGCTCATAATCCAGTTCAACACGATCGTACAAAACATGTTGAAGTTGATCGATTCTTTATTAAGGAAAAGTTAGAAGAAAATTCATTGGAATTGCCAAAAATTAAGTCAGAAGATCAATTGGCTGACATCCTCACTAAAGCAGTCTCATATCGAATATTCACAGAAGTTTCAGTCAAGTTGGGCATGAAAGACATCTATGCACCAACTTGAGGGGGAGTGTTGAATTCAACAAACACTGCAACACAATTCAACAATCACTGCACCGACGCCAAACATTTCTTCCAATATACACGGCGCCTACCAAGCATGCTGTAAACCATGCAATTCAATCATGGTGGTTGGTGAAATAGTAATTGATATTTGTCTATATAAACAATGTAAATATCTAATACAAATTAAGAAAATATACTGAGAAAACATTTATTTTCTCTTCTGATTATTTCTTCAAATATTGATTTCTTCAATAATCCTAAAGTATTTAAAAATTTGTGTGAGTGGGTGTAACACTTGCTACAATTCAAGAAGGTAGTAGAAGAAGATGATGAAATGATGATGATTTAAAAAAAAACAATGAAGTGATGATGATGCTTAACTAAAACTTGCAATACTAGTAGAGATTACTAAATATATTATTCATTGTATATGATAACTATTGGAGTTCATAATTCTTTTTTCATAGAATATGCATGCATGCATAACTATGAATGTGTTTATTTATTGTAGGTTTTATTTTTTAAAAAATAAATTAACCTTTTGATTGTTTTTTTTATTGTCTATAAATATAAAATGTACAAGGTTAGACATAAAAACAACCAAAATTTATTTATGAGACTTAAATTTTTTGAGTAGGTTTAATTTTAAAACTTATTCTAAATTTTACATCAATTTTAAATTTAAAGTATGTTTAAGAGTTAAATCGATTTAAAATTTTCAGTCAATTTTAATGTTTAATCAACTAAAAGATTTGAATTAACTTATTTAAAAATGATTGAAAATATAATTCGAACTAGTAAAAACTAAGTAAAAAACTCTCCCTTGTAGTAATGTTACTAGTCAACAATTATATATATATATATATATATATTACAAAAATAAATTATTGTTATATTAAATAACCTTTTAAAATAGGATAAAAGCCTCCATAAACCTATAATAATAAATAAAAATTGCATATCATAAATATAATCTATATACTACATTCATTAATTATGATTATGTTATATATATATATATATATATATATATATATATATACCAAAGAGATAAAAGGGAGATGAAAACTGAGAGAATGAACAACTAAATTTCTTGTTTTCATTTACAAGTGATGTTCTCTATTTGTACTTACTATCACAAACTGATCATAAAATGTACTAATAGAATATATAACTAACTATACGTTGTATGCTGCTACTAGCATACACATACACACAATATAAGTTGTCCACACACACGCATAAGTCCTGACAAATTCTAAAAGAATTTAATAAGTGTGAACACTTGCACAACTAATCATAGTTTCACATCCCTCCTCAAACTCAAACTCAAGAAGATGATAGACTCATGTATTTCATTCTGAGAGAGGAAAATTGTGCTTCAGTTAGGTGCCTATTTTTCAAAGGCAATCCTTGCATCATTTGGTCTCGAACAAAATGCCAATTAATCTCCATATGTTTCATTTAGTAATAGAGGATTGGATTAGCAGCTAGAAGAGTAGTAGTTAAATTATCACATAGCAATAAAGGAACACTTAAGTAAAATAGATTTGATCCAGGTCATTTTAGCTAAGGCCAAGGCAGGAGCTCTATATTCTGCCTCAATGCTCGATTGAGCAACCACTTTCTATTTTGATGAATTCTAAAAAACCAGAGAATAGCCAAGAAATACTGCATACCTCTTGCCCCGATACTTCTTATGTCATCAAGGTAACTTGGCCAATCTAAATCACAATACCATATCATATCCATTGAAGCTGGTTTATGTAAAGTAGCACCATGAGTTAAATTTCTTTTGAGAAACCTTAGAATCCAAACTGTGACAAGGTGCACATCGAAAGGGTATGAAAAAATTGACATAACTTGTTAACTAAAAAGGCTATATCATGCCTAGTGAGAATATAATACTGAATAGCCCTGATAAGATTATGATGTGTAGATGGATCGGCCAAAACAACACTTTCAATTTTGGATAAAATGGCTACAACCTTCATAGGAGTCTTGGAAATCTTAGAAGACTCTAAGCCAAATTTCTTAAGTAAATCCTTACATATTTTTGTTGACTAAGTTGCAAAGAAGTAGAAGTTCTGCACACTTTTAACCCCAAAAAATAATGAACATCACTAAGAACTTTAAAAGCAAATTTAGAGTTGAGTGCATAAATCACATCACTAAGAAATTGAGGGTTTCTACCTGTTAATAAAATAGCATCAACATAAATAAGCATGAAAGTAAGCTCAGTGGAACTTTTCCTATAAAACATACTAGGATCTGTTGTTGAATTGACAAAACCAAGACTGAGAAGAGCTTAACTCAACTTTTGATAATAAGAGCATGGTGCATACTTAAGGCCATATAAGGATTTTTGGAGCTTGCAAACCAACTAAAGATGGTGAGTGTCTTTAAAGTCAGGAAGTTGTTTCATGTATACTATTTCTACGAGGTCTTCATTCAGAAAAGCATTGTTAACATCAAGTTGTTTGATATACCAATCATTAGCTAGAACCAATTAATTTAGAAAAAATGTGTACTATTTGATGTTTCACCACTGGTCAAAAGGTATATATATATATATATATGTAATCAATGCCTTCAACTTGTGTAAAACATTTGGCCACTAATCTAGTCTTATATTTTTCTAGAAGACTATCACTCTTAAGCTTTACCCAAAAACCCCATTTACACCCAATAAGTTTGTTGTCTTTAGGGAATTCAATCATCTCTTGTGTACCATTTTGGAAAAGTGCTTCAATTTCAAGCTTTATAGCTTCATACCATTCAAGTGTCTTAAGTGTATGAGAAATTGACTGAGGAACTTGTAAATGAGTAATACGAAAATTGCCTGAGGGAGTAGGACTAAGCTTTACATGATAAGCAAGAGGTTTAGTCTTTGTGATACCTAGCTTAGATCTTGTGGTCATAGAATGATTATTCTGGATAGTGAGAGGAATATCTAAAGCATGAAGCTCAATAAAGAGTTGAACTTTATTATTAGGATTATGCAATAGATCCAAAGGATGTAAAGGTAAACCTAAGGGAAAATTATGATGAAAAAAGATAGGTAAGCTTGATGAATCATGACCAATAGAAGTAGGAATAGGAAAGGACACAAATCCTGAAAATGTAGACTAAATTTGCTTAAAGTGAGCTAGAATAGAAATAAAGGCAAATTGACTGATATTAGAAGAAGACAATGACTCTTGAGATATAGCAAAATGACTAGATAAAGAAAAATTAGGAGGTGGTAACAAAAAATAGACTCTTTGGATGTAAAAAAATTAGAGGAATCAATAAAAGAAACATTTTCTTGAAAGGGAAAATCATTTTTTTGTGAAAGACAAAATGTTTGCTTGTATATAAACTTTAAGATTGAATATCCATGCATAAATATACCTTTTTTGTGGAGCATAACCAAGAAATAAACATCTAGTATATCTAGGTTGCAGCTTGTCTCTATTATAGTCTTGAAGACAAGAAAAGCACAAAGAGCAAAAGATTTTTTTAAAAAGAGTAGTCAGGCACTCTACATTTAGCAATTCATAAGAGGATTTATTGAAAAGAAGCTTAGAAGGTAGTCTAGTCATGACATATATATTAGATCTAAAGGTATGACTCCAAAAATTCATGGGAAGATTGGCCCGTAAAAGCAAGGCTACACCCATTTCTACCATGTGCCTATATCTACATTATGCAGCACCATTTTGTTATTAAGTATGTGGACATGTAATTTTGTGATTAATACCCAGTTTAAACAGGTCTGTGATGAGAAAGCAAAACTTCTTACCCTTATATATTTGAACAAATTTAATATTGGTGTTAAAATGCCTTTTCTACCATTTGCATAAAGAGTGATAAATAGACGCAACATCATATTTATCAGAGAATAAATACACTTACTGATACCTACTAAAGTCATCAAAAATTAACAAACAGTATCTAACACCTGTGGTAGCAACAGCAAGAGACACCAACAAGTTCATATACAACAACTCAAAGGTATTAACAGAGTGCTTATTAACATGAGTAAATGGCAGTTTATGTGCCTTAATAAGATGACACATTTGAGAAGTATATTTATCTATAGTACTAGTAGGCAGTTGTATAGTATTGTAGACATACTTCAACATTTCATTAGAAGGATGTGCTAGTCGATCTGCCATGGGAAGCTTGATTCAGAGCTGGTGTAGGAAATAGCTTTGAAACCTATCTGTTGTGTAGATCCATCAATAGTGCAAAGACCATTACTGGCCTTACCTTACATTACAACCTCCCTTCTTGGTGCATCCTTAATAAAGAATTCATTAGCATGGAATTCCACAATTTTATTATTAGTATTGCACAACTTTTGAACAGAAGTTAAGTTGTGTGAAATAGCTGGTGTAAGAAGAATATTTGATAGTTGTAAATCATAACTCTTAACACTAATGCAAGTGTTTCCAGAACTTAGAATTGGGATAGTAGAGTCATTACCTATAGTGACACCTTCATTACTAGCTTAAGTATTATATTTGATAGTAGTCCTTAATTCAAGGAATAAAACAATGACCTTAATTCAAAGAATAAAACAAGGAACTTAATTCAAGGAATAAAGCAAGGAACTTAATTAAAGGAATAAAACAAAGAATCCTTAATTCAAGAAATAAAACAAGGAATCCTTAATTCAAAGAGTAAAACAAGGAATCCTCAATTCAAGGAGTAAATCAATAAATTCTTAATTTAAAGAGTAATTGAAGGAGTAAAATTTCCTTATATATAGCTATACAATTGTAATTAAAGCATGAAGAAAATAATACAAATTAGAGAGCTCTTTTGTGTAGAGTTATTTCTTGTTTTTTCAACATGGTATCAAAGTAGGAAAATTAACTTGCTTCTGCTTTATTATTATCTTAGCATCTTCAATCTTTGAAATGGCTGAAGATAAGCCGCTAGGATCAGAAGCTGAAAGTTCATCGGTGCTTTCCTTCATGAATATGCATAAGGTGGATGTCAACCCAAATCAAAGATTAAGCTCAGTCTTGTTGAATGAGTTTAATTACTTGCCTTGGTCAAGAGTAGTGTCTCTGACTCTAGGTGGAAGGTCCAAGTTGGGGTTCATAAAAGGAAGCATCGAAGTACTTGATGTTTCCTCACCAACCTATGAATCCTGGCTTAGTAAGGATCAGCTGGTTATGTCATAGCTCCTAAATTCCATGGAATGTAAATTAGCTAAAATATTCAGTTACTTTGAATCCGCAAACCAACTATAGGAGACGGTCAAGGAAATGTATGGTAGTCAAAACAATATTGCACGAGTTTTTCAATTAAAGGACATCTCAGATCTGCAACAAGATGGAAAGCCTTTTTTACAACTCTTAGGAAGCATGAAAAGCATGTGGAATGAGTTGGAAATATATCATCCTCATACAACCGATGTAACTCTGCTACAAAAGATAGTGGAAGAAGATAAGATATTTCAACTTCCGTCCAGTCTCGATTCAACATATGAAGATATACTATGCCACATACTCATGAATACTGAACTTCTTTCCTTCACCAGTGTATGTGCGACAATTCAACGTGAAGAAGTAAGGAGGAAAGTCATGAACAAGGGTACAATGGCTAGTGCACCTGAGGCAAGAGTCTATCTAACCAACGAGAGGAAGTACAAAGGGAAGCATCCAAACTTGAAGTGTCAACACTACAACTATACGGGCTATGTTAAGGACACATGTTGGATTCTACATCCAGAATTAAAACCTAATTTTATAAAGGATAAGGGTTTATAGAAAGTGAATTGTACTACACACCATGCAAATCATACTTTTGCCTCTACCTCTAATGGGTCTGATCCATTCAAGAACTTCACAACGAATCCAGTTGAACTCATGAATGAGTTTATGTTGTATCTTCAAAGCAAGATAGGAGGATTTAGAATTAACTGTGTGGATAGCATAGAAGAAGGAAACTCGACAGCATTGCTAGGCAAGTTTACGGGTTTCTTAGCAAATACAAAACTCATACCACAAGAGGACATGCAAGGTATCATAAAACTCTTTAAAACTGCTCTTAAAATAAATATGTTGCATGATTTTTGGGTTGTAGATTTAGATGACACAGATCATATGACAAATCATGTGTCAAAGTCTCATAAGTTTGAAAAATTAGCAAATCCTTCTCAAGTTTCAATTACAAATGGTGAGAATGTAAAGATTTTAGGAAAGGAAAAAATAAAATTAATGTCAGATGAAATCAAGTCGGCAGTTTTATATGTACCTTCCTTTCCCTTCCAACTTCTGTCTGTAGGAAAAATCACAAATACCTTGAATTGTTTAGCCATTTTTTCTACTCACAATGTTATTTTTCAAGATTGTGCCACCAAAAAGACGATTGGTGAAGGGTTTTACTTAGATGGTCTCTATTACATATCCAAGAGCAATCCCAGAGGGTTTCAAGCCAAGTTCAACCCTATCCAAGATAATTAATTATGGCATCAATGTTTAGCTCACCCTTATCCACCAATTTTGTCAACTTTATTTCCAAACTTAGGAAATGATGCAATTGCATGTGAAACTTTCCACTTGTCTAAGGCCAATAGATTGCCTTTTAATTCTTCCTTGTTTAGGGCTAGTAAGTTTTTTTAACTAGTTCATTTAGATGTATGGGGACCAACTAATGAATCTTTTGATGGTTATAAGTATTTTGTGATTTTTGTTGATGATTTCTCTCGAGTCACATGGTTATATCTTTTAAAGTCTAAGAATGAAGTTATGGAAGTATTTAAGAACTTTCATAACCTTGTTAAAAATCACTTCTCCTCTAAAATTCCAACCTTAAGGTCTGATAATGGCACTGAATACATGTCCCATATCATGAAACAATATTTGAGCATTCATGGAATTATGCATCAAACAAGTTGTGTTGGTACACCTCAACAAAATGGTGTAGCTGAACGTAAAAACCGGGACTTATTTGAAAAAACTAGAGCATTAATGCTACAAATGAATGTACTAAAGAGATTTTGGTCCCAAAGGGTTATAGCAGCTGCTTACATCATCAATAGATTACCCAGCCAAGTCTTGGATTTCAAGTCTCCCTTAGAGGTCATGAAAGGAAGGAAAATTAACCTCTCACACCTTAGAGTCTTTGGATGCATCTGTTTTGTACATATTCAATCTCACCATCGAGATAAATTGGATCCTAGAGCTGTTAAATGTATTTTTCTTGGTTATTCGTCTACACAAAATGGATATAAGTGTTATGATCCTCAACATAGGAGATTAATTGTGTCTAAAGATGCTCGATTTTATGAAACTAACCATTTTTTCAGCAAATCACATGAAATCACAAGTCAAGGGGATGGCATCTTGGATGTGTTTCCATTACCAAGAATCGAACTTGAGGCTCCATAACAACAAGATCCCAACCATGTCAACATTGATGCATCTCTCACTGAAAGTAATAATGAATGGTCTCGTCTTAATGGTATACTGCATGAAGATAGTGATAATCAAGATGATCCTCACAATATGGTACAAGAGGTGAACGAGTGTGAGATAACTCCTCCTGTTCCACGACGTAATCCAATGTGTGCTAGGCAACCTTCCACAAGACTTCAAGACTTTGTCACCTACAAACCCACACATCCCATCTCAAATTATGTGTCATATAAGAGAGTGACACCAGCCCATGCCGCATTCCTCAACACTATATCGAGTTACAATGAGCCTCAAAACTTTCATGAGGCCAACAGCCAAGAGGTGTGGAAGGAAGCCATGCAAGAAGAACTTAAAGCCCTAGATCAACACAACACATGGAGCATCACCAAACTTCAAAAAGGCAAGAAAGTCGTGGGTTGCAAATGGATCTATAAGCTCAAATTCAAGTCAGATGGATCAATTGAGAGGTATAAAGCAAGATTGGTGGCTCGGGGATTCACTCAAACATTCAAGGTGGATTACAAAGAAACAGTTGCACCTGATGCAAAAATGAACACAGTAAGAGTGCTATTATCCGTGGCTATAAACAAGGGGTGGTCCATGTACCAAATGGATGTGAAGAATGCATTCTTGCATAGTGATCTCAAAGAAGAAGTCTATATGAAATTGCCACCCGTGCATCCTCAAAGCAATGAACTAGATTTAGTGTGCAAATTGTACAAATCAATTTATGGTTTGAAACAGTCCCCATGAGCTTAGTATGCCAAGCTAAGTTTAGTTCTCACTAGTGTTGGTTTCAAAAGCATCAATGCCGATTCCTCACTATTTTTTTGCACAGGAGTTATGGGCAAATTGGTTGTGCTGATTTATGTAGATGATTTGATAATTATAGGTGATAATGCTAATGAGATTTTCAACCTCAAACAGTCCTTCAGACAAAGGTTTGCAATTAAAGACCTTGGGATATTGAAGTACTTTCTTGGTATAGAAATGACAACCTCGCACAAGAGACTCTTTCTTAACCAAAGGAAATATGTCCTAGATTTACTCAAGGAAGCTAACATGAGTGATGCTAAACCAACCATTACCCTTTTTGATAGCAAGCTCAAACCTAGCTTGAAAGGCATGCCATGCCACTCACGGATATAAGTTATTACCAGTAACTAATTGGTAAGTTGATCTACCTAACAATCACCAGACCTGACATCACATATTCTGTAAGTATTGTGAGCCAATTCATGCACTCCCCGACACTTGAGCATTTGACCCTTATTAAAAGGATCTTATGCTACTTAAAAGGATCAGTGGGTCGTGGTATCATCATGAAAAAGAATGACAACACACAAATCATAGGGTATTATTTGGGTAGGGAATGCAATCAATCGCAAGTCCACCACTAGCTACTATACATTTGTCGGTGGAAACTTGGTCACATGGAAGAGTAAGAAGCAAACTGTCATCGCCAGATCAAGTGCTGAAGTTGAGTATCGTGCAATGGCTTCAAATATGTGTGAGATGATATGGCTTAAAGGTCTTCTGTGTGATTTAGGTGTTCCTACAAATCTTCCTATGTCCTTATTTTATGACAATCAGGCAGCCATGCATATAGCATCAAACCCAGTGTTTCACAAGAGGACAAAACAAATTGAAGTTGATTGTCATTACGTTTGTGAACAAGTTCAATCACAGGTGATTTAGACACATTATACAAGAATCTTCAACCAACTGGCTGACATCTTCACCAAGCCCTTGGCTTCTCATCAATTTCAACGACTTTTGTCCAAGCTTGGATCCATAAACCTTTTGGATCAAGCTTGAGGGAGAATATTGGATATTAGTCCTTAATTCAAAGACTAAAACAAGGACCTTAATTCAAGGAATAAAATAAGAAGCTTAATTCAAGGAATAAAACAAGGAGCTTAATTCAAGGAATCCTTAATTCAAGGAGTAAAACAAGGAATGCTTAATTCAAGGAGTAAATCAAGGAATGCTTAATTTAAAGGGTAATTGAAGGAGTAAAATTTCCTTATATATAGCTATACAATTGTATTGAAAACATGAAGAAAATAATACAAACAAGAAAGCTCTTTTGTGTAGAGTTATTTCTTGTTTTTTCAACAGACTAACATCTTGCAAGATTCCATCATCCTCAATCAAGTGATGTGAGGCATCTAAATCAAGAAGTCATGGTGTAATGACATTCCTTGATTGCATGTTGTTATCTGAACAAGTGTTCTCAACTACCAAGGCACGAGGTCTATTAGACCTTCTAAGAATGAGATCCCTTAGTTTGAAGCACTAATTAGCAAAAGGACCATTCTTATTGTAAACTTGACATTGCAATTTTCCATAGCCACTAATATTAGAACTAGAATTCATAAGTTTCTTTCCTTTAGACTCACTCGAATGAGATCTAGTACTTCCAGTGGATGAAGATCCAATAGATGAAGAAGAAAATAAATCTTGTAGGTTCTAATTAGAATGAGCACCATTACTTCCAAGATTGATATTGTTATTCTTTGAAAAATTCTTGTTATTATTGTGAAAGTTCGTTCAATTCATTTTTGTTATACTAACTTGCATAAGGTTATTGTCAAATTAATGATCAAGAATTCTTTCATGTGCACGAATATGACTATATAACTCATAAAAGGAAAGAGGAATAGGCTTGAATGTGATACCTGAGATGAATGAATTTCAATTAGAGTTAAGACCTCATAGTGCAAAGAACACCAAATCATGATCTGGTATAAGTTGGCCTAGTGCAGTGAGATGATCAATAATCATCTTTATATGCAAGATATAATCCTTAATGCATAGATATTATTTCTTGAAGGTTTGTAGTTGTAAACGAAAATCCATGACATGAGTACATGAGGATGTTGAAAAATGCACTTGAAATTTGTGCCACATTTTAGCAACCATTCCTGATCTAATTAGATGTGAAACCATGTTTGAACTTACAGAGGTATAGATCTAACTTTTAACCAGGTCATTCATTCATTTTCAAGAAACAAACACAAAATTGATTTGTGTTGAACTGAGAAGAAATTGAGGAAGAGAAATTAGTGTATGATCAATATAATTTTCAAGACCATACATATAAATGACTGAGTGTATTTTCTCTTTCCAAATCAAGAAATTGGTGCGATCAAGCTTAGATTCACATGAGGAGAGGCAAATGATGTAATCATTTGAGACATCTAACCTTCATGCACAGGAGAATAATTGCTTGAGGAACCACGGACTGGCATAACCATTAGAGTTTCAACAAAGCTTTTCTTAAAACCTTATTTTGATACCACGTGAATATTATAGAGAGAAAAAAGAGATGAAAATTGAAAGAATAAACAATTGAATTCATTGCTTTCATTTACAAGTAATATTCTCTATTTCTACCATCATAAACTGATAATCAAATGCAATAACAAAATATCTAACTAACTACACATTGTATACTCCTACTAGCATACACACACAAGCCCTAACAAACTCTAATAGCATCTAGCAAGTGTGAACACTTACACAACTAACCATAGTTCCACACACACATATATTGTCAATATCTACCATATTATTTAAAAGAGAAAAATGTTATAGACGCCCCTTAAATTAAGGCATTTGTAGCGTTTAGTCCATTAGTTTTGTAAAAAGTATTAATTAAGGATAAATTATATTATTTTAATGATTCTTCTATTAAAATATTATTATTTTTATGTTAATTGATTAAACGCAATTAAAACATGAATATTTAATTATGATAAAGTTACAACTAATATTAAAAAATTCACAAAATATTTGTTTTAATATTTGTTAATTACTATACATTTTATTTTAATATTTTATTAATTTTTAATTTTTATTAAAATAAAGAATAAATTTAAATAAATTTTTGTTGGGAATTTATTATTTTCTATTTTTCTTAAACTATTTTATAGTAAATTTTACTTTTATCCATGTTAAATAATTGGTTTTAAATCACGTTTTAATTAGTTAATTGAAAATGATAATATTTTAAATGAAAAATTATTAAAATAATATAATTTATCTTCAATTGATATTTTTTACAAAGTTAAGAGACTAAATGATAACATTTTAAATCTAAGGGACTATATAAAATAAATAACCTAATTTAAGATAATTCTATGAAACTTCATCATATTTAATATATATATTGTGATGCTTCATCTTTTTCATAAAGAAGCAATGATTAGGTCAAAGGTTTCCATGATTTCCTAAGTTTTAAAATGTTCATTAAAAAGTTACGTGGAGGAATTGACGTGGTGGGCAGTTCTATTAGTTTTGGATATATTCGGTTAATAATCGTAGGTTATAAATCAGTAGTAGTTTTCTCAAAATTTAATCAAACTTCTTATTTTTTAACATTTATTTAAAAATTTATTTAGTTTTAAAAAAATAAATGTTAAAATATTCGTTACTCTACTATATTATTTAAAATATTATACATTAGTTTTTATTTCTTGACTATTTAGCACATATAAGTAAAATAATAATAATAATAAATAAAATTTCATTTAATTATTTCAAGTACTATGTGTTTTATTATTAAAAGTGTATTTTATGTAATTATATGTATATAAATAATTAATGTTAGTATATGTTCGATTTCGATTAACCGTAGTTTTGGTATTACAATAACCAGTATCGTCATACGTTTCATCGATTACTGTTATTTTCTGAAAAAATCATCAAATTTTTATATATAATTTTAATTTTAATTATGTACAATTAAAATATTCGTCCCTAATTGTATGAGAATTACATGAATATTAAGAAAATTTAGGTTAATAAAGGAACATATGTGATGGATAGAGAGGGAGATGATTTCTTAACTTTAAATTTATATATATATATAGATGTATTTTAACTATAAATAAAAGTATATAACTTTATTTTAATAGAAAAATATTTAAGAAAATAACATTATTAAAACTTATAACTATAAAAATAATAATTTTTTATGTTTACCTTAAATATTTCTATAATTAAAAAAAATCTAACATATTATTTCACATCAAATATCATCGAGATGAAATACAACTATTTAAATTTATTTAATATTAAACATCATTCAATTAAATAATATTTAATACTATTAAGATGATATTTTTATTATTATAAATTTAAAATAAATTAGTTTTTTATAACTTTTTAAAATTATTTACTTTTAACTTCTTATATCTCACAGGTCACTTTGATTCTCTAGTAGAATAGTAGATGCTAGCTAGTACTTGCTAAGATATTATCTTTTCCAAAATCTCCAGATAAACAAATACTTGTAATTTTTAGACTAACATGATAATGATAATAGTAATAGATATTTATATATATATATATATATATATATATATATATATATTATAGACTAACATGATAATGATAATAATACTTTTTATTAAATAATAATAAAAAGTAAAAGTCTCTAACCAACTAATACTTAGAATTATAGCTCTAGTTTTTTCTTACATTCAATATTTTTTCTCTTTCTTTTATTGTGGTATGATTATAATATTATAATTGAGAAGAAGACATTAGATGTAAGTTCTTTTATAACTACTTAATTACATGATATATCAAAATTAGTCACGTTGTTGTATGTTTACAATCCATGTGTAAGAATATGCTGAACTACACAAATTGTTTTTAAATTTTTCTACCCTTTTGATAGCATTATTTTTTTAATAATTTATTTCATATATTTTTTAATTTTAACACATAATTTCCTTATAATTTACTCATTTTATTTTTTTAACCCATTCAATTATCACAATGTAGAATATATTTGCATCACAAACAATCCTCAAATCACATCTTAAAATAATAATATTTTTAAAAAGTATACTATTTTCAATTTTTACACAATAATTTTCTTACTTTTTAGAATTTTTGAAATTTAATTTCAAGTTACATTAGTATAAAATTTGAAAGTAAATTAATCAAATAGTAATAAAAGAGTAACGAACGAAAGCTTGAAAAGTAAAAAATAAATGTCTGAGTTCCTAAGAAAAATAATAGAAAATTATATTTATTATGAATTGTGTTATTATCACAATTGATATATGAAAAAATAGATTTTATTGTTTTAACCAATAATAATGTATCATTTATGATAGTAATACAAATTATAATATAAAAGATTAGTTAAAATAATAATAATACATAAATAGGGAACATAATTATGTCATATATAAACTTTTATTTTTTAATTTTTAATTTTTGACTTGTAAAATTTAAATTATTGAATTGAGAGAATAACACATCTTACACTTATTTGGAGTGCAGAGGCTACATCCATGAGAACATTTATGAAAATCATGGTAAGGGAAAATCCTAAGCCTCTCTTTTTCATCAACAAAACCCGGTTTTGTGTTAATCTCTGAAAAATAATCCCTCAAACCAAGTTGCTCCAAAATTGTCTCAAATATATTTGCATCGCTAACAATCCTCAAATCACATCTGAAAATAATAATAAATAAATAAAAAAACCTGTCAATTTTAGCACATGAAGAAATAGAGCATGAACACATAGAGGTCCTAAACAGGGGAAAAGACAAAAATATATACCCCAAAGCATGAGCTGGTTTAATAGCTGAAACCATTCTGGGATGAATAGGAGTGCGTTTTAGAACCTCCACAAGCGACAACAACTCCATCCATTTTTGCCCCACAAATATTTTCAGAGTAAAAAAATAAATCAATGTTTTATTTATTTAAATTTATGAACAAAAATTATTTGGATCTTTTCCGTATTAAATATCTTTCAATTATATTATATTTAATACTATTAAAATAATATTTTTATTATTATAAATTTTAAATATATTATTTTTTATAAACTTTTAAAAATATTTGGCATCTTTGAACTTTGAACTTCTTATATCTCACAAGCGGTAAAAAATGAATTTATTGATAATTAATAAACGAATGTTTACAAACTATTTATATAAAAGAAAAAGCAAAATTGTAATAATTAAAAATAAACGCAATTATGGAGATCGTGTTTTGACAAATGACTATCGCATAAAGTTGTTGGTATTTACAATTTGGTGTATTAGGTTGTCGTAAATTTGTATCTCAAGTTCTTTAGCATTCTCCTCGAGTTGGATTATATGTTAATTATTAACTTGTTAAGTCGAGAAGCGTGGAAAACTGGAGATTTGGTAAATATATCGATGGTTGCTCTAATGTAGAGATATGATAAGTTTTGATCATTCCACTTGAATTTTTCTCTTACTAGATGGAAATCGATCTTTATGTGTTTGGTTCGCTCGTGAAACCTTTGGATTTGATGAAATGTGAAGGGTTGCTTGATTGTCACAATATAACTTGGTTGGGAGTGTTTGATACCCAATCATCCAAAATGTATCGTAACCAGCGTTACTTAGCACGCCTCTCTTTGCCGTAGAAGCGGTATTGTTTATGCACTTGATCGTGAGGCAGTATTTTGTTTCTTAGTCTTCGAGAAATTAGCGAGTTTCAAAAACATCTGATATCTTGTGGTTGATCATTAAGTTATGCAATGCGTTTTGCCAATCTGCATCACGTAAAGCATTTAGTTGTAATGAACTAGTTCTTTGAGAAAAAGAGGCCTTACCACCTGGTGTGTTCTTGACGTATCGCACTCGTTGAACTACTTCCAAAATGTGGTTGACGTGGTTTATCCATATATGGTGAGAATGTGCATGACACTAAGCTCGGGCCTTGTGATGGTTAAGTATATTAATCTCCCAACAAGTCTTCGATAGGGGCGTGGAATTCTTGATGAATTCCTCTTGACCTTCTTGAGGATAAATTTTGTTCTATAGGTGAATTGGCAAATTTGGTACCAAGATAACCCTGTCCTCCAATATTTCAAGTGCGTACTTATGTTGTGACGGAAACAATCCCACTTCTGGAACGTAAAACTCTATGCCCAAAAATACTTTAATTCACCGAGATCTTTAAGTTTGAATTGTCTGTGAGATGATTCTTAGTTTCTTCAATGTTTTGTACATTGTTTCCTGTTATGATTATATCATCTAGACAAGAAGAAGCGAGAGAAGGAATTACCACGGGTTCGGACAAACGGTGGTGATCATACTTGGATTGGTTAAAACCATCTAGCTTAAGTGTTGGATAGCTTGATGAACCATTATCGTGAGGCTTGTTTGAGTCCATACAAAGATTTGTGTAGCTTACGTACTCGTGTGTTCCCTTCGTCGAATCCGGGTGGAAGGGAACGTGTACATCTTCGCTGAAGATCACCGTAGAGAAAATCATTGTTGACATCGAGTTGTCGAAGATGCCAATTTTGAATAAACGGCAATGACGAAGAATACGAACGGTGACAAGTTTAGCTCGGTGTAAAAGTTTCTTGGTAGTCAAAACTTTCAATTTGATTGTATCCTTTGGCCACTAATCGAGCTTTGTATCATTCCACAGAGCCATCAGGATTATACTTGATTTTGTAGACCTATTTACAACCAACTGGTTTCTTGTTTGGAGGAAGTTGTTGAAGCGTCCAAGTGCCATTAGTTTCAAGAGCATCCAGTTCTTGTTTCATGGCAAGCCACCATTTTGGATCGTTGAAAGCTTCAACAAATGTGGTTGGTTCCCTGAGAATGGAAATAGAAGTGGCAAAGGCATAATATGCAGGTGATAATTGGTCATAGGTAAGTACATAAGATAAAGAATGAGAAGTACCTTTGTCTTTGGACGATACTGAGTGAGACGAAGGGAAGGACCGAGAAGACAAATAAGCTTCTACATGATATTTTTGAAGGTAGCTAGGAACATTGGTGGATCGACGAAGCCTACATGTGACTGGTGTTGGAGGAGTTATGTGTGGTGGAGATGTTGATGGTGATGTTTCTAGAGATGGATTTTGAGGATGAAGAATGTCTAAGTCGATTGTTGGAAGGATAGATGGTGTATGATGAAGTGATGTATTTGGATTGGTTGACTGACGAATGTTAGGTATGTCATCATAAATAGTATTTTATGATGGAGTGAATAGAGTTGGAGTGTTGACAGCGGAAGTGAGATAAGGAAATACATGCTCATGAAAGATAACATCACGAGACACTAAAGTATTGTTTGTTTCCAGATTGTAGACACGATAACCTTTTATCCCAAATGGATACCCAATGAATATGCATCTATGTGATCTAGTATCAAACTTGGTGAGTCGATCATGATGTGCAGACACAAAAAAAAAGAGAACTAAAAACACGAAGATGTTCATACCTAGGAATTTTGTGAAAAATAACTTCAAATGGTGTTTTATCCTTGAGAATAGGTGTTGGAGTATGATTTATGAGGTATGTGGTTGTAAGAATGGCATCTCTCCAGAATTGTTTAGGGAGATTGGCTTAGAAGAGAAAAGAACAAGCAACATTGAGAAGATGACGGTGTTTGCGTTCAGCAACACCATTTTGTTGAGGGGTAGAGACACAACTGATTTGATGAAGGATTCCTTTGGTAGAAAAAAACTTGGTCATAGAAAATTTTGGTCCATTGTTGCTACGAATGATTTTAACTCTGGATGAAAATTGTGTTTCAACAAGATTAATAAAGGTGGTATGAAATGTGTGTGTATTAGATTTAGCATGTAAGAGATAGACCCATGTGCATCTTGAGTAGTCATCAACAATAGTGAGGAAATAACGTGTTCCATTAAGTGCTGGAATGTGATAGCCACCCCAAATATCAACATGAATCATTTCAAAAGGTGTTTTTGTATTGATGGAACTTAAAATAAATGGATTACATGTTTGCTTAGCTAATGGACAAATAGAACAATCACTAATGGAACAAAAATGTGTGTTGATGGAAAGAGAAATTACACGTAAATTGTTATTAGATAAATGACCAAGTCATTGATGCCATAGATGAGAGTTGGTGGAAGCAGTATTTGAAACCGAGAAACATCCAACCTTTTCAGAAATAGTCAGGTAGTAGAGTCCTACTTTCTTAGTTCCCATCCCAATCGTCTTCCCTGAGCATTTGTCCTTAACAAAGCACATACTATTAGTGAAAGTGACATGGTAAAATGTAGTTTGAGTTAGTTTGGCTACTGAAACTAAGTTTAATTTGAAGGAGGGAACACACAAGACATTATTGAGTATGAAATTATTTGAGAAATGTACAGTGCCAATATGTGTGACACGGGAAAGAGAATGATCTGGTAAATGCACATGTCGATTAATGACTGGAATGCTAGAGCTCATAAGGTTTTGGGAACAGACCATGTGATCAGTTGCCCCTGTATCAAAAATCCAACGAGTTTCTGAATTGAAAACAGTTGCAAATAATGTGTTACCTGAAGAAGTAGTCACTTGACTTGCCATGCTACCTTATTTGGATTGATTGAGAAGTGTAAAGAGCTCTTGATATTGGGCAGATGTAAGGTTGTGGGATGGTGTCTTTGTGTCGGAGCAGCTTTCCTGAAAGTCAGTATGATGAGCTTTGGAGGGGAATCCATAACTTGTATTCCTCTTATCTTGAATTGTTCCTTTCTTCTGACACATATTGATGTTATGTCCATTCAAACTACAGAAATTACATTTGAGACGCTTTCGACAGTTTTCAAAATTGTGTCTATTGAGACCACAAAAATCACATTTGAGGTGACTTCGGCAATTCTCAGAATTATGGCCTATATTGTTGCATCGATTGCACTTGAGATGTGGGTTCCTTGGTGGGTAATTTTTTTGAGGATATTGTGGATGACTATCTTTGGCAACAAGTGCGGTAGCTTCTGGCATCCTTCCTATGGTTTGCATGGAGACAACTCTCTACTTTTCATCTTGAACAATAAGTGAATATACCTTATTTACTGTAGGTAAAGGTTCCATAAGCAAGATTTGTCCACGTGCTGATGTGTAAACCGTGTTAAGCCCCATGAGAAACTTTATGGTTCGTTGCTTTTTTTGATATTCTTATAGTTCCCATCCGGCATTTCCTACACAATGTGGAAGAGGACATAGTGCAGCGCGACTATCCCATGAGCTTTTCAATTTGGTATAGTATTCTCCAATGCTTACACCTTCTTGTATGCAATCATGGATATCTTGCTCAATGTGGAATAGGTGCACGCTGTTAGTGTGCGAAAAGCATTCCTTTAATTCTTCCCATAGCTCATATGCAGTATCATTATACATTACACTTTATGCAATTTTGGGCAATATGGTGTTGATGATCCATCCTTTAACAAGAATGTTGCAGCGAGTCCATTGTTTGATTTCTCCTTCAAAGTTTGTTGATGGCCTTTTGATTATGTCGTCAATAAATCCTTCTTCGTTTTTGGTTATTAGAGCCATGAGCATCGCATGACTCCAAATGTGATAATTTTCTTAATTTAAGGATTAAGCTACTGGAACCATGCCTGACTGGTCTGAGTGGTGTAGATATAAAGAGTGGCTAGGGTCATCATACCACTTTGGTAAAGTAGGGTTTGTATTGGTAGTTATAGACATTATTGTTGAGTAAAATAAATCGAAAGAATGAGATATGTTTAAGTGTGTTTTAGACAATAATGACTATTTATGAAACAAATAATGAACTGAAATATGCTTTATCTTATAGAAAATGAGTCAAGGATTACAGAACCAGAAATTTCAGCCGCAGAACCGGTCGGAAAGTGGGTGAATCGGCATCTAGAGTGGCTACAACGGCGGCTGCAATGGTGGAGTGCTGAATCGGATGAAGACTGAATCAGACCAGACTGGGTGGAGGATCGAACCAGGTAAACGATGCGTCGTTTGCTTCAGAGGCACTCGAATGACGTGTTGTTGGAGTCGTCTTCCTCAACAGTTGGGGCGTGTGACTCCGGCGAGGCGCGTGGAACGTCGTGAACTCAGGCAAGGCGCGTGTGAGCGCGTGAAAGGGGTATTTTGGCTTGATTTTAATTGCAGATTGCTCGGATTCTTCTGGATAATTTGATGGGATGAAATTGAAATTATTTTGTGAATCGAAATTGATTTTGAAAAAAAAAACAGAATGAGGAAAAAAAGAAAAAAACTATGTGAGTTGAATTTTCTGGGAATTATTTCCTAAGCTCTGATACCATGTAAAAAATGGATTTATTAATGATGAATAAACGAATGTTTACAACCTATTTATACAAAAAAAAAGTAAAATTATAATAATTAAAAATAAATACAATTTTAAAAAGGCATGTTCTTGGACAGCCTATCTTCTTCCACTAAGCTATTGGTGGCTGTTTTCAGCTGATGTATTGGTTGTCACCAGCTGAACCTCAAGTTCTTTAACATTTATCAAAATTTTAATTATTAAATAAGCATTTTCCATAAAATTAATTAAAATTAAAAAAAAATCAAGTAATCAAGTTTAAGAATGATGCTTACCATAAGAGAGTTCCAAGGCATAGTTGGGAGGAGCTGGTTAAACAAATCAGTAAAACCTAACTCGTCTTCGACCCAATTACCATTGTCGAAGTCAATAATGATCTTGTCGAAATAAAAAAACGATAACAACTCCATCCATTTTTGTCCAACAAATATTTTCAGAGTAAAAAAATAAATCAATGTTTTATATTTTTGAGCCTTATAGTTAAAAAAAAATATATATATATTAACTATAAATAAAAGTATATGAATTTCTTTTAATAAAAAAATAACATTATTAAAACTTATAATTATAAAAACAATATTATTTTATATTCAATTCAAATATTTCTATAATTAAAAAAAATCTAACCTATTATTCCATGTAAAATAGTATTCAATTTGAAGTCGTTAAAATTGAACCAAAATTATTTAGATATTTTAAATATTGAATATCGTTCAATTATATTATATTTAATACTATTAAAATAATATTTTTATTATTATAAATTTTAAATATATTATTTTTTTGTAAATTTTTAAAAATATTTTACATCTTTGAACTTTGAAATTCTTATATCTCACAAAGTCACTTTGATATTATCTTTGCCCAAATCTCCATTCACCATTCACAATTACTGTATGATAGACAAATATTTGTCATCACTCTTGTTTAGACTATATATATATATATATATATATATATATATATATATATATATATATATATATATATATATATTAAATAAATAAAAAAGTAAAAGTCTCTAACCAACTAATACTTTGAATTATAGCTCTAGTTTAGATGTAAGCTCTTTTTTAACGTCTATTGTAGTTTTCATGAAATTACTAGTTAATTATTTATTTTAAGTTTTGATTTGGTTTGGTTTCTATTTAAAGATTAAAGAGTTCACAATGATTTCACTTAAAACTCAATCCCTTTAGACAAAACATACTTAGATAATAAATACATAATTAAATATAATTATGGTAACCAATGACAAAAAATAAAATAAAAAATTAACACATAATATAAGACCTATGTCTACTGGGCAAAGCCAAGTGAATAATGTTATCTCAAATGAACTTTTAGGCTACCAAAATGAACTTTTTTTTATTTTGCTATCTCTCAAATGCAATTATCGAATTCAAGCTGCTTCTAAATGCAAAAATCTATCTATTTATAGAGGTATATATGGAGTATTGTTTCAGAAGAATCAAAACATTATCTGAATGCAACAATGTTGTTTTTCTTCTTTTCCAGCTCTGTCAAGACTTTTGCAATAATGTTTTTTGTCAATAAAATGATACTGCAAGTTTTTTAGAATATATAAGCTATTAAGTCAAGATAATTCATATGGTCCCATTAAATTATAAATTTGAACTTTGATGCTTTAGTATTATATTTCTAATTATGCATAAAAAAATAAAATAATAGTAGGATTTTTTTGGTATTTCAAATGATAAGATTAGAGATTGAATCTTGGAAGTTTGGTTAATAATTCACAAACTAATTAATAATATCAAAACATGTGCATGATAGTAGGATTTAGTAAATTAAGTGTCTGTTCTTTTCCTTTTGTTTATTTATTAATTAATTAATTTATTTGTTATTATTATTTACAAATTAAAGGCATAAATTATGGGTGGAGTCGATAGGAATTGGGCCGGTCCTTTAATTCTACTTATTTTAAAGTCGTTCCGCTGGACAACATGCACAAGTCAAGCCGAAATATCTAATCAATCTAATCGGGACTTCTTGGAAATACCATCTTTGCAAAAATAATTTAATTTAATTTAACAAATATATATATATATAAATTCAAAATTAATTAAAATAAATTTACAAAATTATTAAAATTACAAAAAAAAATATATATTTATTTTCCCATTGTTTGAACACCTCGTACCCTATGACGCTTGCACTCACCCTATGACTCTTGGAAATACCACAATGATCATACTTGGTCATCGTGGAGTAGAGCATGCACAGACCAAGATGGATCAATTTAGGTGGTCATCAAGAAGACAACCATGGTCAGACTGGCCATGGTTCGATTAGACATGGTGTGTCTAGCCTTGGTTTGGCCAGCCATGGTATGGGTGGCTCGGATCTATGCATTGAAAATTGGGTGTGGGTGAGTCGAGGGATGGTCTCGAGCAATTCTAGCGACATGGTTTTGTCCCCAGGGTCATTTGGATGCTCATTTGGCATGAATTGACTCTTCTAGTGATGGGAAATTAGATTTCATTCAAGTTGGTATTCTTAAGTATCACTTGGATCTCAACGAGAAAGATATAATTTCTTTCTTCTATGAATATGGTTCGTTTTTGGGGGATAGATCATTTCTTGGATAGATTTAAAGATATCTTTGAGATACCAAATTCCATAGGAATTATGCCTTAAGTTTAGTGAAAGAATTGGAGTAATCCCATTTTGGATAGGGTTTCTCTATCTACAAATCATTTGTTTGCCAAGGCTTCCTTTTTTGCCCATAGTATGGAAAAGACTCTTCAATCATAATCAAATTCTCATATGTAGATACATATTCAGATTTAAACTTGATTGTACTATATTAACATTCGATCATACAAATAAGATAATATAATATGGTAAACCCATATAGAATTCGTACATATATGATAACATCCACAAGTTTCTTAAGGAAAGTACTTGGCAACAAGTCATTAATTAATAAAAGCAAATCAAAAGTTTACAAGTTAAGATAGTATATGTTAATACCTCTACCATTTGGAGCACTACGCTTAATTGTGCTTAAGTTGTCTCATCTATTGTCTCTACAACAACTACGATCTTCTAGAGCCCCACCACCAGGTCATGTAGTTCAATCAAAAATGGCTAAATATGTGATACAAGTCATTAATTAAGGAAAGCACCTGGCAACAAGTCATTAATTAATAAAAGAAAATCAAAAGTTTACAAGTTATGATAGTATATGTTAATACCTCTACCATTTCGAGCATTACGCTTAATTGTGCTTAAGTTGTCTCATCAATTATCTCTACAACAACTGCGATCTTTTGGAGCCCCACCACCAGGTGATGTAGTTCAATTACAAATGGCTAAATATGTGATACAACTTAAGTTAAGGACAATCTAAACATGCATCAAAATGTAAATTATGTCTTGATGTTAACAAGATTTTAATTAATCTATCAAAAAAACTTATCAAATCTCTTTATGTATCAAAAACACGGAATCATACACAATATATTGTTGATATGGAAGTTAGAAAATAATTTTCACTAAAATTTTGAGTTAATAAATTGACAAAGTTTTATCATGTTTTCTAATTAATTCAAACATTACAAATATGGGGTATTTATATATATATAAAAACCTTCAGTTGTCACGAACCTCGCCTACTACCTCAATAAGGTTAAAAGTTGTTATAGCGAGAATAATGGTTGCAATTTCTCGTCGACCTCCTAACTGACTATCTTGGCAAGCACCTTAACGAGCTTCAAAAAGAAATCATTTTGTTCAAAATTTTGGCAACTAATTTTTCACAAATATGCCTAAACATAAAAAATAACCCAATGCACAAATACAACCTTAACATACCAAATACGTGCTCCCAACCCTTGATAGTATGTATATCATGTGAACATATAAATTGTAAATATTATATGAGTGTATGTAATATCAAATCGATAATGATTAATTTTATATAGAGAATGACAGTACATTAAGTAAAATAATATAAACTATGTGTTTAACCGAAAGGGATACCAACACAAAATAACATGAAATTCAAATCTAAATCATATAAATATTATTGTTATTTTTCTACTTTTATATAATAATTTTATTAAATATAGATTAAAATATCTAATAGTGTTATGTTTGTATTAATGTTGTTTTTCAATCGAGCCTACTTAATACCCAACTATTTCTAACCTTGAACAAGTAAATGAAACCAAAGCTCCAAGGTGTAGAAACCACCTACCTTCTTCTTCCTTCATAGAATGCAATTTGTCGTGGTTTCTTCATCTAGGGTCTCCATCGTAGAATAGTTGTTTACATTTTAAACTTATCGATTATTAAAATATAAAATTTAATATCACAATTATTTAATTTTTCAAATAATCATTAAAAAATAATTTTTTATAAAAAAAACACTAATATAAAAAAACCAATTTACTCAACACAACTCAAATGTGTTGGTTTTGTTTAGTTTTGTAGTTTTTTATTGGATAGAATTAATTCTTATTTTTTAATAATTAATTTTATTAATTTAATTTTAATTTTAATTCATATTCAAACTAACTCATAACATGCATTCCATGCGTGTAACATAATGCCACAAACACACCTTAATATTTTCTATAAAAAAAGTTTAGTGTAAGCACCTTTCAAGCTTCACGGTTTTAAATGATTTCTTTATATACATTTTCTCTCTAATCTTTTTTTTTTAATAAAAAAAAAGAAAGAAAGGTAATTAAGTTTATTTTTATTAAATAAACAAAATATTATACCAATGAAATTAAACTTGAGTCAATAATGATAATGGTGAAAAATCATAATATTTAGACTACAAGTTAATCTCAAAACCAAAAAATATCACTAGCTAGCGTACAATCTAGTAATAAAAATATTATTTTCCATATATAACCTTCGTAAGTAAATGAAATCCATATAAGATGAAACTTATTTCACAAATGCTTCTGCAATCTTGAAAGAAATGTTATTAATGGTTAAGATTCACAAGAAGTTTATTATTTTTTTTGTACACTAAATTTTATTACTTAATCAATTGTATCTTATAATTATTATAAAATAATGAGTTTATATTTTTATATGAAAATGATTATATTATTATCAAAAATAACATGTAAAAAATTAATTAATTAGATATATACTAACTATCAATGTATTACTTTCCTTATGTTTTATCATGTTAAGTTAATTTTTATTTATTTATTTTTTAAATTATATTTTAGTATTAAAAAAGTTAATTGATAATATGTAATAATTTTATTTTAATGGGTGAATTAAAAAAATTAAAAGATTTTTAAAATAATTAATTTTATATGTGAGCGTTAATGAAGTTAATAATTACAGTTTAACGTATAAATAGTTTTGAAACTTAAAATTTTCTTATAATAAAAATTTTAAGATAAAACCAAAATACTCGTAAACATTATAATAATTATTTATTATTAAAAAATTAAAAGAAAAAAACAAAATACTTCTAAATTTTAAAAGGACGGGTTTGCATTTTGATATATAAAAGACTATCCTAATACAAAAAATGACATTTAAAATTTGTTAGCGAGATATAATTTAACAATATATATATTTTTTTATAGAATATAATTCAATTATATATTTACTAAACATAATGTAATCTTTTGACATTCTTCAAACTTGTGGCTTTCTATTGTGCAGAAGAACATTAATCTTTTTGTAATTTTAATTTATTATTAATTAATTGAACAATATCTATATTTATTTAACAAGATTTTTTGCATATTATTTCTCTTTGGTTTTTTTTTATTTTTCTTTTATAATTTAATGAGATTTTTATCATAAAAGCCTTATATTTTTGTTCTTAATTATTTCTATTTTTTAAATATAAAATAATTTTATAACTTAATATAAAAAATATATAATTAATAATTGGACGTTCGAAATTCTTAATTATCATGATTAAAAGAAATATGAAATTCCAGAAGATTTTATAACTTAATAAAAAAGAATGTAATTAGTGAAATAGTGTATGAAATGTGTTAGTGAAGAGTGAACTTTTAACAATCTTTAAAATTCTACCTAAAAAGAATTGTTAGAAGAATTATCTTAATATATAAACCAATTAAGTTTATCAAGAATTATTAAACTACATTTGCAATCGATTTCTAAGTTCATATTGTTACTAAAAGGCTTTAACTACACATTTGAAATTACACTATCTTAGTCTCTAATATTTGAGTCTATCTTATAAGGCACTCATACCAACTCATCCCTTCAAAATATTTTTGAGACTGTCAACACTTCTCAATAAATGTTAAAGACCTTTCAATTATAAGTTCACTCTTAAGTACATATTTTACTCACAATATTATTTTTTTCTTAAGTTACAAAATTTCTTTAAATTTTATTAATTTTGTATTGTTCTTTTAAACTAAAAAGATTTATTGTTTCAGGCCACTAATTTTTTTTATATTTTTATTATTTTTAAGAATTTGTTTTTCTTTTATACAAGGTAAATAATATTTGTTATTATATGTATAATTTTATAATGCAAGGCACCTATACTAAATAAATAATAATAGGTAAGGTCATAAAAGTAAAGAATATTATAACACAATCTCTTTTTTATTATATTCTTTGTTTTTCCTTCGCCATGAAGGCATTCTCTAAAAGACTAAAAGCATAGATTAAATAACCCATGAAAAAATTATCCCCCAAATCACTCCCAATGTAGTTATTCTTGAAACCAGCGATTTCTTGAAAATCCAAATTAGGAAAATAAATTTTCATCTATAATTGCTATAATCTATAAGCATGCACCAGTTTTTTTTTTTTTTTTTTTTGAACAATAAGCATAATTCACAGAAAAATCAGAATTGTTTCAAAAATCAGCATAATTCAAATGGGAAAAAATAAAATCGGATCACAAATTTAAAAAACTCGCTAATCATTATTCATTAAAGAGATAATTAGCAGAAAAACAAGAGTTCATTGGTTACTCTTTGATTTCATCCAACACCTCTCTCTCGGTTACTCTTTGTTGGTTACTGTTTTGTTCTTCTAAAATTGATCCCAATGTTGACCTAATTTTCAAATCTTCATCAATTTCTCCTTTGATTATGCATGGATGATGTCTTCTTTCAAATCTATCGGTCAATAGTTTCCCTTTATCAACATTCTAACAATAGGATGTTTTTTTGGACATGGATAATATGCTAAATTGGATGGATGGGTGCATTTTATGTATTTTGCATCGAGAAGGTTGATGAGTTTGAATTTGCGTTGAGAAAAATGTTCGGAAATTACGCAAATTCTCGATAAGTCAGATTTATGAGAAAATCAAAATAGAAAAATAACACACAAATTTGATAACGGAGTTCGGTTAATCTTGTTTATGTCTTCAGACCTACTGTAGATCTTTTTACTGAAATGAGAGAAATTACACAATGTGTTTACAACACTCACAACTCACAACACAATTACACCCAAGAAAATTACTCTCAATTTTCTCTCACAAAAGCTTTTCTCTCTAAGCTTTTCTCTCTAAGCTTTTCTCTCAATTGGAATGAACACTTTGGATGATTAATTCATTACAATTACACATCTATTTATAGGAAAATTCACTCCTTGAATTACTCATTAAATTAATGGTTCATTGAATTAAACTCCATGTTTTGCTCCTTAAATTAAAGAGTTTATAGCAATCTCTAACGATCTCCAACAATCTCCCACTTGAAGACTAATTTCAATCTATCTTCACACCTCGATCAATGCAGCATCTTTTCTAGTCTTGTTACTCTAGCAGACCAATTGAAGTTGAGCACAACTTCAGTTTGTCAATAGTCACCATCTTTGTTAACATATCCGCTGGATTTTTGCTTCCTTGAATTTTCTCTAGTATTAACACATCATCTTCCAATAGGGATCTGATGAAGTGATAACGAAGTCCAATATGCTTGGTTCTAGAATGAAATGCTGAATTCTTCGCCAAGTGTATTGCATTTTGACTATCACTGTGTAGAACATTTTTCTCTTGTTTGAATCCCAACTCAGTTAACAAACCTTGAAGCCATATCATCTCTTTATTGGCTTCAGTCACTACTACATACTCAGTCTCTATAGTGGATAGAGTGACAATTTTCCGTATTTGTGACATCCAACTAACAGCTGTAGTTCCAACAGTAAATATATAACCGGTGGTGCTTCTTCGGTGATCAATTTCACCTGCAAAGTCTGCGTCTATGTACCCTTGTACTTTTAACTCTCCTTTACTAAAGTACAAGCACTTTTCTGTGGTGCCTCGCACATACCTCAAAATCCACTTAACTGCTTCCCAATGAGTTTTCCCTGGGTTTGACATAAATCTGCTAACAACTACCACTGCATGGCCAATGTCTGGTCTCGTACAGACCATTGTATACATAAAACTTCCAATGGCTGAGGCATAAGGAACCTTAGCCATGAATTCTCTCTCTTCCTCTGTTTGAGGGGACTGATCCTTGGATAGACGAAAATGACTGACCAAGGGTGTGCTAACTGGCTTGGCATCACCTATGTTAAATCTCTACAAAACACAATTGATTTACTCTGCCTGAGATAACTGCAAGGATCCTTTCTTCTTATTTCTTGTGATTTGCATTCCAAGAATCTTCTTTGTTGGACCCAAGTCTTTCATGTCAAACTCATTTGACAATTGCTGCTTCAATCTTTTAATATCATCCATATTTGAACCTGCTACTAACATATCATCAACATAAAGTAGTAAAATGATATAACTGGACCTATATCTCTTGAAGTAGCAACAATGGTCAGCATTGCACTTCTGGAAACCTTCCTTGTGCATGAAGCTGCCAAACTTTATGTACCATTGTCTCAGGGCTTGTTTCAGGCCATACAAACTCTTCTTAAGTCTGCACACCATGTTCTTCTTCTGTCTTTTTGAGAAACCTTTTGGCTAGTACATGTATATCTCTTTATCTAAATCTCCATGAAGGAATACGGTCTTAACGTCATCCAATTTCAAGATGAAGATCTTCATTAGCTACAATACTACGACTTGATGTAATAGTATTGAGCTTAATGAGGCCGAAAATGTCGGTGTAGTCAACTCGCTTCCTACATGTTGAAACCACTTTGACAACTAGGCGGGTTTGTATCTTTTGGAACCATCGTACTCCTCTTTCACCGGTACACCCATTTGTTATGAAGTGCCTTCTTTCCCATAGGTAACTTAGTTAGTTCCCGTATGCAGTTGGAGATGAGAGATTTCATTTCTTCTTTCATGGCAGCTACTCGCTTACTAGAATCTCAAGTCGACAAGCTTCGTCATTAGCATTCGAGACTCTGCTCAGTCGATCAACAACATATAGTTCATGTATCTCCTGTTAGGCACATGAGGTCGAGAAGACCTTCTCAATACAGGAGTTGGAGTAAGAGTTTGTGGTGTGTCGGAATGTTGTGTACTGCTTTGCCCAACAAGTTCATTTGGCTGAGGACTTGTTACAATTGGTTCTATTGTGGAACTATCTGGGACATCATCTACATCTGCAAATACTGACTCATTTTGCTCTGAGCCATTGGTGTCTATTTTATGCATGTCCTTATACATCACCCTTTTGTTGAAAATCACATCTCTGCTACGAATAACTTTCTTCTTTTCGTCATCCCAAATGCGGTAGCCAAACTCATCCTCACTATAGCCGATGAAAGTGCATTTCTTGGATTTGGGATCAAGCTTATTCCTACCTTGATCACTGATATGCACAAATACTACACACTCGAAAACTTTTAGATGTGATAGTTTCACCTCTTTTCCACTCCATACCTCCTCTGGTATTCTATGCTCCAATGGAACAGATGGGCCTCGGTTGATCAAGTAAGCTACGTGTTGGCTATGCACCCTTGAGCTGGCGGTATACGTGTATATGAATGCTTCTGGCTCTTTCTGTCAACGTTCAGTTCATACGCTCAGATACACCATTGTGTTGAGGCGTGCCTGGCACAGTTCTTTCCATTATGATATCGTGCTCATAGCATAAATTTTTGAATCTGGTGTCTTCATATTCACCACCATTATTTGTTTTGAGCTTTTTGATTTTTAAACCTGTCTCATTTTCCACCATAACTTTCCATCTTTTGAAAGCCTCAAATACTTCAGACTTATGCTTTAGAAAGTAAACACATACCTTTCGAGAGTGATCATCGATAAAAGTCACGAAGTAGCGTTTCTCACCAATAGATGAGACAGTCGTTGGTCCCTAAACATCAGAGTGAATAAGATCTAGCCTTTCCTTCTTTGGGGTTCTGTAACTTGTTTGAAAGCTGACTCCCTTTTGCTTTCCAAGTATGCAATCTTCGCACATGTCTATCTCTGTAGACGGTAGACCTAGAAGTTTTCCCTTTGAGTCATGTAATCTTCGTCCCGCTTACTCATTTCGTAGGCCTAGTCTGCGGTGCCACAGATTTTGTGTTCATTTACTGCTACAATTTGTGATTAACAACGTGCCTCTGTTGTCATATAAAGAGTGCCATTTTTCTTGCCTCGAGCAATGTCATTTGCACCTTTGAAATCTTCCAATCATCGCCGTGGAAGATCGTAGGTGTAATCTTCAGCGGCCAGCCCCGCTTGAGATTAAGTTCCTTACGAGATCGGGAATATGCGACATCCTTCAGCTCCCGAACAAATATGTTCAACTTAATCTTCCTACCTTGCCAATAATAGCACGTGGTTGATCATCCTTAAAATATACCTTTCCAAGGTTTCCGGGGACATATTTCTCGAAGAAGTTTTTATGTGAAGTAGCATGGAACGATGCTCCAAAGTCTAACACCCAAGATTCTTCCTTGCTCTATAAAGAGCATATCAATGCATCGTCTCCTCCTGAGGTGGAAGTAACATTTGCCTCTGCCTTCACTTTTTTGTCCTTCGATGCACTCTTGCACTGATTTTTGTAGTGCCCAGTTCTTCCACTATTCCAACACTCGATAGTCTTCGAACTATGGGAATTATTAGGATTCCTGATTTGGACCTCTTGTCCTTTGATCTACCTCGGTAGTCTATTCTTCCACGTCCATTCCATTTGGTTGAATTTCTTCATCTTGATTGTGTATGTAAAACTGAAGAAGTTGACGACTCACCTGACTCTCTACGTTGGATCTCTTTACTGAGAACTAAATCATGAATATCGTCAAATTTTAACTTATTGCTTCCTGACGAGCTACTCCCAACCGTGACAGTAGCATTACAGCTTTTTGGTAGAGAAGACAAAAGTATCAATGCTCGTACTTCTTCATTGAATTCAATTTCCACTAAACTCAACTGGGTTGTGACTGTGTTGAGTTCATTGAGATGTTGAGCTATCGATGCACCTTCCGTCATTCACAAATTGAACAAACACCTCATCAAGTGCACTTTGTTTGAGGTTAATGGCTTCTCATACATATTGGAGAGAGCTGCCATAAGACCTGTCGTGATCTTTTCCTTTGCTATGTTGAAAACAACATTACGTGATAGCATCAATCGAATAACTCCGAGGGCTTGTCTGTCTAGAAGATTACAATCTTCTTCCTTCATAGCCTCTGGCTTCTTCCCTGAGAGAGGTTGATATAGATTTCTTTGATACAGATAATCTTCTATCTGCATTTTCCAAAACCCGAAATCTATGCCATCGAATTTCTCAAGTTTCACCATTTCTTCATCTGCGACCATTGCTCCCATTCAAATCTGACTTCTTCTGGATCGTTTCTGACTATTTCTGTAAACCACCGTGTATTAGAACACCTCTGTCAATGAGCAAATATCATCAACAAAATTTCACTATTCACGTGAATAGTAACCTTGTTGGAAATTGACAAAAATCACCACCAAAAGCTCGGATACCAGTTGTTGGGAAATTACGCAAATTCCCGATAAGCCAGATTTATGAGAAAGCAATAATAGAAAAATAACACACAAATTTGATAATGGAGTTTGGCCAATCTTGCTTACGTCTCCAGATTTGCTGCAGATCTTTTTACTGAAAGGAGAGAAATTACACAAGGTGTTTACAACACTAACAACTCACAACCCAATTACACCCAAGAAAATTACTCTCAATTTTCTCTTACAAAAGCTTTTCTCTCAATTGGAATCAACACTTTGGATGATTAATTCATTACAATTACACATCTATTTATAGAAAAGTTCACTCCTTGAATTACTCCTTAAATTACTCTTTAAATTAATGGTTCCTTGAATTGCTCCTTAAATTAAGCTTCATGTTTTACTCCATGTTTTGCTCCTTAAATTAAGGAGTTTTATAGCAATCTTTAACAGAAAGATCACTCATATCATCAAGGTCTGGCAATTTCATATCTTATTACTGCTCATATTTTCAAGACTTGTAACAATCTACAATCAAGAACCATATATGTGTTGATTGCTTGCCATGCAAGTAGACACAAGAAACTACTTTTATGTTTACTAACCTGCAGAATAAGGTGTTTGAAAGAGGAAAATCTTCAATTATTTTTAATGATAAAGAAAACTCTCAAAATTATAGTTGTTGTAACTTATGGCCTAATTGTGTTTTAAAAAAGTTTGCTAGCTCGACAACTAGAGCTCAATCTAATAACGCTATTGTTTTGGATGTACTGGTGAAAGATATCATAGCAAAACAAGACTGGATATTTGAGCCATATAAGAGATTGTCATAGGATGCTCATGGATGCATGATTTTCTATAGTCTTCAAATCAAGGTTGCATTTCTATTGTATAGTAGAAATTAATTATGTTAAGTCCCACATCAGTTAAGAGTTAGGTAGCAGTAGTGCTTATAAATCTGGACAACCCTTTGACTCAAAAGCTGATTTTTGGGTTCAGAGTTAAGCTTGTGTTTTTAAGATTGTATCAAAGCTAAGCTCTTGACTTATTCACCCCCATTAGCGCTCAAGTCTCTGGCGGCGCACTTAGGGATAAGGCCCACTCACCCCAGTCGATGTGAAGCGTAGATGTTAAGTCTCACATCGGTCAAGAGTTTCTAAGAAATTATATTTAAATTCTTAGAAATTCAGAATACTATTCTTCTTTCTTTACCTTAGACGATAACCATTTAGAGTGTTAAATTTACTTGAATATTAACCTATGCTTATAATCTTTTTTATATAGTTTACATGAATGTTAAATAAAATGTATCTCTTGTACTTAGGATATAAAGCAATGAAGGTTCTTTTCCCTGAAGAGAAAAAAAAAAGAAAAGAAAAAATACTGCCATAAATTTCACAAAAATTAGCAAATAAAAAGATTAAAGAACTAAGTTGACATGTAAAAACTAGGTTGGTTTTAATTACTAGCTGAAACTAGATTAGGAATTAACATAGCTTTCAATAGTAAATTTTCATAGCAACCAAGCAAGCCATTAGGGAATTATTTAATCAGCATAAAAATTCCTTAACTCGATAGTGACCTAGTAAAAAACACAAATTCAAGAAAAATCTATATTCATTTTTTGTTATCCACGAAAACCTACAAAAACCCATTTTGTAGAAAAGTTGCAACACAATCAAAGCAATAGCAAATATGAAAAATTATATCACAACGTATCAAGCATAGTATATGGCAGTAAAAAGGTTGTGAAGGAGATTATTGATGGATGAAAGATACTACTTGAAAAGATTGGTAGTGCTGAAAATCTTATAGGTACTGATACAATTGTAAATACATGCAAACGTATAAATATATGATAGTGATAAGCAGAATTGTAAGATAATTATATTATGTACGGTAATATTATCTATTAAGTTAGTAAGTTAAATGAAGTGACTAAAAAAAATTATTTTTTTTTCGAAGAAATTAATGCAAAACAATAAAAATGAATTACACAAAAATATTGAAAGATATGTCTTCAATTTAATTAAACATGTTATGAATTAAAATTAGTCTCTTAAATTCTAAATTACTTTTGTAATTTAATACCATTTTTGAATTCTTAACTCTAATTTTAGAAATTTAGTTTCATTTAAGAATTTTTACATTTTCTTACTATGAATTGATTTAGAATACTATCATAAATCAAAATAAATTCTAAACAATATAAAAATATCTTTAATAGATTTAATTCTTTCATTGAATTAGTAACTAAAGATGTGGTAACTAAACTATACAAGATTACATCAATCGTTTAATATTTAACGTAGATATTAATCAAACTTACTTACGACTATAATCATAAAGTATCACTTTAAATAACAATATTAAAATTACATACTAACATCTTAAACTATATATAAATCTACTTACGTAATAAACTAATTAATTATTTTAATTCATACATATAGAGTTTTTGTATTCGAATATAAAATTAAACATATTAAAAGTTAAGACTTGAAATTAAAATTATTATAATATTAAATTAATTAAATTTTAGTCAAAAATTTTAAATTGGTAGACAAATAACTAAATATTTAATGAAAAAATAAAATAGTAGATAAATTATTTTTGATCTTATTGAATTATTGGAGTTAAAAGAATTAAAAAATATTAATTATCAATTTATTCTTAAATCTTCCTTAGAGGATCTTGTGATATTGTATCAAATCCAAAGTCTTTTTATTTTCTCTTAATTTTTTATGCAATTCTGATGCGTATGTGTTTTACGAAATATTGTTTGTGTATTTATTTATACAGGAGAAATTAAGTTTTAGAAACCTTACTTTGCGAGGGAGAAGGATGCTTCAATCAGCAAAATTTGGATTATTTTACTAAGTAGATCCACTTCATTTCTAATTTAATCCACCTTATTTAAAAAAAATTAAAAAATTAATATTTTTCAATAAACATAAAATAAATAATTTTAACTTAATATTATTTAATAATAAATATATATATATATAATAATACTAACGCGGTAACAATTATCAGCTGCGGTGACAATGATCAGCTTGGATTCGATTAACATCTGCAAGTTTGAATTTTTTTTTTGACAGTATTTGATAATTCACTTTGTCAGGTGATACATAGATTGAAGAGATTAGTGTGATTTGACTATTTTGTCAAGTTGGATATTATTGAAATTTGGTTCAAAAGTCTTTCTTTCACATTGGTTATTTATATGTGTAAATTCTGTTTGTAAATAGATATAACATCATAATATCACCTAAATTTATTGTAATTTTTATATTTTTATTATTTATATCATGTTATACATTAAATTTATTTAAAAAAATTATTTAAATTAATTTTTAGATAATAATAATATGTAATAAAATAAATATATAAAAATATATATAAGCTTATATATCGTTAATATTTGTATAAAATAGAATCCAATTAGGGGTGTTCATTGTCCGATTCTGTCCAATTTTTTCTAAAAAAATTAACCGGATTGGATTGGACTCTTTGAAACGGTTTTAAGAAATAAAAATCAGACCGGATCGTTTGACTTATAAAACTGTTCAATCCGATTTTGTTCCCGGTTTGGTTCGATTTTTTTATAATTTAATGAAAAATAATGTAAAATTTTTAATATATTATTAAATCGGTCCGGTCTGATTCGAACGGTTTAAAATTAATACAAATCAGACCGGACAGTTTGATTAACAAAAATGTTCTATTTAACTTGATCCGGTCCGATCAGGACGGATTTATGAACACCCCTTAATCCAACCCCTTCCACCTCAAACACAGCTAACAATTTGCAAATTCGTTTTCTTTCCTTTTTACTCTAAATATTCGTGTGAGTATCTTATTAAAGAAGCCCGGGAAGTTATTACCAATCAAAAAAATAAAAGTTACGGGCAGTTGCAGAGTAGCCCAAATAATTACGAAAATTTGCATTTCTTTCTCACAAAGATACTTAAAAAAATAATTCAAATAACAATAATAATTAAATTAAATATAGAAAAATAATAATATTATTATATTTTTATTTGATAATTAATATTATAATGTTTACTTTATTATTAAAATGGAATGAAAAATATTTTATATTTCCTTAATAATTTCATTTAGTTGTTTGTTGATGAGATGAAATATTTTTAATAATTTTTTATTTTCAATTATTTGAATTGTATTTAAAAATTAAAATAATATATTTTTTATATAATGGGAAGGAAATTAAATAAATTTTCTTAAATAAGATAGTGGAATAATAATTTCATATGTTTTAGTAATTATTTTCATTGCATTTTATGTTTATGACATAATTAAACATAGAGAAATATATAAAAATGATTATTAATTCTCTAAAATATAAGTATTATTTTGTTTTGAATCTAGTAAAATTTAATTCTCTATATTTTTGAAATTTATTTGTATGCACTTAGTATTTTCATTAATTATTATATTCCATTACCATATTGGGTTTGGGTTTTGCATTACTTTAAATGTGTAGTCAATATTGGTCAACGTTTTCGTATTACGATTATATTGTGTGTACTAATTACTATTAAGAAATTTCTGCTTAAGCACCGTCATTATGATCATTCCAATCTTTCTTGAAATTTTTTCCTAAGTGATATTCACGTTATTTTAGCAAATAGTGTCACTAAAACAGTTATTAATAGATAATAGGTAACTAATTTATAAAATTAAATAATTATTTTATAATTTCAAATATTTTGCAATAATTTTATTCATATATTACGTATAAAAGAAGTATTATTTTAGTAAAAAAAATTATATTTATTCTAATATTACATATTAAATACTCCTACTAGGTTATTGTATATATATATATATATATATATATATATTTGTTTTGTGTCTAAATTTAACAATAATTTAGAAATACTATTAATATTAAAATTGATTTAAATATAAATAATTTAAAATATGGTATCGTAAATATACCAATTAAAAGGAGATCACATGGACATATATATATTTTAAAATAATTAAAGCAATGACTACTTATGAAGTCAATTCGAGTAGCTATTGGTGTATTTGTAAGTACTATTTGAGCCTATTGGCCGACAATAATCCAAGAATACTTGTAGGTATGAGTTCATAGGCATCATTCACAATGATTCTTGCCTTGGTGATGCTTAATTTATTATTGGTACTTAAAACATACATAAGCAAACAATGATACCTTTCTACATTATTAAAAGCTAACAAGTATCCTTAGAGACAAAACTACATTATTGAAAACAAAAGAAGAAGAAGAAGAAGAAGAAGAATTCTTATAGATCCACATACTAATACAACAACAATTATCAAATAAACAAATGTTTAATTAGCTTAATCATTAGTGGTGGAATGGGCTGGAGGTAAGCAATGTAACGGCGAATTGGGATACTAATTAAAATAAAATAAAATAAAAAAAGTAGGAGAAGGATGGTAGTGATTTGTAAATTTAAGTAAATGAATCTATTAATTCTTTATCTTTAAATTTAAATAATTTAATCTTACGGATTAAAAAAAATATGTATTTTAATCACGTAACTTTATTACAAAATATATATTTTAATTTTATTTTTAAATTTGTATAGTAATAAAAATACATATTTATTTAAAATTATAGTATTAAATTATTTAATTTAAAATTTAAAAAATTTTAAAATTAATTTTATTAAATTACATCAGCTCTTTTGCCCTATTTTTTTAAAAAACTAGGTTCCTACTTTCTTAGAACTTGAAAAATAAGATTAATTAACTTTTATATATATATATATATATATATATTAACGTATTAATATATATTATATATCTAATTTATTTTAAACATATTTAATTTACTTATAATTTTTATATAAAAATAATATATATTTTTTAAGTATAAAATATAATCATTAAATATTTTTAATTAAATCTAATAGGAAAGAATAATTTTTCTAATTCGTGCTTGTTCCCATTGTCAATGAAAAATTTAGTCCTTAATTAATACCGTACAGCATTTAGAATTATTTTTTTAATTTTTTAAAAAACTATAATTATTTATTAATTAATTATAAAAATAATTAAGTTTTATTGATGGAAAATATCTCCACATTTGGGAATAGTACGTAGCATGGAATCTGGTGGTTAATTAGTCTCGTTTATTATATTGATCACTTAAAGTAATTATTTATATTTAAGTTTAAAAAAACTATGATATTGAAAATTTTAAAATTTTAATATTATAAGAATATTTTATTAATAATAATTTTATTTATAAATAATAAATTAATATATAATTAATATTAACAATAAAATAAATATTTATATATTCTTATTATGATAATATGATTGAAAAAAAAAAGTAATGCACGCCACTTCAATTTATGCATTTGCTTCAAATCCATGACAATAGAACTCCGGGTGAAATATACTATTATTTATTATTGATGATGATATAAAGTTATAAACCGTAGGGCGATTCTTGTGTTAATTAGGATTTTTTTAATGATAAGTATTTATTTGAGTAAATTTTATATAATGTATAAATAATATAATATATTTAAATTTTAAAAAATTAAATTATATTAATATCTTTTTTAATAAATAGGCTAGTGTTAATGTTTCCTCAAATAGTAGTTAATTTGACATAATATTTTATATTTTAATATTTTTATTATATTTTAATTCTATTTATATAACATATTTTTTTATGTAAAGTTAATGTAATTTATTATTTTTTTAAAGAGTCTATTAAAAAAAATGATCTATTAAAATTTTGATATCATAATTTTTTTTTGTATATTTAACAAACAAAATAAACAATCAAATTTTAAAATATTAACACCAAAAGAAATAAATCTCATAAAATTTATAAAAATATATATTAGTATATTTTTTAATTAATATAAAACATTTTATTTTATACACTAATAATTTGTAATGTGAAATGTAAGAGTGATAATTTCAACATTAAAAGTTTGATCAAGGATGAGACTTTTAGAGATTATTGTTATAAAGCTCCTTAATTTAAGGAGCAAATTAAGGAGCAAAACATGGAACAAAACAAGGATTAAAACATGGAGCAAAACATGAAACAAAACAAGGAGTAAAACATGGAGCTTAATTCGAGAATTGAGGAACCATTAATTTAAGGAGGTAATTCAAGGAATGAATTTTCCTATAAATAGATGTGTAATTGTAATGAATTAACCATCCAAAGTTTTCATTCCAATTGAGAGAAAAGCAGGAAGCGAAAGCTTTTGTGAGAGAAAATTGAGAATAATTTTCTTGAGTGTAATTGGGTTGTGGGTTGTGAGCGTTGTAAACACCTTGTGTAATTTCTACTCTTCGATAAAAAGATCTACAGGAGTCGAGACGTAGCAAGAATTGGCGAACTCCGTTTATCAAATTTGTGTGTTATTTTATATTCTTGCTTTCTTATAAGTTTGGCTTATAGAATTTGCATTATTTCCGACAACCTGTCGAGCTATTGGTAGTGATTTACGTCAATTTTACGCAAGAAATGTCGAAAGCGATCCGGAGGAAGTCGATTTTAGTGAGGGCTTGATGGCCATGAGATGAAGGAAGAGGTGAAACTTCGAGAAATTTGATGGCACTGATTGGGTTTTGGAAAATGCGAGATAGAGGATTATACGTATCAAAAGAAATCTATATCAACCTCTCGGAAAAGCGGAGGCTATGAAGGAAGAAGATTGTAATCTTCACGAATGAAAGCCACTCGGAGTTATTCGATTGACGTTATCCCGTAATGTTGCTTTTAATATAGCAAAGGAAAAGACCCGCAGCGGGTCTTATGGCGGCTCTACTCAATATGTATGAGAAGCGTCGGCCTCAAACAAAGTGCACGATTGATGAGCGCTTGTTCAATTGCGGATGACGGAAGGCGCATCGGTAGCTCAACATCTCAATGAACTTCCACAGGTTACAACTTGAGTTGAGTTCGGTGGAAATGGTCGATGAAGAGTACGGCATTGATACTTTTGTCTTCTACACGGAAAGGTGGAATGCTACGTCACCATGAGTAGCTCGGGAGGCAATAAGTTGAAATTTGGCGATGTTCGTGATTTGGTTTCTCGGTGAAGAGATCCAGGACGTAGAGGCAACGGTGAATCATCAACCTCTTGGGTTTGCATACGAGTCGAGAGAAGGAAATCGACCAAAGGAAATGGACGTGGTAGAGCCCACTCAGGTAGATCAAAAGACTGAGGAGGTCCAAATCTAGGAATCCTAATAATTCCCATGGCTAGCAAGACTATCGAGTGTTGGAATTGTGGAAAGAGCAGGGCCTACTAATCGGTGCAAGAATGCACCATAGAAGGACAAACAAGTGAAGCGAGGCAAATGTTACTTCCACGGGGAGGAGATGATGCATTGATATGCTTTCTTTGGAGAGCAAGGAAGAATCTTGGGTGTTAGACTACGGAGCATCGTTCCGTACTTCACAAAAGAATTCTTCGAGAAATATGTCCCAGAAACGGAAAGGTATATCTTGGTGATGATCAACCATTGGGCTATTATTGGCAAAGGTGTAGTGAAGAATTAAGTTGAACGGATTTGTTTGGGAACTGAAGGATGTCAGGCATATTCCCGATCTCAGAAGGAACTTAATCTCAGTGGGGCAGTTGGCCAGTGAAGGCTACACTACGATCTTCCATGGTGATGATTGGAAGATTTCAAAGGGTGCAATGATAGTTGCTTGAGGTAAGAAAAATGGAACTCTTTATATGACAACAGAGGCACGTTGTTTAATCACAGTTGCAACAAGCAATGAAACACCAAATATGTGGCACCAGAGACTAGGCCACATGAGTGAGAAGGGGATGAAGATTATGCACTCAAAGGGAAAACTTCCAAGTCTACCGTCTACGGAGATAGACATGTGCGAAGATTGCATACTTGGAAAGCAAAAGGGAGTCAACTTTTAGACAAGTTACAGAACCCCAAAGAAGGAAAGGCTAGAGCTTATTCACTCTGATGTTTAGGGACTAACGACCGTCTTATCTATTGGTGGGAAACGTTACTTCGTGACTTTTATCGACGACCACTCTCGGAAGGTATGTGTTTACTTTCTAAAGCATAAGTCTGAAGTATTTGAGGCTTTCACAAGATGGAAATTTATGGTGGAAAATGAGACAGGTTTAAAGATCAAAAAGCTCAGAACTGATAATGGTGGTGAATATGAAGACACCAAATTCAAAAATTTCTACTATGAGCACGGGATCAGAATGGAAAGAACTGACACGGGGCATGCCTGCACAATGGTGTAGGCTGAGCGTATGAACCGAACGTTGACGAAAGAGCCGGAGCCGTTACGTATACTGGTCAGGCCTGCAGAAACAGTCTGGGCGAGGAAAGCGATCAACACGGCGAACACTTGATCAGCAGAGGCCCATCTGTTCCATTGGAGCATAGAATACCCAGAGGGAGGTATGGAGCGGAAAAAGAGGTGAAACTATCACATCTAAAAGTTTTCGGTTGTGTAGCATTTGTGCATATCGGTGATCAAGCGGGAATAAGCTTGATCCCGAATCGAAGAAATGCACGTTCATTGGTATGGTGAGAGGATGAGTTTGGCTACCGCATTTTGGGATGAAAAGAAGAAAGTTATCCGTGAGCAGATGTGATTTTCAGCGAAAGGGTGATGTATAAGGACATGCATAAAATAGGCCAATGACTCGAGCAAAATGAGTCGGTATTTGCGAATCTGGAGATGATGTCCCGATACTGAGGAACCAATTGTAACAAGTCCTGCCGAGAGGAACTTGTTGGACAAAGCGTACCACGTCATTCGACACCTGCACGACCTCTTACTCCGGCTCACTTGTATTGAGAAGGTCTTCTCGACCCTCATGTGCCCTAACGGAGATCATGGAAGCTATATGTTCTTGGTGATGGAGGGGAGCACGAATGCTATGATGAAGCTTGTCGGACTCGAGATTCGACAAGTGGGAGCTTCTTTATGAAAGAAGAAATGAAATCTCTCATCTCGACCGGACATAGGAACTAGCTGAGTTACCTATGGGAAAGAAGGCACTTCACAACAAATGGGTGTAGGGTGAAAGGGCTGTGATGGATTCCAAGGGAGATCTGGCTTAGCCCTAGTTGTCAAAGGGTTTGAAGGAAGGAGTTGACTCTGCGACATTTTTGCTCAGTTGTGAAGCTAATACTGGAATCGGTATTGAGCATTGTAGCCATCGAAGATCTTCATCTTGAGCAGTTGGATGTGAAGGCGCATTCCTTGTGGAGATTTAGATGAAGAGATATCATGTACCGGCCGAGAAGGTTTCTCGAGAAGGGGAAGAAAGAGCATGTGCGGAGACTTAAGAAGAGTTTGTATGGCACAAAACAAGCCGAGACAATGGTACAAAAAATTTGTGACTTTATACCTGAAGGAAGGTTTCAGTGCAATGCTGATCATTGTTACTTGAAGAGATATGGTCAGTTATATCATTTACTACTTTATGTTGATGATATGTTAGTAGAGGTTGAGATATGGATGATATTAAAAGGTTGAAAGCGACAATTGTCAAAGGAATTTGACATGAAAGACTTGGGTCAAGGCAAGAAGATTCTTGGAATGAAAATCACAAAGAAATAAGAAGAAAGGATCCTTGCAATTATCTCAGTGAGTACATCAATCGTGTTTTGCAAAGATTCAGCATGGGCGATGCGAGCCGATTCGCACCGCAGCGAGTCATTTTCGTCTATCAAGGATCGGTCCCTCGAGAGAGGAAGAGAGAGAATTCATGGCTAAGGTTCCTTATGCCTCGGCCATTGGAGGAGTTTGATGTACGGTAGTGCATGCAGACAAGAGACATTGGCAATGCGAGTTAGGGAGTTGTTAGCAGATTTATGTCAAATCCGGGGAAAACTCGTGGGAAGCGAGTCGAGTGGATTTTGAGGTATCTGCGAGGCAACTGCAGAAAAAATGTTTGTACTTTAGTAAAGGAGAGTGAAAATTACAAGGATACGTAGATACACGGAACTTTGAAGGTGAAGTTGATCAGAAGAAGCACTGCTAGTTATATATTCTTGTTGGAACTACAATTTGTTAGTTGGATGTCACAAATCTGAGAAAATTGTCCTCTATCCATGTAGGTGAGTATGTAGCGATGCTTGAAGCTAGTAAAGAGGATGATGGCTTGAGGTTTGTTAGCGAGTTGGGATTCAAACAAGAGAAGAATGTTACTGCGTAGTGATAGTCAGGTTAGTACAACATGAAGAATTGACATTTCATTCTAGAACCAAACATATTGGACTTGGTTATCACTTCATCGAGATCTACTATTAGAAGATGATGTGTTAATCTTTGGAGAAGATTGAGGAAGCAAAAATCAATGAGATATGTTAACAAAGGTGGTGATTATTGACAAGCTGAAGTTGTGCTGGCTGTTGGTCTTAAATAACAAAGACTAGAAAAGTTCTTTAACGTTGATCGAGGTGTGAAGGCTGATTGAAATCAGTCTTTAAGTGGAAGATTGTTAGAGATTATTGTTATAAGCTCCTTAATTTGGGAGGAAATTAAGGAGCAAAACATGGAACAAAACAAGGAGTAAAACATGGAGCAAAACATGGAACAAAACAAGGAGTAAAACATGGAGCTTAATTCAAGGAGCAATTCAAGGCAATTAATTTAGGAGTAATTCAGGAGTGAATTTTCCTATAAATAGATGTGTAATTGTAATGAATTAACCATCCAAAGTTTTCATTCCAATTGAGAGAAAAGCTTAGAGAGCAAAACTTTGGCAGAGAGAAAATTGAGAATAATTTTCTTGAGTGTAATTGGGTTGTGGGTTGTGGCGTTGTAAACACCTTGTGTAATTTCTACTCTTTGATAAAAGATCTGCAACGAGTCATGACGTAAGCAAGATTGGCCGAACTCCGTTATCAAATTTGTGTGTTATTTTATATTCTTGCTTTCTCATAAGTTTGGCTTATCGGGAATTTGCGTTATTTCCCAACAGAGACCAGAATTGATATTTTTGGGTATTCATATTTCATCAAAAATTTTACTTATTGAAGAATTTTTTAAAATGTTTTCTTTTAATACTTATATTTTATAAAATTTTTACTTTAATCATTTTAAATAATAATAGACAAAATAAATATTATAGGGCTTTTTGTGTAGGAGTAAAATGAGTATTTCTTAACCTTCTTTCCGTTACACCATTTTAACACCATGAGAACCTCTATAGTCTCTCTAACTATATTACTAGTCTTCCTCAACTCACCAACTTCATTTCTATCCTTTCATCACCTCAAGATTGTTGTTTTTGCTCCTTTTTAGCTTAACTTTGTTTTGTTTCTCTTTTTTATTTTAATTTTTGATCATTTTTTTCTTGCCTTTTTTTTAAATATATTTTATTATTATAACCAATTTTTTACCTTTATATATGTCATGGAATTAGGGGTTTCTAATTGTTCTGTTGTTGTTGATGATTTTGATCAAATAAATGGGTAAATTAGAGGGTCTTGTGATTGTTTCAATACATGTGTCACTTGGTGTATAGTTTTTTTATATGAAAAAAAGACACTACTCGTGGGGTCTTTTATATACATTTTGAGTGCTGCTAAATTTGATGGAGCCAAATTATGATACAAGTGTAACGGTGCTGAAATGATAGGGAAAGAAATACTCATTTTATTTCTCTTCAAAAAAACCCCCACAATACTTATTTTGTATGTTATTTTTAAAAAAGAATTAAAGTAAATTTTTTATTAAAATACGAGTATTAAATAGTAATATTTTTCATATTATTTTTATTATAAGATAATTATTTTAAAACATGATAAATAATTAAAATTTTAAATGAAATATAACTATTAGAAAAGTAACAAACCCGATGATACAATCTTACAAAGAGTCCAATTTTTTAGTCCTATTTGTAAATATATGGGTAAAATTATTTAAAAGTATAGATTTTTATTATCTGAAATATAAAAAATTTGTCCTTTATTTAATAATACATAAAAATAAATAATTCTTACAAAGAGTCCAATTCTTTATTTGTTGAAATAAAGAAATTACAAAATTTGACTGTGAGAAACAAAACTAATATGATTTAAAAATAAATAAAAATTATATTTTAAAATATCTATAAAACACATCATTAATAAAATAAAGAAAGAAAGTATGGTTTTGTTAAATAAAAAACTAACGAAAGAAAAAGAATATTAAAAGTTTAAAAAATATTTTTATTACTATATATTAATACACATATTATAATATAATTCATCTAGGATATTAACATTTAGAAATAAAACATTTTAAGTTATAATTCTATATTTTCATTATTGTGGGTAGCTTTTGAACGCAATTTGTTTATATCAAGTAGATATTTAATCACTTTGTTTTTAGAATGAAAATTTAAGTCTCTTCTTAAAAAACAAAATAAAACATGTTAGTCATTTTTTACATAATATAATATTATTTTATATATAAAAATAAAAATAATAAAGCATTTAATAAAAAATATATATATAATTTTAAAGTTTTTCTTACTTTATAATTTATATCATTCTCTTCTTTTCTTATTAAATTTTGAAACCATATTTTCAATTATAAAACTAAAAATTTCAATTTTTTCAACTATATTCTTTCTATTTTTAATAGTTTTTTTTTTCAATCATCTCTATTCTTTTCATATTTGAAAAAGAAAATGAACTACAATATATCAAACACTATACCAACTATTGTTCTAAATAATTTGGTGCTTGTATGGTAGTTGGTATATTATAATTTATTTTCTTTTTTAACTATGGAAAGAATATAGATTTTGAAAAAAGAATATATGAAAAAATATAAAAATATAACTAAAAAAACCTCATATTTTTAACTTTATAGGTTAAAAATGATTCAAAACAGATTCCCAAAAGTATGTAAAAGTATAGAGACACCAAAAATTTAAAACTATAATTTTTTCTCAATTAGATATATTTTATTATTATGTTAGAAATTTTTATTAATAAAATAATATTATATCATTAAAAAAAAAGTAATTAGTATATCTCATTTTTATTGAGAGTAAACTCATTAAAATAGTAAAATAACTCTTAAAATATTTATAATCTTTTTTATTAGAATAGTTATATATGTATCATGTGAAACAATTAATTTATTGTTAATTAAGATAATTAGATACATATTTTTATTATATGAAAAATACTTTTTTTGTTTTTATTACTCCAAGCGCATGGTAGGTGAGAATTGCTATATATCATCAGATGAATGCTACCAGCAACATTTTGTTTTTAAAGAAAAAAAAACTGTCATTTAAGTAAGTAGTTTATACGTATTATTCTAGAATATTATTAGTTATATAGGACAATCTTTTTTACCTATATATTAAGATTTTTTATTTTTATAATCATGTGTGATTATATGATAAAAAATAATATTTACATATAAAAAATAAATATTACATGAACGTTTCAAATAATACTCAAACTTATACATTTATACGTATCAACTTAATTGCAATGCAAACTAAATATGATATTTAGTTAAGTTTTTTTTTTAAGAAGGGTAGGCAATGTAAATAAAATTATGTTTATTTAATCATATAAAAAATAATTATGATTTAAGTTATTATAATAGAAATATATTTACCTAAATAGTTAAGTGAACATTAGCTTTTACAAATTAAACACTCACGCTCATTTTGTTAAGAACATTTTAATTTATTTATTTTGAAAATACGATGATAAAACAATACATTTATATTATTTAATATTAAATTCTGTTTAAATTAAACTTATTTAATATTAAATTTTATTTAAATTAAATTTATTTAATATTATTGGATTATTCTTTATTTAAATTAAATTCATTTAATATTATTGGATTATTATTTATATTTTTAGTTGAGTCAGAAATATATACGAGGCTAGGATGGGTTTCAAAATAACGATGAAGGTTGTTAAAGTTATTTGCTAACTGATAATTAGAGCTCGTTTTTTTTTGTTGTGTTTATTGTCTTCGTAGAGAAAATAGTAATGTTAATAATTTAGTTAACTATGCTATATCTTGTCTTCTTATTGGCTTATTCTAGCTTTAAATTTTTGATATTAACTCTATTATTACTTAATATAATTGTATATTTTTTTTAAATGATTAATTTAAGATTAACTCTTTTAATTTAAAATTTTATATTAGTTAAACCAAAAAAGTTATGATATCAAATGGGATAAAATAAAATAAATAGAATATTAAGTTGGTCAAAATGAAAAAGTTAAGAGTATAAATTAATCAAATTAATTCGGTCAAGTTACAAAAACTGTGTTATAAATTAGTCGACATTTAATCTATTATTTATTACATCTTATTTTAAATATTTTATATAAGTTTTTTAGTCCTACTTATAATAAAGAAGACATATATATATATATATATACCATATTTTTTTAGAAGCCTAAAAAATATTTTATTCTCTAAAAATAATGAAATTTTGGAATTAATATTTTTTTACAAAAATAAAAATAAAATACTCCTTGTTTTATAAATTTTCATATATCATAAAAATATGAAAGTTAGGATTGTATTAATTTTGCTATCTTTTTTTCTCCCAATTAACATATGTATACGAAATTTAAATTATTTAATTATTATAACTTAGATTATTCTTGAAATTAACGAAATACTTATCATATTTTAATATTGAAGTGAAAAATATGATGGTTGTACACTAGCATGGAATCAATATTAATTAACATAAGTGTTTAGAATTAATTTAATATGTTGTTCTTAAGACATGTTAGTTATTTTGGTATAAATTAATAAATTATTTTAATTGAAGTTACGAATTTTAATATAAACCGTTAATTATAATGAAATTGATCACAACAAGGGAATTTTAATATTAAATTATATCGATAATTAATGTTATAAATAAAATGATTTTCAATTAAAATTATAAATAAAACAACAAATGCAACAAAATCATTATAAAACTAAGGGGGTAAATTTATCAATTATTTTAAGTATAATATAATAACTAAATAAAAGTTATCCCCAGTTAAAAAAAATTATGAGTCCATACTATTTTAGGTAAAAAAAAAACACATTTACTGCATACATTAATACTTAATTTTAAAAAAATAAAATTACAAAAGGAAACTTTCTTGAATTAGTTTATTAAATATTGGGACCTACACGATCACCACACACAATAATCACACTTAAACAAAAAAAGAATTTTAAAATGAAGAAAAAGGATAAAATTGTCTTTATGCTATTAGTGGTTTCCTAAAAAAGCCAAAAGAAAAGCAACAAAGCATATGCTCCTACGACGTTGCATGATCCCCCCCCCCCCCCGCACTCACTGCGTCGGTGGATTATTCAATCTGTTCCCCCACCAATCTCCTAAAAGTATAAAACGTTATGTTAACGTCTTAGCCCATATCTTACCTTTTTTCCAAATTTACATTTTTAGCCTTAGCCTCCCAAATTCTCCTTAATTAACAATATGTTTTTTCTTTTTTTTTAATATAAGTTTGCAAATTTTATTTACACTATTATACATTTAAAGAAATTATTCATAATTTTTATTAAAAGTGATATTTTTTCAAAATTACAATTTCTTTTGAAATTTCACAAACTCTTAATTTGATCATCTATCTTTTTAAGAAGGAAAAAAAACCCAAAACTTTAATTTTTGAATCAAATTTATAAATAAAATATTCATGTAACGTGTATCAAATGTGTATTATTATTTTTTATTTGTAAAAGTAACTACAAGTTAAAAAAGTATTTATATAATTTATAAATCCAAGTAAATTTAACTTGAAAAACAAACACATTTTTTTTAATAAAGTTTGATTCAAGTATATTTAATAAAATGATAAAATTAACAATAGTGATCACCTTAATTAGGTGAGTAACAAAGGGAGAAAAATGTAACTCGCTTAAATTAAGTAAGTTTTGTTAAGATTTAACGTTTAGTTTAACATTTTAATATTTATATTTTAACAAGAAATTGATATTTTTCATACATGCATAAAAAAAAATTTGTGAATTTTGTAATTTTCATTCTCAACTTTAAAGACAAATTGACAAAATTAAGGGACCAATGATGCAGATCAGTGGGTTAGTAAAGTTTGGTGTCACATTATGGTTGATATATGCGAGAGTATATGATCGAATGTTGAAATGTATATGATTTGAATTTAGTGTAAGTAATTGATGATAGTGTTTAATCATGTTTTTAATTAGTTAAAATTATAGATAATTGATTACAGTGTTTAATTATGTTTCTAATTAATTAAAATTATAGTGACTTCTTCGTAATAAATGTAACTAAATTCATATAATTAAATTAAATAATTAATACAATATGAGCGATCGATATTTATAGATGAAATTTTTATTTTGAAAAAAAAAATGATACCAACTAAATAATAATCTCTATTTATATATAACACCTTCGTAAAATTTCTTAAAGAGGATTTTCATATGAATCACATGTAATGAAATGATATTGATTACTATTAAATAGAATATTAATTATGTTATAATTTATATAATAGATAATAATTAAATATATATCTTGATATATATATATATATATATATATATATATATATATATATATATATATATATATATTTGATTTGAATAGTGGTACCTAAAGCCTATAGAGAATATTATAATTTCACTAAACAACCGAGTAATATATACCAAAAAATGTATGGACCGCATGGAAAGGTAATGTATTCGTGTACGTAATATATCTGGTGGAATATTTACACGGGTGTGTCTTGTTGAGATTTTAATATAATTTAAAAAATAAGTGGTATTTAATTTGAATTTTCAAAGAATTGTAAAAAATTTAGACGTATTTGACTAAAAAATTTACAAAAGTTTTTAGAATTATTATGTATTCTCAAAGAATCAAAATTAAGAAAAATATTATAATTTAAACATTTTTATTATTTTTATTTTAAAGTGATCCATACATACATATATATATATATATATATAATATAAATATGATATTTACATTAAAATAAGATTAATTTGAATATATATAAAAAATATAAATATGATATTTATATTAAAATAAGATTAATTTGAAGGAGTTAGAGTAATTCCCAATTATTAATTGTGAACTATTATAAAAAACTTACGATTTTTTATAGATTTAATTAAGTAAATTATTGAGTTAAAAATACACCAAAAAATATTCATAAATTTTTAACACTTTTGATAGATGAAATATTACTTAATATGGTTCTAACTTACTTTTAATACCTTTTTAAACAAAATTTTCAATAATTTTTAAAAATTATTATATTTTATTTTCGTTAACATATCCTATATCTCTTATACCACTTTTTAACATAAATTCATGAAATAAAATCCATATAATTTTGTCAAAATATACGTAAAAAAGTTCATACGTCATTTAAAATCTCTCTTTAAAATTCTACTAAACTTTCAATTAAATAAACTCTTCTTACATATATTCAATCTATATCACTAAGGTGGCGTTTGGTTCGTGGAATGGAATCGGAATCGGAATCGGAATCGGAATGGAAAGGAAACAATTTTGTTTGGTTTGACCACTGGAATCAAGCTCAGAATTAGGATTATAGTGTTTGGTTTACCACTAGAATGGAATGAAAAAAGCTATAAATGACCTTAATACCCCTACATGCTATAAAGTTCAAATAATGCCATTTAATTACTATTTTTTCGTCAGACAAAATACATTATTGAAATCATTATTTTTCTAAATAAGTGTTACTTAATTAAAAAGAAATATATTATTAAAATTATTAATTTTCTAAATAGGGTTTAGGGTTTTGAGGTTTGGGATGTGTGATTTAGGGTTTAGGGATTTAGGATTTGGGGTTATATTTGTAGGTTAAGGTTTAGGGTTAAAATTATTATTTTTCTAAAAATAGTTTAGGGTTTTAGAATTTTGGATTTAGGGTTTAGGTTTATGGTTTTAGGATTTGGAATTTAGGGTTTAGGGTTTTGGGATTTATGTTTTAGGGTTTTGGGTTTTGGGATTTATGTTTTAAGGTTTAGGGTATAGAGATTTGGAGATTTGGGGTTTAGGGTTTTAGGGTTTAGGGATTTAGGGTTTAGGGTTTTAGGATTTGGAATTTGGGGTTTAGGGTTTAGGGTTTTGGGATTTATGTTTTAGGGTTTTGGGTTTGGGATTTATGTTTTAAGGTTTAGGGTTTAGGGATTTGGGATTTATGGTTTAGTGATTTAGGGATTTGGGGTTTAGGATTTAGGGTTTAGGGATTTGGGATTTATGTGTTTAGGGTTTTGGGATTTAAGTTTTAAGGTTTAGGGTTTTAGGGTTTAGGGATTTGAGGTTTAGGGTTTAGGGTTTTAGGATTTTAGGATTAGGATTTAGGGTTTTGAAATTTTGGGTTTAGGATTTAGGGTTTTGGAATTTTGGGATTGAGAATTTGGGATTTGAATTTAAGGTTATATTTTAGGTGAGGGTAAAATTGAAAAAAAAATGTTTAGATGGGAATGGAATAATGATTACCAAAGGTGGGAGAAGGATTTGTGATTCCTTCTCTTTTAGTAATCAGATTTCATTCCGCCCTCCATCCCGTCCAACCAAACACACAAAATGGAAGGAATCGATTCTGATTCTGTTCCATTCCCTCCAACCAAACGTGGGGTAATGGAATTAGGCAAAATTTATTCCAAGGCCCTAAATTTATCACTCGTTTCACCGATTTTTACTAACTTTTAAAAATTGAAAGTTATACTAAATTCTTAAATTTTTATTATACTTTAATCCTATTTTAATTAATAACATTTTATTAACTTACTAATTATTTCAATTTAAAATAAAATTCAAACATAATTGGCATGTGCTTTTTATCCATATTTTACCTTACTTTGACAAGATTAATAACTTTTGTAAGTTTAAAGAATTTGGTAAATTGAGGTATAAGTTAGTCAACCTTTAAAAATTAGTTATTATATTTTAAAAATTAACATTTTTTATTTTTACTTATTATTATTGTGTACATATTAAAAGTGAAATAGAAAAATATATATAGATAAATATGAATCAAGTAATTATATGTTAATTTTAGTATATTTAAGTCATTTAAGTGATGTTTGGTTGGAGGGAATGAAAATTAATCAGAATTGATTCATTTCGTTTGTGTGTTTGGTTGGGTTAAATAGAAGAGACAAAATGAAATCGATTATTAAAGGAGAAGGAATCACAATTCCTTCTGGCCCTTTAGGAATCATGATTCCATTCCCAAAACCCAAAACCCTAAATCCAAATCCTAAAACCTTAAACTTAAAACCCAAAATCTCAAAACCTTAAACCCTAAACCCAAAATCCCTACACCCTAAACCCTAAATCCCAAAACACTAAACCCTAAACCCCTAAATCCCTAAACCCTAAACCCCAAAATCATAAACCCTAAAACCCAAAACCCTAAATCTCAAATCCTAAACCCCAAATCCAAAAACCCTAAACCCCAAATTCCAAATCCTAAAACCCTAAACCCAAAACCCAAAATCCAAAATCCCAAATTCTAAAACCCTAAATCCTTTTTAGAAAAATAATAATTTTAACCCTAAACCTTAACCCACAAATATTACCCATAAACCCCAAATCCTAAATCCATAAACCTTAAATCCTAAATCCCAAATCCCAAACCTCAAAACCTTAAATCTCAAATCTCAAACCTCAAAACCCTAAACCCTATTAAGAAAAATAATAATTTTAATAATGTATTTTTTTTAATTAAGTAATAATTATTTAGAAAAATAATGATTTTAATAATGTATTTTGTCTGACGAAAAAATAGTAATTAAATGACATTATTTGAACTTTATTGAATGTAGGAGTATTAAAGTAATTTATAATTTTTTTTCATTTCATTCCATTCTATTCCAGTGACAAATTAAACACTATAGTCCTGATTCCGAGTTTGATTTCAGTGATCAAACCAAACAACATTATTTTCATTCCATTATCACTCTCATTCTCATTTCGATTTCTTTCTGTGAACCAAACTACACCTTAGTGTTTGAAAGCTTGATGCAATTTGATTTCAAAATATCACGTAGTGCTTAAACTTATATAATTTTAACTTTTAACTTTATTTTTTTAACCTTGTATTTTTTAAATTATCTTCAAGATCTAATAATCGATGCTGGTCGACTATAGGAGTTTAGTGACCCGTGATAGAGATTTGGTGACAAACAATAACCACAAATAATGTAAATTTTTCTTTACTTGTATATACATGTACACGTTCTTCTAAAATGATGTACATGTCTACCTTATTTTATATTTATGGATGTACTTATGTTTTTTTTTATAAAGTAATATATGTGTACATTATTTTACAATTATGTACTTGCATATTTTTTTTAAAGTAATATATACGTGGAGAAAATTATTTGTTAAATAATGTATAGATGTACATTAATAAGTCATCACGATTAATGTCAATCTCTAATCACAAACCTCCGGTTGTTAAACGCAAGTCGTTGGTCTCAATAGTTGCTTGCAAGTCGCTGGTGTCAATAGTTGCTTGCAAGTCGCTGGTGTCAATAGTTGCTTTCAGGATGGCTATTCGTACGGATTGATTCAATTTGAATTGGTGTGAATTAGCATAATATAACTTATTCTAATCTTAATTAAAATGGAATTTAATTTGAGAAATATGAGCCCAACTGAAATCAAATACAAATATACTGATATTAGTTCAAATTAATTTAAATTATTAATTATATTTTTTATAATTAATAATATATATTTTTAATTCAAAAATATATTTAAAACTTATTAGTACAAACATCATTATATAAAATAATAAAAATAAAAGAAATAATGTTAAAATAACTAATCATCACAAAAAAAACATACATCAATAATATCTTATTACCTCACTATTCAAATATTAACTCAAAATAATCTACGTCATATTTCATCTTTCAACGATATCAAATCATAATATCATTCATAATATTTCAGATATGAATCACAAAATCATAATATTTTTAATTTAATTTTAGATTAATGAACTTGTTTGAAACCAACTCAATTTTTTTGAGTTATTTGAATTGGTATAAATTTAATTTGAAATTTTCAATTCAAATTTGAAATAACTCTTTCAAATCAAATTCGATTTTACTCATCAAATTATAATACAAATTGTTAAAATGTTTCACATCGATTGAGCATGAAGTATCAAACACATATATAAATGAAAGTAATCTTTCATCTCATAACTTGAGTTTTGAGATGGAGTTAAACTCAAATTTAACATGGTATCAAAGTAGTTAAAACTCACCCCGTGGCATGCAGTTGTAAACACATCATCGTCCATTGATGAACTATCGATGTGAGGGGGAGTGTTAAAATGTATCACATCGATTGGCATAAAGTATCAAACACATATATAAATGAAGACAATCATATGTCTCATAAACTGGATTTTGAGATAGAGTTAGGCTCAAATTTAACACAAATAACCATATTTATAGATAGTGATACCAAATTATATTAAAGATATTTTTGTATAATTATAATATTTCATAAAAAAAAATGCTATTTAGAGATCAGAAGCAAGTTTTCTTGTTAGCACACTACTTTTTATTTATTTATTTATTTATATATTTATAGATAACACCCTACTATTTAAGTATTGGACGTAATTTTAGTGTACGTCACAAACATGCTTAAAACACACATGAAATTATAAGAAAGTAATAGAAAAAGTTGCAAAAAAATGATACATCGATCAGATATAAAGTAATCGAATTTGTGCTTGCCTTCATGCCCTCGTTTACATAAATTACAACGAGAAAAGAAAAACAAATAGAAACGGACAGAAAAGAACATGAACGTGGTCCTTCTATCATTTTAGCTTGGAAAACATTACAAAGAAACTCGTATAAATATATTTAATAAAAAAATTATATTAATTATAATTGAATTTATTAATTCATTTATTTTATAATTTATTTAAAATATTATGATTTTATTTATAATCTTTAAATTCATATAATTTAATTATTATTATATTAAATTTAATAAAAAATAATTTTTTATTAAAATAATTTAATAATATTATCCTTAATCATAACGAATTTATAATTTATTTTAATCATATAATAATTAATTATAAATTTGTTAAATTAATTTAATAAAAATAAAAATTTTAAATTGAATTTAATTATGAAAATTATTTAGAAATATATTGAAAATTTATAATAAAAATAAAATTTTTGATAATATTGAATTAATTTTAATTAAAAAAATTTAAGTAATTATAATTTAATTTAAATAATATTTAAAATAAAATAAGGTGTTAAATAATTTTTAATATTAAATATATATATAAATATTATATTTTATGGTAGATATTAGCAAGATAGGATGGTTAATAGCGTGCATTCGATACAAAACTACTAGCGAAGTGGATTTTAACTGTAACATGTCATTCCTCTCCATTAAAAGTTGTAAAAGAAATTTATTTTTTAATCAAAATAAATAAAATAACAAAAGAAGAAAATGCGGCTATGATGGATGATGATGTTGTTAGCTACTTGAGGAATCTCTCAGATCTTACAGCTAAAAGAAACTTCCTCTCTCTCTCTCTCTCTCTCTCTCTCTCTCTCGCTGTTTCGTAAAACGAAGAGAAACCAGATATGAATTTGGTGAAAGAGAAGACGAAGAAGAAGAAATTTACTCTTTTCTGGATTTTGTTATTAACTCCACTTCTTACTACGCAAAGCAATATCACAACACTTCAAAACCCCAGAAGAATTCTTCACCAGCCATTATTTCCGGTTAGTTCTTCGCCTCCATCGGAGACTGAAACTACCGTTACACCACCACCTCCTCCGCCGGAACAGTCATCGGCTAATCCCAGCCCAGACCAGCCCTTTTTCCACGAACTCCCAAATGGTCCTACAACAGATCAGAGTCAACAAACACCGACACCTTCCGCAAATTCCACTACCAGTCCGATTCCGACAGCGACTCAGCCCACTAAACCGACTAAGAAAGTGGCCATTGCTATTTCTGTTGGCATCGTGACCCTCGGTATGCTCTCAGGTCTAGCCTTTTTCCTCTATCGACATCGTATCAAACACCCTTCGGAAGCTGAAAAACTTGTCGGTGGTGATGGAAGAAGAGGAAACGACGATTCACATAGGTTTGGAGAAGATTCGAGAGTACCACCTTCCAGTTTTCTTTACATCGGAACTGTTGAACCGAATCGGACGTCGTTCAGCGACGTGAATGGTGGAAGTGCAGTAACAACAGCTAGCAGTGAAATTCCGAATAAATCCCCATATAGGAAATTGAATTCCATTAAGAGATCGGAACGTTATCGTCCAAGTCCTGAATTGCAACCTTTACCTCCTCTGTCCAAGCCTCCTGTAGTTGTGAATTCTACGACAGTAGCTTCTTCTTCATCAGATGACGACGAGAGCCACGACACGGCTTTTCACTCGCCACAATGTTCTAGTTATGATGATGGTTTCTACACTCCAATTTCGCGTCAAAGTAGTAATATCAGTAGCAATAGCAATAGAAACAATGGTGGTTCTGTGTCTGCTAGGATTGAAAATGGTAATGGTACTTCTATGGTTCCTTATTCTAAAAGAACTTCGCCGAAATCCCGTTTTTCAGTTTCGTCAAAACCACCTGTACCGCCACCAGCTCCACCATCACTGGCTCAATTTTTAGTTCACGATAGGGAGCAAAAAGCTCCACATGAACTTAAAAGGCCAAAATTCTCAGCCCCACCACCACCACCAAATTTGGCTCGCCTTCAATCATTACAAAATTTGCCTCCACAAGTGTCTAAAAATGCAGCTCCTCCTCCACCACCCCCGCCTCCGCCACCACTACAAGCAATAACAAAGGTCGAGGATTCAGGGAGGATTGCGGCTGTGAAGCCTTCCCAAGTAGCTGCAAATGCAAAGCCCAAAACTTGGAATTCAGTAGCCAAAGTAGCAGCTGAAAATGGGAAGGCAGAGCCTTTTGAGGAAGATCATAAGAGTGAGAGTTATGATGGAGGGGATTCAGGGGGAGGAAAACCCAGGTTGAAGCCTTTGCATTGGGACAAAGTGAGAGCTACTTCAGAGCGAGCCACTGTGTGGGATCAGCTCAAATCAAGCTCATTTCAGTAAGTAGATAGATAGATTAGCAGTTTTTTAGAGTTCAAAGCTATTCCGACTTGCAATTCCCAAATGTTTGTTGATTTCGTTTATTTATTTTTTAATCTTTCCGTTTTTGGTAATAGATTGAATGAGGATATGATGGAGTCTTTATTTGGGTGCAATCCAACAATTTCGGATCCAAAAGAGTCCACTAGGAGATCTGTTCTGCCTCCTGTTGAGCAAGAAAACAGGGTTTTGGATCCTAAGAAATCACAGAATATTGCTATCCTGTTAAGAGCACTGAATGTTACACGAGATGAGGTCTTAGAAGCTCTTTTAGATGGTATGTTTTTCTTATACTCTTCTATGATCACATTGTAGCGTGTTTCATTTTTTCTATAATCCTGCAGACTAGTGAATTGTATGATTGATGCTTTAACTTCGATACTAGAACAAACCCAGTAGTAATAGCAATTTACCCCGATCTTGTTTGAATGTAAAATTTCCAAAATAGTGTTGTAAATAACTTTCTTGCTGAATATGCTGGCCACATTCTTGTACAGTTGGTAAAAGCTTGACATTTGTTAGGAAATTCCTTTCAAATCCCCCATCCTGTAAATTATTTATAAAAAAAAAAGAGTTTGTAGTTGAATAACTTTTGTGGTCATGAGAGAATGCATCATATACAAGTAATATAATGATAAAGGCTTGAGAATGTTGAAACAGAATTAAGAGTTGAAGAACTTAAGTGGGAAGTCATCATCATTATAAAAAGAATCATGCATAATTGCCTATTAGCTGTATAATTCCATTACATCATTACACTAGTTTTCATTTTTCATAGAGAAGAAATGAAACAGGAAGAAAATTTAAGTACTAAGGAAGGTCCACGGGGTTAGAAAACCCTGAATTTTTTTAAAAATGCAAATTGACTAATAGTAATTAACATGATTTCAATTTCTTCTTATTTTAAAGCTATAGTTCTTTTTAAATGAGACGAGACTGACAAAAAGGCGAAAATTAGTATCCCTTCATCTTTAACGTTTCAGTGGAAAGCAAAGGTAAGCAAACATGATAAAAAACATGCCAAAATTGCAGAATTGGATGAGTTCTTTTAGGATATAATAAAATCCACAGTATATAAGGGTCACTTGTATCTTAATTCATTCCTCTGGATTTGCTTCTAGATATATAGTTGGACTCTTGACTCTCTTCTGTTGATACATCATTGCTTGTTCAATCCCAACTAATTATTTTGCTCTGTTTCTGTTTATTACAGCAATTTCCTGTCTCATTTGTGCAAATGTGACCCATATTCTGTGATAACTAGAGAAATTTTATGTTTGGTAATTGCTATATCATTTGAATCTTGCATTTTGACATAATAGGCAACCCAGAAAGCTTAGGTGCTGAGCTTTTGGAAACTTTGGTAAAGATGGCTCCAACAAAGGAAGAAGAAATCAAACTTCGAGATTATCAAGGAGAAGTTTCTAAATTAGGATCTGCAGAGCGCTTTCTCAAGACAGTGCTGGACATCCCATTTGCATTTAAAAGGGTTGAAGCAATGCTATACAGAGCTAACTTCAATTCAGAATTGCAATACTTGAGGAACTCTTTCCACACCTTAGAGGTAAACTTGGCCGACGTTTTCTGGTTAGCAGTGTCCTTGTTATCTACAACTGTTCATGTCATGAATATTAATGCAAGGCTTTTTGTCTTTCTCAGGAAGCAAGCCAAGAGTTAAAGAACAGCAGGTTATTCCTGAAGCTCCTTGAAGCTGTTCTCAGAACAGGAAACCGGATGAATGTTGGCACCAATCGTGGTGATGCTAAAGCTTTTAAACTAGACACACTCTTGAAACTGGTAGACATAAAGGGTACTGATGGTAAAACTACATTACTCCACTTTGTGGTACAAGAGATTATTAGATCCGAAGGTGCAGGAGGTGATCCCATAAATGAGAAGGCACAAAGCAACACTCACGCCAACATGAAGGACGATGATTTCAGGAAGCAAGGATTGCAGGTTGTTTCAGGGTTGAGCAGAGACCTCAGTAATGTCAAAAAAGCAGCAGGGATGGACTCAGATGTCCTGAGCAGCTATCTGTCAAAGCTTGAAATGGGACTAGAGAAAGTCAGATTGGTTTTGCAGTATGAGAGTCCAGAAATGCAAGGTAATTTCTTCAATTCATTGAAATCGTTTCTAAAGGAGGCTGAAGAAGAAATTGTTAGGATCAAGGCTGATGAAAGGAAGGCCCTGTTTATGGTTAAAGAGGTAACGGAATATATTCATGGTGATACGGCTAAGGAGGGAGCTCATCCATTCAGAATCTTCATGATAGTGAGAGATTTCTTAGCCATATTGGATAGAGTGTGCAAGGAAGTAGGAACAATGCAGGACAGGACAGTGATGGGTTCTGCTAGATCATTTCGAATAGCTACAACTGCTTCTCTACCAGTTCTCAACAGGTATAATTTGAGACATGATACTAGTTCTGATGACGAAAGTTTGTCACCTTAAAATTTTTCGGTTTAAGAAGCATATGAGATTCTTAGAAGAAGAAAAGTAAATTCAGATGGTATGTGTACCATTTTAATAAGTTCAATCATGAATTGAATCAGTGTCACCCATGTATCTATCTCATTTCAAGCCTTTTAAGGGATCACAAGGACGGCGAAAAAAGGAAAATCAATGAAGGTAATTTCGCATTTGAAGATTCAACTACGAGTTAGGACTACTGTGTATGATAATGCAGTAAAGGATTTTCCAAGAAAACTGGCAAGTGAGTACAGGCCAAACTTGAAATAATTCTTGAGGAGTGAAGAGATTTACATCCAAATTGTGTGGCTAGAATGAAAAAATGCTTCCCGGCTCCAATACATGTCCAATAGTCAGTATAAGTTATCATCTTTTATAGATCAGATCCCTCACATCTTCTGAAATTCAAATTATTTTGATACGAGTTATAATGCTAAGCTTTGATTATTATTATTTTTGTATTTTTGTTTCTTATTACTTAAAAGTAGCTAATTTTTTTTAAAGCATTTTTGATAGCAAACTATCATTAATCTGCATTAACTTTCAATTGTAAAGGAAGAGTCTTATCACCTCTTAAAGCATACAAAAAGAGCCAAAATAAGGCTAGGAAATGGAGACATTCAAACAAAACAATTCCTAGGAAAAACAACTTTAGAGAGACGAGACAAAACAAAACACCAACGTTCAAATTCTATAATTGGAGACAGCTTTAATTAAAGCAAAGCAGAAGCATAATTTGTGGGTGAAATCTTTTTCCATAAACCCATTTAAGGAAATGAAAAGGTATGCTTATCTTTGTTCCCAATCCTCCATTTCTACTTTTTTTTTTTTGGTATATCATTTGAGTACCATTCATTATATGGATTATGGAATGTAGCTGTAAGACTGACTGTTAAGATGTTGAACTACATTCTTTGCTCTTAGTTCAAGTCATGCTTAAAACAGAATATCATAATTAATGGCAATTAAAAATTGAAATGAAAGCTCTTGATTGTGATTATCGGTAAAACGACTATAATTTTAGGTTTGACTAGTCCCATACCACTTAATATTGGGGAAGAAAAAAAATCATATTTATAGTAATTTTATTATTTTAATTAATAATTTTTTCTCATTAATTATAATTATATACGAGATGAAGTCATAAAAAATTTTCATAATATTTTAGTGTAATTTTTTATAAAAATTATCTAAATATAAAATTTAAATTTAATAAAATTTATATAAAAATATAATTAATTAATTGCAAAGTTAAAATTCAAAATAAAATAAATAAATAAAAATCTAAAATATAAGATATAATTTAAGTATTTCAATTAAATATATATCTTGATCAACAATTTAAAAACTAATAAGAGGATGAAAAAAAGTACTAAAATTTTCAATAGATTTCAAATAAATTAAAGAATTATTGAAATAAGACGTAAAATAATATAATTTAGCATAATGTTAGAATTGAAAGAGAAAATATGATGAAAATTTTTTTATGTAAGGAAAGAAAAACAAATGAAGTTTTATTGTTATAGATTGATCAAATTTGAAATGATTCTATTATATTATAAGTCAAAATTTAAGAAATATTATTACATGATATATATTTATGAATGAGATATTTATATTTGAAACTAAAAGATAATGAAATATTTCATGTTATATGTTATAAGCACCTATTATAACATGATGATTTAATCCTCAATTATTACATTTTTATTTTATTATAAAAATAAATACTTAGGACTAATGGTTCTACTAAATAATAATACCATGTTTTGGGTACAAATCTCTATTACAAGATATGTATTTGAATTATTTTGAGTCAAATTTTTTTATATATTTTGATTTATCATTGTATGTATAACTAATAATTAACAAACAATAATAAAAATAAATAAATAGTAAAAAAGTTACTTTTTTCTTATAAATTAAAATTTTATTAATAATATACACAATAATACACAAAAAAATAAAAAAAAATCGTTTTAACTAGTTTTTTTCAGAATAACCCCTAATTAAACTGCTAGTTTTAATGCTTATTGAAAATACTTTATTGTACGAATTTCTACTCAAAATTTAGTCACGATTCAATTCTGACCAACTGGCTTCTTTTGCTTTTATATTTTTTTATTTTAAATTTTAATAAAATACTTACGTATAAGAGTAATTCTATTTACTTTTACTGGTCACAAATTTCATAAATGTATTAGGTTTTAAATATATGTTTTGTTATTAAATCGAGTAAGTTACAGGGCATAATTTTATAATCATGTTATATATTAATATTTTATCAAAATCATTAAAATTATGAAAAAATTAAAAATAAATTAAATAATAAAATAATAATTATAATAGAATAGTAATATGGAACATTAAATTGTATTTATAAAATATATAATTTATTTTAAATATAATAAAAATTAAATTGTAATAGAGATATGTAAAATTCTCGTAAGGAACACCCTTGCTAGGGCCTGGTGCTGAGATTTTATACTATGGTTCAATTTGTATCAGTTGTCCCTTTTATTTTTATTTTATTTTTTTATTTCGAAATGATGATAAAAATTAAGAAATTTTAGAATTTATCAAAATAAAACTTATTAGCTGTCTCATTTTTACAGCCAGAAAATGAAGCTGTCTTAAATTAGAAAAATAACTAAAATATTACTTTTAAAATTTATAATTATAAAAATAATATTTTTAAATATCTATCTTATATATTTTTATTATTAAAAAATTTATAATATATTATTTAACTAGATTGTGTTTAATATTATTAAATATTTTTTTATTATAAATTTTAAAAATATTAATATTTTTAATTTTCCAAAAAAGTTTCTAGGTGTTATTTTGTTGCATCCATTTTTTTTTCCTCTTTTTAATCTAAATTTTTAGCTCTTTCGTTACTAGAGTAACTATCACAATTCACACACATTCTTAATGTCAATTTCTATAAAATTTGGCAGTATTCTTCCATCTATATTATTGCCACTTGGAAGTTGGTCCCAGCTCTTAGTAACATGTTAATGATCTCTAATTAGGGATTGGCAAAATAACCACGGTTTCGGTTATCCGCGGATAACCGTCCCGATGGTTCGATTTTTTACCGTTTAATTTCGAGGACAGGTTTGATTTTAGATAAAAATCGAACATAAACTAACGGATACGATTCGGTTATAATTATACTCAAAACCGTACCCGCTCATACCCAAAATTAATTAATTATATTTAAATAAATTATATATTAATTAAGATTTATTTATTTTTAACCTAAATACCTAATATATAAACCTAATTTATCATATTCTTAAATCCTAACCTAACTCTCTCCGCGCCTCAATTTCTCTCAGTTTTCTACTTTTCTTCCATATGTAGATCTGCCTTCTCTCACAGCGCCGCCTCGTCGCCAGTCGTAGCCGTAGTCTTCAGTCGCCAGTCACCATTCGCTGCGTCTTCTTCGGTCGTCTCCAGTCGCTACGGCTTCGCCAATCGTCACCAATCGTTGCGTCTTCTTCGGTCGTCTCCAGTCGCTGCGTCTTCTTCGGTCTTTGCTAGTCGCCAGTTCCTGAGAAAACATGGTTGGCAACTTGCTTACCATCCCCTTCAGGTATGCCTTCATATTTTCTTGTCCAGTTATCGCTATTGTTTTTGAACTCTGAAAAAAAAATTTATTTTCTTAATTTTATTTAAAGGTGGTGGCAATTGCTGCGTTTCTGACTTTGGGTTTTGCTTTCTATGTGTTCTTTGCTCCTTTTGTTGGGAAGAAAATGTTCCAGTATATTGTGATGGGAATCTACACTCTACTTGTAAGCCATTTCTCCTTAATTTAATTTAAGATGTATTTTGTTATGTGCTTTTGGTGGATTTACAAGTGGGATCTGTGTATTCTCTCTTTGTTCATACCTTCATGTGTTTGGTATTATTGTTTGCTCTTTCTATATACAACCAAACTTTACCAGGGTTGCTCTTCAACAAACAGTTTGTTAGCTTCGCTTTCTATCTACACAATTTAGGGTGACAGATCGTAGGCAAGATCAATGTATTATGTATCATGGATTTATCATAGGCTATGAGAAATATTTGGTGTCACTTAGGTGTGATAATTGAAAAGAACATGTAGGCAAAATCATAGAATACGATAATTTGAGTTTAAACTTACCTGAGTTCTCTGGCATAAAGCAAATAATCTATGTAGTGAATGTTAATTTTCTCGTTGAGATCGAGGATCACCATCCAAAAAGGTCTTTCTGGAACTTGTTCATCATCTTCCTTAAAATCCATTGTCACCAAGTATAGGATCAAGAGGTAATCAAGAGTCAAGACTTAGATTAAAGGGTCACTCATAGCCTTCTGATTCCTGAAATTCCAAGATCATTTCCCAAGAGTATGTTGTTTTTGTTTGCTCACTCTGGAAATGAACATTAGAAGTTTAGTATTTCAACAAAAGATGCTAGTTGCAATGATCTAGTGTTAGTTGGACCGATGAAATATGTGTACTTGTAGAAGTCTTAGTTCATTATGTTTCATATGTACTGGTTATGCCTTCGTTTTTAATGAAACTTGAGCATATTTTTATTTTTCAAATTGTATCTGCCTTCGGTCTGTATATTTGGTGTGCAGCAGCTGACCCTATAGATCCTGGAGTTTTTAAGTCAAAAAAGTATCTTAAGATTCAAAAATCTGGAAAGCATACTAGCCCAAAAGATTCTAAATTGGGTGGTGATTCAACTACATCATTACATGATGCCAGTGCTGCAACATGTGGACGGAAACCTGTGACCAAGGAGTTACAGGATAAATATGCAACTTCCATATGTTTGACTGTGGATGTTGAGAGAAAAATTTCATCAGAGCGTCCATCTTGTTTCTTGTTAGCTTGTTTTTCTTATGCTTTTATTTGCAATTGTTGTGGTTCAAGTAAAGAATCATCTATACAACAAATGAGTGAGGAAGGCATGTTCTCTTGCAGTCTGTGTGAATTAGAGGTGCGTTGAAAATCATAATTTTATTTGTATGGTTGATTAATGCCTGTTATCTGTAACTAGAAGACAGATATACTGATGTGGTAAGCCTTGAGGGTTCTCTTACCTTGTCCTGATTCCTGCATATGTTGGGGCATGCAACCTTTTCGTTTCATCTAGTTTTGTATTGGAACATGTCAGTTTTAGTCTGTTCCCTATCCCTACTTTTGCATTCATTCTTACTCACTTCTAAGTTTGGTTATGTATTGTCTTTTAAGCTTATGTGATTCAAATTTGGATCCTTGTAGGTCTTCAAGTACACCAAACATCGTAATAGACTCAAAGAAAACACATTGGAAGCTTTGATGTGTACTCAAGATTGGTTATAGGTTAATATTCATAAACAAGGTATAGGCCTATATATTTAATACTTGTACATATTATATTTTATTAACACTTGTTTTATGTATTATATATTAATTATTTAATTATGTATTCAAATATTTTATAATTTATTCAGATATGTTATCTCTTGGTTCATCCGCTTTCACTATTAATATTGCAGAAGATGATGTTGAGGTAAAAAATTTACATTATTGATTAATCAATTTATTATTTTGGTTTATAAAATTGATTTTATATGTTTGATTTTTTGCAGGATACTCTTGCATTTGATAATAATTAGAAGAAAGAAGTTTTAATTTATTGTACTTGAAGTTTTCTTAAATTTATTTATTCAGTTTTCAATATTTGTATTAGTTTGTAATATTTTATTTATAACTTGTGTTTTTTATTGATATGTATTTAATCTTATTTAGATTCATAGAAATATATATTATTAAATGTTAAATTTTTAATTATAAACTCAAAATAAAAAAATTTAAATAACAAATTTAGATATCAAATTCAATATCAACCATTTGTTTTAGTTGGATTGCATTGCTAAAAATAGCTCAATTGAATAGGATTTTGAAAAATAGTTTTTTTTCGGTTTTTTTAATAACTGTCCCGAATTGTTAACCGCGGATAAAAAACTATCCCCAAATTGCAACGGTTTTCGGGCCATTTCGAGGACAGATTTTATAATTCGGTTCGATGATGAGTATATTCAAATCCTTCCCCACCCATCCCCGTGCCCGTCCCTAATCTCTAGTGCTCGTACAACTAATATATTAAATATGCTTTTATATATATATATATATTATTTGAGTACGTATTGTTTGAGTAAATTATTACGAGGATAGTAGATAAAATATATATTTGTATATTAATTTTTAAATTAATTATCAATAATTAAAGTAAAAAAATACTTAAATTTTAAATAGTTATATTTTAAATATAATCTCTAGGCTATCATACTTAGAATTACATTTAGATATTCATGAGTACGTTACATAATATTTAATATTATTTATGTTCAAATTATTGTTACAAAAATATATTTTAAATTATAAGATAAAATATATACAAAAATATAGCCTAAAATATCAATTAAGTTGTTTAAAAAAAAGTTATCTTTTAAATAAGAGTATTCTTTATTAATTAACATTACTAATAAGACTTGTAGTATAAATATCATTAAACATGTTATTATAATTTTAATTTTTCTTATAAATAAAATTTATTATTATAATACAACACGTAACTAATTATAATAAAAAAAAAACACTAATAGTAGAATTCTTCTTTTATAAGTCTTCTACGATTATAACATTTTTTTATAAGTATTCTTTATTAATAATGAGTTAATTAATATCAGCTGTGTATATACAATAACTAGTGAACACCATATTCTGAGGACTAATAGGAAGAAATAAGGGCAAACCTATCGTCACAGCAAGAATGTCATGACAATATATATGATTAATTTTATGACTTAATGGCAAAACTATTATATCTAGCCATTAATTGTTCTGAAAATAGTTTTTCATTTTCTAAAAATAATAATTCCCAATAAAAGAAATAATCCAATTATTATTGTTTTTCCTTTCGGTTTTTTACTTCATAATATTGTCGTGGTTTGAATGTGTATAATGACTAATCACTAATAACCTACACTTATCTCATACTTATTTTATTTATTTTTTCTTTACTAATATTACTATTTGTTCATGTTTTTTTCTTAAAATTTTAATTTTTTAAAACTTAGGTGGTGTTTGGTTCCTGGAATGGAATCGGAATCGGAATCGAATGGAAAGGAAACAATTTTGTTTGGTTTGACCACTGGAATCAAGCTCAGAATCAGGATTATAGTGTTTGGTTTGTCACTGGAATGGAATGAAAAAAGATGTAAATGACCTTAATACCCTTACATGGTGTAAAGTTTAAATAATGTCATTTAATTACTATTTTTTCGTCAGACAAAATACATTATTGAAATCATTATTTTTCTAAATAAGTATTACTTAATTAAAAAGAAATATATTATTAAAATTATTATTTTTCTAAATAGGGTTTAGGGTTTTGAGGTTTGGGATGTGTGATTTAGGGTTTAGGAATTTAGGATTTTGGGTTATATTTGTAGGTTAAGGTTTAGGGTTAAAATTATTATTTTTCTTAAAATAGTTTAGGGTTTTAGAATTTTAGAATTAGGGTTTAGGGTTTTAGGGTTTTAAGGTTTAAGGTTTAAGGTTTAAGGTTTAAGGTTTAAGGTTTAGGGTTTATGGTTTTAGGATTTGGAATTTAGGGTTTAGGGTTTTGGAATTTATGTTTTAGGGTTTTGGGTTTTGGGATTTATGTTTTAAGGTTTAGGGTTTAGGGTTTAGGGTTTAGGGTTTAGGGATTTGGGGTTTATGGTTTAGGGATTTGGGATTTAGGGATTTATGGATTTGGGGTTTAGGATTTGAAATTTGGGATTTAGGGTTTAAGGTTTAAGATTTTAGGGTTTAATGTTTTAGGATTTGGGATTTATGTTTTAGGGTTTAAGGGTTTAGGGTTTAGGGTTTAGGGATTTGAGGTTTAGGATTTAAGGTTTTAGGATTTTAGAATTTGAATTTAGGGTTTTAAAATTTTGGATTTAGGGTTTAGGGTTTTAGAATTTTGGGTTTAAGAATTTGAGATTTGAATTTATAGTTATATTTTAGGTGAAGGTAAAATTGAAAAAAAAATTAAATGGGAATGGAATAATGATTACCAAGGGTGGGAGAAGGAATTGTGATTCCTTCTCTTTTAGTAATCAGATTCCATTCCGTCCTCCATTCCGTCCAACCAAACACACAAAATGGAAGGAATCAATTCTAATTACATTCTATTCACTCTAACCAAACGTAGGGTTAGTACATTTAAGACTTCAACACAGTGGAAGTTCTTTGTTACCTAGCTGACCAAGAGAGGCACTTTCTCCTCTCTTGAATCATAAATATGTTTACAAATTGATAGGAAAAATACACGTAAAATAGTCCATTTTTTCTAAAAATGTAAAACAATAAAAAAAATAAAAATTAAGTACCACTAATTTTAACCATCTTTATTTTAGCAATTTGATAATTAATTATTACTATTATAATTATTGTTATGATATTGAAGGAATTGAATAAGTAGTGACCTTTATTTTGTGTTGCTACTCCCATGAGCTAAAATTCTCGATCCACATTCTAAATTCACCTTTCTTTCTTATGTGCTTTTATTATAGCCATTGAGAAGGTTGATCCAAGCATTTGTACCCTAAAAAAATACTGTTCTCGAAGTTTCCTCTATAATCCAAGTGAACGTGATGAGACTCTAAATGTTAAGTTAAAAGTTACATAAAGGTTTGGCCAGGGAGCAACATTTAACCTAAACAACCTTACCCAATTTTTGATATTTACTAAAAAAAATTATCCATTGTGCCTTCTCAGTTGCAAATCTGGCGGAACAAAGTGATCACGAGACTCTAACCCACTCACGCCTAGAAGCTTGCGATTATCAAAGTGTTCGCCACATGATGTTTACCATCTCGGCCAACTCACTTCGATAATGTCGTTATAAAAGTTGTGATGGTTAAAAGATATCAAAGCAACCTTTTACCACTTCTCATTACAATTTGAAGATGGAGGAAGGGAAGTGATTCTCCATTTCAAATTTACAGGTTGAGGAAAACCATTTTTGAGAGCAAACTCTCATATGTGCATAGGCTGAAACTATATGCAGCTCTTTAGCTTATACATAAGCTGCTTTTATGTAAAGCCGATTGCTCATGTATGGAATGTAGCTTTTCGCATGCAATTTGCCTTCATAATCTTCTCCACAAATACTTTCCATTTGTTCTCATCCTTGGTATTCTGTTTTCTAATTATATCCTTAAAGTTCCTGAAAGGAAAAATTTGATAGCAGTGAGTAGAAATATAAGCAATGCCAATTATTTAAGATAAACACTTTATCATCTTTCTAAATTTGACAGACGTGACTGTGGAATGTGCATCTTGTGCAATGCTTGTTTTAAGATCAATAAACTGAATAAATATATGTAAATGGGGACGAAAGGAGAAGAATGATGGTAACCTGCACAAAGGAACACGACAAACATTGGAATCAGCACAGAGATGAGAGTGTAACTCAAATAATTGCCACATTCTCACGCAATTTATGATTTTTATTGTTATGATCTCGAAGAAATTAAAGGAAGCAAAACAAAATTCCTTACATTTTCTTCATAAATCGTGAATAATAGGAGTTCCTCTTCCAATACTGGGTGGGTCTCCTTCATTACTCTCCATCCTTCAGTGGCTCTCACAATTTTGAAGTTCTTCAGAATCATACAATGACACATAAGGCTGAGCCGCAGTTGTATTGCAAAGTAATGCAAGTTGAAAGATGTCAACTACGTTCTCTGTCTTTAATAAACTATGTTCTAGTGCCAGTTCAAGCTTCCTTTCAACTGTGGAACTACACAGACATGGGAAAGAACCAACAAGGGTAAGCAAAATTCCTCCATTTCTTCTTTCTCATAACTATATCAAGAGAAGGAGAACAACAGTTAATGCAGAGCAATGTTCGATCAAAAACAATAATCGATTCTAAAACAGTGCCAAAAGGAAAGTTCTATGAATACTTCATGTTTACCCCAATAACCAGAAAGAAAAATACTCACACAAGGATTACCATGAAGTGTAAATATTATTACCATGAATAGTATAAGAATGGAATAAAAATTCGGACAGCATTGTGTGGAACACATTGGATAAAGATTGATTTTTTATGGCTATAACTGCTGCATTGATTTTTTTGTTCATGTTTTTCTCTTAAAATTTTAAATGTTTAAAACTTTAGTACATATAAGCTTTCATTTCTGCTCGTCATTGCGAGGCATTCAGCAATTACAAAAGCTATATAGTAAATAAATAATAAATTGATTAATTTATGTCAAGTAAATAAACATACCAGAATGTTAGTACGTGCATAAATATTTTCTCCGTGATCAGTGTCAACTATTATATCTGCCATATAGCCTTCATCAAAGAGGTGATCCCATAAATCTTTCGTTGCTGTAGAGACACAGCTGCCCCCTCTGATGAGCAGTCCCTTTCTCACTACCCCCTAGCTGTAACCAGTCCTGAAGTGGGCAATGGAGGTGCACTAGGGACAACTTTATTGACAACCACAGCAGATTTCTCAAAGGTTCTGTCCATAAATAGTTTTTAATCTCCACTACTGCACAAGTACAAGAACAACTTTTTCTTTTTAAAAAAAGATGAACATTACATCAAACCTCTCACTTGAAGCAAAAGAGAGTTTTATCCACCAGAGTATTAATTGAACTAGAAGTATAATAACAGTAAGATTTGTGTAATATCAAAGTATGGTCTAATAGAAAAACCTAATTATTTTTTTATTTTTTTTGTTAAAATAAAGAAGAAAAAAAACTCACCGGGATAAGCAGCAATCATATTATCCCGATTCATCGACTAAGCTGTATGAGTTTAGGTATATCAAGCCGAGTGCATCTACCATGGTTTTAACCCGAGAGCAGGATTAGGGACTATCACCAAGTACCTGTATAGATTCACACCCATGGTAGCACTCAAACCTACACCGTTGCACATATCAACCAAGATGTACTACTAACTTGATTAACCCATGACGGCATCAAAATAGAAAACTTATTTTAATGTCTCAAGTGTTTTTGAATCTTTCCAAACCAACAGTGTATATCATTTCCTGGCACAATCATCCTTAGATGAGTTTATTATAATTCATAGTATTCACAAGTTCATCAGTATTTATTTATTTTTAATTTAGTTGAGAGCAAGAAATTTCAATTATTTTCCTAATATGCATGAAGAAATTTCAATATGGTAATTGCAACGGAGCAATTGGCAGGTTAAAATTATTCAAAGACAAAAAAATTGAGGACCTACATGAATCAACAGAGCTAAAAGTGCTAAAGATATCAATTATTTAATGCTTGTCAATTTTATAAATCGCAATGAGCCAGATTCGATAGCCCTATTAGACAAAAGAAAGTAATAAAGATTAGAGGCACCTTACTATCATATCAATTTCTTTCATTGTCATACAAAACTTGCCCACTTTGAATTTGGAACCATATGCAAATCAACATAAGTGACAGCGTAACATCAAATTATTTAAAATCTTAGAGAGCCATATTCACTCTAACAAAAATACATCCTTAGCGAATAAAGACAAAGGAGAATCTATGACAATAATTTAGCCCAGCACTCAATTCTCAAGAAAAGAAATTTCACATCTTCAAATAAAAAAGATAAATCAAGATTAGCAATTGCCCAACAGAATAATCTGTATATACCTTTTTTTTATTTTTTGGATTAATTTTTGAACCTCTCTTTTGAAGGGTAAAGAGATCAAAGTTGGAATCTCGAAGCAATGAGAGAATCGCTTCCCTTCTTCGATTTGATTTTTTTCGCCCCAAGAAATTCTTTAGCCCAGGTATACACAAAACATGACCAATTGGGTCTCTCTCTGTGCAGACCTGGGTTCAGATTTGGGGTGAAGGTCTGAAAATTTAGGCTATATATCTTATTATTATTATTATTATAGATATTTATCATGTGTCAATTTTTTTATTTTTAACAATTTTATTTAATTTTTTTATTTTGATTACACATATCTAGAAGATAAATATATTTTATTATCTTATTACTATATAATTTTTTTATTTGGAATGATTTTATTTAATTTTTTTAAATTATACGTACTATCATTATTTTAAAAAATAGATATAAAATAAAAATTAAATCATATATTTTACTTTATCTATAATTTCTTCTATAAATAAAAATGATATTATCTTATATCTTTCAAAACTTTTTATCTTCATTATTTATCATTTTTTTAATTTTTAAATGAATAACTATCATAAAACAAATTTAAAAAGAAAAAAAACCATTTTTACAAAAATACAATTTCTACTCACAATAATTAATATATAATTTACGTTACTTTAAATATTAATATAAATAATATTGATATCTTTTATTTATATCTAGATTTTTCCAACTTTTCATTATCTATATATATATATATATAAGTCTAAATCATATTTTATAAATTTTTAGACAATATTATTCATATATTTTATAATAATAACTACTTTTGTTTTTAATTCCTATATAATTTATTTAAAGTTCTTATTTTTTATTAAATCTAGATTACGTTTATTTATCCTTTGTATATAAAATTATTTATTTTAATTAAAATAAACAAATATCATTTTTTTTTAGTTATAAATTTTTAGACAAAATTTTACTTATGTTATTGAAACATAACTATTGTTGTTATTAGTTATTATATAATTTATTTAAAAATTTTATTTTTTATTAATTAAGTAATAAATTATTAGCAGTTAAAATATTTACAATTATCTAGATTACATTTATTTATCTTTTTTATATAAGATTAATTATCTTGAGTAACATAAATAATTATCATTTTTTCTAAATAATTATCTTAAATGTTATATATATATATAAATTAATAATAGTTAAAATATTGATAATTTATTGGAATATATTAAAAAATTATACAATGTTATTATCTTAATTAATATAAATAATTTTTTTTAGTTAATTATTTTAAGTTTTAATTTTTATCAATTAAGAAAATTATATATATATATATATATATATGTGAAAACTTTTACCTTTTTTTCTTTTAAAAAATATTTTCTTGTAATAAAACAATATATATTTTAAATGAGTATATTGAGTAAGTATGTTTAAATATTAAATAAGTATTTGAGTATATATATGTTATTTAAAAAAAATCATATAATAAAAAATTATATTTTACACCATCATACATGTTTCAACGTATTATCTCATTATCAAATTATATATTTTCTATTTGCAAAAATTCAATGAATAAAAGTGGAGCTATACTTGGAACTAGGGGTGTCCAAAGGTTCGGTCCAGTCTGATTTTGGTTAAAAAACTTTAACTAAATCGGACCGTTTGATTTATAAAACGGTTCGGTCCAGTTTAGTTTCCAGTTTAGTTCAGTTTTTTTATAATTTAATGAAGAATAATGTGAAATTTTTAATATATTACTAAACCGGTCCGATCCGGTTCGAACGGTTTAAAATTAATACAAACCGGACCGGACCATTTGATTAGTAAAACTGTTTAGTTTGATCCGATCCGGTCCGGTTTTACGGTCCGGTCTGGTTTATGAACACCCCTACTTAGAGCTATTAATTTTTTCTAACTGTACAAATTTCTTCAAAGATCTTTTTGTTAAAATTAAAGATATTTATTAAAATAGATAGTATAAAAAGAGTACGAATATCCACGTGATAAGAGTAGAGATTATATTTCCTAACTCATTTTCAATATTATATATCTAATTTTAATAAATATATAAATATATAAATTTATTTATATTTTTTGATTTTTTATAGATATAGTCATGTTGAAACTTAAATTAATCTTATATAATGTATAATATATTATCAAGTTGTTTGGTATACAAAGATCATGTATTTATTATTACATATATTTTATTTTTTTCCTGTGTAAATATTATTTATTTATTTTTTTCATTCTTTATTAACTTGAATTTTTTATTATTTCTTTTCATAAAATATGTATCATTGACTTCTTATATTTATATATTCTTTTATTATTAAAAATAAATAAAAAATAAAAAATTATATTTAAAATATTACTAGAATCCATATTCCTCACTTTGGGATTCCCAATATACTACTACAAGGATTTTAAATAAGGTGAAATATAAATTATAAATTAAAGACACCCTGTCTTATCCCATCCTATTTGCACGGTAATTAGATTTGTAACTAAATATTTCGACTCCTAAATAGTTCTAAGTTTTTACACAATTGTAGTAATGATTGGATCGTAAGATTAGTTTGACAATATGGTTTCTTTTAACATATCCTAAGCATGACTTGAGATTTTGATCTATGTTCTCACATAATAATCTTGAGGAATATGGCATTTGCAAAAACAAACATTCTATTCTTTAAAGGTATAAGACATCCCACCTCAAGTTCCTTTAAGATATCCCACGAATATACAAATTCTTGTCCTTGAATGAAGATTGTCTGATTTTTCATCTTTGACATGCGTTGGGTACCATAATACATGAATATGTCCAAGACTCAGCCTTTTCCCAATCCATAATTCAAGCGGTGTGTTGGATACAAACTTAAAGGGAACTAAGTTAAGTATATACGCCATTGTTTCCAAGAATGTCCCTAAAAGTTTACAGAAAGCTTTGTATAACTCAACATTGATTGTGTCATTTCTAGTACAATTATATTCTTTTCTCAACCACACCATTTTAGTAAGGTGTTTCAGATGCTATTTACTAGGAAATAACATCTTTTTCCTTGAGATAAATATCAAATTCACCATAGGTGTCCACTATCTTAATCTGATCGAAATTACTTGTACTTCTACCTAGTTGATTTTATATCTTAACTTGAAATTCTTTGAACTTATCAAATGTTTCCTACTTATAGTGCTTTAAGTAAATATAGTCATATATCGAGTAATCATCTATAAACGTAATGAAATACTCATAGCCTTCTCTTGCACATTTGCTCATTGACCCAAACACATCAATGTGAATAAGGTTTTGCAGCTCTCTCGATCTATTCCCTTTGGAAGGAAATAATCTCCTTTTCATTTCACCTTTTAAGCAGGATTTTCACATTGGGAAATTTTTCACTTGAAGATCTTGAAGAATTTCTTTATCCAATGTTTGAATTCTCTTAAGGTTAATGTCCTAGGTGCAAGTTTCATATAAGAGTTTGGTTAACCTATTCATGTTTCCTCTTTTGAGAGATTTCAATAGTAAATAAATTAATTGTGAAATTATTAAAAAATACCACAATTTCAAAGAGTTGCAACTTCTAAAACTGAAGGTTAGAGAATTATGATGCACAAACTTTATGGCACAGACCTAACAATCAACTGTCATCTATGCCACCTCTAATCTAGTATATGAATAGAATTATTCTTATAAACAATTTTTTTATTTGATAGAATTTAGCACCTAAAATATTATCCTATTAATTAAAATATATAATCATATTAAATTCTATCCAAACTGAGAAGATATCTAATATGACAAGTAGATTATACACTTTCCCACAAAGTGAATCCCCTGCATAATCAACCATGCAACCCACCATGTGAGCCAATGTGGCATCATATGAATTTGCCACATCTCCCAATTTATTCCATTGTTCGTTTTTATCGCTTTTTTTCTTCTTCTATGTAAATTTAGTTACATCTAAATCTTATATGTATGCTAACAAGTCCCTAACTAGTGAATGACCTATTTTACCTTGGGTAACTTTTCATAGGTATTTGATATTTCACTTACACAAGCCTCAAGTGGAGGTCTATGGTGGATACATAGATGGCTTCTAAATAATCACAAATCAAAAATTCCAAATTTCAAAGGCATCTCTCTTATCGCGGTGACTTACCTATTATTGTCCAACAAATGCACTCCTTTTGTGAGTCCTATTAATAGCACCAATTGTAAACATGGTTGGTGATGATTTTACCATTCTATGTATTATAGATCAATTCTCAAGCTAACTAACCATGTTGTATTCACCTATAATTTAATCAATCTCATTGTAAACTATAGAACTATGCATATCTTTAGCATTTATCCACCAAATTGGGAAAAATTATTAGTGAGCTCATATTTCATCTAATAAATAAATACACCTTCACACACTTGACATAGATTAACACATGGAAGTGTGTATCCATACCTTGTAGCTACCCAAAACACAAAGGTAAAAGTAACAGTGCCACACATATGAGTGAATCAAAGTAACCAACTTACACTCTTTAGTACACTTTTCTATGTAAGTAAGAATTATCTTTAGTTAATATAAATCTTGTGATAATCATTTGGTGATGTTGTAGAACTAACTAGTGATCTTGACCGATGCTGTACCATACTATCTCTAACTATAAAGTATCCCATTTATTGTGACTAAGTTAATCCATTGCCTCACAGTATAGTTATGAGATACATATTAGTAGTAATCAATGAACATGGTTTACTCAATATGTGGAGACACCTTTTAAAGGGAGAGAAATAAGCCTACGTGTACTCCTATGTTAAACACTATGCCACCTACAATTATTATTATGAAATCATTAATGTTAAAAACGTTAGAATGATACAAATATTTTTTATTAATTAAGTATAATTAGATATCATACATATGTCAACTATATGGATTTTAGGGATTCCCACTCTCTTTAGGAGTATCCATCTTAATTCAATTATTATTTTTAATCCATTCATCAAATCTAATTTGATAACAATTAAAATGTCTTTACGTGTCTTACAAACATTAAATACCTACAAAGTATTTAAACGTTGCATTTTAATATTCTAATTAATTTATATAATTATATTAATTAATTTAATATTTTATTGTCGTGGTAAAGCTTACCACGATAAGGTAATGTTATATCACAATAGTGGTAAGCCTTATCTCAGAGCAATTTTGATAAAAAAAATAATATAAGTTTCGTTGTACTCGTATTTGTGTGTTGGCTTCCCATGTGTACAACACATTGTTTGTTTTATTCTTACTTAGTGTATTTATATTCCTTTATGTAAAGTTGTTTGCTATAGATCAGTAATTCACATATGCATATAGTTAAGTACACTTTGTATGTAAACACGTTTACACATACCATAAGGTTATTTTTCGTAATGTGTATTCCAAGTTGAGAGTGTTGGTTTTTGGCAAGCGAGTTTGCATGCGAGCCAACTTTGTCACTTATGTTTTTGGTTCATTTTGGGTGCATGTATTTATGGATTTTACTGGATAATTTTTGGAACAAAAAAATGCAACATTTTAGCATTTCACCACTAAGTTCACCACCACCCTTGGTGAGGTGACTAAAGAGATGGTAAATTCAAGTTCTATAAATACCTTCTTATTTGGTATCCAGAAAAGTGGTAGTGAAGCTCTGTTAAATTTACATCTCGTCTTTCTATTTTTGGACCACAATACCTTTGTATTGCTCGATATTAATGATTTGTGATTGTGTGAGCAAAATCATACCTGTGAGTGGTGAGTACTTAATATGATGTCTATGAGTGGGCTATATATGAGTCGTGTGTCGATTGGTAGTTTCCCTTATTTAACTTTTTCTTATGTGAGGAGCTTGTATGATGTGAGATTACAGGATTGAACACAATTAAGTATTGTTGGGGGAAGATAGTTGAATCATTAGAAGTGTGTTAACTTGGAAGATAGTTAGACTCCTATTCAACTCCTTATTAGGAATTCATTGACATATTTAAGTAGCATTGATGTTTAGGGGAAGATTTTTAAGTCATTAAGAGTGTGCTAACTTGAAAGATAGTTGGACTCTTAGTCAATGTCTTCTTACAGATTTGTTGACACATTTATGTACCATTGGTGTTTAACCACCCATAATGTCAATGTGTTGTATGCATATTGCAAAGTCCCTTATGCTCTCCCATAACTCGTATAAATTTTAGGCTCCATGCTATGTATCAGATTAGGAAGATGTTTTCTATCTACACTATTCTTGATTTGTTTGTGCATTCAGGTTGTTGTTTGTTACATGCTTTTATCTTGCTATTATCTCGGTGTTTTTCTTTGTCTATTTCGCTTGACTGAACATGTTGCTTCTTTTTGTGGTTGCTTTAATCTTCTCTACTATATTACATGAGTGTTAGAATTATTTCTTTTTTTACTTCTCTCCTTCATATAGGGGTGTGGTATGTTGCATACCTGTGTGTGCTTGCTTTGACTTTTCATGTAGAAAATGGGAGAAATGTGCATAACTTGTATTTGTTTATGCATTGTGTTTGTTTTTTTAACATGCTATTTATTGCATGGGATGGTGAGTGTAGTCTACAATATACTATGTTTATTTGATATACATACACTTAGGGATAATGTTGCATATGTTTAGAGAGAGTTTGCATATTTGGGTTGCATATAGATTGTGTTTATTTGTGTTACATATTAACTGTGTTTAGCCTATTGTGCTTACCTAAATAGAGGTATCGCGATAGTATTTGAATAAACTACATGTTGTTTTTGCATGATACATTCATGGGATATATGTTTGTTTTGTGTGTATAACTTACAAGTATAGAGTAAAGTCTTTGTGCTTCAAGTGTGTTGTATGTTCTGTGTTGTGGTGCTAAGTTCCTTGTGATAGAGGATTGGATGAGTTGATTCATGAAGTTAGATAGAGTATTCAAGATGGATGCACTTGGAATAGGTGCGTCTTTTAGGTTTAGTGTATTTTATTGTGTTGTTCATAAGAACAAACAACTTTAAGGAATCTTCATGATCATCTCATATTTGATGATTTTATGTATTTAGTTATGCAATATTTTGACACGTAAAGCCAAATGAGGAGAATGTAAGTCCCATTGTACTTGTGTTTGTGTGTTGGCTTCCTATGTACAAAACACATTATCTGTTTTATTTTTACTTAGTGTATTTGTCTTCCTCTATGTAAAGTTGGTTAGTAATTCACACACACATATAGTTAGGTACACTTTGTATACAAGCATGTTTACACGCACTATTAGGTTAGTTTTCATAGTGTGCTTGTTAGGTTGAGAGTGTTGGTTTTTTGCGAGCGAGCTGACGTTGTCACTTGTATTTTTGATTCATTTCAAGTGCCTAATATTTATGGATTTTACTTGGTAATTTTTGGAACTAAAAAGTATGACTTTTTAGCACCTCGTCACCAAGCTTGTCACCACCCTTGGCAAGGTGGCTGATAAGATAGAGAATCAAAGTTCTATACATATCCCTCATTTATTCTTATTTGGTATCCAAAAAAGAGGTAACAAAGCTTTATCAAATTGACATATTGTCTTTATGTTTTCAGATCACTAATATCTTGTGTATTGCTCAATATTAGTGATTTGTGTCTGTGTAAGCAAATCTGTGCCTAAGATGAGTACTCAATATGATGTTTGTGAATGGGTTGTATGCAAGCCGTGTGTTGACTAGTAGTTACCCTTGTATGGTTATGAGTCGTGTATTGGCTGGTGGTTACATTCATGCAACGTTATCTTATTTACTTTACACATTACTCGTCTTTGATTATTGATCACACCACTTTGGGTAGTGTGTCTTTTGGAGGAGAATTGGGTTAGTGTGTCGAATCAGGTTGTTGCGGAGATAACAAGCAAGAGCAACAATAAGAAGTAGGACAAGTGTTTCAATTGATAGAGGAATTTGGGTTTATACTTTTGATCAGTGTAAAACTGCAAGTGCATAATATCATAGTTTTATAATAAAGTGATAAGAAGAGTATCGTCATCAAGGATTGGTGACTTACTTTTGAAAAATACCAAAATTATACTGATAACAATATTATCTAGAAAAATCACTAAGATTATTGTAATTAAAATTTAAAATAAAACAATTTAAAGAAAATATGTAAAAGAAAATAAAGATGTTGTTCAGAGATCAAATTAATATGAAAAAAACTTCTAGAAAATCGATTTCACCTAATTCCTCATTATGCTTTACTCATCTAGCTAATTGAATTTAATTCTCTTTGTGTGTTAGTAATCTCCAAAAACATCCAAAATCCTCTTTCTAAAGTCAATTGGAAACATTCTTGTTAATTAATTTACATAAGAGTATGCAATTTAATAAAGAAAGAAAGCTTTAAGACCAAAGATTTTAATACTACACATACTCATTTAAGTCTTTCGATCTCTATATTTACCTATGTCAAAATATTTCAGATCCATCCTATAATTCCCTTTTTTGATAGTAAATAATAAGATTAAAATCATCTAATTGATGACTAGTTAATTAGAAGCAATAAACTCAGAATAAATCAGATAAACATGTAGGGAAATAATTCAAATTTACATAGAAAAATCAAGCATAATTTGGAATTAAATTACATCTTTTCCTAGAATAAAGAAAAATTAATTCATGCTAAAAATTAAATTTAACATAAACGAATTCACCATAATTTTCTGAGATATTGAAAGAAAATTGACTCACAAAAAGAATATTTTTTCTCGTTAATCTGTTGTGCTATTTTCTCTTTCCAGCATCTTTCTCAAAATTTTCTTGCTTATTTCTATTTTTCTTTCTATTCTCGTCAAGTTTTTCTCTTTATTTTTCCTGCTGCTGTCCGCTTCTTTTTTGTGTGTGTGTTCTACTAGCTTATATCTTTGTTTCGTAGCTACCTTAGGTATACATATATATTTAAAATATTAATTTAAATTTGATTTAAATCAATATTCATTTAAATTTTAGAGTCCTTAGATGATATGCTACTAAAATTTTGGATTTTCATTTTATTTAAATCTGCAATAAAATTTAAATAATAATAATGAAGTCTAAAATTAATAAAAATAAATAAAATTAGACTAAAGTTAAAGTTTAGAAGTGATAAATTATGTCAAATTATGCAAGTCATCAAACACTCCCAAACTTAAAACTTTGTTTGTCCTCAAACAAAAAGAAAAGAAAAGAAAAGAAAAGATAACTATAGACAACATCAACTAGACCCCATCAAGAACTATCATCACTTACCAAGCCATGATTTGAATTTAGATTTAATCACTAATAACTTACTCATTTTACATCGAAGATAGCAGGAAAATCAATTAAAGATTCAACAATTTGTCAAGCAAGAGTTAAACATTTACTTGAACCTAAAGCTAGGTCCTTCAGTGTGTGTATGAAATATTCAATTTAACTTCAAACCACTAACAAATTCAGATAAAAGTAGAACAACTGAAATCAGAAGAATTCTCTCAAAACTTAACTCCATAAGTCCAATTTTCATAAATCCTCTCCACTAATATAATCAAATACCAAAATCAGAGATTAAAAGGTCTTTAATCAAGGTTGTAATGATAGGACATAGGGTGAGGGATAAGAAATAAATGGATATGGAAAATCAAAGCAAATTGGGAAAATACTTGGTAGAAAGAAACAATAAAAAGAATATCCACAAGATTCATATCATAGCTCTTTCTTGACAATATGCTCATATTGATGACAATATTGTTGTTATAATCAATAAATAGAGTACTTTTTTTGGTTGCCTTGATACTTATAATCTTTACTAATTTCATCTACTTTAACCCCTTTTTCGATTCTTGCACTTTCTTTATTTCTTTTTTTTCATACTTTAATCAAATAGAGCAAACATAATGTGGATCATTTAATTTGAACTTTCTTTTTAAATGCAAATTTTCACCAAACTATTTTCTCAAAATTTAAGGTAAGTTCATGATCTTTTAAGCTTAGAATGAGAATGATTTATGTAATTAAAATAACAAATAAAAGCTTATGTAAAATAAAGCTCAAGGGGTTAATTATGGGAATACACTATGTAATGATGTCATGATAATTATGACAGTTGGAAAAGCTTTTTGGTTGTGACAAAAAAAATTTCTAGATCATTTCTTTAATATTTGGTATCAATTAGGATTTTGCCTCAATGATCCATCAATGAAATCTAGAGCAAAGCAAGATTAAACTTTCCTGACCTAGTTAATTATACTCTTTCTCTTCATAGGAAAAATGGAGTACAAAAGAAATTTACTATATGCTCAATTATTTTCAAGGACAAAGATTTAAATCAAAGTACCCACAAAACTCTAACTAACATAATAACAGATTTTGGAAAAAAAATTCTCAAACCCATCTTCAATCACAAATTTCATAATTATAGCAAATTCAATCATACTCAAATACATGCTTGATAAGAGAATTCAATAACTCAAGACTATAGAAATTGATACCCCCAAACATAAACTAAACAATGTTCTCATTGTAATTTAAAAGTGGGACAAATTGAATAAATGAAAGGAACTTCCCTAGTTTTATGGGGCATCTGTATTAGTTTTGTAATTTTTAGCCTTTTATTTTTGCAAAATAAACCAGCATCAAAATCCAAATTATTCAAATAAATAATAAAAAATAAAAGAAAGTTTTATATGCTACCTCCCATAAGCACTTGTTTTATAGTCTACATCCAAACTTTTTAATCTTCATCAATTAGGATTTCGAAGAGGAATAAATGCACAATTCCTCTCCACTTGTTCTCCATAGTAGTGTTTCAATCTCTGACCGTTAACTTTGAATATATTCCTTGCTTTGTCCTTCAAGTCTATTGCTCCAAAATTAATTTTTTTTATTATATAAGGATCTGTCCATCTTGATCTTAACTTACTTGGGAAGAGTTTTAGTAGTGAATTGAAAAGCAAAATCTGTTGTCTTGGAGCAAACTCACGTCTAAGAATCTGTTTATCATGCCATTTCTTTGTAGATCTTTGCATTTTCATAAGCATCGTTCCAAAACTCATCCATCTCATTCAATTGAAGAATTCGTTTTTCTCTTGCTGCTTTCAAATCAAAATTAAACTTATTTATAGCTCAATAAGCTTTATGCTCCAACTTAATATGGAGGTTACATGCTTTTCCAACTGAAAAGTCATCCATGAAAATTTCCATTATATCTTCCACCATATCAAAAAAGATAGCCATTATGCAACATTGAAATGTTGTTGGGGCATTGCATAATCCAAAGGGCATCCTTCTAAAAGAAAATGTTCCATAGGGACATATGAATGTAGTTTTCTCTTGATCTTCGAGGGCTATGGCAATCTAATTATACATCGAATAACCATATAAGAAGCAATAATAGGGATATCTGGCCAATCGATCTAACATTTGATCAATGAATGAAGGTGGGGTAAATGATCATTCCTTGTTGATTTGTTCAACTTGTGATAATTCATACATACACGCCAACCCGTGATTGTTCTTGTATGAATAAGCTCATGGTTTTCATTTTTCACCACTATCATTCCACCATTTTTTGGTACAACATGCATTGAACTTACCCATGAGCTATCTGAAATAGCATAAATAATTCCAGCATTGAAGAGCTTCAAAATTTTAGCTCTCACAACTTCCTTCATTGCTGGATTTAATCTTCTTTGGGGCTCAATTGATGGTTTGTAAGGTTCTTCCATTAGAATCTTGTGCATGCAAATGGATGGACTTATACCTTTTATGTCAAAGATAGTCCACCCTAAGGATGTTCTATGCTCCCTTAATACATGTAGTAACTTTTCCTCTTCTTCGGGTGTAAGTGATGTTGCAATAATCACTAGAAAATATAACTATTGCCTAAGAATGCATAGTGAAGATGCTCAGGCAATTGCTTCAACTTTGGAGTTGTAGTTTGCTGCACTTTTTTGTAGAGATTATAGAATCCGTCTTTGTCACCATTAGCTCCAACCTTTCCACTTCTGTGCTAAATGATATAACCTGCTACAATGATTATTCTAGGTGATCAAATGGTATATCTTCTTGAAAAGATTTTACTTCATATTGTTCAATGATATCTACCCGAAAGCAAGTGCTTAGATCTTTTAGAAATCTCACAGCTTCATAGATTTTAAATGTAACCTATTCATTATTCATTTTTAATGTTAACTCACCCTTTTGAACATCCATTAAATCCCTTTCCATAGCCAAGAATGGTCAGCCAAGAATTAGTGGGATATCTTGGTCTTTATCCATATCTAATACCATAAAATCAGTAGAAAAAATAAATTTATCCACCTTTACCAATACATCTTTTATGATTCCAAGTGGATACTTGATAGATCGGTTTACTAGTTGTAAAAAAATTGTTGTCTGTTTCATCTCTCCAAGTCCCAATTTCCTATAAACAAATAGTGGCATAAGATTAATATTAGCACCAAGATCACATAAAACTTTATAAAAAAATGAATTTTCAATAGTGCAAGGCAAAGTGAAACTCTCTGGATCTTTTAATTTTTAAGGTAATTTCTTTTGAAGAATGACACTACATTCTTCAAAAAGCTTCACTATTTCAAACTGCTCCAACCTTCTCTTCTTAGAAATGATGTCCTTTAGAAATTTGGTATAATTTAGCATCCGTTCCAAGGCATCTACAAAAGGAATATTTATGTGAATTTTCTTAAAAATATCCAAAAACTTAAAAAATTGTTGATCTAATTTTTGTTTTTTAGAGCGTTAAGGATAAGGAAGTGGAGTAGAAAGAATATAAGGATTGTTAGGAAATGAAATTAATGGAGGCATGTCAGCCTCTCTTAGTGTATCATCAAAAATCTCCTCTTCTTCTACTTTATGATTTCTTTGGCCATTCTTTAGAGCTATAGGGGTGGACTCGATTCCTTTGATGGTGACTTCTCGATATCTTTTCCACTGTTAGCTGTAATGGGCTTGCATTGTTCCTTTGGATTAACTTATGTATTGCTAGGAAAAAGTTCCTCTTTGTTGAGCATTGATGGTTGTGACTAGTTTCCCAATTTGCACTTCAAGATTTTTCATAGTGGCTCCCATATTGTTAAAATGAGTCTCAATGTTATCCATCAGTGAATCACTCTTTTAAAACCTTTCTTTGGTCTCCTCAACAAAGAAAACCATGATATCTTAAAGTGACATCTTTTTCTCACTTAGTTGACTATTAAACCTTGGAGGATGTTGCAGCATATTCTTTGTATTTCCATAAGAAATAATCTCATGAGTTTGAAGCCTTAGATGATAGTAATTTGGTATAGGATTACCACGATAGTTGTATTTCTGATTGTTGATGTATTTAACCTGTTCTTGACTTGATTAATTCATCGGAATTGTCATAATTGATTTTGCAACATATTCTGCATTTTGTGGTATTCTTTGAGTTGTTAAGGCTGAAATCTAATGAGATAGAGAGACAACTTGAGTTGAAAGGGCAACAAACGACTCCAATTTATGAATCCCAGCAACTTTCTTAGCCATAGATCTTTCAATTGGCCATTGATAGTTGTTTAAGGCCATTTCTTCCAAAAAGAATTAGCACATTCAACTATATTTGACATCAAAGTTCCACCAGAAGCAGCATCAACTTTGGTTCTAGTTTGCCCATTTAACCTATTACAGAACATCTGAACTTGCAACCAATTTGGCAATCCATGTTGAAGGCAATGCCAAATCATATACTTATACTTTTCTCATGCTTCATAGAGTGTCTCAAAATCATTTTGTCTAACTTGGCCAATCTCATCCCCTAGTTGGGCTCTTTTACAGGTGGAAAGAATTTAGCAAGAAACTTTTCTAACATATCTTGCCAACTAGTGATGCTTTGGGGTTGTATAGATTGTAGCCAACCTCTAGCTTTGTTCCTTAATGAAAAAGGAAACAATCTCAGTCTAATGGTGTCTTTAGTAACACTATTCATCTTTACAATGTCACAAATCTCAAAAAAATTGCCAAATGAATGTTGGGATCATCAAGTGGTGATCCGCTAAATTGGGCTTGTTGCACCATGCTAATCAACGCAGGTTTGAGCTCAAAATTATTGACATTAATGGTCTAGTATCTTATACCTAAGTAATTGTCATTCACAATTGGACTTACATAATCTTTCAAGGTGCGTGGCGGTGCATTCTTTTCTCTTTCAATCATTGCTAGTACTTTCTTCTTTCTTCGTGATCTAAAGGTTCTTTTAATCTTCAGATCCAAAGAAATATTATTTCGAGATCTAGCACAGTGCATCCAACGTCAAAAACACACATAGAAAAAAATAAAAATAATATAATTCTAAATTAAAACCAAGATTATTTTTTATCGATATTGGCAAAAATAAGAAAAACTCAATCCCCGGTAACGACGCCAAAAACTTAATCGGTGAAAAAATGCAATTGCATAGTATCGTAGTTTTTATCATAAAGTGATAATAAGAGTATCGTCCTCAAGAATTGGTGATTTACTTTTGATAAATACCAAAATTATACTAATATCAATTTTATCTAGAAAAATCATTGAGGTTGTTGTAATTGAAATTTAAAATAAAATTAATTTAAAGAAAATAAAGATGTTCAGAGATCAAATTAATATAGAAAAAGCTTCTAAGAAATCGATTTTGCGTAATTCCTCATTATGCTTTACTCATATGGCTAATTGAATTTAATTATATTTGTTTGTTAACAATCTCCAAAAACATCCAAAAACCCCTTTCAAAAATCAATTGGAAACATTCTTGCTAATTAATTTATATAAGAGTATGCAATTTAATAAAACAAGAAAGCTTTAAGACTAAAGATTTTAATATTACACGGGTTCATATAAATCTTTCGATCTCTATATTTATCTATACCAAAATATTTCATATCTATCTTATAATTCTCTTTCTCGATAATAAATCATAAGACTAATATCATCTAATTGATGATTAGTTAAATAGAAACAATAAACTTAGAATGAATTAAACAAATATGTAGAAAAATAATTTAAATTAACGTAAAAAAATCAATCATAGTTTAAAATTAAATTAAATTTTTATTCTTAGAATAAAGAAAAATTAATTTATGCTAAAAATTAAATTTAACATAAACAATTTTATTATAATTTTTTGAGAAAAATTGAAAGAAAATTAACTATCAAAAAGAATCTATTTTTGCGTTAATCTCTTTTACATTTTTCTCTTTCATGCGTCTTTCTCATTTTTTTTTCTTTCTTTCCGTCCTTGATATGTTTTTCTCTCTGATAGTACACTTTTGTTTTTAAAATTTTGGATTTTTTTTAAATACGTAATAAAAATTAAATAATAATAATAAAATTTAAAATTAATAAAAAATAAATTAAATTAAATTAAGTTTAAAATTAAAAAGTAATAAATTATACAAATCATAACTTTTCAACCGAGTTTCACGTCATCAACAGTAACATTCAAAAAAATTCATGGGTTCAATAGAGATATTTTTAATTCATGGGTAACCGCTGAGCAGGGTTCTTGTTTTAATTTATTGTAACATATCGTAATTATTAGAGATATTTTTGAAGATATCTTAAATTTCTTACTTGTCCGTTACTTGAGAACCATCACAGCCCATAATGCTATTGTTTCCGAAACAAATTGAAAGTAACGATTATTTTTCCCTCCCAAAATTTCACATCACGGACACCTTGCGACGAGAGAGTACACAAATAGTTTTTGAAAATATTTTCATGAAATCTTGAAAATGGAAAAGCGACTTCGCTCCACCCTTCAATCTTCAGCCGAAGAATTCTTGGCTTCAACGACGAAGCTCAATCTCAAATCTTCAAGGTCAGCTCTTAAAACCCTAATTCATGGCGTTCAACCCTCCTCTGATCTCACTTCCTCTCTACCTCCTTGTCTTTACCATTCCATTTCTCAGTCTCTTGACTCCTTCAAGAACCTTCTTGAACCAAACCCTGACCCTAATCATAACCCCAATGGAGGCCCGACAATGTCACCGCGGTCGCCTCCCTCCAAGCGTCTCCGGCGTTCTTGCCGGAGACCCAAGGCTGCGGAGGAACGAGTTCCCGAAAACAATCACGAGATGAGTACTGATGACCTGAAACAAAAAATTCTCCAGAAACTTCAAACTTTGGCTCACATTTCGCGCTTATGTGTTTTGCACCCGAAAAGTGCGTTTTCGCCGTTAGATTTATTACCTGGGGTTCAAGCATTGCATGATAATCTGATACTTTTTGAGTCGGATTGGGCGTTCTCAACGGAGATTGCAATTTTGTGTGAAGAATGGTGGAAGGAGGGTTTGACGGGTAGAGAATCGTTGATTTCTCAGTCTCTACCTTTTTTGCTGTCGAGATCTCTGACTTTGAAAAAGAAGCAGGACGTTCATAGAGTGTATGCACTCCGTGAGGCCTTTATATTGTTTGATTTTGTCGATGAGAGCATCGAGGACTTGAAGCAGTTGTTGCTTCGATGTGTGGTCTCTCCGTTGTATTTGAAAACAGATGAAGGAAGGCGATTTATAGCATTTATGTTTGGATTAAGTACACAGCTTTTGAAGGAAATGCTGGCTATGATTCGGTCACAGATTCCTTTTGGGAGAAAGTCAATGCTGGAGGCATATGGGGATGTTGTGTTTCGGGCTTGGAAAGTGTCTGAGGGGGCATATAGGGAGGAAATTGAGAATGGGTTTATGCAGGGCTTAATAGAGGGTGCTATGCATGCGAGTTCGGCAGTATTTGCTGCCTCAATTAGGAGAGTTTTAGGGGTATTCATAATTCAGCGTACCACCAATGGTGTTGAGAAACTTCTTTTTCGGCTAGCTGAGCCTGTCATTTTTCGGTCTCTACAGGTATTCTTGTTTGTGCTATTACGAACTACGCTATGCTTTCAGCAGCTAATTCTAACATTCAATGCCATAAGTTATTCAATACTTTCTTAGATGAATACTTGTCGTTACTTGATTGATGAGCTATCTTTGACTAGAGTTGGTTCAATTAATATACTAAAATTGTAAGCCAGCTTGGCATTGTTGTTTTATGTAAGATGCATCTCAACCATTGTATTGCATTCTCATTGGGCTTCATTAATTTTCTGTATTCATAGTTTGGGAGATATTGCCACAGGCTTTTTATAAGTTTAAAACTTCAAGTACCAATTTGAATAAGCTATATTGTGGTTCATGTCCCCCTGAAAATGTTAATCATTTGTAGAAGTAACGAAATTGGTTAAATGTGGTTGTTTGTTTTGTCTAGTGAGTGCTTGTACATGCCTTGAAAATAGGAACTGTTTTATTCTATATTGATATTGAGGTCAAAGGTGTGGTTTTTAGCAGGATATTTGGTCACATAAATGATCACTACTTAAAAGTTCATATAAAGTTTGTTAATCAGTATAAGGGATTATTGATGTTCTGTGCATTTATGGCAGGTTGCCAACTCAAATGTTCGTCAGAATACACTTCATTTGCTTCTGGATTTATTCCCTCTTGAAGATCCTGATGCCACCAAAGAGGTTAAAGATACATTGCTTGATAAACAATTCTACTTATTGGAGAAACTACTCATGGATGATTGTCCAGAAGTAAGAGTAGTTGCAGTTGAAGGGTGTTGTCGCCTCCTCCGTTTATTTTGGGAAGTTATTCCTTCACCAACCATCACAAAGGTGATTACAAAATCTTTTGATGACATGTCACATGACTTGAGCAATGAGGTCAGGCTTTCCACTTTGAATGGCATTATATATCTGTTTGGCAATCCTCATTCTCATGAAGTTCTTAAAGTGGTTCTACCAAGATTGGGCCATTTGATATTGGACAATACTGTTACCATACGACTTGCTATGGCAGATCTTCTCCTTCTGATAAGGGATATTCAAAATTTTCAGTTTAATAAGGTATTCAAGTCTCATGACCATACATTCTGTCATCAATACTTTTCTTTGGATTTTTTCAATCCCCATATATGTATTTGGTTGATTTTTTTTAAATCCTTTTGCAGGTGGTAGAGTTAGATGTGTTATTATCAACACTTGCGAATGACCAACCTCTAGTTGCTCAGAAAATTGCAAGATTGCTCATGCCATCATATTTTCCCTCCAAAACACCCATTGTCGAGGCTTGTAACCGTTGTGTCACACTTATGAAACGATCTCCTACTGCTGGAGCAAGGTTCTGCGAATTTGCTGCACTACAGGGAGCATCTCCTCACTCTCTCATAGAGCTTGTTAGGGTATTCATGTGCTTGGTATGTTCACCTGATAAGCTGAAGGCAGATCTTGTTGACGGTTTATTTCTTGCCATTGCCCACCTTTCTAGCACCCTATCTAGTGAGCCATATTTCTTAAATGCTCTTAAAGAACTTTTTTCTGGTCAAAAGTTAAAGATTTTGTTATCTGTTACATCTACTAGGCGTGCTAAATCTTCTCTATTTGACATTGTTGCCACCATCTCTGTGGGTGATGTGGCCAGGCTTCTTGATGAATGTATGGGTTTAATCACTAACTGTAGTGGTTTGTCTGAAGATATGGAAAGGCAATCTGAAGTGAGATCTGCTCAAAAGTTGTTGTTGTCTTGTGGCAGATTTAAAGATATGTTTGAAGCTTTAACATCAATTTTACAGAGAGTGGCCTATCGTTGTCATATCAAATTTGGCTCTGAAATTTCTCAGCTCAGTGTTTTCTCTCTAAAAAGAAAAGGAACAAAGTCCTCTGGAAAACTTTCAGCTCAGTGGAAGCATGTCAGTGCAAAAAAGCCATCCAATTTTGACGATGACTATTCACTTGCTGTTGATGTATCCTGGCAAATTAGAGACTTGTTACAATCTGAGGATGCTCGAAAAGCTATGCTGGAAGCCCAATCTTTAGAATCCTCATTTTTAGCTCTGAAGGTCATTTCTGAAGTCAGCATCTTGCAATGCACACATTTTGAGTCTACAGATGCTTTCCCTGTTTTAGCATATACAGATCTCTCTTTGCATATCACTCTTCAAAATGTTGGTATAGGTATTTTAAAAGATTGTCATGCCAAGAAGAATAATACACCTGATTGTCCAGGATCAAGTGCGAAGGCAAGTGGCTTTCTTTAGCAGTTATTGTGCTTAAATTCTTGCTTTTTTGTGGTTCAGTATATCTGGCCAATTGGCCATAGTCATTATGGCATGTATTATTAACCAAAATTTTGGTTTGACATATGCTTCTATTGCTATATGTACCACTTTGAGTTCACATGGCTTTGCTCTGTTATAAATTTAGAATGTGTATTATTTATAGTTCTTATTCTTCTTAACTATGAATTATTTTTCTTTTCCTTTTCCATGCCAGCAACAAACCAAGTAGTCATTTTTTTAGTAAATGGAACTAAACTACCTGAAGAATATTTTTTTGTTTAAATTGCTACAATGTCAGTCTTGCTGATGCTGAAATAAAGGGTACTTTGTAGTAATACAGCATGTAATCTTCATTCTCAATCATTCTGTCTTCATTATCTGTCCCTAGAGCAAGATTCCTGTATTTCTTTTTGTCATAGGATAATTCTGTCAAATTATTGTGGTTACCGTTAAGTATGATTGTATTTTATGTATGTATTTAGACAGTTAATAGAATGGACAATAAAAGTATAATGGTGATTTTGGGTCATTACTTTGAGACTGAAATTAAAAGTTTAACTTATATCTGTTCATTTGACTCTGGCTAGCCAATGCTTCATACCAATTGACTGTTAACACGTCTCTTTTCAGCAGACAATGTTGTCAGAGACGTTGGATCACATACTTAATTGTACAGAGAAACTGTTCAGAACAGGATCTGAGAAGTCTGGCAAGTCACCATCAGTGTCTAAGCATTCTAGCAATAAGAGTACTCATCGTCACAAAGAAAGGCGCAGAAAAAGCATTGCCAATGCCCCTCCTATAAGTAATGGTGGTAAGCAATTCCATAGATATCTCATTACCTACTTTAGTAAGTTGAGCCTTAAAATCAAGATAAACTCGCATCAACTAGCAAGGGGCCCTTGTTTCATCGATAACGACAATATGATATACAAAGATGGATAAATATTTGGTTTAATATAAGATTGGTGAGTGAACCATTAAATTAAAGATAGACCTTGAGTTCACAGTTTTTTTTTGTTGGATGTAGCGGAGAAAGCATAAATATCCAGGGAAAAAAACCTGGGCTGTTGGAATGATTATGAAATTATCTTTGCGTATTCATGTCAAGATTCATTTTTCTTTCAACATATTGATTTTTATTCCAAGGTTTTTCAGAGGTTTTAAGTTCCTAAATTTAACTTTAGTTTCCCTGTGAAGATTGGGAAAGAGAGGCTGCTATAGTTCATGAAATGAGTATTAATATATTTCAGTATGTGTTTTTAAATACATCTATATTCACATACCTGCATCTCTATCTAATATTTTTTTTCTTATTAAATTCACTATCTCCTCGGAGAACTACAATTTACCATTTAGAAGTAAGATGAATGCTAGATACACTCTCTTACACACTCTTCTACACACTCTCCCATCCCACTTCGTTTATTGAAATGTGTTTGTTAAGTTTTCAAAAATGTAATTTTCAATTGATTTTTTTCAAAAAACAAAAAAAACGTATCAAAGAAGGCAGTGAGAGTGTATGAAAGAGTGTATTAAGTAGTGTCGCTAGCATTCCTCTTAGAAGTTATATCAATTTTCAGTTACCAATTTTGCATTTGCTTTCTCCATCAGGAAAACCTACTCATTTGTATTTTTGTGCCGTTGGTTTCACATAACAAAGTGCCTTTGTTATTTTTATCAACTTTGATGCAGGAACTATGCGAACTGGACCAAAAAGTTTATTACGTAAGGTGAAGGTGCTTACCACAGTCCTAAAGTTCATGGTGGATGCCATCGCTATGGATCTTGCTATCTGCAATGAACAGTGTTTAACTTTTGCATCAAGTTATTTGTGCCATGTCACACATATATTAGGCCAACATCCCAAGGATTCATTTCAGCTTGAAGAGGAGGATGTGAACGATATAGTACTATGTCTGAAGAGCTCCTTCACCTATGCAGCCAAGTTACTTAGTCTAATCCTGAAAGATAATACTACAGAAGCTGCACGACCTCCTGCACGTGTTTTTAATCTTGCCAATGACCTGATTGATCAAATCACCTGTATTGAGTTATACTTTGGATCTGGTTATGCTGCACGGCTTTTGGCAACAGCAAAATCTTGGCTACCTGATTTAATTCTGGCATTAGGTTATGGACACATACATAAACAGATTCAGAGAGAAGCGACAATGATCACAACTGCTTGCATCAAAATCAAGTTTCCAACATGGCTTTTAGTTCTAGCTAAAACTGAACTATCTGGGCTAAATAAAAGTGGTGTTGAAGAGGATGATAATGAGGCTTTTGAACCAGGGGAGTTTCCTGCTTTTAAGAAACTCCTCGGAATGATAGTTGTAATATCAAGCAGAAATCCCTGCATACTGAACGCAATAGGAGAGATTTTTTTGATAGGGTCACTAGTTGGCTTGCAAAACAAGGATTATGGAATGGTTTTGGGACTTCTACATTTCTTATGTGTGAAGTTATTCAGACCTGATGACAAGGAATGGGGTGATCTGATGTTGGCTTCGCTGCAGGAGATATGCCCTCAGATCGAGCGGCACATGGAAAAAGAAAGTGATGAAGATGGAAGGCGACAGTTAGAGTGTGCATGGGCATTGCTTGAACCTATTTGGCTCTATCATATATATGAAACTGGGAAAGTTTCCGTGGAGTAATAAATGATATAATCTGTGTATTTGAAATTTGTGAGCAACTCGCAAGATATCTAGATGTATAGAATTACCAAATTGAAGATTTTAGGGAATTTGTTGCTGAACCTAACCATAGCCTTAGTAGCCTTTCTTTCATTCTGAGAAAGCTATTATTGAATTGTCACTTGATGAATTACTGTAATAATTATCTGGTTAAACTAAGGCACGTTTGGCAATTTGCATTGGATTGAGTTAAATTGTAATATATTGAATTGTGTAATTGTGCATGAAATATTGTTTGATTTAAAAAAATGTACTGAATTACAATAATACATTGTTTGGTGCAACACTGTACAAAGAAGTCAAACAAATTTAAATCATACTTGAAAAAATTGAGAGAAAAAAGTGGGTAAACATAAATAAAATAAAAGATGATAATCGTGCATTAAAGTAATAAAATTATGACGATTCTCCCAGAAAGAAGTTATTGAATAAAAACCCATCCCCTCCCATGGGTTTAGCTTTAAGGATTGTACCAAGATTATATAACACTGCCATATTATATGACATACTAAACATGCCCTCAACCTCCATTGAAAACCATGGGGGAAAAGAACTTAGAGGAGGAGACTGTGAGTACAGGAAACACAGAGGAAGAAAGTTGAAAAAGTTACTCTACTCATTGCAAAGTACTTGATGAAAAAACTTATATATTATTGGAGATAAAATTAAGGAGTAATTTAAGGAGTAAATTAAGGAGTGCTAACTTCTTAATTTAAGGAGTAAATCAAGAACCTTAATTTAAGGAATAAATTAAGTAGTAAATCAAGGAGTTATCATCCTTAATTTAAGGATTAATTCAAGGAGAAAAACAAGGAATCCTTAATTCAAGGAGTAAAACAAGGAATCCTTAATTCAAGGAGTAAAACAAGGAATCCTTAATTCAAGGAGTAAAACAAGGAATCCTTAATTCAAGGAGTAAATCAATGAATGTTTAATTCAAATAGTAATTCAAGGAGTAAATCTCCTTATATATAGCTATAAAATTGTAATGAAAATATGAAAGAAAGAATACAACTTTGAGAGAGCTTTTTTTATTTGGCAAGGCCTTTAGGCCTTTGGCCTTTGGCCTTGGCGTTTTCAACACTAATTTTCAACATGGACTTCTGTGCAAGCTTAGATCCATAAAGATCCAGCTTAAGGGGGAGTATTGGAGATAAAATTAAGGAGTAAATTAAAGAGTGATAACTTCTTAATTTAAGGAGTAAATCAATAACCTTAAATTAAGGAGTAAATCAAGGAGTTATCATCCTTAATTTAAGGATTAATTCAAGGAAAAAAATAAGGAATCCTTAATTCAAGGAGTAAAATAAGGAATCCTTAATTCAAGGAGTAAATCAAGAAATGTTTAATTCAAATAGTAATTCAAGGAGTAAACCTCCTTATATATAGCTATAGAATTGTAATGAAAATATGAAAGAAAGAATACAATGTTGAGAGAGCTTGTTTTATTTAGAAAGGCCTTGGCCTATGACCTTGACGTTTCCAACACTAATTTTTCAACATATATATATTCCCTTTCTTATCGTTATTGTAACAATAATAATTTATTAATGACAATTTTATCCAATAATATTATAATAGTGTCATTATAGTGTAATTAAAATAAAATAAACATTTCGTATATTTTTATTACAACAATATCTTTATCCGATATATGGTTAAGAAAAATCAAATTACAAGATTACTAAATACAAACGAGCAACTTTTTGCTCATCTTGTAAATTTCAATATAAAACTAAATGCACTTAAAAAATTATCATTTTACCCAATAAGGAGACTTAGTCTTGGATGTCAGGATATTTTGGACACTTTATATTTATAAATTTGACACATTAGTCATATTTTTTTTAAAATTTATACAATTTAGTTATCTTATTGTTACATTTTTGGACACACTAGTCATTTCTTGACAATTTTGATTTTTTAGGATTATTTTTTTATTAAAAAAATTTAAATTAGATAGAATTGAACGTTACTATCAAGAGAGCTAATAGATGTTAGAAGATAAAAATGTACGAAAATTTGAAAAAAAGAAGTGAAATAATGTGATTAAAATCATCAAAATTAATTTAAAATGTCTCAAGTGTCTACAAATATAATTGGAAGATCATTAAAATATATAAATTTAAAATAAAATGACTAATATGTCTAATTTGTGAAAATAAAATGATTAATATATTCAATTTATGAAATTAAAGTGATCATAAGTGTACTTTTTTCATCGGAATATGAGCCTGTGTTATTTAAGACATTTATAGGATCATCTCTGCTTCAAACTGGAACCAATTTTAAAATAGCTGAAACAATCATCCCCATAGCTCCAAAAAACATACTCAACAACCACTGATGACAAGTGAGGTGATGTGTGTTTGCAAAGGATCCTAGCAACTCAACAATTATGATCTGGAACAAAACAGTACTCCCAAGAACTCCCACAAACACATTGTTATCCAATATGCCCTTGAAAACATTGATCTTGTCCAGCTCACGAGAGCTTATCTCATTAAACACCTGCAAAAATAAAGCATGTCAATTTCTTTAATTTTAAACTATTACTCAAAAGTTTTGATAGAGTTTTATATCATAAACACTGTACCTGACAAAATACAAATGAATTAAATATAATTGTGTTTAGGATCAAAGTAGATTTAGGGCCATCAAGACTAAATATTTCAGTTCCTTTTGCCTGAAGAAACCATATCACTATTAGCTGGTAGAGTGCTTGTCCAAGAACATTCCTCCACATAACATTACTTATGAAGTTTCCTCTCCTTCCAACAGGTTTGCATTTCATTAACTCATCGTTCGGAGGTTCAGTTGCAAGTGCAAGAGCTCCTAATGTGTCCATAATCATGTTCACCCATAATAGTTGAACTGCTGTGAGTGGAGCACTTCCTGGAGAAATAGTTTATTATTAGTGCAAAAGCAAAATATAACAAGTGAAAAGAAAAATAAGGTTTATGGTTTGAGTGAGGTTCCTAACCTGTTAAACAAGCTGAAGAGAAATTTACTATTAGAGCGACCACATTTACAGTCAATTGGAATTGTACAAATTTTTGGATGTTAATGTAAACTGACCGTCCCCATTTTGCAACAGTCACAATTGTGGTGAAGTTATCGTCAAGAATTATAACATCAGCACTCTCTTTTGCAACCTGACATTATAAAATGACTTTGTTAATTATATTAGAATGTGATTAAATGAGAAAAAATAATGATAGAATGCAAACATAAACTTACTTCAGTTCCAGCAATTCCCATGGCTAATCCAATATCTGCCTCATGAAGTGCTGGAGCATCATTTGTTCCATCACCAGTTACAGCAACAACTTCATCGAAAGTAGTGCGCAATTGTTTCACTAGGGTATGTTTGTCTAAAGGAGAAGATCGAGCCATCACCTACAAAAGAAAAACTAAAACTAATTTAAGTCGCCAAAAGTGTATTGTAGTTATGGTCATATTACGAAAATGCAATGGTTAAATGATTTTTTTTTATGAATAGGAAAGTAAGGAAGTGAAACCTGAATTTTAGGGATCAATTGAAGCATTTCTTCCTGACTTTTCTCCCTGAAAACTGGACCTTCAATGGCTATGCCATCATCTGTGAGAATCCCACATTCCCTTGCTATAGCCTTTGCAGTGTCAATATTATCGCCTGTAACCATTCTTACTGTGATACCAGCTGAACGACAAACTGCAACAGACTCTCTAACCCCAGGACGAACAGGATCTTTAATGCCTACAATTCCTATACAAGTATAGCCAGATTCTGGAATAGGTTTCTCAGCAGAAAATCCATTTTCTAGTTCCATATAAGCTAAACATAGTGTTCGAAGGGCCTCACTTGCAAATTTGTTTATTGTAGTTTTAAGATGGTGAAGGGATTCTTCATCAAATGGAACAACTTCCCCATTTGAATTGATCACCTTGTCACAATGAGCCAATACTATTTCCGAAGCACCTTTAGTATGAGCTCTCAAACCTCCTTCAGGAGTCATAAGTACTATCCCCATTCTTTTCTTTGTTGAGTTAAATGGCTCAACTTTGACAATACTAGAAGATTGCCTCTCTTTTTTGAACTCCCCACCAAGTGACAAGCCAAACTCTAATAAAGCAGTCTCTGTAGGTGATCCCAATAGCTCAACTTTGCCATCTTTGGCAATCACAACCTCTCCTCCAGTGTTAAAGAAAATTGATTGGAGGAGAATCTTCAGAGCAGAATTTGGAAGATCAGATTCCAAGTTATTGGGAGCATTCTTGGTTATACTCACCTCATTGACTTTCGTACAAATGCATGTTTTCACAACAGACATATGGTTGGTAGTTAGGGTGCCAGTTTTATCACTACAAATATTCGTAGCTGATCCCATGGTCTCACAAGCAGCCAAGTGTCGGACAAGAGCTTTGTCATTCATCATCTTCTTCATGGCAAAAGCAAGGCTTAATGTCACAGCTAATGGTAGTCCCTCTGGAACAGCAACAACAACAATTGTAACTGCAATAGCAAAGAATTCCAACAATTCTAATGCATCATCTCCCTTCCATCTCCAATGAGTCCCCTCTCGCAGTTTACGGGCAAACAATCCTTGCATCAAAACAGCAAATGTAACAACTGCAAAGAAAAGACCTATCTTCCCAATGATGGTTGCCACTCCATTTAATTTTACCTGCAATGGAGTTTCATCATCTCCACCTTCACTTAAAGTGGCCATCAGTTTACCCCATTGGGTTCTCATCCCAACTGTTGTTACCATCATCTTGCATGATCCATCTTGGACTTTAGTTCCAGAAAGAAGGAAAGGATTTTCAGTGCTTACCATTACCGGCTCACTTTCACCGGTTAAACTTGATTCATCAATAGACATAGAAAATCCTGAAAGAAATAATCCATCTGCAGGGACTTGGTCTCCAATAGAGAGGTGTACAATATCACCAGGAAGTAAGTCATACACTGACATTTTCTGTCTATATCCACTTCTTATCACCTGGATATCAATCTTCTTTTTCTCCTTGTCTAGGTCCCTAAACTGTAAGGATTGACGATAATCACTTGTTGCTGTAACAAACACAACCAACAAGATACTTGCAGCAATTCCAAGACCATCATGGGCACCCTTTGGCCATCCTTCCATTATTATGCCAACAATTAAAGAAACAAAGGCACATGCTCCAAGTATCATAAGAGTCATGTCCTGAAGGGCTTCCCAAACAAATACAAAGAAGCCCTTTGGTTCGCTCTCAGTAAATTTATTGATTCCATATACCTCTTGTCTGCGATTTTGTAATTCTTTATTGTTAGCCAGCCCATCGGAGATTGATGTAGAAAGCTTTTCTGCAATGCCATCTACTCCACCATGAAATTTAAGCTTCTTTGGGTCATGACCTTCAACAATTGATCCCAATTCATCAGCACATATTTGAAAACCTGCAGCTTTAACTTCCTTGGGTACAATATAATCGCTTAGTTGCACGCCTGCATATACCAGAATGAGATCGATGTTGTGAAGTGCTTTTTCTTATGGATTCATAGTCAATTTTATCTTAATTTTAGAGAAATTTACCTTGAATAAACTGAAATGCTGCTTTTGAAACCAATACAGCAATCCGCAGCTTCTCCTACAAAATGTAAAGTAAAAGGTAAATGAAGCATTCCAAAGAAACAACAGGCATGGAAAATATGTTTGAAAACTAGTCTATTGGTGCCAATAACTGACTGACTTGATAAGGTAAGTCACAACTTTAGAGGATGTAAAACGTGTTTAAGAGAAAATTTAAAAATAGATTGATGCAAATCAAACAATAAATTAGTTAGACTTTAATAGCTATAGATAACCTAGGATTTGAATTTAAATTTATCATTTACTTATTTAGATTATTCTTTAAAATTATTATTATATTTAATTAGTTTATTATTTTATTTTTATAAATACAACCTAGTATTCTATTTATTTCTAAGACTTTGAATATAAATTGAAATATAATTATTAGTGCGCTATTCTTTCATTAAGTTTTCCTTCTCATCAGTGGCCTCAATTAATTTCTAATATGTGTAACTCATTTGTTACCTGCATCTTGATCACCAGATGTAAAAACGACTTTAGCAAAACTCACCCTACAAAACCTGTAAGGAAAGAGTACCAAAATAGCTATTAACCCACCCATTTATCCACATTTGAGCAATGCGGGATACAAGTGTGTCAATATATTTCACCCCTTTTTCTGAACCAACGTTCATAATGGCCCATATGAGCTAATTGACTTTATGGACCCAACGGTAGTAGCCCCCTCCATACTTTGGGTGACTTTATAGTTTTGTTGGTAGTAGTCCTCTCGAGTGTCTCACCCTCCTTGACAAGGGCTATCCTGAAGGGTGCATGCTCTAATACCAATTGTACAACCATTTTGAGTAGAATTCACCCCACAAAACCGGTTTGTAAGGAAAGGGTGTCCAAATAGTCATTAACACACCCAGTCATCCATATTTGAGTAATATGGGACTCAATTGTATCATTATATTGCAGATTGTTCAATTTTATCTCATCACTATAAAGGTTTAAGAACTCGAACAAGAATATTATTCACTTAAGGAACAAGTAGAGGTTATGGATTCTCACTTCACAATCTTAATGGATTTTTTAACTCAAGAGGTGACCATTGCCTAACAAATGAGAGTCCTTATCCAACAGTTATCCTCCAACAATAAGCAAAAACATAAGATTGATGATGAATCTTATATGACCCAAAATCTTGATCACAATAAGCAAAAACATAAGATTGATGATGAATCTTATATGACCCAAAATCTTGACCAAAACCCATTGTCCATGTTGGTTTTTAATCTTCAACAAATATAAGTTGTAAACAAGCAAAACAAAGATAATACTTGTTCAAAAATTTCTATCACGATAAAAACTCTATGGTGAGCAAATATGTGGGTGTAGTTTCGATTCCTACAAGTTTCTACCCTGACGTAGCTAGAAATTTTTTAGATGGGATTATATGATGCATTTTTTTGTATATTAAATATTAAATATAAAATTTACAAATTAGAGACAAGAAGCTATAACTCGATAGCACAAAGATTATTTAAAAATGTTGAAATTTTAAAATTTATGTCTTATTTATGCCTGTATGAGGTTTTTTTTAAAAAATATATATTTTATTCATTCAAACAAAAATATACAAAAGTAATTAAATCAATAAAATAAAAATACGTAAAATCATTCTATATTAAAAGTTAGTTTGTTGTAAAAGGAAAGCAGTTACTTTCTACTCTACAAATATTACAAAAATTTCTTACAAAATAAATGGATGGTATGAAACTTTGATGATTTTACTTTATACATTAATTACATTTCTTAAAATTAATACACTTTAATCACATTACCGTTGCATTTTGAAATCTTTGTCATTTCTTGTCAATTTTTTTCTTTTTTTAGGATATTTTGTTGTTACAATAACTTAAGTTAAATTAAAATGAATCTTATTAGTACTAGTAGATATTTGATGAAGAAAATATCTTGAAAAATTAACAAAATTAAAAAATAAAATAAATTAAAATCATTAAATTAAAATGTTTACAAATATAAAAATAAGGTGAGTAAAGTGTATTATTTTAAAATAAGATCATCTGAGTATCTAATTTGTGAAAATATAGGAAAATGGAGTGTAATTTTTTTTAAAGTATTTTATTGGAAATAAAGGAAAGAAAATGATTTATATGTGTGCTTATAACAAATTTTGTACAAAATATTGATTGGTTTAGCCCTCTCCACCACTAAGTGCATATGTGCGCGTGTGAGTTCGCAGTCGTTATTCAAAAATATGTCGTAATGTCTTTTCAATTAGAGAATAGTTTTCTTTTCTTGTTTTTTTTTTCTTTCCCATTTTCTGAGATTTGTAGAATTCAAACCAAACAACAATATTAGCGAGTCAATACTTTCACAAAACTCCATCATCGTGACCAATTTCTAGCTCGAAATCAAGAGCTAATTGCTGTGACAAATTTACAATCGTTGTCATATTTGGGTATGTTGACCACACATTAAAACATGAATAAGGGAAAAAAAAATTATGAAATAGAGACCTGATTAGTACGACGCATAGCAGCAGCTTCGCAACGTTTAGAAAGATTTGCAGTGAAACGAAAACGCCTCTTGGGGTTTTTGACGACACCACACAGATTCCTCCATTTCTGTAACACCTCTTCTGGCGAATTCTTAGCCCTTATTTCAAAATTCTCATTCAAATAACTCTCCATTTCTTCTTGCTCCAAGAAAGACGTCAATTTCTTTGTCGTAAGTATTCAGTACTTCTTCTTTCCTCCTATAAATACAATCAAATTGACGAAACTATTAAGAAGTATCCAATGTATAACGGGGAAAATGTTTGGTGTATTTGGCTTAACATTTCGTCGTCGTCGTCGTTTAATGTTTGTTGCACAAGTCTTCAAGAGAAGATATAAAGAAATTAAAGCAAGAGGAATAATAATAATAATAATAATAATAATAATAATAATAAGGTTTCTTCTGCAATTTCTCGGTAATTTCTCTTATTTGATAATTTAATGATTCGAAAAATAGTGGAGGGAGAGAGAGAAAGAAAGAAGGGGAAGGACAGACATAAGTAGTGTGGATCCGAAATAATTTGTATTTGTAATATTAGTTAGTTATAACTGTCAAAGGCTAAGCTTTCTCTGTGTCCTATTATTTAGGAACCAAATGAACCGAGTCCACCAAATTTTTTTGGAAGATACTTTCTTAATAAGTAATACATCTTTTTCTTTTAATAAATTTATAATATAGATATTTTTAAATTTGGGATTTTTATTTTATAATATGATCATTAAATTATAAAATTTAATAAAAAAATATATTATAAATTTTATACATTATAACCATATTCCATATTATGATTATGGTAATTTTTATTAAATATAATTGTTTTAATTTAATTATATTTATTATAATGATAATACATATCAATATGGATTTTTCAGATAGCATAATCACAAATGTAAAGTCACGTTTTCATAATTTGAGGTGGGGCCAACTGAAATGGAAAAGAAGGTGTTAATAATGCAATTTACTCGGTCACGCGGATTCTTTTATTATGCATCGAAAGTGACGGCTTTCTTTTCTTAAAAAAAAAAAAAAAGTGACAGCTTCTTGCTTTGGAAAAAAAAAATAAAAAATATTTAGTAACTCATAATAATAAATTATTAAATTTTAAAATATTTTATATTAATTTTATAAACATAACTCTATTATTAAAATAATTTATAAAATTAATATCATAATAATAATTAACAAACAAGCTTCAATTTTTTTTAATAAAAAATGAAAGATATTTCATTAACATTTATATCTAAAAACTATAATAAATATATCATCTATTCATTAACAATATTCAAATATTAAAAAACAGAACATGTATAGTGATAACTATAGTATAAAAACCATCAAAATATGAGTTTTTTCATTTTTTTTTCCACCACCAAATATTATGTTTAAAACTAAACGTGTGATTCTAAATAGTTTAGTCACTTATCATTTAAGATTGAAGCAATTAGTTTCTCATATGAAAGCTCTCTTTCAAAGCTCTCCTGTGGAAATGGCGTCCCATGCTTTCTATCCATTTTAATCTTTCACTTTTCATTTCAAACTTCTTTTTCTTACCAGAGCTCTCCTGTGGAAGCGGCGTCCCATGCTTTCTATCCATTTTAATCTTTCACTTTTCATTTCAAACTTCTTTTTCTTACCCGAATTTACAACAATAATACATCATCGACAAAACTACGGTTTCTTAACCCTAATAACTATTTTGGGGTATATTTGTTAAGAAATTATGCAAATTTTCGATAAATTAAATTTATGAGAAAAACAAAATAGACAATAACACAAATTTGATAACGGAGTTCGGACAATCTTGCTTACGTCTCTGGACCTGTTGCAGATTTTTTTACTGAAAGAATAGAAATTACACAAAATGTTTACAACACTCAAAACTCATAATCCGCAACCCAATTACACCCAAAAATTACTTTCAATTTTTTCTCATAAAAGCTTTTCTCTCAATTTGAATGAACACTTAATTGATTAATTCATTACAATTACACATCTATTTATAGGAAAATTCACTCCTTGAATTACTCCTTAAATTAATGATTTTTTGAATTAAGCTCTTTGTTTTGCTTCATGTTTTGCTCCTTAAATTAAAGAGCTTTATATCAATCTTCAACAATCTCCCACTTGAAGACTGATTTCAATCTGTCTTCACACCTCGATCAATGCATCAGCATTTCTAGTCTTGTTACTCTAGTAGAGCAACTAAAGTTGTGCTCAACTTTAGTTTGTCAATAGTCACTACATTTGTTAACATATCCGCTGGATTTTTGCTTCATTAAATATTTTCTAGTATTAACACATCATCTTCCAATAGAGATATGATGAAGTGATAACGAAGTCCAATATGCTTGGTTCTAGAATGAAATGTTGAATTCTTCGTCAAGTGTATTGCACTTTGACTATCACTGTGCAGAACATTCTTCTCTTGTTTGAATCCCAACTCAGTTAACAAACCTTGAAGCCATATCATCTCTTTACTAGCTTCAGTCACTGCTACATACTCAGCCTTTGTAGTGGATAGAATGACAATTTTCTATATTTGTGACATCCAACTAACAGTTGTAGTTCCAACAGTAAATATATAACCGGTGGTGCTTCTTTGATGATCAACTTCACCTCCAAAGTCTGCATCTACGTAGTCTTGTACTTTTAACTCTCCTTTACTAAAGTATAAGCACTTTTCTGTGGTGCCTCGCAGATACCTCAAAATCCACTTGATTGCTTCCCAATGAGTTTTCCCTGGATTTGACATAAATATACTAACAACTCCTACTGCATGGCCAATGTCTGGTCTCGTACAGACCATTGCATACATCGAACTTTCAATGGCTGAGGCATAAGGAACCTTAGCCATGAATTCTCTCTCTTCCTCTGTTTGAGGGGACTGATCATTGGATAAGTGAAAGTGACTAGCCAAGGGTGTGCTAACTAGCTTGGCATCGCCCATGTTGAATCTTTGCAAAACACGATTGATGTACTCTACCTGAGATAATTGCAAGGATCCTTTCTTTTTATTTCTTGTGATTTGCATTCCAAGAATCTTCTTTGATGGACCCAAGTCTTTCATGTCAAACTCCTTTGACAATTGCTACTCCAACCTTCTAATATCATCCATATCTGAACCTGCTACTAACATATCATCAACATAAAGTAGTAAAATGATATAATTGGACCTATATCTCTTGAAGTAGCAACAATGGTCAGCATTGCACTTCTGGAAACCTTCCTTGTGCATGAAGCTGTCAAACTTTTTGTACCATTGTCTCGGGGCTTGTTTCAGGCCATACAAACTCTTCTTAAGTCTGCACACCATGTTCTTCTTCCCTCTTTATGAGAAACCTTTTGGCTGGTACATGTATATCTCTTCATCTAAATCTCCGTGAAGGAATGCAGTCTTCACATCCAACTGTTCAAGATGAAGATCTTCAATGGATATAATACTCAACACTGATATGATAGTATTGAGCTTCACAGCAGGAGCAAAAATTTCAGTGTAGTCAACTCCTTCCTTCTGTTGAAACCCTTTGAAAACTAGGCGGGCTTTGTATCTCTTGGAACCATTATTCTCCTCTTTCACCCGGTACACCCATTTGTTGTAAAGTGCCTTCTTTCTCATAGGTAACTCAGCTAGTTCCCATGTATGGTTGTAGATGAAAGATTTTATTTCTTCTTTCATGGCAAGCTTCCACTTGCTGGAATCTCGAGTCTAACAAGTTTCATCATAGCATTCAGGCTCCCTTACATTAGTCAGCAACATATAGTTCATGCATCTCCTATTAGGCACATGAGGTTGAGAAGACCTTCTAAATACAGGAGATGGAGTAAGAGGTTGTGGTGTGTCGGAATGCTGCGTACTATTCTGTCCAACAAGTTCCTCTGGTTGAGGACTGGTTACAATTGGTTATGTTGCGGAACTATCTGGGAAATCATCTGCATATGTAAATATTGACTTATTCTTCTCTGAGTCATTGGCATCTATTTTATGCATGTCCTTATACGTCACCCTTTCGTTGAAAATCACATCTCTACTACGAATCACTTTCTTGTTTTCGTCATCCCAAATGCGATAGCCAAACTCATCCTCACCATAACCGATGAATGTGCATTTCTTGGATTTGGGATCAAGCTTATTCCTGCCTTGATCACTAATATGCACAAATACTATACAGCCGAAAACTTTTAGATGTGATAGTTTCACCTCTTTTGTTCTCCAAACCTCCTCTGGTATTTTGTGCTCTAATGAAATAGATAGGCCTCGGTTGATCAAGTAAGTTGTCGTGTTGATTGCTTCTACCCAGAACTGCTTTGGTAGACCAGACTGTATACGAATGCTTCTGGCCCTTTCTGTCAACGTTTGATTCATACGCTCAGCTACACAATTGTGTTAAGGCATGCCTGGTATAGTTCTTTCCATTCTGATCCCGTGCTCATAGTAGAAAATTTTGAATCTGGTGTCTTCATACTCACCACCATTATCGGTTCTTAGCTTTTTGATTTTCAAACCTGTCTCATTTTCCACCATAGCTTTCCATCTTCTAAAAGCCTCAAATACTTCAAACTTATGCTTTAGAAAGTAAACCCGTATCTTCCGAGAGTGATCATCGATGAAAGTCACGAAGTAGTGTTTCCCACCAATGGATTAGACAATCGTTGGTCCCCAAACATCAGAGTGAATAAGCTATAGCCTTTCCTTCTTTGGGGTTCTGCCACTTGTCTGAAAGCTGACTCTCTTTTGCTTTCAAAGTATGCAATCTTTGCACATGTCTATCTCTATAGATTGTAGACCTTGAAGTTTTCCTTTTGAGTGCATAATCTTTATCCCCTTTTCACTCATGTGGCCTAGTCTCTGATGCCACATATTTGGTGTTTCATTGCCTACTGCAACTGCGATTGAACAACGTGCCCCTGCTATCATGTAAAGAGTGTCACTCTTCTTGCCTCGAGCAACTGTCATTTCACCCTTTGAAATCTTCCAATCATCACCATGGAAGATCGTAGTCTAGCCTTCACTGGCCAATTTCCCTATTGAGATTAAGTTCCTTCTTTAGGTCGGGAATATGCCTGACATCCTTCAACTCCCAAACAGACCCGTTCAACTTAATCTTTAATACACCTTTGCCAATAATAGCACACGGTTGATCATCACCAAGATATACCTTTCCAAGGTTTCCGGGGACATATTTCTCGAAGAATTCTTTTTGTGAAGTAACATGGAACGATGCTCCAAAGTCTAACACCCAAGATTCTTCGTTGCTCTCCAAAGAGCATATCAATGCATCATCTCCTCCATCTCCTCCTGAGGTGGAAGTAACATTTGCCTCTGCCTTCACTTGTTTGTCCTTCGGTGCACTTTTGCACTGATTTTTGTAGTGCCCGGTTCTCCCATAATTCCAACACTCGATAGTCTTCGAGCTATGGGAATTATTAGGATTCCTGAATTTGGACCTCCTATCCTTTGATCTACCTTAGTAGTCTGTCGTCCATTCCCTCTGGTTGAATCTCTTCCTCTTGACTCTGTATGCAAAACTGAAGAGGTTGATGATTCACCTGACTCTATACGTCAGATCTTTTCACTGAGAACCAGATCACGAATATCTTCAAATTTCAACTTATTGCTTCCTAACGAGCTACTCACAGCTATGACAGTAGCATTCTAGCTTTCTGGTAGAGAAGACAAAAGTATCAATGCTTGTACTTCTTCATCAAATTCAATTTCCATTGAACTCAACTAGGTTGTGACTGTGTTGAGCTCATTGAGATGTTGAGCTACTGATGCGCCTTTCATCATCCACAAATTGAACAAACGCCTCATCAAGTGCACTTTGTTTGAGGCTGATGGCTTCTCATACATATTGGAGAGAGCTTCCATAAGACCCGTCGTGGTCTTTTCCTTTGCTATGTTGAAAGCAACATTAGGAGATAGCGTCAATCGAATAACCTTAAGGGCTTGTCTTTCTAGAAGATTTCAATCTTCTTCCTTCATAGCCTCTAGCTTCTTCCCTGAGAGAGGTTGATATATATTTCTTTGATACATATAATCTTCTATCTGCATTTTCCAAAACCCGAAATCTGTACTATTGAATTTCTCGAGTTTCACCCTTCCTTCATCTGCGGCCATTGCTCCCACTTAAATCTGACTTCCTCTGGATCGTTTCTGACTATTTCTACAAACGATCGTATATTAGAACACCTCTGTCAACGAAAAAATATTGTTGACAAGGTGTTTACCAACAAATATTGACAGAAATCACCACCAAAAACTCTGATACTAGTTGTTGGAAAATTACGCAAATTCCCAATAAACCAGAATTATGAGAAAAACAAAATAGACTATTTGATAACAGAGTTCGGCCAATCTTGCTTACGTCTTCGGATCTGCTGCAGATCTTTTTATTGAAATTGGAGAAATTACATAAGATGTTTACAACACTCACAACTCACAACCCACAACCCAATTACACCCAAAAAAAATTATTCTTAATTTTTTCTCACAAAAGCTTTTCTCTCTAAGTTTTTCTCTCAATTGGAATGAACATTTGGTTGATTAATTCATTACAATTACACATTTATTTATAGGAAAATTCACTCATTGAATTACTCCTTAAATTAATGGTTCTTTGAATTAAGCTTTTTGTTTTGCTCCTTAATTTGCTCATTAAATTAAGAAGCTTTATAACTATATCCAACAATAAAGATAGCTAAAATCACTTTTCACACTCATTTCTTTAGGTTTCGATTTTCCAATACTATGGTTTAAACCCTTCATTTGATTTGGATTTCTTTAGACTCCAGCTGTCAAAACTGTCATTTTCACTTCCCTAGTTTTTCTGCATGCAATAATAGTGTTAATGTGTCCTATTCCTTTTTGCAAACAATAATTCTAGTGGCTGACGTGCACTTAATTAAAATTTCTCACCATAATGGTACGATTGGCATGATTAATGATTATTCATCTCTAAGAAATTTTAGCATCAAGGTTTTGACATTTGGCTGATTATTTTTGAAGCTGGAAATTTTTAAAGCTCTGCAGCTTCGAATCTGTTTGCACGCACAATGTTGTGTGGCTGATTACTCGAAACTCTATACAATGCAGAGAGAGTTCTCCTTAACAGTTGGCTTATGAAGAGCATTAACAATAATTGTTACTTCTTTAAAGAATTAGAAACAACAAGAATGCTAGCTAATTATTGTAGAGCTATATATTATGTGGTTAATTAGTGGTTAATTTGTTAGGAAAGTTTGTTAACAGATATTTAGTGAGAATTAGTTAGCTATATTAGTGTGTATACTAGTACATGGTACACTTGGTTTGCTTCTATAAATAGCTTAGCAATGTAAGTAACTCCACATGAAATCATAGATATTTTTCTCATCTTCTTCATCTCTAATAACTATTTAAGAACAAGCACTGCTACAATTTATTGTTCACTACTCACTCTCAATCATTTGCATCCACAAACTATGTATTTGAGATTAATACTAATCTTTTCAAAAGGCAAGAAGAAACCTCCTATATAAAATGGTTAACAATAAAATTCTGGTAACTGATGCATAAATTGGGAACTTAGTTAGCAATATTCAACATCGCTTACATGTGAAATTCCTAAAAGAACTTTAGAAGAAGACCTAGAAGAAGCAGTTTTTGCAGCTGCTACCATGAGTGTTGGAAAAGGTGGGACATGCTTATATAACAGATTTGATAAGCACTTCTTTGCTTGCTTGTGATGAAAATTTGCATTTTCATCCCTCTAAATGTTGTTGTAATCCTTCATGATATAGGAGAAAATGCTGCATTTTTTCTTGCCCTATATTTGTCAGGAGAATCATAATTTCAATACGAATTTAATCAAGCTCTAAACAGCGAAATTAAACCTATTCTCTTTCTTTGTGTAAATCTTTTAGGAAACAAATAAATAGAGCTTAATATGAAAAACATGCACAAAATTAACACAAGCAATTTACGTGGAAAAACCTTCTTAGTGTAGGAAGGAAACAACCACAACACTCATCTCCAAAACTTCCACTATTAAGAAACAATTGTACAACAATTATCTTTGGGTAAAACTAGAGGCAAACAATCAATAACATCATCAAGAATACACTTCTTAGAAACTAACAATTATTTCAAGAAAAATGGAGAAATCTAACCCAATTTTGTAGTCACTGTTCACGGCCCATATTTTCCCAAACTGGTGGGCCAAATCCAAATCCCATCGTACAGATTAAAGATTATTGAGTCGTGAACCTGATTGAAAAATTTCATCTTAATCGGACCATAAAAAACATTTCATCGGACCACTTGATGAAGGCTTGCTGGAGAGGAAAAACTGAAAGCTTTTCTGCTTTTCTTTTCTACAGATTTCTTCCTTTTTTCTCTGCAAAATACGCACTCAACAAAACCTAAATGAGTTTATTAATAAAGAAATAAAATGACACAATTGCCCCTTCTTACTCCATGGGCTTTTAAGCCACATGGGCTTCACTTGGGCTCCTTCAAATAAGAGGAAAAACCCAACAAATCTTCCCATTTTCTGATTAGATGGAGGGATCCGCTATCCCGGCAATTGAACAACAAACTTCAAGTTTTTCTCTTGACACTGCTTTTGTCAGCATGTTAGATCCATTCTTATCAGTATGGATTTTCTCAAGTTCAAGCAACTTATTGTTAAGAGTATCCCTTATCCAATGATACCTCACATCAATATGCCTTGATCTTGAGTGAAACACCGAGTTCTTTGCTAGGTGAATAGAGCTCTGATTATTGCAGAACAACACATATTTCTGTTGCTTGAAACCAAGTTATCTCAAAAACTATTTCATCCACAACAATTCCTTATAGGCTTCCATTACTGCAATAAACTTCGCCTCTGCTGTAGAAAGTGCAACACACTTTTGCAATCTTGATTGCCAAGAAATTACTCCACCAGAGAAAGTAATTAGATAACCTGAAGTAGACTTACAAGAATCTTCATCTCTTGCCAAATCTGAATCAGTGTATCCAACTAACACTGGTTTTCCACTTCCAAAGCTAAGTGTTAACTTGGAAGTACCTCGAAGATATCTCATAATCCACTTTACTGCATCACAATGCTTTCTTCCTGGATTCGAAAGAAAATGACTAACACTCCAACTGCATGAACTATGTTTGGCCTCGTACATTAAGCTTCCTACTGTTGAGGCATATGGAACTTTTTCCATATCTTCCTTCTCTTTTTTTGTTGAAGGGTCTTAACTCAATCTCAAATTAAAGTGATTAGATAAAGGAGAAGAAACCACTTTAGATTTATCCATATGAAACCTTTCAAGTACCTTGTTGATGTACCATTCCTGTGACATGTACAACTTTTTTTCTTTTCTTTTCTCGACAAATTTGAATACCAAGAATTTGTTTTGCTGGCCCCAAGTCCTTCATGGAAAAGGACTTACTCAACTACTTCTCCAAATTATCAATTCTTGAAGAATTTCTGCCAACAATCAACATGTCATCAACATAGAGCAATAAAATGATAAAGTCATCATCAGAGAATTTCTGCACAAAAACCCAATGATCAGAAGTAGTCTTTTTGTAACCATGCTCCCTCATAAATGACTCAAACTTCTTATACCATTCTATTGGTGCTTGTTTCAACCCGTAGAGGCTTTTCTTTAACCGGAATACATAATCCTCTTTTCCTTTAACCTTAAAACCCTCTAGATGTTCCATATAAATCTCTTCCTCCAACTCACCATGAAGAAAGGCAGTTTTCACATCCATTTTCTAAATTTCTAAATCCAATCTTACTGCTAGACCTAGAACAACACATATGGAAGACATCTTCACAACAAGAGAGAAAATATCATCAAAACCAATACCTTTTCTCTAACTGAATCCCTTAACGACTAGTCTAGCTTTGTATCATGGTTGTGAATTGTGTTCTTCTTGCTTCACCTTGTAGACCCACTTGTTTTTCAAAGCTCTCTTACCCTTAGGCTACTTTACCAGCTCAAACATGTGATTGTCATATAGTGATTACATCTCATCTTCCATAGCACCAACCCAGTGTGCTCTGTTTCCATCTTCCATCACTTCTGCATAACATTGAGGTTCTCCTTCATCTGTAAATAACACATATTCATATGTATCATACCGTGTGGAAGGATGTTGGTCTCTGGTAGACCTTCTGGGTGGAATTTCTGATTCTGGCAACTGATCAATAATCTGGTGATCTGTTTCAGCTTGCATATCTGCATCATCTGAACCATGTTGGTCATCTTGAACATTTTGTTCCATCTGTACTGATAAAGGAACCGGATCTAGGTCAATCAAATCATCGCTATACTCATGGACTCTTTTTTCTATCTTCTCAACATCTCGTATAGTTTGATCTTCTATAAATACAACATCACGACTCCTTACCAATTTCATCTCAACTGGATCATAAAATCTGTAGCCAAATTCATCCAGACAATAACCAACAAAGATACACTGTCGTGTCTTCACATCAAGCTTAGATCTTTCATGTTTTGGTATATGCACAAATGCCTTGTAACCAAAAACGCGGAGATGATCATGAGAAACATCTTTGCTAGTCCAAACTCTGTTTGGTACATTAAATAGAAAAGGAACACTTGGTGTGAAATTAAGAACATGCACAACTGTATTCAAAGCTTCACCCCAGAAAGATCTTAGAAACTGAGTCTGCGAAAGAAGATATCTTACTCTTTCAACCAATGTCATATTCATTCTCTCAGCTAACCCATTTAACTGAGGAATCTTAGGAGGTGTCTTTTGATGTCGAATGCCCTGATGCCTACAGTACTCATCAAAAGGACCTGAATACTCTCCCCTATTATCTGTTCTGATGCACCGCAATTTCTTCCCAGTTTGTCTCTCAACTAAGGCTTGAAACTGTTTAAACACATCTAATACTTGATCTTTGCTCTTCAAAGTGTATACCCATAACTTTCTTGAACAATCATCTATGAAGGTCACAAAATAACTGGCACCACCTAAAGTTTTTGTCTTCATAGAACCACATACATATGAATGTAACAAATCAAGTATGTATTATTTTCTTAAAGGAGGGGAACTCTTGAAAGAAACTCTATTTTGCTTCCCTGCCAAACAATGAGTACATCTTCTTAAACAAGCATCATTTATTCCAGAAAGAAGATTCTTTTTAGTCAATACTGCCAAGCCTTTCTCACTCATGTGAGCAAGTCTCTTATGCCACAATTCTTTTGTAAGCTCATTTGTCGTAGCATAAATAACGCCTTTGAAGAGTCTCTCGCCTGCAGTATATACAAACTGGAATGCTTGTTCCCATGGGCAACAACCATAGCACCTTTAGTAAATTTCCATTGACCATTACTAAAGGTATTGCAATATCCTTCATCATCAAGTTTACCTATAGAGATCAAGTTCAAACGAATTTTAGGAATATGCTTTACCCCTCTAAGAAGTAGCCTCGTGCCATTATTCATGTCTAAACACACATCTCCAATACCAATGACTTTAACCAAGCCATCATTACCCAACTTCATTGTCCCAAAGTCACATGTTGTATAGGATGTAAAGAAGTCCTCTCGAGATGTAGCATGAATGGAGGCTCCACTATCAATAACCCAACTGATCTTGTGACATGCAACAGTGACAACATCTTCATCATAAACAATGAGAACGTCTTCTAAACTAGTGGTGGCAACTCGATAATTTTCCTTGCCAACATCACATTATTGTTCTTTTTCTTTCTTCTTGTTATCCCACTTCAACTTTCTACAATATTTCTTGATGTGCCCTTTCATGCCATAGTGATGAAACTCAACATTAGAAAACCTGTTGGACTTGCTTCTTCCTTTTTCTTTGCTCTTGAAACCTCTGCTTTTACTCATTCCTCTTCTTTCTGTAACCAAAATCTCTGACTGTTGAGAAGACTCATGTGATTTTCTTCTCATTTCTTCATTTAAAATACTACTCTTAGCCAGATCCATGTTGATTACACCATTTGGAGTTGAGTTACTTAATGAAATTCTAAATGTTTCCCAATAGTCCGGCAACATACCCAATAAACACAACCCCTGAATCTCATCATCAAAATTGATACCCATTCCAGCTAACTGATTGATTATTCCTTGGAACGTATTCAAGTGATCTGTCAACGGAGTTCCATCTTGGTACCTTAAAGCCATCAATTGCTTTATAAGAAACATTTTATTATTTTCTATTTTTTGAGCATACAACTCTTCAAGTTTATTCCATAGTGATCGTGCATGTATTTCTCCACTAATATGATTCAAAACATTATCTACCCACTACCTTATATACCCACACACTTGTTGATGTAACAAAGTCCATTCTTCTTCAAATAACTTTTTTAGCTTCTGATGAGTGCTCAAAAAGCACTAAAATTACCATGATTTTATGCACATTAATTGATTAAAAATATATATATTTATATGTTTTATCATATATTTATATAAATTTGTCTTTTTCGGAATCACGGGTATTTTTATTATTTTTCAAGTATTTTGGCTTAAAAACGCAATTTAAAGACTCAAAGAGGAATACTTGAAGCAATACATCAAAAATATATTAATAAATAAGTGGCAAAAGATCAACAAATATGGAAAAATGGGTCGAAAAGGTCAAAAATGTCAAAAAGGAGAAAATCGCGCCGGGCTTGACCAATCCGCGCCTAACGCTACCGGCTGCATGTAGCGACTCGTTCATCCGCGCGAGCTGCAGCATCTGTTCATCCACGCAACGCGTGCGGCGTGCTGTTCATCCGCACGCAGCGTAGCCTTGCACTCCAGCGCACCCAACGCGTTTTGCCCCATTTTTCACGTCCGCTTCATGACGTCTACGCCGACGTCATTGATGACCTCACCATGTCCATTACGGCGTTTTTGCATTTTTTAACATTTTTTACTCATTTTTTCTCTCCATCCTCACCTATAAATACCCCCATTCCCTTCACTTCAAAAACACACCTCAAAACATACTTCTCTCTTCTTTCTTTCTCTCCATTTCTTAGTTTTTAGTTTTTTTTAGTTTTTCTTATGTTTTAGCTAGTTTCTCTTATGTTTTAGTTAGTTTCTCTTAGTTTTAGAGTTCTTCCCTTTTTTGGGAAGAACTAGTTATGTTTTTTGTAATTTATTAGCTTTTTGATTCAATAAATGGAAGTACAAATTCCGTTTGGAGGTTTTCTAGCAACGGGAATGGCATCGAAGTACTGTAAGGATTTTATTTTCTTTGCAGTTATTTTTTATGCTTTATTCTTACATGTTATATTTAATTTGTCTGTGATTAAATTTAATTGTGCTAGCTATTTGTAAACATGATATAATAATAACGTTGTTATGCTTGCAAAATATTAAATAGGTAAAAAATCTCTAAAATGAATTGATTTTATATTAAGAATGTTAGAGAGAAATATATTATTTTTCATTACAAACTTAAATCTGAAAATTAGATTTTAAGGTTTAGTTATCCGATCTGATTTAGAGTAGTGCTCTTTTATTTGTTGGTACAATCTCCCGGTAGTTAGAGTGAAGCTCTATTTCAAAAGTTTTTATAAGAATTATTATCTGAAAATGTATTGACAACACGTTTTCAGTAGTTGTTTTAAAACTTGAAAGTTAGTACTCGGATAACTAAATTCTTAGGTTTAATTTGGACACCTTGAATAAAGTTTAAACTGTCTAACCCCACCAAAGGTGGCATTTAAATGGTTCATTTTCAATCTCTTAGAAAAAGGAATTAATTTAATTAACCAAATTAGTTATCAACCCCACCCATAGGTGTTAATTGATTTGTTTAGTTAACAAAGAATATCTAACCCCACCAAAGGTGGTATTCATACAAAAAGGGAGAATCAATAAATATCAATTCATATCTTTAATAACCTAAATAATACGAGCAAGCATAATTAACTTAGTTATTATATCCATAAATACTCCACTATTATAAATGATAAAATTTGCATAAATATTTATTGAATCTATGTTTATTTTTATGTTAGTAGATTAAAAACACAAAACCCAAAATATCGTGACAGGATGTTTAGGATTTAATTTCGTTTTTAAAAGTTTGAATAATAAATTAAAAACCACATACATTCCTTCCTTAGATCGACCTTGGGAGTATACTTATCATTTTCTATGAAATGATTCGTGCACTTGCGAGAGTTTTATAAATATAAAACCAAAGTATTGGCAGGATCGGCGATGCTGGTTTTCGTTCAAGTTTTCGTTTATCGAAGTATTTGGCGATCACGATTCTGCTCATCAGCTTCTCAGAGGCAAACACTGGTAAATGAAATTGTTTGACATAAAAGAGATCTTCCATTTTTCCTTTCCAAGTGTGATAATTAGAACCATTCAAAGTAATCATTATACTCAAATTTTCTTCCATTATTCAACACAAGAAATTCAACAATAATAACCACAACTCTAATACCACTTTTTCAGGAGAATCATAATTTCAATACGAACTTAATCAAGCTCTAAACAACAGAATTAAACATATTCTCCTTCTTTGTGTGAATCTTTTAGTAAATAAATAAATAGAGCTTAAAATGAAAAACATGCACAAAATCAACACAAACAATTTACATGGAAAAACCTTCCCGGTGTAGGAAGGAAACAACTACGTCGCTCCTCTCCAAAACTTCCACTATTAAGAAACAATTGTACAATAGTTCTCTCTAGGTAAAACTAAAGGCAAACAATCAATAACATCATCAATAATACACTTCTTGGAAACTAACAATTATTTCAAGAAAAATATAGAAATCTAACCCAATTTCATAGTCACTGTTTATGGCCCAGATTTTTCCAAACTTGTGAGCCAAATCCAAATCCCACAGTACAGATTAAAAAGTCTTGAGTCATGAATCTGCCTGAAAGCTTTTTTGCTTTTCTTTTCTCTATATTTCTCTAGCTACTGCTCTTCCTTTTTTCTCTGCAGAATACGCACTCAACAAACCCTAAATGGGTTTATTAATGAAGAAATGAAATGACACAATTTCCCCTTCTTACTCCATGGGCTTTTAAGGCATATGGGCTTCATTTGGGCTCCTCTAAATAAGAGGAAAAACCCAACAATATTATAGGTAGACCAAGGTAAAAATCCACCAGAAAGGCATGGTAATACCCAAATTGTCTGATATCTGTTGTTAAGTTTGTGCTAGAGTATTGACAGAGAATATCAAAGAAGATTCATTCTTATTTAAAAGCTAGCCTGAAGCATTAATATAATCATTAATGATCTCCAGTAAAAAAATTGTATTCTTCTGAGCCAATACATCAGTAGAGAATAAACAATCACTAGCAAAGAGAAGGTGGGAAATTGGTGGATAATAGGTGGATAGTTTCAATCTGTGTAATTGGTGCCCCTGTAATTCTTTATTAAGAGATATAGACAAGGAGTCTGCTACCAATATGAATAAATAAGGTGATAAATGATGGCCTTGCCTTAGACCACGAGATGCCAAAAATTGTGCTTTTTTGGCTTGCCATTAATAAGAATTGTATAGCTAACTATCGTGATGCATTACATAAAAAGATAAATCCATCAGTTATCAAAACTCATTGTGTGAAGAAGGGCCATTCCACTCGACCATGTTCTTTTCTTATATCAATCTTTAAAGGAAGAGCATAAGAACAACATTTCTTCTTCCTTCTTAGAAAAGTAAAAGCCTCTTGAGCTATAATAATACTATCATGTAATACTCTATTATCTACAAAAACACTTTGATTTTCTGAAATGATAGACTTCAAAATAGAAGGAGTATTAAACTGTTTGTATGGAATAGCTAGACAAACATCAATTATTTTAACTGTGGTTTCTGATGGATGGATACTCATTACCTTATGACTAGAAGGAGTATTAAACTGTTTATGAACCTTTTCAAGGTTCTGCACCTCTGTAACCTCCGTTTTAGGAGTATATTCTTTGATAAAATCAAAGAAGTCTAGATTAATTTCTCTTTTCTTCTCTTCTACAAACTTTAAGAACGTTTTATATTTGTTGTAGAACTTTTCTTGTTCATCTCTTGTTAGGGTGTAAAAGATCTTTATTTTCTACATATTAGCAGGGTCTTCAAACATTTGTAAGATCATATCATTAAAGGAAAGTTTTTTAACTTCTATCATGAATATGTTTGAGAAGCAAGATGGTTGTTCAAAACTCATATCAAAGAGAGTTGGGCTTGAAGGGGTATTGCCTATAAGGCTATCATCTGTTCTTTTGTATACTGGTTTACTAATCCCAGAAGGGGGATTAGTGACACTTTTAAATTCTAGTTTAGACCTATTTAAAACCAAGGGTACTGGTTCAGATGGTAAAGATGGACTGGGTGTAAAGACTCTGGAGGTATAGGTAACCGAAGAAGGTCTAGATTTTAGCTTGATTTTCTTGAAGAATCAAAACTAATGTCTACCGATCCATCTGCTCTTTATTCTTATGAATAATAGTAGGTTAGTCTTGGGTTAAAGACCATGACTCTAGAAGGGTTATCTGATCCCAAGGTACCGTTTGAGGTATTATTAGTCTGGATTTTACCATATTGGTTTGAAATAGGGTTGTTTCACCTCTTCTATCTTGTATAAAAGACTCTATATTTATATGAGGACATGTAGTATTCATTATCTTAAAATACACTCTGTAAATAATAGCTATATTATTGGTTTCTTCTTCCATATCGAAACCATGTGTTTTAATATTGATCTTTAAGGCCCTTTGAACATTTGTATCTTTTATATGTATTGAAAAATTTGGAAAACAATTAAAATAGATTGGTCCAGAACATAAGGAACTTTCAACAACTATGAGTAAAGAATTAGAGAACCTCTTGTGTCTTTTATCTCGTATACATAAGATAACTGAATTGTTTAATCCATCCCGTGTAAGGGATTTTACTACTATTTGGACTAAACCAATGTGTAAATAATTATATTTTTCTTTATATAAGTCTATTAGACTCTGAGATAGTATGCTTACATCAATAGTTTCCCCTATAAAAGGAAGTGTTTCTTCTACTGTTTTTATAATATAATTAGATTTGAAAATAAAACTACCTTTATTATAGACTAATGATGTTCCGTATTTAGGAATGCTCCAATTTTGAAGGTGTTTTTCAACATCTTCTATCCTTATTACTTCTTTATTTTTAGATCTAGCCAAGTTAGAATCATTACCTTGGCTAGAGGAACTTTAAGATCTAGAGAACAAAGATATGGCTTCTCTTTCCATTTAAAAAGATGTGTTGTAATTAAGAGTTATTGTGTTAGGTTACTGTGCGTCAAAGGCTAACTCTTTTGGGTCTTACAACAGATGTCACCTCGATTGATCTTAATTACTAAGAATTCTTATCTCAAGAGAGAATGACAAGATGTTCATACTTAGATTTGTAAATTAACCTAATTGGCTAAGGGTTCTTACGAAGCCTTATTAGGATTTGAAGCATAACTCGTTGACCACAACCATTGTCATGGGGTGATGTAGCTCTAATATACAACATGTTATATGGGTTGAAAAACCAGGCTGATATAGTTAGGCTAAACACATGACAAATGGTTTGTGTTTAGGTTGAATGAGTTGGTCACAATCTAACGTAAGCGGGTTATTCTCGAACTAATACACATAAATTGGACACAAACCGATATGGTTAAACATGAGATCTTCTAACTAGTTGTACACCAAATAAGGCACCTTATATCTTAATACTAAACATATAACATCATATGAAGCTACATAACCATTGAAATCAAATGATAATGCATGATGTGAGGAGCAAAGATGGACACGGGTCCATAAAAGCACAAAGTTGAAAATTAAATAAGAGGTGCTATTAACTATTTTTTTAAAATAATTTTATTTTTACTTTTTATTTTTAAAAATTACATTTATATGATATATTTATTTTTTTATAATATATTAGTTATATTATAATTAAAAAGTAACTTTTTTAACTTTTTAATTATAATATAATTAACCTATTATATAAAAATAAATATTATTTTTAAAATAATATTAGATTTATACGTCACCCTCTATTTTTAATGCCATTAACTTATTTAATAAGAATTATACTGAATCAATAATATTAGAGTTTTTGTCTAAAATGATCGTATTAATTATAATAGTTTAAAAAGAGACGTATATATAATTTAATTTAAAAAAAGGCAAAAATAAACCTATGATACCAATATCCAATAATTGTGTTAGTTTTTCTCTCTCCTTCTTCACGCTCCCACTTCAATTCTTTTCTTTTTTTCATTTTCATTTTCTATTTCCTTCCCACGCGTAAAAACCCTTTTTTTCTTCTTTTTTCCTATTTTCTTCATCTTCTTTTTCTCTATCTTTCTTCACTCTCTCACCTTTCTTTTTTTCTCTTTTTTCCATTTTCTTCTTCTTTCTCCTTCTCCACGCTCAAAAACCCATTTTTCTCTTCTATTTTTTCATTTTCTTCTTCTTCTCTTTCTCTATACTCCTTCCATTTATGTTCTCTGATTTTCTATCTATTTCTTCATTACAAGCGGAATATTTCCAAAATAAGGTTAGTGGTATTAATTATATGAGTTGTGTAAATTATTATTGGTTTTATTAGCATGTAAATATTGAATTTTTTTTCCAGATTTATAAACCTTTGTGGAGCTGTTAGGTTGAGAAATTTTTGAAAATTTTCCAACTATTTGGATGATTGTTTTTTCTCCAAAACTGATTTGGGGTTATTTAATGAGATTTTTAATTAAAAAAATGTATTATCTATTATCCTAATTAATCAAAATATAATTAAAAAAATTGTATTATCTATGAAGGGCTTAAAGATTAATATGATAATAATAAAGTACTAGATTTTGAGTTTTGGGTTCAAAAGAAGAAATTGAGAAATATACTAGTTGTGACTTGTGAGAAGAACAAGAGTTAACAATCATTTGTTTCTTTTGTTCATTCCATGTAGTGTAGATTATACATATTTTTGCATTTGTATATCTTATTATTAAATTATCAAAATTAGACAGTTTATAAATTTAACAATAAAAATATTATTATAAAAATTTTCTCCATGTATTAGGCCTTAATATTTTATAAAGTGTTAATTAATAAACTAATTTAATTTTAAGTATTGATGTATTATTATTTGATAATTTTTCTTATACCTTCTAGAGAATGGATGGTCTTAGTATTCTAATAATTCACGGTGGTAAGTGGTCGAAGAAAGATGATAAAGAAGTATATCGAGGAGGTGAAGTTTAGGTGATAAGGATCAAAAAGGAATTTATGTATAATGACCTTAAAGATAAATTGTTTCAAAAGTTTAAGATCGATAAGTACAAGTATGAAATTTCAGTGAAATACTTTTATAAGAATAATCTGACACTACCTACTATTTTAATAGGTGATGACGAAGATCTCGATGAGTTTTTTAACCTTCATATTCAAGATAATCAAAGCAAGGATGTTGTATATGTTACAAAAAATGAGATAAGATCTGTAGATACACATCATTCTATTTGTTGTGAAGAACTTGTTAATTTTGGAAATGGTCATGTAAGTTGCAACAATATTTTTTAGAGTATGAGTGATGCACAAAGTGTTGATCATTCTTCAAATCCTAATGAATTTATTGGTAATGCTCTTAGGAACAAGAGTGGTGTAAATGAGAATTGTACAACTACATTAATGCAACCTTGTAACAATGTTATTTCATCAATCACTTCTAGGCTCATTGTAGGAGTTGATTCTGAATATGATTTATCTCAATCTCAAGGAACAACTTTAGTTCGGTGCAATAATAAAGTACTATCTAATCGACCATGTACACCCACATATATTTTTTCAAATGGTGATGTTGGTTCTTCAGTGCCACATGTAGAGCTTGATTTGAAGGTTGATCAAGTATTTGACAATAAGATAGATTTAACTACACATGTCGGGCTTCATGCCATAACAAATAGATTTGAGACGAGGATACTGACAAGCAAGAAAGATCATGTAGTGATAAAATGCATTCAAGCTAATTGTAATTGGATGATTAGATGTAATAAGATCACTGGATCAGATCGATTCAGGGTAAAATAGTTTGAATCAAGACATACGTGTGATCCTAATAAGTACATGAGGAAAAATTGGACCACAACCTCAAGAGTGATAGCAAATGCTATTAAGATGAAACTGGTGCGACCTGGAAGAGTTTATAAGCCAAAAGATATTATTGATGATTGTCAGAATGAGTTTGGGATTGATATTGGTTACACCACAGCATACGGGTCTAAAGAAAAAGCTCTCAGATTGCTACGGGGCACTAAAGAGGAATCTTTCCTCAAACTCCCGTCCTACTGTTATGTTCTAAAGGAAAGAAATCCTGGAAGATTCACACATATTGAAGTTGAACAGTCGAGAAGATTTAAGTATTTTTTTCATGGCATTAGGTCCATGTATTAGAGGATTCTTATCCTACATAAGACATGTGATTATAGTTGATAGTGCATTTCTTACTGGTAGGTATGCTGGGACATTATTTGTAGCAAATGATTCGGATGGAAATAACAATATATATCCAATCTCCATTGGGGTTGGAGATTCAGAGAATAATGATGCTTGGGAATGGTTTTTGTTAAAACTATCATATGTAGTTGGGCACGTTGACGACCTTGTTATTATTTCGGATAGACATCAAAGTATTATTCAAGCTGTTCTGAAAGCATTTCCTAATGCAATGCATGGTTATTGTGCATTTCACATGGAGATGAATTTAAATCACAAATTTAAGAACCGTGACATTATACCTTTGTTCAGATGCTGCTCAAGAGCTTATACAAAGGGTGAATTTGACAAGTACATGGGGGATTTGAGAGAGATTGATCCTTTGATAGAGAAGTACTTATTGGAAGCAGGTAAAGAGAAGTGGTCAAGATATCATTTCCCAGGAAATAGGTACGGGATAATGACCACCAATGGTTCTGAATCTTTTAATAATGTAATGAAATCGGCACGTGAATTACCCATAACTATGCTTGTTGAGTATTACCACAACAAAATACAACAATGGTTTGTGGAATGTAGGGAGGTTGGAATGAGATGGAGAACTCGATTCCTTAGAGATAAAGTTCAATCAATCATGCGTGCAAATCACTTTAAGTTATTGAGGTATATGGTTTTCAGAATTAATGCACATGTTTTCCAGGTAAATGATTCATACACCAGTTGTTATCCTATTGTCATGTTTATCTATTTGCATTGTTTTTGTTAAATATCTATATAATCTTACTTTTTAGTACATACATTATGTATTAACGCTGAAATTTTGAACCCTCTTAGGTTATACACGGTGACAACAATGACGATGTGGATCTACTTAATAAAATTTGTAGTTGTAGGGAGTTTGATGTTCACAAGATCCCATGTTGTCATGTCATTGCAGCTGCCCGATTTCAAGATGTTGATGTGCATTCTTTCGTTGATAATAAGTGCACCGTAAATTATTATATTACCGCATATGTTGAGTCAATTTTTCCAACAAATGATAATGGTGAGTGGACCATTCCACCAGAGATAATGGACCTAGTTGAACTTCCTCCTAATACTAAGAGGAAGTGTAGAAGACCACGAAAGCAACTCATATGTTCACGTGGGGAGGTAATTAAGAAGGTCATATTGTACAATAGGTGTGGAAGGGGTGGTTATAACACAAGGACTTGTAGTCAATTCCTTCAGATGATTGTAGAATCATCTCTGTCTTTTCACCCTTAAACATTATTGAGATATATGCAAGATATTCTTTTTTTTATTATTGGTCTTTTTTTTGTAAACATTGTTATATGATGATATAATAAATATTATATTCTTTATTTACCAAAATATATTGTGTTACTTGTATATTCTCAAATAGAACCGATATTACAGGACATATATTGTAGGTAAATAAAATTATAAATATTTAAATATAAATTTTTAGTTTGTTTTTATTATAATAAGATAAAAAATTAATGTTTATAAAATTTTACATGTAAGTTATAGTTTATTAAAAAAATTATAGTTTTTATCTTTTATGTAATTTAATTATTCATTATTATAACATGTATAAATATATAAATATTCATTTTTTAAACTATAACACAAATATTTATTTTTTTAAAATATTATATGGTATATGAAAATTTTGTAAAAAACCCCGTAATATTAACCTTCAGTCATCAATGAGTTCAATGAGTTATATTATATGTATTTATTATAGAATAAATGTTATCCCAAGTTTTATATATTTAAGAAAAGTGGATTTTACACTTTATACATCGCGTGGAATCACAAATCAACTATTTCTAAAGAACAAGTAGAAGAAGTTTATTTTAAAAAAGTTATTTCACACGCAACACATATGACGGGTGTTGGCAATTTTTTAAAAAATGAATCACAATTTTCTTTAATAGAGATACCCAATAAATAAATATTATACATATAAAGTAAATTGTATTAAAAATAAAAGAATTTTTAGAATATATAATTTCTTATAAATAGATAATAAAAAAATATAAGAAAGAAATGATTGAAGTAGATAATACATAAATAAATCTAAAAATCATGAGTTTATATATAAAAAAATTCCCATCCTTTAAATACATCTAAATGATAACATTTTCGTTTTAATGAAATTATCATTAAATGTATTATAAAATTAACAAAATTGATGGTTTGAATATTGCAGTTCATTTGAGGCCACCAACCCAAAATAAAAATCAAACCAACCCCTCACCTCCATTTCCTGACACCACTGACCACTCCCTTCTCCTATCAAAATCTCTGACTTTCTCTGTTGCAACGCTTTGTTGTTTGTGAAGAAACTCGGTCTCTGTGAAGATGAGCAAAGGACCTGGACTCTTCTCTGATATCGGCAAAAAAGCCAGAGGTATTTTAATCATCTTCTTCTTTTTCTCTTTATATCGATTCGATTCTTTGCCTTTGACTCTGATACCAATCGTTCTATCAATTCCGATTTTAGATCTTCTGACCAGGGACTATACCTCCGATCAGAAGTTCACTATTTCTACATATAGTCAAGCTGGCGTGGTATGGATTCTGTTTTGCTTCCTTTTTAAAGTTGTTTGAGTAAATTATGTTAGTCATTGATTGAATTTGGCTTATTAGGTTCTACCGGAACGAATATTGTGGTTCATGATATGAGTGATTTGTTTGAATTTACGGTATTATTGTCGTCGATAGTATTTTTGTTGATGTGCATTCTTATTTACAAGGGTCATTAGCTGGCCTCGAAAATAGAAGCTTTTTTAATTAGGAAGAGGGCGTACAAGTCACCCAAATGAGTAATTCTATATGATTGTATATATTTATTTTCATTTTATAGATTTCATTAAAATTTCACTAACGTTTAGATTTATGATACTGAGGTGGTATTGAGTAGTATAACGATGTTTTAAAGTATTTACCCAAATTAGTGTTTTCTAGTCCCTACTTTCAGAAAATGGTACAAATGAAGAATAAATTAATAATGTTTTTTTAACAATTTCTCTATTAAAATTTATTTTTACCATTAAGTTATTAAAATGTGAACCACTAATAAGGATAAAAATAAAATTTTGTATGAAATTATTTAAGAAAAAATTAACAATAATAATATTCTAAAAAAATTATTTAAATACATATTTTTATTTTTTAAAAAATAAAAAAATAGTGATAATATCTAAATATTAAAACAAGAAATTATGTGAAAAATTTCGTATTAATTGTTATTAAATCAAATTTTAATCGTGTTCTAATCACTTTATAAAAAATAATAATATTTTAATAAAAAATCATTAAAATAATAGTGTTTGTCATTTTTTATCAAAGTTGTAGACTAAAAAACACATTTTTGAATCTAAGAGATGAAATCCACATTAAGACTTAATCTGAGACTCTCTTTTGATTATTATTATTATTATATTTTTGAATATTGTTTCTGTTTTTGAGTTAAGACTTCAATATGTATGTTAGGACCTTTCACGTTCTCTTATTCACGTTCTCTTACATCTGAATTTATTTTATGCAATGAAGTTCTGGTTGAATGTAATGCTCTCTCCTTCTGAAATGTTTTTAATAGCGTCTTTCTTTATTGTTACTATTATGAGCACAATGCAGCTATTGAAGCTCGATTATTTGGATGGCTGGAATCTTTTCTAGTTCACTTGTTAATGGGAAAATGTTGCAAGATGAACATTTGCATATATTCTCAAATATGCTTGCCTATGTTCTTATATTGAAGCTCTGTTTAATTACATTGTCTTGTATTTGCACAACTCATGTGGCTTTGGAGATGCTTCCTATAGCTATGGAATACCTTTTTAATGATAAGCTCCATTTGATTTCCATTCGGGTTCATATTTTTCGGCTTTTCAGAACATCTTCTGTTGTTGTTCCCACCCCTTTCTCACAAATTAATGTGATTCTCATGAAGGGATGATGAGAGAGTTTCTTTTGGTTAATAATCCATGTACATATAGCATATAACTATTGAGTCTATGAATCTTTAAAGAATTCCAATTTTATATGGTAACTGTCGTGTAAATCTTTTGTATAATTGAAAACAGTATGTTTTATGGTGTCTTTAGGTGTAATATTAACCATTGTTTTGTATGTTAAGCATATCTCTGTATATCAGCTCGTTCTTGCTTTTCAATTGGGACTTATTGAAATCGAGTTAAGCGTTGACAACTGAAAATAATAAAGCAAGGGACCTGAACTTTTTTTTTTTTTTGACTTAGGCCCTAACATCAACTGCTGTCAACAAAGGAGGACTCTCAACTGGGGATGTTGGAGCACTGTACAAGTACAAGAACATTATTGTGGATCTTAAAGTTGACACATTATCTGATGTATGTATGTTGAAGTTATAAAAATTCTAAAACAAATAGATTTCTTATTGGTCCAAGCATTTTTAAACCATATCTACTGGCAGATATCAGCTGTTCTCACATTCACGGATATTGTCCCATCTACGAAGACTATTGCTTCCTTCAAAGTACCTGACTACAATTCTGGAAAGGTAAAATAAGACTTAAAATCTTACATGTTTATTGAAAATTTTACATTAGTAATGTAATGTATATTCTCGATGTTTTTGTGTTTGCAATTTCTTTTTCTAGTTAGAGCTCCAGTACTTCCATGACCATGCAACCTTCACCACTTGTGTTGCATTGAGACAATCCCCTACAATTGATGTTTCAGCAACCATTGGCACTCCAACCATTGCCTTTGGTCTGGAGGCAGGTTATGACACTACTAAAAGCAATTTCACAAAATATACTGCTGGCGTGAGTGTTACAAAACCAGAATCATCAGCCTCCATAATTCTGTAAGCCTCTTGGTTGAAGTTCCGTTAAGTTCTAATATTGAACATTTATTGCAGTTGGAAATTATTTAGGAAGGAAATATCACACTACTATTACTTCTCTCTTTATCAATCTATCTAGGGGTGACAAGGGAGACTCTATAAAAGCATCGTATTTTCACCATCTGGATCAGTTAAAGAGAAGTGCAGCAGTGGCCGAGATCACTAGAAGGTTTTCCGTTAACGAGAACACTTTCACTGTGGGTGGTTTATACGCTATTGATCATCTTACATCAGTAAAAGCAAGACTGAACAATCACGGAAGGCTGGGAGCTCTACTGCAGCACGAGGTCATACCAAAATCGGTGGTTACCATTTCTGGTGAGTTTGATACCAAGGCCTTGGAAAAGCACCCTAAGTTTGGGTTGGCCATTATCCTCAAGCCATGATAATTCCTTTTTGGCACTAATGGACACATTGTTGGAATTCAATAGCTTGTTCAAATTATTTTTGGTGGCTCTGGAAAAAGCATTAAATAGTAATTCCACATAAATTTGTTTTTTGGTCTTGCGACTGTGGATGAACTAATTTGACGTTTCAACCATGGCCTTATGTTTCTGTATTTCATTGGATTTTATGTTTAGCTATTTGGAAGCATGTTGACGATTCATTCTCTACCACTTGTACGGAATGAAAGTACCACGGAGAACTTTACAAGGTGGTGATATTACTATTGAGATCAAAATTGGCCGAAAGCCATTCCATTTCAATAATCAATATTTTGTGTTGATGACACCTTTTTTTGTTAAGTACTTGTTTTATTGTTTTGAATGATACTGGTCTACTTGAATCCGGTTAATCACAAATAAAAATATGCCAAAACACCTCAGATTGATAATAAAAATTCATCATTACAATGAACAAACCATTTCGATGTTCGGACATGATAAATGCAGGAGTGCGGACAAATAACATCTCAAAACAGTGATGGTAACGGTTCCCACTTCCCACCAAGACTACATGATGGGCCTACTCCTCTTATCAATGGCATACCTTGTACACACCAGATTTACCTTGAAAAGCATTACTCAGTTCTTCGATGCCTCAATTCTCTGTTTTTTCTACTCTTCACAGGTTTATCGTATTTCTTATCTCTTCAGTTCAGTCTGCTTTTTGTGTTCTTTTCGATTTTGATTTCTTGATCTGCTACCCTCAATTTTACTCTGGATAAATTCATGCCATTTAAAAAAAAAATTGTCCAAGAGATACGAATGCACTCCGGCATTCTTTTACAGTATAGTGTTGATTTGATTATCTCATTTGTCCAATCAAATCCACCCTCACAATATTTTCTTCCCATTTTCACATCTCCAATTCCAAATTCCTCTCTTCCCTTTTTTCAACACTTTTAAAAAATTGAACCTAATTTTATGCCTTCTCATTTGGCTATTGATTTCCTATGGAGGATTTGAAGTGTGGTTATCCTTGAACACCCACTCAACTCTGACGCTATGATAGGGCAAGAGAAGTCAATCTTGAATCTTGTGCTTGGTAATTGAATTGTGTTGCAAATCGAACTGGATCGGGAGGCTCTTTTGCAGGTCAAGTTTCTCAGAAAGCTCCTTGGAGCTTTGACAATGGCCTACTTTCCGAAGTATAGACTCTTAGCTGATCTTTCGTTGGTGAATAAGGATTGTTGTTGAGAAGTTTGGTAAGGATGTAGACTCTACAGAGCAAATGAGCTCTTGTATAGGAGAATTGTTTGATGAATCACAAACATACCGAAAAGATGGGAAAGGAACTTGTGCAAAACATGTTGCTACTTTGTTTTGCAATCGCTTGTTTTTGCCCCTAATGAATCGTGTCAACATTGATGATGTACAGAGTGTTTGGGGGAGGATTTTGGAACCGAAGATTGTGGGGGATATTTGATGATTATGGAATGATTCATGACATCATTCAGAACCATTCGTTGCAAGTCTGTCTGGTTGCTATGGAAATATTGTTCTGGCTTGACGTTTGTGGTTGTTCAACTTTCTACCTTAGTTCCTTGAGTCGGTGAAAGTTCAAATAATGAAAGGGGGCTAAGTTTTAAGGACTTACTTGAGTTCAAATAATGAATGGGGCCAAGTATTTAAAGGACTCAAGGAGTCTAAAGAGAGCATTCAAAAGAATATTTTTATCGTCATCTACATCTATGAGTCGTGTAAAAATGAACAAAAAGTTTGTAAAAGTTACAAACATTTGCACCAAATGGTAATGGATAACTTCTCTATTGCAAAGTTACCTTGCACGTGTTGTGAGTGAAACTTTATGTGCACTTAGCATTCCCCTCACATCTATTCAACATTCAGCTTAACAGTATTTGAGAAAAAAAATCTGTATAAAGTTCAAAATTATGTGCTTGGAGTAAGGAATCAACAGGAACTCTAATAGTATGAGATGTTACGAAGTATCAGATAAAATCAAACAAAAATTAATTCCAAAAATATCAGATATTGCAGTAGCAAAAACTCAAAACAAGGGATCCAATACTCAATGCTAAACATGTTCAGAACAAAGTATCCAGCACTTTAAAGAAAAACAAAAGCAAACTAATTTATAACTACCCATAACAAGGAGAATTAGATCAAGTTCATAAAACAATAATATAAAACTATTACTTCGTTTGATCAATTCAATCAACGTTCTGCATAATATCCTCAGCGGTAAACTTGGTACCTTTATCCTTATCAGCAGCAGCACGGCCCTTGGCTTTACGATCAAGTAGCGATTTCCTGTCTTTGTCGAGCCTGAGCTTGGTAATGACCACCTTCGAAGGGTTAATACCTACGTTGACTGTGGTACCATTAACCTTCTCACGAGTGATTCGCTCGATGTGAATAACCCACTTGCGACGATAGACCTGAACAACCTTTCCGTCACGACCCTTGTATGTGCCTCGAACCACCTGAACCTCATCATCCTTGCGAACTGGCATAGACCTGACATTGTACTTCTGGCGGAGATCGGTGGAGAGAGGCGAGCTCATCAACACTCGCCGGACGCTTGATGGCGCCGAGAAGTGCGCCTTCCGATTCTTGCGGCGGGAGCTGGTAACCCTTGGATTGTACTTCATTTTTGCTGAGCTAGGGTTTCTCCGGGACGGCTCTGAAGAGTCTCTTTTAGGGAGAAAAGTTGAAGATGAATTAAAGGCGTTTTATATAGGCCTAGGGTTTTTTCTCATCTTTCATTTGTGTTTTCTTTTTTCTTCTGATTTTATTTGGAAATTACTTTTAGATATTATTGCACTTGGACTTTGTTTTGAAAGGCCCGTTTAGGTTTTACTTGTAGGCCCATTTCTACTTACGCAGTCTATTCTAAAACATCCTTCATACAAATTTACAAAAACATGTGGACACGTCTATATCTTCAATTATTATTAAAAAAAAAAAGTTATATCTTCGACTGCTGGAAAACTTTTTAAGGTTTTCTTCAAAATACTAATTTTGTAGTCATATACAATGCAATTACTTTATTTTATGTGATTTAATTGATATTTTAATGGATAATAAAACATAAAAGCATTTTTGATAAGATAAATATATGAATTACTTAATAGATTAATCTAAATTTGTAAGATGTAAATAGATTTAAATAAAATAAAAAAAACAAAAACAACATCGAAGTCTAAAATTTTTTCAAAAATATTCATAAAGTTTTAAAAAATTCAGAAATATTCCTGAAAATATAACGGATGTTAAATCTAATAATTATCAAAAATATCTTTAAAGTTTAATAAAAAAAATCTCAAAATAGAAGAAAAAATAATAGATATAGAAATAGAAGACATTTCATAATGTTTGTTAGAAGAAATGATAATACGTAAAAAAAAATTTGAAAAAATTCAAAAAACAAAGTTAAATCTTAAAGAGGAAGATGTATTTAAAGACCCACCATTCTTATTAAGAAAATTATTTCTTAGAAAAAATATAATCTATTATGGTATAAATAATAAAGAAATGAGTATTAAGATTACAAATGCAAAAAGGAGATATAATATACTATTAATTGATAAATAAACTATATTAAACAAGCTATCAAAAATTTTCATAAAAATAAAGAAAAAATTAGATATATTCATTTAGGAGGAATTCGAATACTAATAAGAACTCAATTTAAAGAAAAAAAAGATACACCAATAAAAATAACATTATTAGATAACAGAATAATAAATAGACAAGATGTCTTATTAGGAATGATACATGGTAATTTATGATATCAAAAGCTAAAACTTACAACATATCTTAGGTTTGCTATAAATATACATGATTAAAATCTAAATCAAGTATTAAGTCTAACTTATAAATTTGAAAGATGAACGAAAGAAGAAAATTATTTATTTTCAATACATTATTTAGTAGCATATTCTTTAACAAATAGTCATAATAGTTCAATATATAGATAAAATGAATTTATAGAAATAGACAAAACTTTTAAAGAACTTGGACAAATAATAAAAACAAAAATATTAACAGATTTTGAAATACTAGAAGAATGAAAACTAGATATTAAAGAAAAACCTGTAATAAGAGGAAGAAATAGTAATGTTGTTAAAACTAATAGCATACAAAGATTTACTTTTATAGATCATGAAGGAAAAACTTCTAACTAAAAAGAAGTTAAAAAACTAGAAAATGAAATTAAAATAATGAAGGCATTAGTTCATGATTGCATATTAGGGAAAAATAATGTTTAGTGAAAAAATAAAAAATATGCATTTAGAAGTAAATGGGAAACTTAGTAGATGTAACAAAAAATCAAATAATATTATTTGAAACTGTACAATTATTAACAAAGGAAATGGAGTTAGTCCAAGAATCAAACACAAAATATTTATAAGAAATAATAAATATACAAAAAGAATTAATAAAGGAAATGAAGTAATGTAGTTATAATAAACTACAACAAGATATGGACAAGAAATTTCCAAAACTAAAGAAAGATGTATACAACATACATAGGAATAATGAAAAAATAGGTTATAAATATGATCCTTTAGAAATATTAAAAGAAGAACCACCAAGGAAATCAGATTTTTTTATTCCTAAAAATGAGGAACAATCTAAGAATAAAGAGATAATTCCAATTTAATGGAATATAGAAAAGAATTAGAAAGAAAATTCATGGACTCTGAAAATAGAGATATAGAAACATTGGTCAGGTTATTGACATTAACCAATGAAGAAATAGAAGAACATTATAATGAAAAACTTTGTACTAACAAAGAAGATGATGATATGACAATAATCAGTGAAATTGATTCTAAACCAAAAAATATGACCTCAAAAGGTCATATGAAACCAATTTCATTACCAATCCCTTACCAAGAAGGAACATTTGACCCACATAAAGAAGAAAGAAATTGGCAAAGAATAGAACAACCTGATACTACGTATAGAAGAAGACAACCACCTAAAATGGAAGAAGGGTTGCATTGGGGAACTAGAGATAGTATTCCACCAGAGTTCAAACTCCATGATAATTATAAAACTGAACTTCTAGATTTAGATTTTATAAAAGATATAAAAAAGCCTTAGATGAATGGGCTAGTGGAATGAGTGTGCTCATACAAACTTCTCAGACAAATCCGTCAACTTGTAGAGTGCTTATAGCACATAAAATGACAGAAAATGTAAAAGTTTGGTTTTCAAACTTAACATATCAACAAAATTTATTAATGCAAGGAAATGCTTACACGGAAAGATAATACTTAGATACAGTAATAAATGAAATATACAAAGAATTTATTGGAAAAGATAAAAGAAGGATTATCACTGAATCCAATAAAAATGAAATCAATGAAGCTAAATGGCATCTAACAATTATGGAAATTTGTAACATGTGTTACATAGATTCTTTCATTTGTGAATATGAAATGTATTACCATAAATTACCACCCTCTATATAGACAACCTATAAAGAAATGTTTTTTTCAAAAATTACCTGGAACATTATATAAAACCTTAACAGAAAATTGGGAACAAAGAAATAGAGAAACTATACCAAATACTCTAAGAGGAAGAATAATAAGTCTTAAGGATTGGATCATTATTAAATGTCAAGAAAGAAAAGAATATAAACAAATAAGAGAAAATGATAAAATATGTTGTGATACAGGAGATTTTAGAATACCAAGAAAATATAGATGTAATATAAAATCTTATAAACAAAAATATAAATTCAGAAAATAAAATTTCCAAAAATATAAAAAGAGATTCAATAGAGAAAACTACAAGAAAATATATTATAGAAGAAAGATTTATAAACATTATGAGAAAAGAAATTATTGTCTTTCAGGAAAGAAAAAATGCAGATGTTGGATCTGTAATGAGGAAGAACATTATGCAAATGAATGTCTAAGGAGACTTAAACATAAAAAAGAATTTAAAATGAAATTAGAACCAATCGAGAAATCTGATATAGATGATACTTATAGTATCTATATATTGGAAGAAACCGAGGAATAAATAACTGATTGAGAATATAGACACTCAAATTATGAATATTCTTCATCAGAAGATGAATGATTTGTATAGTATTACAAATCCAAATAGTACTTACATTAAAGTAGGACTAAAATTTAAAGGCTATAACACTTATCATTTATATGCATATATAGATACAGGAACTAGTTTGTGTGTAGCCAGTAGATATGTATTTCCAAAAGACAACTGAAAATAAGTACCAAAAAATTTAATTGTAAGAATTGATAATAATACTATAATAAAACTCAATCAGGCATTAAAAGATATTGATATAATGATAGGAGGAGAAAACTTTCACATTCCTACAATATATTAACAAGAAACATGAGTAGATTTGTTAATAGGAAATAATTTCCTAAACTTATATCAACCTTTCACACAACATTATGACAAAATAAGTCTCATAACCTTAGAAGGAGATACCATCTATATTTCTAAAGCAAGAAAAACTTTAACTGTCTCAAACACAACTTTTATGCAACAACATAAAAAGCGAAAACGTGGTGAGATAGAAGACCAACAAAAACCTTATTTAGAAAATATTTCATTAGATATAGAAGAAAAACAAAATTCTTTTCTCAATGAAATACAAGAAGACAAAGCCTTAACAGGCATTAGAAGACTATTAAAAACATTCAATTCAGAAAATCCTTTGGATCCAAAAATAAATAAATCTAAAACAATAGTTAACATAAAATTAAGAGATTCTAACAAGATCATAAGACTAAAACTAATGATTTATACTCTAGAAGACATGATTGAATTTGGAAAAAAAAATTCAAGAACTTTTGAAATTAAAAGTCATAATACCAAGTAATTCACCTCACTATAGCCCATCATTCTAAGTTGAAAAAGAAGTAGAGAAAATAAGAGGAAAAAAAGAATGATAATAAACTTTAAAGCACTAAATAAGGAAACCATTGATGATGGATACTTCATAAAAAAAGGAAGAACTACTATCTTTAATAAAAGGAAAGAAATATTTCTCGAGTTTTGATTGCAAAAGTGGATTTTGGAAAATAAGACTGGATGATGAATCCAAAAAATTAACAGCATTTAGTTGCCCCCAAGGTCAATTCCAATGGATAGTTATACCATTTGGATTAAAACAAGCACCATGTATTTTTCAAAGATATATGGATAACATTTTTAAGAAATTACAAGATATTTGTTGTGTTTACATAGATGATATTTTAGTTTTCATTAGTGAATTAAATAAACATTATTTGGATATTATCAACATACTACAAGAATGTAGAAAAGAAGGCATTGTACTCTCTAAAAAGAAAGCAGTACTTGCTTAACAAAAAATCAAATACTTAGGGTTGGAAATTGAAGATGGAAAACATAATCTACAACCTCATATATTAAATAATATTCAAAGTTTTCCTAGTGAATTAAAAGATAAAAACTAATTACAAAGATTTTTAGGTTATTTAACATATGCAGAAGCATATATCAAGAAACTTGCAGAAATGAGAAAACCATTACAAGCAAAATTAAAAAAAGATCAAATTTGGAAATGAATAGAAGAAGATACTCTATATATGAATAAAGTAAAAGCAAAGGTAAAACATTTACCAACTTTATACCATCCAGGACCATATGATAAGATGATAATTGAAATAGATGCTTCATAAGAATATTGGGGAGCAGTTCTTAAAGCAAGAGTAGATGACAAAGATGAATATCTTTGTAGATATACATCAGGATCTTTTCAAGGTTCGGAATTAAACTATCATAGTAATGAAAAATAATATTTAGCTGTTAACAAGGCTATTAAGAAATTTGCAATATATGTCATAAGCTCCAGATTCATTATTAGAACAGATAACAAGAATTTTGATTATTTCTTAAGAACTAATATTGTGGGTGATTACAAACAAGGAAGACTAGTTAGATGGTAACAATGGTTAAACTATTACAATTTTGATGTTGAACATCTTTCAGGACATAAAAATAGCTTAACTGATGCTCTTACCAGAGAATTAGCACCTCTAACTATTTTTATGTTTTCAGGAATGAAACATCTTGATATTAAAATCAAGATAAAAGAAAAGGAGATAAAAATCCTACAGGAACAACTCGAGTTGCTATATCTCAAGAAATCTTTTATGGAGACAAGAATAACTTAATAGTTCAAAACAACCTCTAGAGACCAGAAACTCAAATAAGGAATCTCCATTAAAAAAGGAAGAACCTAACAGTTCACAAAAAATTTATGAAACCACAAAGCTCCATTGAGCAGATGAGGCAGAAAAAGAAGAACAGAAAAAATTTTATGTGGAGTATAATGGCCCAAAACTAGGGATTTATAAAAACTGGACAGAAGCTAGCAAATATATTCTAGGAATTAGTGGAGTAACTCATAGAGCCTTCACCAATAAAATAGAAGCTGAAGGTAGTTGTGTCAACTACAAAACACTGAAATTAATAACTCCAGAGGAGATAGTAAGAAATTATTCTACAGCACTACAACAACAACCAACAGCTCCAAGGAGATTAACAAATCTTAGAAAGATAACAAGACCTCCAGTGCTATTTAGAGAAACATCTCCTCCAAAGACATCAAAAATAGTAAAGCCTTCAATATTATTCAAGGAGACATCTCCTAGAACAATTCAAATCATTGAAGATGAAAAATACCAATATTGAAACCTTAGAAAATTATAATGGTTGAGTTTCTATAATTTGGCCAAAAAATCTATCCAAGAACATATTGAAGATATGAAATTCTATACTACAGACAAGGAATTTCCTGTAGGAAGTAAATTCAATATATTGAAAGGAGTTGATCCAATATTTGTGTATAAAGCATTTCATGTAGGATTAATAGAAAATATATATCCAGGAATTAATCTAAGTGAATTAAATTATTTCCCAGAAAATTTTAAAAGAGCAATCAAGAATTTTAGAAGAAAAATTAAAGTAGGTGATAAACATATTTATCTTAGATTTTTCAGTTCATTAATGGACTGGAATGAGGAAGGAGATATTAGTCCTTACCACTTCATCAAGATAGGGATCTCCAACACAAACAAAGAGGTTCTCAAACCAAGGGCACTTCCAAAAAAGGAATTCAACACAAAAGAACTATGTGTATTAATAGGACAAGTGTTAGGCCAAATTTACTATAAACTCATGAAGATTGACAATTCTACTGAGATTAAAGTAAAATATTCAACTAGTAAAGTCATCATCATTTCCTACAATAGCATGTCTCTATCAGAAGAAGATGGTGAAAAAATCACCAAATATAAAACCAATTTTAATTGCAACAACCTAGAAATTGGTCAATAAACAAGGAAGGTATTCTGCTTCTATGCAAGAAAAGCCACCAAAGATCACATATGCATTCTCTGTATCAAAGACCAAGAAGATGAAGATGCATCATCATCAACGTCATCAAAGGAACCGTCGGTAGAAAATGACCAAGGCAAATAAGAAAAAAAAACTATCGACAGAAGATTACAAAAGAAATAAAGATGTAGACCTTAGTAGGCAGCATATGCCAAGGAAAAAAGTAATGGCTATCCTTTAAAATAGAAAAACAAATGAATTATTAGAACAAGGATAAAATAATAATTTTAGTCTTGTAAATATGGATTCCTTGTTTTAAATGCCCGTACCCGAAATTAATTATTTTTATTTATATATATATTAAATTAAATTATATATTAATTAATAATTAGAATTTATTAAAAAAATTAAAAAAGTTTAAAAAAATAGTTTTTTCGATTATTTTTTAATAACCTCCGAGAACCGTTACTCAAGGATAAATATCCATCTCCAAATCGTAACAATTTTTTGGATAACTTCTTATGTATATTTTATAATTCAATTCAAAAACAATTATATCAATTACATTTACCACTTATACCATGTGATTATCCCTAATATTAGTAATATTTTACACTTCATACTAAAAATTGAGATTCAAAGAAATCATTTTCTAGCTTATCTATTTTATAAATCTCAAATTATTAATATTTAATAGTGTAAAAAATTATATAATATATTATATCATTTATAAAAAATATTAAATTTTAAAAGTGTCCATACACATGTTTCATTAGCCCAAAAACAATTTTCCATACACATCCTTTGAATTCTTTTTTTATTATAATACACTCTATATATTTGATATTTTTTAGTTCAAATGCATGCACTAAATGGGCCATTATAAAGATAGATTTGTTTTTGTTATTTCAAATAATGACACTTAAAGGTTTGACAAAAAAAAATTGAAAAAATAAAAAAATATAATATTTTTAAAATTTATAAACACAAAATACGAGAATGATATTTTAGAGATATCCTAATTAATATATTGATACCTCAAATATCTTATATAATAAAAAAAATTTGATGACTAATTTCCAAAAATAATAATGAAAATATTTTTTATGAATCATTAAATGAAAACATTAGTATAATTAATGCTGCCAAAAAAAAGAACTTTTGAAAATTAAAATTTTTTTTCACTTTTTTTTACTCTAATTAATTTTGGTAAAGAAAAAATAAAAAAAATTCTTCACTAAAATTTCAAAATGATATTTTGAATAAAAAATTGAGTATTATTGAAAAATGATAAAAAAATGTACTAATATTTAAATTGGTATACTAAAACGAACCTTTTTATTGAGGTACCTACAGGGTACCATAGTCATAAAATATATCTTATATCTATCTCATATATTTTTACTGTTAAAAAATTATAATATATAATTTGATTTTAAATGGTGTCCAAATTAAATTTTAGAAATCTATTTAACGATGAGTGTCGTTTAATATTATTATAGTGTTATTTTTATTTTTATTATAAGTTTAAAATATTTTATTTTTTATAATTTTCTAAAAAATTCATGAAGCAAGAAATAAATAACTAAAAGAAAGTATTTGTTATTTAAGTGGCACATATATCCAAGTGTTCAAAACATAACATAAATTTATTTTATAAATTAAAAATATATCAAATAGTTTCAAAATTAATGTAAATTAGGAAACTAGTAATGTAAATCAATTCCTTAAATAAAACTTCATGCGGAGAACTTTTGAGGTATTAACATTATAAACAATTTTTATGTATTTTATATTTTGTCATTTTTTATTCAAATGCATCCATTACATGGGTCACTATAAAGATATAATTATTTTGTAAAAGCACGGAAATATTTTATTCACGACACTTTAATGATTCTAGAAGATATACATGAATAACTTCACAAGTTTTTCTTGATTTCAATCAAATAAATTCTTATGAATTTGGTGTAAATAAAGAAATAATAATGATTAAAATTAGAATTTATTTAAATTGAAATTTTTATATTGTAATTAAGATATTATTTATTTATATTAATATTTATTATTTAATTATTTATATTATTATTTGATATTATTATCAATTATTTTATGATCATTAGTTTGATATTTAGGTATATTTATTTGTCGTACGGATTATTAATTAATTCAGTATTTCTCCTATTTCTCTATTTATTTTACACAAATTTAGTATTAAAATCAACAAAAAATTATTTTCTTAAATAAAATTATATATCTTTAAATTAAACAATTATAATCTAAACAAAATATAAAACTAATACATTAACTATGCTCGATCATCAACCACCCAACCCTAACATATAAAAAAAGGTCAAAACAACTATAACCAATCATTATCTTAAATCACCACTTAAACGGTTCATTCCAGTTCTGACATTTATGTAGTTTTTTTGCCTCATTCATTACAAACACAAAAATCTTCTAGGATGATCCAATATGAAATAGACTAAGAATTCTTAAACATTATAATAATTATAATTCAAAAGATACAAAAAAAAATTGTATATAAGATTCAAGAAAAAATAATCTATAAAAGATAATATAAATAAGATTAAAAACATTCTTGGTTAACGTGGTGAGTAGAACCAACCATTTTCTTAGATCACCACTTAAACGATTTAATCCGGTTCTAATACTTACTTAGTTTTTTGCCTCATCTACTTCGAACACAAAAATCTTCTAGACAATACAATATGAAGACCAAAAACTCTTTAATATTATAATAATTATAATTCAAAAATGCAAAAAAAAAATTTGTAGATAGGATTCAAGAAAAATTAATCTATATGAAAGAACAATATAAATAAGATTAGAGACATTCTTCGTTTACGTCATGAGACGTATAAATCCTCTTATGTTAACATGTTGAAAATAAATGAATTTTTATAAAATAAATTATACCAATTTTTTACCTTATCTCACATTATTATTTTACATTACTTAAAAGATGTATAAATAGAAAAAGTATTAGTTATTGGGTTTGGGTTTCAAGGGATACCCAATTTTGTGGAAGCGGAGAGAACCTAGGCAAATATGATACAACACACGTGCGCGCATCGCAGCCGTCCGACCGGCCATGTCGAGTCCGTGTGTGTGAGGTGATATGACATTTTATTTTTTGAAATTTTTTTTATTAAAATATTTTTCCACTCAGAAAAATAGCCGTTATTTTCTTTACTCGAAAAATAACTATTATTTTTCTTTACTCGAAAAATGATCGTTATTTTTTCTTTACTCAAAAATATCCTTTAAATAGTTGTTACTTTTCTTTACTCAGAAAATGATTGTTACTTTTCTTTACTCTGAAAAATAGCCGTTATTTTTCTTTACTCATACATTACCATTATTGTCATAATGGTTACACGTTTTCTCAAACCTATAAATAGAGGGCCTCAGCTCTCAATTTAACCACAACAATTTGTAAACATCTCTTACTAAGAAAAAGCTTTCAGAAAGAAAAAGAAAAAGATCCTACATTGTTTTGAGTTTTCTGACAATGGAATTTTATAGTTGTAACATTGTGGTTTTCATCAGTGCAGTGAAGTTCCGAGATAGAAAACAAAGATTATGGGTTGTTTTATCTTGGGGATGACGAGACTGTGTTTGTTTGCACAATTTTTGGCAAAGTCGCAAAGTCGCAAAGCGTCTCAAAGAGAGCGACCTAATCCGTGACTCAACCCAAACAGTTCATTTCAGATTATCTGTAATATTATTCCTACCCTATTTTCACGTACTTGTTTCAACATAACTAGAACCAAACATTGCCTTAAATCACCACTTAAATGGTTTAGTCTGGTTCTAATACTTATGTAGTTTTTTGCCTCATCCATTTCAAACACAAAAATCTTCTATGATAATCCAATATGAAATAGACCAAGAATTTTTTAATATTATAATAATTATAATTCAAAAGATTAAAAAAATTGTAGATAGGATTCAAGAAAAATTAATCTATACGAAGGACAATATAAATAAGATTAGAGACATTCTTTGTTCACATCGTGAGACATATATCCTTTCATGTTAAAAAATGTTCGAGCAAAGATATTATCGATGCACCTCTCATCAAGGCTTGTCCAACAATCATACAAACTTGGGGATGTCAACAAATTACTCTATCAAGATTATTATTAGAAGTTTTTTATTCAAATGTCTTAATGTTTTCAACATTGACTTGAATTTATGCTTTAATTTTTGCTTGTTATTTGTGTTCTTATGTCATGATTTTATCAAAATCCTTTAGAAAGATATATCGTTATATCTCAAGTTTTGATTATTAATCTATGATTTTATCACTCATTAATAGTTGAGTTTTTGTCACTTATAAAGAACGGTGTAAATAAAGAGATAATAATTATTTAAATTATGATTTATCTAGGTTGAGATTATGGTAAAGTAAAAATAAGTGTCATTATCTCCAGAAAATTAATAAAATTATTTTATTAATGGTTACCAAAAAATAAAACATAAAAAAAGGAACAAAATTTTATTTCTTTAATTATATAGTTTAGGTTGCTTTGTCATATAATAATTTATCCACCACCTCCTCCTCATCATATTATAAGAATTAAGATTTGGAACGTGTGAACTTGTATAAATAATATAAGATATTTTATGTTTTTTTTGGTATTTGTAATGATAAATGCTTAACAATATATAATTTTGAATGATTATGAATATAGGTGAGAATCTTGGTATTATTTTTTGTGAATAAATACTTTTTGATAATCTAACTCAAAAAATAGATGACGAAGAGTTAAGTTGGTAATATAATAATTTGTATTTATGAATTTGTGAAATAGTGTCTTAATTTCTTAGAGTGTTATTTTGATTTTAACGAGGATGATTATAACGTTAGAACTTTCTTTTATGTTTATTAAAATGAATGCTTACAGAGTTTATTTTAAAAATAAAAAAAATTAAGATATTAGATTTAAACCTTTAATCAAATTATCATGCTTTAATATTGTTATATCGAAATAATAACCCCCTGCTCAATTTGAAACTATAAAAACCACTTTTTTATACCAATTTCTAATCATTTGAATCAAATATGTTTATCATACCCTAAGGTTCAAAGATATATTTAAGTGTATAACAAGAAGATAGATCCTAGGAAATGTGCTGGAAAATATTATAAATTTCCAAACACAAATAATACAACCCATAACTTATGACATTAAGCTCCTCCATCTAATTTTTTTTTAAAAGGAACACAAAATTAGAAAAATATAAAAAGGTGTTTTGAAAAGGCTAAAAATAATTCAAAAAATAAATGAGAAAAATATGTGATTGATGTTTTGTTCTTTACTATCAAACCATGTTTGTTTTAATAACAAGAATACAAATGCATTCCTTACTTTTCTTTAAAAATATTATGGCAATTGCAATAAAATGAAAGCAATGGTAATTATCCACATATGACTAGCACGAACTAAAATATTAAATATTAATGATTAAAAATGACAGTAAAACACAAGAAAAATAACATAAACTAAGAAAACTATAGAAATCACAATTCAAAGTTAACAAGAAGCAATCACGCGATTAATGGACTATCTTCAATCTAGGTTTTGATTCAAATAATTAAACTATAATTTTACTATTTTTTTATATTATATAATATAATTCAAAACCTATTGTATTGGGTATTTTAGCTTTAAAAGTGTGCATACTCTAAGATGTCTTACCATTTCTTAAAGTTGATTACAATACTATCAATAATAAATTCTAAATAACCCAATGATATAATTACATATTCAATTTAACAACATCTTCAAGTTCCAAAATAGTAACAATTAAACTAAGCAAAATTAATCATATCGATAATTTTTAACCTAAGTGATTTATTTTACTTACGATTAATAAATCATAATTTGCTACTTTATAATACAATAATTAGATGTTCTAGACTAAAATCATAATCTATAATGAACGTTAACAAATAAATAATTAATAGGCAACCTAATAATTTACGATAACATTTTGACAATAAATAATTAAATCATGGCATAAACTTAAATCGAATCATCTAGAGTTTAAAAATTACTCTAAATCATATAAAGTAAATTTATATAGAACCTCTACCTATATGATAATATCATCGAGTTATTTATGACAACCACTCAGTAGTAAATAATATATTAAATAGAATAAACAGTATACAACTTGATAAATAATGTAAACATAAATACTTCTATCAGTTTGACACTTGGCTTAACTGCCTATGTTGTACTCAATTTGTTGTCAATATACACCAGATCTAAATATATCTAAGATGGTCCTCAGAGTTCCATTGTCACATAATGTGATCGATTATTGATGGCACAAACTCTTAACATACATATATATTGTGACCCTGTAACACTTAGTCGACACACAACATATAAACACATAGGTTGCTCACCTATGCACCATGTTGCAACCTTGCAACACTTGATCAATACACGACACATGACCTTATGGGCTCTTCACTTATGAAAAATGTTGCATCCTTGCAACTACCAGTCGACACATGACACACCATTATATAGGCTTATCATATATGAAAAACTATTACATCCTTACAATTACCAATTAACACATAGGCTCATATCCTATGGGAACTGTTGAACTCTTGCAACTATTAGCCAATACACTGTAACTCAACACTGAGAGTAACTCTTCAAAATATAGTGGCTCTCTACTATCCAATCATACATTTTATCCCTAATTAAAACCTCATTTAATCTCACATTATTTACACTCAATCTTGTGTTTGAGAAATATAATACATATTTCTCTCTAATGTCCTACATCATACAGAAGTTATATTGTTTTTGAACCCAATAATGAGAAGGAAAATGGACCACGAATGGACTAAGAAAGTAAGATGTTAAACGGATAGAGCTTTCCCCTAATTCTAGCATAAAAAAGAAAGGAGAAAGAGAAATTTGTAGGAAAAAAATCTAGCTTCTTAGACCCTTGTCGGCCACCCTTGTAGACCCTTCACTTCCTAAGATTGTGCGAGGAAACTAACCATTACACACTCGTCAACCAAGGTTAATGAAGGGGTAACGAGCACCTCGATGAGGCAATGGAAATCCATGGCAACGACCAACAAGGAGAAAGGCCCAGCTCTCAATCAGATAACCCATTACAAATAAAGTCCTCAACTGGACTCTAAGACAAGAAACAAAGTCCCTAACGAGACACAATAACAAAAACACCCAATAATGCAAACTAAGAAAGTGGGCGTGTATAACAAACAAATAGAAAATTATATCATAATAGATACTAAGTCATTAGAAACCAACCTCGTAAAGGATAGACATAAACATTAAATAAAATATAGACACTGTGTTTTGTATACAGGAATACCAATACCAAAACGACAAGACTTACAGCTCTTACCTCTCTTTAATATTGGATGTGTTATTGTTTTATTGTAATATAATTATAATGTATATATAATATATTTTGAGTTAATCTTACGCTCTCAATTGATTTCTCATGATCAAATGGTTATCATATGAAGTTTGGGGTTGAAATATACTATTTTTTGCACATTTTGGAGGTCTTAATTGTTCGAAAACCTTCGGTGAATAAATCGATCCCATTAAACACATTTATTTGTGGGTGCTTGATCAAGGATTGATCGATATAGTGGTGGCTCAATTGATTAAGCTATTGGTTGGTCGATGAAGCATATGGTGAGACTTATTTCCAATTTTTAATCTAAGGGTCTTCAATTGATCTTGATCAAAACTCAATCGATTGAGTAATGCTAATTGTATTCTAAAAACTTATTTTTTTTCCTTTTTATTTGTTTTGTTTCCAAATACTTGTAATAGACAAAATAAATAAATAAAATGTGATGAAAATATAAATAATACATAATATAATATCATTTATTATAATTTAATTTCTTAAATTATAAGTAGCGTAATTTAATTATCAAGTTTTAAAAAATGGGTAAAATATAGCTACATTGTTTTAATATTTTTTTGTATTAATATATTATTTTAAAATAAATATTTTAATAAAAAATTATTGATAATATTCTTAAACTAAGAGATTAAACGATATAATAATCTAACATAAAAGATCTTTACGATCTCACCTATATTTTGGTCATTTATCTTTTAAGACATATGTACATTTATTGTTTTCTAATTCTTTAAAAATTATAATCAATTTCAAAAGAAAAAATTTCAAAAATAAATTTTAAATTTGGACCATAACTTGTATTTTACACTTTTAAAAGCCCGTATAAAGCTCCCTATATAGAATTTTTATCCACGATATTATTATTTATAATTGTGATGATTAAAATAAATATATTTTTATGTTGTTTAATTGATAATATTATTTTAGATAATTTTTTTATTATTTTCTATAATTATACCTTCCTTAATTAAAATAAAAAAAAACTAAACTAAAACGATAGATGTTATTTAAAGAAAGATAAGAGTGCATGAATGAATATTATTAACATTCATATAATATAAATTAAAGGGAAAATATTCATTTAATTACTTAAAAATTTGCAATTGATTATCTTTAATTTTTTTTGTTTTAATTAATTATTTTATGATTAAAATACGTTTTAAATAATTATATAATCAAGAATATATTAATTTAATAAAAAAATTTAAATCATGTAATTGATATATAAAATTATAATTTTATTATCTTATTTACTCGATAAATTTTTTATAGTTTGATATTAATATATTTTGAATAAATTAACTAATATTAAACAAAATGTTTTAATAATAAAAATAATAAAATAAAAATGTTCGAAGAACTGATAATTACGAGTGTGAGCCTATTAGTTAGGACCTTGGAGTACCCAAGTATCAAATGAGTATTTAAAAGGATTTCCTCTCTGTCAACTTTGGAAGGATATCTAGTCTTCTTCCATTCTGTTTCTATTAGACTCAGATATCTTTAGGGGGAAAAAAATCAAAATAAAGATAGATACAAGAAGAAAAAAAACAAGTAGGACATAGTCACAGAGATCACTTCCTTCTCCAGAAGAGCCCAAATCCAAATTCCAACCATAAATGGCATCCGATTTCATATCGGCTTTCTTTATCTCTCTCTCTAATAAAATATAGAATAACCAAGTTTTGATATTCATTCATGAACATTGACGGAATTTCAGCTTAACCATCAAATTTTAAACCTAGCCTCTGCTAATTTTTGAATACGGCCCTTAATTATAAATTCTGGGTTTAATCTCTCTACCTATTTTGTTCTTTGTTTTGAATCAAAGAAACAGTTTTGAAATGACTGCGCTAAATGCTGCGGGACCGTTGATCAGGTGTATATCGCCAGAATTTGAATCTGGACCCTTGAAGTTAGGGTTGTTGAAGTCCACGGGAGCTAATGAGACTGCTGTATTTGAGAGGAAGAGAAATGTGGGAAAGTTTTTACTTTGCCCAATTAAAGCTGTAGAAGATTCTTCTTCTTCCACTAAAGGTACTTCTTTAGTTTCCAAACTATGTTGACGTTGTTTTCCGGAAATAATTTACTAGCTCATTTGAATGACATTTGAATCAAAACTTGCCCTTTCATATTACTTATCAAAAACTGCAGTTTCTTCCTTTCTTTTATGTTCTCAAAATTTTCCAGAAAGTCTACTCTTTCGACTGGTAAGTGGTCTTGTTACTGCCCACTAATATACCACATGTAGTATGTTAATATTGATTTCGTTTTCACTTTTTACACTTCTATAAAACTTGAACATGTTACCCGACGTGTCAGTGGCACGTTTCAATGGCATGTTATATGCAAGAATTTCCCCACTATTGGGCTGAGTGATTGACTCTGCAAAAGGAAAAAAAGTTTGTTTTCTTTTCCACTTTGGAGATAGCTGGTTGAGTTTTACCAAGAAAAAGGAAAATAATATAATAGTTGGAGAATTGGATTCCAGCTGTCTCTATGGGTTTTCTGGTTGTTGTCATGGTGGATTTATGGTAATTTAGTCACGGTGTCGGTACAGGCTGGGCAGTTCAGCTTTTCAAATGAATATCCCTGTTCCTGGATTCATAATTTTTTCGTATATGGCTTTCTCATATTGAAGATTAGATAATTTAAATGAATATTCTATCTGAAACAGTGACTGGCATTTAAAACTCTGTTCTTTTTTTTTTATTTTTCTTCAAAGGCTCTTCGTATTTTGTTTTTGCTTCTGATTTTAACATAAGTACAAGCAAACAATGTTATCTTTGTGCGGTAGTGGAACTTAAATGAAAGGTCACATTATTTTGTTTCAGCTTAACAGTTTTGGACCACTGAGCATAATTGTAATTTTTTGCTTTCATGATTTTATCCTGAGATATTTAGGATGTCAATGCTTGATTTTGTTGTTTGTCCTCAAAATGGATTAAGAGGTTCTAATTTTGACATATAATCTAATTAGGTAAAAATCTTCGCCATATGTCAAAGGTTAGGAAGTCAACAAATATTGTATGGCATAAGAGTTTGGTGGAGAGACTTGATAGGCAGCAGTTTCTTCAGCAAAAAGGCTGTGTCATATGGATTACAGGTCTTAGTGGTTCAGGTTTGTGAGTCTGTTTAATTCTTCTCTCTTTTTCCCCCTATTGATAATATGATATGATATCATTATTAGTGACCATTGTGTTTGTACCTTAAACTAGGAAATTCTTCTTTATCATTTGATAGGCCACTTCCGATTTGGAACTGCTTTTGTAAAATAAAACTTGACCAGTTTGTTGATTAGTTTTGTATTTGCACCATCATGTGCATGAGTTAATGAAATACAGCTTTTGGTACAAGGAGGGGGATTGCTGGTGGACAACTAACAAAGCTCTTTTCGGATATGTGTATTTCATTTCATGTTGTCTTTGCAGATATACTTTTTGAAGAAGGGGACCAAATAGATTGGTCATTGCGGTACACTTATAGGCGATGACAAATAAAATCAATCATTTAGAACCATAATGATACTAACTAAGATTTATGGATTACATTTATTTTTATGCAACTTTCTTATAATTCTATGCCTCTCTCTCTCAGAAAGATGTAACTAATGTGCTGATTTTAGGTAAAAGCACTCTAGCATGTGCCTTGAGTCAAGTCTTGCACATGCGAGGAAATCTAACCTATATTCTTGATGGTGACAATGTTCGACATGGCTTAAATAGTGATCTCAGTTTTGAAGCAGAAGATAGGGCAGAAAACATAAGAAGGATTGGTGAGTTACGTTCATGTCACAGATTTTGCACCTTAAATCCTTCACATATTTTTTGCAACATACCTTCTTGACATTTTTCCTTTGAAAAAAAGGTGAAGTAGCCAAGCTATTTGCAGATGCTGGCATTATTTGCATTGCCTGTTTAATATCTCCCTACAGGAAGGACAGAGATGCATGCCGTGCACTGTTGCCTGAAGGAGATTTCATTGAGGTATCAGTTCAATAAGTAGGCATTTGAATAAAATAGAATCAATTTCCATTCATCAACTTATTTTTGTAGTCTTTTTGTTATGTTAGACATTTTAAACCAAACACAATGGTCTTTTTGTCGGTGTGAACTGACAAAGGTAACATTACAGGTATTCTTGGACGTACCACTTCATATTTGTGAATGTAGGGACCCGAAGGGTCTGTACAAGCTTGCACGAGCTGGAATGATAAAAGGTAGCTTCTTAGAATTCACCGTGACACTCTTCTGGGTCAATTTAGTTTCCGAACTTTTTCAGTTTACACTCTAGATGGTGTGTGATAGCAAATTAGGGATATTTCTCTTATGTTGGGGCTTGATCTTGCTGTTTCATCTTTGACTAGTTCTATTACATTTGCATTGTTTCTCTGTTTATGAATGGTGTAGAATAAGAAATTGCAAATTTATATTAATGTTTATTCGGCATGCTGCAGGTTTTACAGGGATTGATGATCCTTATGAACCCCCATTAAACAGTGAGGTATGCCTGTGAGTGTGAACGATGTTCATAATGTTGAAGTTTGCAATTGTGCTATACTAGATTTTGAAATGCTTTTGTAACTAAAATAATCTTTTCAACTTCATTTCTTGTTATCAATTTTTGTTTTCCTCAGAAAATTGTCCATGACTAAATTGCGAGTATTCAACCATATTTTGCAGATTGTATTGCAACAGAAAGAGAATGACTGTCCATCACCCTGTGTTATGGCCGAAACTGTGGTAAGTTACTTGGAAGAGAAAGGTTATCTGCAGGCCTGAGAGTGGAAAAAATTACTAGCTCCTAGCTGTTAGTGTTATGCATGTAGAAAGATAATATGCTCCAAACAAAAAAAAGTTTGTTCCCCGCGCGCTGGAAACACCTCGTTTCTGCATGGTCTGGTTCCGTTACAATAATTCATGAATATATAGGTTAGTGCTTGGTATATTCATTTGGGAAGTCAATTTTTGAGTTGTTGCTTTGATTAGTTTAGATGTCAATAATGTAAGTGGAACCAGGGGAATAGCTTGTTGATGTACATGGACCTTCTCATTTATTAATAAGAATCTGTGTCAAAGTAGGATTTTTCAGGACCAACGCTGATGAGTCATCAGTGATGAGTAATTTATTAAGGTTGAATTCTCTTTTATGAGCATGTATTGTTAATAAATTATTAATGGTATATTAGTTGTATGCAACTAATATACTTTATCAGTTGTATATTAGTTGTATGTAACTAATATACTTTTCCAAAAGCAATTTTCTAAAAAGCATATTCTTATTTTTCTGTATTTATACATGTATTAATCTTCATTGTAATTAAGTGTTTGTAAATACATTCAGTCTATTTAATTTGGTATCAAAGCAGGGAAAAATTTTTTTTTACCGGTTTTTGAGTAGCAGTGATTAATTTTCTCGCACTGTTCAGCTCGCGTCGCAGCTGCAAATCTGTCTGTTCGTTGCAGATCCGTTGTCAACCGTCTTTGTTCGGTCCCATTTGTTCGGCTCGTGTCATCCACTCCTACATTCGTTCGGCCTTGCACGGCCGCCCCGCGGATTCGGCTTGCGCCCTGCTGTTAAGCTCGTGCACCCGGGTGCCAACCACGTACCATTGTGCACCGTCCAGCTCACGCGCCCTCCAGCTTCGTACCCCTCTGCGTCGTTCGGTTCACACGCCGTCCAGCTTCGTGCCCTTCTGTGCCGTCCAGCTCGCGCGCCCCTGCACCGTCGCGGACCAGCTCGCATGCTCCTGTGCCGTTCAATTTCCTCTCTAAAATCAGCGCGTCCCTCTGCACTGTTCATTCCTCTGTGAGTTCAAAACCCTGGTGTTCAGTTTTTTTCTTTAATTGTTTTAGAGTTTTAAACCCTAATTATCAACCAAAATCAGCCCTAATTATCAACCCAAGCCCATCAGTTCCTAGCCCATCAGTTCCTAATTATCAACCCTAATTCAAGCCCATCAGCCCAACCATTCAGATAGCCCATTTATCAGCCCAACCCAGTCCAAAAAAAATCCAATTTTTTTTTAGTCCGTTGCACAATATATTTTTTATTATTATTTCAATGGAAGATTCAAGACAACACCAAGTTTCCATAATTCATCAAGTTCCAAATTTTGAAGTTTTTATTAAGAGTTCAAAAATTGGTTCTTTCGGGGGTACTAAACTTTAATGGTACAAATTTTCGATAATGGAAAAAAATTATGTCTGGATCAATTAGGGCTCCTAGTCCAGATGATATAGACGCCTATACTAGGTGGCAAGATGATGATGGCTTTGTCATGTTAATTCTATTTAGAGCCATCACTGATGATATATTACAAATGGTGGAGGAATGTGAAACTGCTGAGGCCATATGGAATACCTTAAGCGATCTTTATACAAATGAGTCTGACTTTATTCAAGTTCATGAACTCATGTGCAAAGCTGCTGGCATGCAGCAAAATGGGCAACCAGTATCTCTTTTTTTTACCAAGCTGAAAAATGTATGGGCTGAAATTGACCAAAAACGCCCGTGTAAAATTAAAAATCCAGAAGACCTTCTGTGGTACCAGAAGGAGAAGGAGCTTGAACGAGTACATGCCTTTTTAAGAGGCCTTGATACAAAACATAATAGTGCTAAAGGCGAATTGCTTCGAATGTCAGACCCTCCGAGCTTGACTACTGCCTTTACATACATCCGTAAAGACGAATCTCAACAAGAGAGTCTTTATCAGGCACATGTTGAGGTATCAAGCTTAGCCATTCAAGCCAAATCAAAGGCACCCTTCCTTCAGTAGCAAAATTCAATTCCACCTCATCAGCAGGGACTTCTACCGGGTTTTACCAATCGCCCTCGTTCTCCCTTCTCTTATTGCAATGAACATGGGCATCTTCGTGAGACTTGTTGGAAACTATATCCACACTTGAAACCAAAAGCAGACTACTATGGAGCAAAACGACAACATGGGCATCGTTCTAAAGCAAAAGCAACTGCCGTGCAAATTGTCCAAGAACCAGACTACTATGGACAGAATCATCCTATGGAATGTGGAGGTATCCCTACAGCTTCAATAGCTGGTCGTGGTAAGATTGGTATGACCTTAAATGTTTCTCACTCTGTTGGGTCTAATACTTGGATTATTGATTCTGGTGCATCTGATCATATGACTTATGATAAATCTTATTTTAATGAGTTATCTCCTCCACCAGTGTCTTATGTTACGAATGCTAATGGTGAGGCCTTTCCTGTCTTAGGAAATGGGTTAGTTTATATCACTCCATCTTTACAGCTCTATAATGTTTTATATGTACCTGACTTATCTCATCACTTAATATCTGTTCCACAGTTGAACCTTGAGTCTAAATGCTTTGTAACCTTTTATCCTATGTATGTGATTTTTCAGGATCTTCTTACCAGGGAAATAATTGGTCGAGGGTATCTGAGGGGCAGATTGTTCCGTTTGGACTAGAACTACGGATGGGAGAAACCAGGAGCATGGGCAAGCATTGCATTGACTTCTAGTTTCGATAAGCTAAGTGAAATTTGGTTGTGGCATCGCCGCTTAGGGTATCCGTCTTTTAGTCTTATGAAAAACCATGCACACTTTATTTATTGGTGTTAGTGAGACTGTTTTACAATGTGAGACTTGTGTTTTGGCCAAGAGCCATCGTATTACTTATTCTCCTAGTATTTCTAATAAAAGTACTATTCCTTTTGAATTAATTCATTATGATGTTTGGGGACTATCTAAAGAGCCCACTATATCAGGTATGAGATATTTTGTTTCGTTTATCGATGATTGTATAAGGTTATCATGGATTTCTCTTCTTAGAACAAAAGATGAAGTTTTTTCAGTTTTTCAAAATTTTCATACCTTTGTTCAAACACAATATAATGGCATCATTTGAATCCTCCATTCTGACAATGGGGGGGAATATGTTAATCATGTTTTTCAAAAAAATTTCAAAACACATGTGATTATTCACCAAACTACTTGTCCGCAAACACCGGAACAAAATGGAGTGTCTGAAAGAAAAAATTTTCATTTACTTGATATGGCTCGTGCACTCTTATTTAGTGCTTATATGCCAAAATACCTTTGGGGTGATGTTGTACAAGCTTCCGCCCATCTCATCAATCGTCTCCCATCTAGTATCCTTAACGGAAAAATCACATTTCAAATTCTCGCATCTTACGTCTCCTTATCATCCTTCCATAATCTTCCTACCCGTGTATTTGGTTGTGTTGCTTTTGTACATATTCCTAAAAACCAAAGATCTAAATTAGATGCTCGGGCAATTAAATGTGTGTTTGTTGGTTATGGAAGTTATCAGAAAGGGTACAAGTGTTTCCATCCACCAACCAGAAAGTATTATGTTACTATGGATGTTACCTTCTTTGAGGACATGAGTTATTTTTCCTCACCTGATACTGCTCGTCAGGGGGAGAATACATATTTCGAAGAACAGTATCATGGTGAAGGGGAGGCATTAGGTGAATCACCAACTGATGTTTCAATGAGAGCATATGAGACTTCTAATTCATTGAATCCATTTATTGTAGAAACAAATGCTTCAAGTATTCAAGCACTAAATTCACTTACAACAAATGACATTGAAGACACAATTGTACCCTCAGGCATTACTCCTACCCTTGATCAATAACTCCCTGGTACTTAATGTCACTCATCTGAGGTATGTACATCTATTGATACTAATAGCATCGAGTCTAATATTGGACAGTATGTGTTACCAAATAGGTCTACTCGAGGTCAACCAACCAAAAGGTATGAACCAAATATTCATGTAAAATCAAAATACCCAGTAGCCAATTACATGTCCACTAAAAGATTATCTAAGTCATATAAATCATTTGTGAATCAAATATCTAGTGTATCAGTACCTAACAAAGTGCAGGATGCGTTGGGAGATCCAATATGGAGGAAGGCAATGGTTGAAGAGATGGATGCATTAAAGAAAAACGATACTTGGCAACTTGTGTCACCACCATAAGTAAAAAAGGCAGTTGGTTGTTGATGGGTGTTTACTATAAAATATAATGGTGATGGATCCGTAAATCGGTATAAAGCTTGTCTTATAGCAAAATGGTTTACTCAAACATATGGTGTAGACTACGATGAGACTTTTGCTCCTGTTGCAAAAATGAACACGATTCGGGTTTTGCTCTCACTTACTGCTAACCTAAACTGGCCACTTCGACAGTTTGATGTCAAGAATGTGTTTCTTCATGGAGAATTAGCCGAGGATGTGTACATGAGTCTTCCACCTGGGTATGTAGTTGATTCTCTTGGTAATTTTGTATGCAAATTGAGGAAGTCTTTGTATGGCCTCAAGCAATCCCCTCGAGCCTGGTTTGGAAGGTTTTCACAGTTCATGCAAAAGCTTAGTTACAGATAGAGTAATTCAGACCACACTCTATTTCTCAAACATCAACGAGGGAAGGTAACAACCCTAATCATTTATGTTGATGATATGGTAATCATTGGTGATGATTCTATTGAGATGGATAAATTACAAAGACAACTAGCCTCTGAATTCGAGATGAAGGACTTAGGTGAACTAAAGTACTGAATTGAGGTAGCCAGGGGAAGAGAAGGAATATATCTGTGTTAGAAGAAGTACATTATTGATATGCTAACAGAGACATGTATATTGGATTGCAAACTTATTGACACTCCTATTGAGCAAAACCATTGTGTAGCAGAGTATCTAGATCAGATACCAACTGATCGAGCTCGCTATCAGAGATTGGTTGGACGTTTAATTTACTTAGCTCATACTAGACCAGATGTTGCATATGTAGTAAGTATGATGAGTTAGTTCATGCATAATCCAAGTGAGAACCATATGAATGTTGTTTTGAGAATTTTAAGGTATTTGAAATCGGCTCCAAGAAGGGGAGTAATGTTCTCTAAACACAACAATCCTCTTGAAGTCTGTGGATTCACATATGCAGATTGGGCAGGAAGTCTTACAGATAGAAAGTCAACATCGGGTTATTTCACCTTTGTAGGAGGAAATTTGGTTACATGGAAAAGTAAGAAGCAGAAAGTGGTGGCACGATCTAGTGCTGAGGCCGAGTATAGAGGTATGGCTCATGGGGTTTGTGAATTGCTGTGGATAAGAACTTTTTTATTGGATTTTGGTTTCGAACTCAAAAATACTATACAGATGTATTGTGACAATCGTGCATCCATTGATATATCACAAAATCCAGTACAACATGATCGCACTAAGCATGTAGAAGTTGATCGTCACTTTATAAAAGAGAAGTTAGATGCCAAACTTATTAGTTTTCCTTTTGTTCCCACAGAAGAGCAACTTACAGATATGCTTACCAAAGGAGTTTCCAAGAAGTCATATGTCTCACTAAGCAAGTTGGGCATGATTGACATCTATGCGCCAACTTGAGGGGGAGTGTTAATAAATCATTAATGGTATATTAGTTGTATGCAACTAATATACTTTATCAGCAGTATATTAGTTGTATGCAATTAATATACTTTTCCAAAAGCACTTTTCTAAAAAGCAGATTCTTATTTTTCTGTATTTATACATGTATTAATCTTCATTGTAATTAAGTGTTTGTAAATGCATTCAGTCTATTTAATTTGTATGACTAATCTCAAGCTTCTATTTGATATTTAGTAGCTATACAAGCAGTTTGGAAAACAAATAGTCCTTGGTAACAAAAAGGAAAATTTCTATCATAAATTCGAGATATATCTTGACTAATGTGATGTGGGATTATAGTCGAACTCACATAAATTTTATTCAATGAAAAAATTGTCAAGTTGATCAAAATTGTGATAGATTTATAACACAAAAAGGATAAACTTTACTACATTCCCATAATTTACTCATAAAAAATAAAGGATAGCATGTCTCCTATTGAGATCTCAAATACATATAAGACAAAACATATATATATATATATATATATATATATATATATATATATATATTTTGGGAATTTTTTTATTGTGCTGGTTTTTGCTTGTAGTTTTGAACCTTAGATTATTCATCTAAGGTGTTAAATAATTTATAAATATAAACGGTTATGTTCCCTAATATAGTTGGGTGACATTGTGTTGAAATCTCGAAATACAGAGATATCTTAAAAATTAAAATTGTTTTGCATTAGCTGTAATTTTAATTAGAGTTTAAATTTTAATTTTTTTAATTATGATTCTTTACGGGTTCTATTTTATTTATTATATTATAAATACAAGGTCTGTAAATGTGATTATTAATTCATAAATAAGAGAAAGTAAGAAAATAGGGTAGAGTATTACATGAAAATGGTAACATTATAGCAAGAGTTGGACCGAGTGTGAAAAGATAATGTGAATGCATGGATGATAATGTTTGATATAAGAAATTAGAGAGTGAAATGGTATTTGAATTCCTTACTGGCCTCATTTGAGAGTTAGATGATGTAAAGGATCGACTTCTCGACCGATGACCACTCTCATCAATGCGTGAAATCTTTGCATAAGTGTGTCGCTAGGAGAAGAGGCGTGGAGTTATGATGAACACAATTCAAGAAGAGGTTGATGGATTTGCCCTAACAACTCGCCGATCGAATGTGCTTGAAGGGTCATATAGGCGTGAAGTTTTTTACTCGTGGCCTTACTAGGACTAATGGGCCAAATGGAACAATTGGGCTTAGTAGACCAAATAGACCTGAGACTAATGGTGGGTTTTCAACAGCTACCGAGCCAAGTGAGCTTAATATGACCAGGCTTTTTTCTTATAGGACCTAAATTGGTATTATTCAAGGTCAAATAAACAGATGTCCTTAGTGCGAATGTTGTAAAAACAATGGACACATAATTGTTGGGAAATACATGAAAAATCCATGGATTGGAATCGAGATAGAACTATAGAAATTGGGTTATCAAGTGTTAATTGATCACCAAATAGGGAAAATTCAAGGAAAAAGTCTCACTTCTGGTGAAACTATCAACCCGGAACAAATGGAACAACTCTACAAAATATTTTCTAACTTCCAAACATTGGGTCAGTCATCCACATATATTCCTTTTGGTTCACTAGTACACAAAGGTAATTTCCTAGTAGTTTTGAGTACTACTTCTCAAATTAAAACTCTTTGAATTATTGGTTCTGGTGTTTCAGATCACATAACTAACGCTTATCATTTGTTATCCTCATATTTACTTTGTGTTCAAAATCTTAAAGTAAAAATTATAGATGATACTCTTTCACTTATTGTAGGAAAAAGGAGTATCAAAATTTTTGATTCTATAACTCTTGAATCTATTCTCCATGTTTCAAAGTTTTCGTGTAATTTATTATCTATTAGTCAGTTAACAAAACATTTCAACTATTCTGCTAATTTCCCCCCTCATCTTGTGTATTTCAAGACTTATCATTGGGGAAGACGATTGACAGTGCTAAAGAATAAGAAGGACTCTACCATTTTGAGGGAGCTAATGTGAGTGAACAATATCAAATTGTAAATTGTGAATCTGGATATGTTTCTAAGGATAGTGAAATTTTATTATGAAATTTCAGTATAAGTCATCCCAATTTCCCATATTTGAAACACTTATTACTTTCTATTATTTCAAATAAAAAATTGTCTAGTTTACAATATGAAATTTGTGACCTTGCAAAACATTAGCGTACTTTATTCCCAAAATCCAAATATAAACAATTGAAGTTATTTACTATAATTCATAATGATTTAGTGGATCGTCTCATACTCTAAATCGTAACAATACAAAATAGTTTATAACGTTTATTAATGACCATACCCAAGTTTGTTGTGTTTCTTTATTAAAAGATAAAAATGATGTTCACACTATTTTTATCAATTTTTACTTCATGATTAAAACACAAATTTAAATTTTACGTATTGATAACAATATTAAATATTTCAATAGCACCTTGGGAAATTATCTTCGCCATCATGGGATAATTCACCAAAGTTCTTGTATTGACACTTCTTAACAAAATAGAGTTACCAAACGAAAAAATAAACAACTTTTAGACCAAAAATGTTCTATGGAGATGTGATCCTAACATCAACATATCTCATAAATATAATGCTTACTTGTGTTATTTCCTTTGAAACACCATTCCACAAACTCAAGAATTACTTCCCTACCATTCTTTTTATTTATGATCTATCCCTCATAGTGTTTGGTTGTACAAATTTTGTACATGTTCACTCCCAAAATTAAAATAAATTGGATTCAAGAGCTCTTAAATGTATTTTTATTATATATTCTCCTACCCAAAAAAGCTAAAAATGCTATGATCTATCTACAAAAAAATTGTATTAATGACCAAAAAGAAAAAGAAAAAAGAACCTATCATTTGGGTGGAGGAAAAATGAAAAGCTTTCGTTTATTTGGTTTTTCCGTTGAATGGCATATTGATGAGTGCTCAAAAGCACTAAAATTACCATGATTTTATTCACTTTAATTGATTAAAAAGATATATATGTATTTGATTTTTTCATATTTTTATATAAATATATCTTTGCAAAATCACGGGTATTTTTATTATTTTTCAGATATTTTTTCTTAAAAAAAGTAACTTAAAGACTCAGAAAAATATAGGAGGCAATACATCACAAATATATTGATAAAATAAATGAGAGAAAGTAAAAAAAAGATGAAAACATTGGACAAAATGGGTCAAAAATGTCAAAAAAGATGAAATCGCACACGTAGCCGCCCAGCAACGCCGACCAAAGCGCGCGCATCGCCCACACAACACCCAGCCACACCGAGAAACGTAAGATCATTGCCCAAACCACGCCGAAGTCTCACACCCATCTGCGCGTGCCCATCTCCTTCCAGTCCGCGCACGCTTGCGCCCATCTGTGCCTAGTCTGCGCGCGCTTGCGCTTATCTGTGCCCAATCCATGCGCACCCCTGGGCCCCACACTACCATGATGTCAACAATGATATCATCATTCACTACTCCGTGTTTCCTCCATTTTTAATCATTTTGTACCCATTTTTTCTTTCTCTCCTCACCTATAAATACCCTCATTCTCTACATCTCAAAAACATTTTCTTCTCTCTTTTTTTCTCTCCATTTCTTAGTTTTTAGTTTTTCTTAGTTTTAGAGTTCTTCTCTTTTTGAGAAGAACTAATTATGTTTTTATAATTTATTTTCTTTTTGATTCAATAAATAAAAATGTAAATTTCGTTTGGAGGTTTTCCAACAACAGAGTTAGCATCAAAGTACTGTAAGGATTTTATTTTCTTTGTAGTTATTTTTTATATTTTATTCTTATATGTTATATTTAATTTGTCTATGATTAAATTTAACATTGTTGGCTGTTTGTAAACATGATATAATAATAACGTTGTTATACTTGCGAAATATTAAATAGGTAAAAATCTCTAAAATGAATTGATTTTATATTAAGAATGTTAGAGAGAAATATATTATTTTTTATTACAAACTTAAATATGAAAATTATATTTTAAGGTTTAGTTATCCGGTCTGATTTAGAGTAGTGTTCTTTTATTTGTTGGTATAATCGCCCGGTAGTTAGAGTGAAGCTCTATTTCAAAAGTTTTTATAAGAATTATTATCTAAAAATGTATTGACAACATGTTTTCAGTAGTAGTTTTAAAACTTGAAAGTTAGTACTCGGATAATTAAATTCTTAGATTTAATTTGGACAACTTGAATAAAGTTTAAACTGTCTAACCCTACCAAATGTGGCATTTAAATGGTTCATTTTCAATCTCTTAGAAAAATGAATTAATTTAATTAACCAAATTAGTTATCAACCACACCCATAGGTGTTAATTGATTTGTTTAGTTAACAAAGAATATCTAACCCTACCAAAGGTGATATTCATATAAAAAAGAGAGAATCAATAAATATCAATTTATATCTTTAATAACCTAAATAATATGAACAATCATAATTAACTTAGTTATTATATCCATAAATACTCCACTATTATAAATGATTAAATTTACATAAATGTTTATTGAATCTATATCTATATTTATTTTTATGTTCTTAGATTAGAAACACAAAAACCTAAATATCATGACATGATGTTTAAGATTTAATTTCGTTTTTAAAAATTTGAATAATAAATTAAAAACCACATATATTTCTTCCTTAGATAGAACTTGCGAATATAATTATCGTTTTCTACAAAATGATTTGTGCACTTGCGAGAGTTTTATAAATATAAAATCAAAGTATTGGCAGGATCGACGATGCCAGTTTTGCTCATCAAGTTTTTGGCACCGTTGTCGGGGAGGGAATAACATTTTTAAATTATTTATCAAAATTTTTAAAACTTTTTATGTTGTAAATAATTGTGATTTTTTTTATTTTGATTTAAAATAAAAAAAATAGTTAATAAAAAAAATTGTTCGTGAATAGTAAAAAAAATTAATAAAAATTAAAATAATTTTTTTCTCTCATTTTTTTAAAAAAACTTACCATTCATGAATAATAAAACAAATAAAAAAAATTTCAAATCTCAAAATTCATAATAAATAAATTTTAAAAAAATCAAATTTAAAAAATAATAATAATTTATAGCGTGATTAGTAAAATAATTTTAAAATTTAAAATTTACAGTTTAAAAAAATAAAAATAATAAATTTTAAGGAATAATATGGATTTTAATGCCCATTATCAATGCAATAAAAAAAAGCCAACAAGCTTTGTTTAAAGTGTTGTATATATGATGCTTTGTTTAATAGATAAGTGAAAAAAAATAAGTGCTACAAAACCAAGCCAAAGTGAGAGAGACATAGCACGAAAAAAAAAGTGTTGTATAAGTATGTGATTTGACTAAACAAATTAAAATAGAGAATGACTTAGTTTATTTTATTTTCTCTATTTATTATATTTTGTGTATAAGAGTGATATCTTATCTATTGTAGCTTTGGATTTGAGTGTTATTTTTGAGATTTTCATATTTTTTTTATAATATAGGTGTTGGGGTATTGAGTAAAGACTATTGTATCAAAAAGTAATATTAGTAGGTTTATCTGTGACGATGAGTGTGAAATAGGCTAATTTTTTGAGTTATATAAAAATTCATGGGTCTTATCCTCCTTTGTGTTTTTGCTATTCCCAATAAGTAGTATTAGAGTTAAAGGTTGAAGGTCCTGAATAAAGAAACATGGCAATAAGGTTTTAGATAAAAAAAATTGATAGAAAAATTAAGTCAACATTTGGCAAAGCAATGTGTAAGATACACTAGTACCACAAGGTCTTTTTAAGGCATTAAAGGGAATGACGCCAGAAGACATGAAGAAAGATGAATGGGAAAAAATAGAAGCAAAATTAGTGAGTACTATTCGCTTAAGTTTAGTTTTTGAAGTAAAATATATTGTGTTGAATAAGACTTTTCCATCAAAATTGTGAAAATATTGGGAAAAATTTATATGTTAAAGTTTATTACAAATATGTTATACTTGAAAAAAACAATTATATTCCCTAAGGATGGAAGAAGAAGATGATATTAGAAGCCACATGAATAAGTTAAATAGATGTATTTATGATTTTTTGAATGTTCATGTAAAGATAAATGATGAATACCAAGCGATGATTTTGTTATGCTCATTACCAAAATCATATGATACATTAGTGACAATATTGCTCGTTGGAAAGAATACATTGACCATGAGTGAGGTGTCAATAGCACTTTTGAAAACTGATAACGTGATCAAGCTAACAGTTCAAGCATGTAGAGATGTTATTACTACCCAAGAAGATTTAAGAGTAAGTTCATCAAGTAAAGGAAAGAGCACGCCTAGAGGAAGAGATTCTAGTGGAGATAGGAATTGTTTCATGTCTTGTTCAAGAGATGACATTGAATGTTTTTATTGTCATAAAAGGGGGAACATTAAGAGATTTTATGAAAACATACTAAAAGATATAAAAAGTCTTGATGAAAAGAAAAGGAAAGATGAAAATGAGGAAAATGACACTGAAACTTATGATTTTGATTCCAATTTTATGTGTGTGACTACAAGTGAAGGCTTTTTGAATGATTGAATTTTAGATTCTATATGTTGTTTCCATATGTGTGCAAACAAAAAAATATTTGATAGTTACAAGTTTTGTACTAATGGTGATGTTATGATGGCCAAAAAATCAATGAGTAAGGTCATTGGAAAAGTCACTATTAAGATGAAGATGTATGATAAAGCTATCCGAACAGTTAGTAATGTAAGATTTGTTCCAAGTTTAAGAAAGAATTTAATTTCATTGAGCAAACTTGATTCTTTTGGCTATGGTTTTTTTGCAAAGAACAAGTCTATATAGGTGAGTAAAAGTTCCTTGGTCATAATGAAATGAAGGAAGAAGGGAAGTTTATACAAGTTGATTGAAAATCTTATTCGAGGTGGAGTTACATCCACCATAAAGGGTAAGATGACAATTGACTCAAAGTTTAAATCTTATAATAATATTGATGATGCGAGGCAAGAAAAATAGATCAAGTTCAATGAAGTGGTTACCATTTTTAGTAATAAAAATATGGTGTTAAAATGCTACTATCAAGGTGGAGTAATCTCGAATGAATTTGTTTTAGGTTAAGTATTAAATGAAGTGGTAGGTACCTCGTACCCACAAATAGGGTTCAATGATAATGTGTATGGATATATCATGATGTGGTATTGATACAAATATTTTTTTTGGATAAGGTGGAGATTGATGGTATTAATGACACAAAAAGGAACTATCATTTCGATGGAAGAGAAATGAAAAGCTTTCATTTATTAGACTTTACCATTGGATGACATACAAAACCAATAAGTCAAGGAAACAAGAAAATAAGAAAATCCAAAAGGCTTTGTTTAAAGTGTTATATATTGTTGCTGTGTTTTGATAGAGAGGTGGGGAAAAATGGAGTGCTACAAAACTAGGCCAAAGTCGGAGAGATACAACACAGTAAAAAAGAAAAAAAAAGGTATCACGTGTGTGTATGTGATTTGACTATACAAATTAAAATAGAGAAATGACTTAATGTATTTGAGTTTCTCTCTTTATTATATTTTGTATGTAAGAGTAATATTGGGTATTTTGGAGCCTTGGATTTGAGTGTTGTTTTTGAGATTATAATATTATTCTTAGGACACAAGTGTATTGGATATTGGATTAAGACTCTTATATCAAGAAGTAATATTTTTTTATTTATCTGTGATATTGGATATGAACTAGGCTAATTTTTCAAACCTGGTAAAATTTTTTGTCTTATTTTCTTGTGTACTTTCGCTATTCTCAACAAAAAAGGGGTCTTCACTAGTTTTAATGTTACATTCTTTGAAAATACACCTTATTCTTAGAATCCTTATCTTTAGGGGGAGAATTTGAGTGAAGTTTGGTTTTTGAATTTTGATCTTTCCTTTATTGAGGTTGCTCAAAACACTAGCCTTAAATATACCACACCATATCATTCTAATTTGCCATATACATAAAACAACTTGAACTTAGAGAAAGATATTGATACACAAATGAACAAGGAGATATTTGTTTATTCAAGGAGGCCAACCCAAAATACAAAGATAATCGCACTCTTGGTACACTAAGAAAGTCTAAACCGATGATAACTTCAAGTATCCTTGAGTTTCCTTCTAACACAGGTAATTTTGTTCCTTCTAGTAATGATTCACCTATTACTTTTAGAAAACAATTCAATCTTGTTCTCTTCATCTTATCTCAAAATTTGTATCTTATAATACTTTATCTCCTAGATTTTATGTTTTTACCTCTAATTTTGATAGGATAAAAATATTTAAGAAGCATGAGAGATTTTCAAATGGAGAGAAGCAATAATGGTAGAACTATGAGCTTTGAACAAAAAATAAAATCTAGGATGTGATGAGATTTACCACGAGGTAAAAAACCTATTATTTGTAAATGGTTATTTATAGTGAAGTACAAGGCTAATAAGATAATTGACTGTTATAAGGCTTGCTTGGTTACTAAAGGATTTACTTAAATCTATGGTATCGACTATACAAAGACATTTGCACTTGTGACAACACTAAATAATGTTCAAGTTCTATTGTCATTGATAGTAAACCTCGATTGGACCTTTTAGTAACTTGACATAAATAATGCATTTCTTAATGGTAAGTTAGAGGAAGAGATTTTTATATGTCTACCACCAGGTTTTTGCAAATAGAGGGAGAATAATATAGCGTGTAAACTCAAGATGTCTCTCTATAGCCTCAAAAAATCACCTAGAGTATGATTTGATAAATTTACAAAGGTGATAAAAAATCAAGGATATCAACAGGGATAATTGGATCACATTATTTTCTTTCAACAATCTAGAGAGGGGTTGAAGATAATTTTTATTGTATATGTTGATGATATAATCCTTATTGGGAATGATTTAGTTGAGATTGAGAAGCTTAAGAAAACTCTAGTGCAAATTTTGCCCGAGACAAATGCATTATTTTTTGGGTATGTACAATGCTATATCTAAGAAGGACATTAGTGTCTCCCAAGGAAAGTAACGTTCTTAATATTTTAACTGGAAGTGGCATATTTGGTAACAAACCAAGTAACATTTTAGCTAAAGGAGGAAAGAAGGCAAAAGATAATGGTAAGCTAGTTGAAAAGGACAGATATCAAAGACTAGTTAGGATATTAATCTACCTATCACACACAAGAACTAACATTGTATTTGCAGTTTGTATGGTGAGCCAACATTAGCATTCGACAAAGAAAATTCATCTAGAGGTTGTATACAAAATCCTCAAATATCTCAAAGGCTCTCCAAAAAAAGTACTACTTTCCAAGAAAAGTGCATGAAAAGAGATATAAGTATTTACAAATGCTGATTGAACAGGTTCAATCGAAGATAAAAGATCTAGTACTACTTATTATTACCTTTTTATCTGGGGAAAATTAGTAACTTGGAGAAATAAGAAACAAAGTGTAGTAGCTAGAAACAATGTTGAAGTTGAGTTTCAAGCAGCTACACAAGTGATATGTATTATAGTTACAAAAAATCCTAGAAGAATTGCAAATCAAACTAAATATTTTGTTTAAGGTGTATTGTGAAACAAAACCAACATAAGTATTTTTTTTAATCTAGTTCAACATAACCCAACAAAACATGTAAAAGTAGATTGATATTTCATAAATAAAAAAGTTAAAAATGAAATTATTTGTATGATTTATATTCCTACAAAAGAGCAACCAGTAGATATTTTCACAAAAAGCCTTCCTCGATAAAGTTTTAATGATTTTATTTGCATATTAGATATGATTAATATTTATGATTTAAATTAAGGAGAGTATTGAAATCCTAAAATACATGGATATATTAGAAACTAAAACTATATTATATTAACCGTATATTTAGTTAGAGTTCAAATTTTATTCTTCTTTATTATCGTTTCTAGCTTCTGTTATATTTATTGTATTATAAATATAAGTTCTATAAATATTATTATTAATTCAAAAATAAGATATACATATCTTTTCAAAACTACGTATTATTTTGTGATGTTATCTGGTCTTTAATAAAGTTATTTTGGTATGCTTGGTTGTGAATATAAAACTTTATGTGAAATATTAATGGTTTTAAAAATAACCAGATAATATGTCATTCTATGAAAAAAGATCAAAAGTACCCCTAAGGTTTAAAGAATCTTCAAAAATACCCTTCAGGTTTTAAAAATTTCAAAAATACCCTTGAAAACATAACGGAAGTTAAAACTAACACTCATTAGAAATACCCCTAAGATTAAAAAAAAGTATGGAAGAGGAAAAAATAAACCAAGAAATATTAGATATAGAAACAGAAGACATTTCAGGATGTTTTCCACAGGAAATGGTAATAAGTAAAAAGAAATTTGAAGAAATTCAAAAAGTAAAATTAAATCTTAAAGAAGGAGATGGATTTAAAGATCCATCATTTTTATTAAGAAAGATATTTCATAGAAAAAATATAATCTATTATGGTATTAGTAATAAGGAAATGAGCATTAAAATTACAGATGCAAAAGGAAGATATAATATACCATTAATTAATAAAGATACTATATTAAACAAATTATCAAAAATTCCTCGAAAGGATAAATAAAAAATTGGATACATTCATTTAGGAGGAATCCAAATATTAATAAAAGCTCATTTTAGAGAAGGAATAAATACACCAATAAAAATAGCTCTATTAGACAATAGAATAGTAAACATGCAAGATGCTTTATTAGGAATGATCCATGGAAACTTAGGATACCAAAAATTAAAATTTACAGCATATCCTAGATTTGCTATAAATATATAAGATAAAAATCTAAACCAAGTATTAAGTCTAGCTTATGAATTTGAAAGAGGAGATTTAATGAAAGAAGGAAATCATCCATTTTCAATACATTATCTAGTGGCATATTCTTTAACAAATAGTCATAATAGTTCAATATATGGACAAAATGAATTTATAGAAATAGATAATTTTTTAAAGAAATAGGACAAATAATAAAACCGAAATCTAACAGACTTTGAAATACCGGAGAAGAATGGAAATTAGATATTAAAGAAAAACCCTTAATAACGGGGAAGAAAAAGTGAGAGCATCCCCAGATTATCTTTTGTAGATCACAAAGAAGAAACCTCAAATCAACAAGAAGTTAAAAAACTAGAAAATAAAGTTAAAATAATGAAAGCATTAGTTCATGATTGCATATTAGGGAAAAATCATGTTTAAGGATAAAATAAAAAATATGAATTTAGAAATAAATGGAAGCCTAGTAGGTGTGGCAAAAAATCAAGCAATACTATTTGAAACTATACAATTATTAACAGAGGAAATGGATCTAGTCCAGGAATCAAACACAAAATATTTACAAGAAATAATAGATATACAAAGAGAACTGTTAAAGGAAATAAAAGAGTATGGTTATAATAAACTACAACAAAATATGCATAAAGAATTTTCAGAATTAAGGAAAAATGTATACAATCTAAAGATAGATCATAAATATGACCTCTTAGAAGGATTAAAAGAAGAACCACCGAGGAAATCCGATTCTTTGATTCCCAAAAATAAGAAAAGAATATAAACAAATAAGAGGAAATGATAAAGTTTGTTGTGATACAAGAGATTTTAGAATGCCAGGAAAATATGGATGCAATATAAAAACTATAAACAAAAATATAAAAAATATAAAAGATTTAAAAAATATAAATTTAGAAAACAAAATTTCCAAAAATATAAAAAGAGATTCAATAAAGAAAACTATAAGAAAAGATATTTTAGAAGAAAGGTTTATAAACCATCTGAAAAAAGGAATTGTACCAGGAAAGAAAAAATCTGGATGTTGGATCTGTAATGAGGAAGGACATTATGCAAATGAATGTCCAAGCGAGACTTCCAACATAAAAAGGAATTTCCAGAGAAAGCAAAAATCTTAGAAGAAGATTTTAAGATAGAATTATAATTAATAGAAGAATTAGATATAAATGATACTTGTAGTACTTATCTATTAGAAGAAAGCTGAAGAAGAAATAATTATTTCGAATATGAATATTCGGATCATGAATATTCTTGAGAAAAATGAATGATTTGTATAGTATTACAAATCCAAATAGTACTTACATTAAAGTAGGACTAAAATTTAAAGGTTATAACACTTATCATTTACATGCATATATAGACCAGGGAGCGGTATGTGTGTAGCTAGTAGAATATGTATTCCCAGGAAGACAAGCTGGAAGCAAAACCGCTAAAGATTTAATTGTAAGAATTGCTAATAATACCACAATAAAACTCAATCAAGTATTAAAAGATACTTGATATAATAATAGGAGGAGAAAACTTTCATATTCTACTATATATCAACAAGAAACAGTGTAGACTTGTTAATAGGAAATAATTTCTTAAATTTATATCAACCTTTCACACAACATTCGACAAAATAAGCCTTACAACCTTAGAAGGAGATACTGATATATGTCTCTAAAGTAAGAAAAGCTCTAGCATCTCAAACCCAACTTTTATGCAACAACATAAAAAGCGAAAACGTGGTGAGATAAGAGACCAGCAAAAACAAAAACCTAGTTTAGAAAATATTTCATTAGATATAGAAGAAAAGCAAAACTCTTTTCTCAATGAAATACAGGAAGATAAAGCCTTAACAGGCATTAGAAGATTATTAAAAATAGTCAATTCAGAAAATCCTTTGGATCCAAAAATAAATAAATCTAAAACAATAGTCAATATAAAATTAAGAGATCCTAACAAAATCATAAGAGTAAAACCAATGATTTATACTCCAAAAGACAAGATTGAATTTGGAAAACAAATTGAAGAACTTTTGGAATTAAAAGTTATAATACCAAGTAATTCACCTCACTCTAGTCCAGCATTTTTGGTTGAAAAAGAAGCTGAAAAAAGAAAAGGTAAAAAGAGAATGGTAATAAACTTCAAAGCACTTAATAAAGAGACCATTGATGATGGATACTTCATTCCAAAAAATGAAGAACTACTATCATTAATAAAAGGAAAGAAATACTTCTCAAGTTTCGATTGCAAAAGTGGATTTTGGCAAATAAGACTGGATGAAGAATCTCAAAAATTAAGAGCATTCATTTGCCCCCAAGGACAATTCCAATGGACTGTAATACCATTTGGATTAAAACAAGCTCAAGGTATTTTTCAAAAGATATATGGATAATATTTTTAAGAAATTACAAGATATTTGTTGTGTTTACATAGATGATATTTTGGTTTTCAGTAATGAATTAAATAAAAATTATTTGGATATTATCAATATATTACAAGAATGTAGAAAAGAACGCATTGTACTCTCTGAAAAGAAAGCAATACTTGCTCAACAAAAAATCAAATACTTAGGATTCGAGATTGAAGATGGAAAACATAATCTACAACCCCATATATTAAATAATATTCAAGGTTTTCCTAGTGAATTTAAAGATAAAAACCAATTACAAAGATTTTTAGGATGTTTAACATATGCAGAAGCCTATATAAAGAAACTTGCGAGAAATGAAAAACCATTACAAGAAAAATTGAAAAAAAATTATGTTTGGAAATGAATGAAAGAAGATACTACATATATGGATAGAGTAAAAGCAAAAGTAAAAAATTTACCAACTTTATACCATCCAGGACCAGATGATAAAATGATAATTGAAACAGATGCTTCACAAGAATATTGGGGAGCAATCCTTAAAGCAAGAGTAGATGACAAAGATGAATATCTTTGTAGATACACATCAGGGTCTTTTCAAGGGCCATAATTAAATTATCATAGTAATGAAAAAGAATACTTAGCTATTAAAAAAGCTATTAAGAATTTTGCAATATATGTCATAAGTTCTAGATTCATTATTAGAACAGATAACAAGAATTTTGGTTATTTTTTAAGAACTAATATTGCAGGAGATTATAAACAAGGAAGACTAATTAGATGGCAACAATGGTTCAACCATTACAATTTTGACGTTGAACATCTTCTAGGACATAAAAATAGCTTGGTGATGCTCTTGAGAGAATTAGCACCTCTAACTATTTTTATGCTTGTAGGAATGGAACAGCTTGATATTAAGATCAAGATAAAAGAAATGGAGATAAAAATCCTACAGGAACAACTCGAGTTGCTATACCTCGAGAAATCTCTTACGGAGACAGGAATAAAACAGGAAGAACTTAAATGTTCAAAACAAATTTCAGAAAGCAGAACCTCAAATGAGGAATCTCTGTTAAAAAGGAAGAACCTAACAGTTCACAAAAAAATTCTAAACCCGGTGGGCGACGAAGCGAGAAAAAGAAGAAACGAGAAAAAAGTTTATGTGGTCTATAATGGCCCAAAACTAGGAATTTATAACAACTGGGCGGGAAAGCTAGCAAATCTATTTTGGGATTTAGGTGGAGTAACTCATAGAGCCTTCGCTGACGAATAGAAGTGAAGGAAGTTATGCCAACTACAAAACACCAAAACTAATAACTCCAGAGGAGATAGTAAGAAATTATTCGTAGTACTACAATGACAACCAACAACGGGCTCAAGGCATTGACAAACCTTGGAAAAATAGCAAGACCTCCAATGCTTATTCAAAGAAACATCTCCACGGAGACATCAAAAATAACAAAACATTCAGTACTATTAAGGGAAACATCTTCTAGAACCACTCCAGTCAATGAAGATGAAAAAGACCAATACAAAAATCCCAATAAACAACAATGGTTAAGTCTCTATAATTTAGCAAGAAAATCTACCCAAGAACATATTGAAGATATGAAATTCTATACTACAGACAAGGAATTTCTTGTAGGTAGTAAATTCAATATATTGGAAGGAGCTGATCCAATTTTTGTGTATAAGGAATTTCATGCAGGATTAATAGAAAATATATATTCCAGGAATTAATTTAAGTGAATTAAATTATTTTCCAGAAAATTTTAAAAGAGCAATTAAGAATTTTAGAAGAAAAATTAAAGGAGGTGATAAACCTGTTTATCTTAGATTTTTTAGTTCATTAATGGACTGGAATGAGGAAGGAAGTATTAGTCCCTACCACTTCATCAAAATAGGGATTTCCAACCTGAAGCAGAGAGGTTCTAAACCAAGTGGCACTTCGAAAGGAATTCAATGCATAACAACTCTCAGGTATTAAGAGGAAAAATGCTAAGCCAAATTTACTATGAGCTCGGAAAGATCGACAATTTACCGAGATTAAAGTAAATTATTTGACCGATAAAGTTATCATCATCTCACAGAGCGTGGCTTAGTCGAGAAGAAGATGGTGAAAAAAAATCACCAAATATGAAACCAATTTTAATTGCAACAACTTATAAATTGGTCGAGAAACCGAGGAAAGTATTTTGCTTCTATGCCAAAAAAAAGCCACCAAAGACCATAAGTGCATTCTCTGCATCAAAGATCGAGAAGATGAAGATGCATCGTCATCAACATCATCAAAGGAACAATTGGTAGAAAATGACAAAGGAAATTAAGAAAAAGCGATTGAAGAAGACTACAAAAGAAATAAAGATGTAGACCCCTTCTTGTGAAGATACGCCAAGGAAAAAAATGCGGTTATCGGGGAAAATCAGATGAATTATTAAAATCAAGATGAATTATTAAAGCAAGGGTAAAATAATAAATTTAGTCTTGTAAACAGGGATTCCTTATTCTATAAAAGGAACCCTTATTATCATTTCAAGGGACACACAGAGACGAATAGAAATCCAGAGCTCTCTACTCTGAAGCTCTCAAATAGGAAAAACCTTTCTATCTAGAAATCCAGAATCCAATAATGAAATACCCAGTAACTATGAGCGGCTAAGCACCCCTTTCAAGGTTCTTAGTTGGCCTTAAGTTGTAATAATTATTATATTTTGAATAAAATGGAGTTCTATTACTCTTCTTTAGTAAGTCAACTTTTGGACACCATTCATGTACGGATGCAGAAAGCTTACCATTACCAGGAAGGTGTTGAGGTGTAAGCGGCGAGGCGTAACGGGTGTAACAAAGAAGAGCGAAGGAAAGACTAGTGGTAGACCCATTAAATTCAGATATGATGATTATAAATTTAAGCTAATTAAGAATATTGAATGTTGAAATATTCACTTACTACAAGGTATAATAATTTTAAAACAGGAAAATAGAATTTATTTTTAGAAAGAAAATAATATGAATATCGAATCACTAGTACATAAATTAGAACTATTAGATTTAACAAATGAAAGAGTAATTTTTAATTTTAAAAGACAATTAATAGAATCAGGATTAGAATTAAGTAATCAACATAATGAAGAACATAACATACTATGCAATTGTAAGGAATACAGAAGAAAATTAGATTTATATAGTAAAATAATAAGTTTTTTAAATAATTTATTACCATCAATAAATACACAAAGACCTTCATCTATGTCAATTTTAACTCCAGATTAAGATTATATCGATCCTCGAAAAATGGTATCAGAGCCAAGGAATAGTAATTTAAATAGTAATGGATGGAGAATTAACACCATTAAAACACAAGGGCATTTGTGACATTTTATAAACCCCAGGGGCATAACTGAAGATATAGCAAACCTCAAGGGCAATTTAGAAAATGATCCGTCATTCTATTATGTGAGGAACGTGATCCATATTTAGAATAATATCTTTTATTAAGAACCTCAAATATTCACCGAGGGTAATAATGGTCTTCTTAAACGGTATGCAGTAGGGGTGAGCATCGGTTCGAAACCGCAAGTTTTAGGTCAATCCGAATCTGATCCGATCCGAAGCAAATTATAAATTATTCAATCCAAATCCGATCCGTTGTACATGCCAATCTGAACAAATCCAAAACCGCTAATTTTAAGTCAATCCGAATCCAATCCTATCCGATCCGAAAATTATTCAATCCAATCTGTTGTACATGTTAATCCGAACAAATCTGAATCCGCCAATTTTAAGTCAATCCGAATCCGATCCAATCCGAAAATTATTTGAATCTGAATCCGCTTTAAATTTCAATCCGATCGGTTGGGGTCAAAATTTTAATTTAAATCTATTAAAAAATTACATAAATAAGCAAATTATGAAATATCAATATGATCCGAACTGTTATAAATGTCAATCCGAACAAATCCAAATCTAATATAATTTCAATATATAAAATGAAAAATTACATAAAATAAAAAAATCTAAAATAAAAATATTTTTAATAAAAATTAAAAAATAGACAACATGATTAAAAATAATTCAACAAAAATAATCAAAAAGAAAAAAAAATCAACATCAATTACATAATTTAACTCCAAAAAATTAAATATCAATTACATAGATTAACATCAAACAACAAACAGCAAACAGCGACGGCAGAGCAGCGACCGGCGAGCAAAGTGCAGCAAGCAATGCGATGCAACGAGCAGCGAGAATGCGGCGTGCGGCAGCGAGAATGTAGCGTGGCGAGCGGCGAGTAGCGTGCGGGCGAAATGCGTGCGGCAGCGAAATGCGGCGTGTAACATGTAGTGTGCGGCAGCGGCGGCAAACGAGAGAGTAGCGGAACGGCGGTAGATCGGTGAGAAGAAAACAATGAATAGCGAGAACGGCGTAACAGTAGCAGAATAGAAGCGGCGGAACGGCGTGCGACAAACGGCGATAGTAGATCGGTGAGCAGTAGAACAACGAACAGCAGAACGGTGAATAGCGAGCAACGAAGCGTAACGTATAACAACATAATAGAGAGCAGAGAACAACGAGCAGTAGCGAACGGCGTGCGGCGAGCAAGCAATAGAACGGTGGCAGAACCGCAGCGTAACGGTGAGCGGTGAGACTTGAAACCAAAGAATGGAGGCAGAGAGAAAGATGGAAGCAGCTGGAAAATATTAGGATGAAGGCAGAGACTAGAGAGAAGGATGTAGGATTGAGGCAGAGAGAAAATATTAGGTTTTGTAAGAGATGTGCGGCTAGGTTTAATAAATTAGGTTTATTAATTATTATATATTTATTTTAAAATAATATATAAATATATCGGATCGGATCGGATTATTCGGATTTGAATATTTTCAATCCGAATCCGAATCCGAGCGGATTGATAAAATCCAATCCGAATCTGATCCAATTTCGGATCGAAACCACTCATTTTTTTCGGATTTGATCGGATTGATCGGATTTTTGGATTGATCGGATATTTTGCTCACCCCTAGTACGCAGTATTAATCTTGTAGCTAGTAAATAAGTTACAATATCAAAAAAAATATATAGTCTTTTAATCCCATTTATAACATAGGAAGTTAATTAAAAAGATATAATTAAAATTTAATATTTTAACTAACACAACTAAAAAAAATTAAAAACCAAAACATTGGTAAAGGAACACAGCCCCACACATTAATAGGGACACAGAACCCATTATCTCCCACATGTTAAAGCCTAAAGCCTACGGTTTTTTATTTTCTTTTAAATCCAAAATCATTTTTCATCACCAATCATAAATAAATTTCTATCCTAAATTGTTGATATAACATTGGTGAAAAATGTGTTAAGAGCAAAATGAAATAGAAAAGTTATATTTAAGAGGCAAAGAGAGACTACAACCAAAATATTGTAAGATTTTTAAAACTTTATTGACTTGTTATATGATTTGGACTATTTGATTTGGAGTTGAGCACTATCTAATAAAAAAAATTATGTTCTTGGTTGAACATATTTCTTTATTTATTTTTTAAAAAAACATGACTTTTGATAGTACATTTGTTAAAAAGTGTTAGTTTAAATATTTAAATTTCAATTATATCCTTCTAATTATACTCAAATGTTAAAAATGTGGATAAAAAATGATATTTTTTAACATTTTGTCTTTAAATAACCTTATTTAATAGTTACTTGACTAATACTACATACTTAAAAAAAACTAAAAATACTCTTATTAAGAAATTATAGAATTAATAGAATCCTTATCTATACGATAGGTATGTATGTAAAAGTAGTTGGTTGAAATTTAAAAATACATAATGATTAGGAAAAATTATAAAACTTTACGTGAATCTTGACGATATTTGCAAACAAAACATATAATTATAATTTTAGTTTATAAGTGCGTTTGAGAAAAATATTTTCAAGTTGAAGAAACTATTGAATCTCAGTGAGCATATATCAGGTATATTTTTATTTTTATACACACAATAAGAATAATATAAAAATAGGATACTCGATCGATTGAGTAGTGTTTGGATAAATAGAGTAATCACTACTACAATACATGTCTTTGATCTCAAAATTTTAGCCTCAATTTTCTAAAATTTGAGCCATAGACATACCATATAGCCTCGGTTATTTAAAAACTAAGGCTATAGACATGCCATATGACCTCGATTATTTTAAAACCGAGGTCGTAGACATATCCTATCAATTTACTATCTTTTACATTAAACACTAAAACATTTATCAATTTTTTCTTTTTTACTCTTTTCCCCCTTTTTTCTTTTTTTTCTTCCCTTTTTTCCCCTTTCTCTTCTCTTATCTTATCTTTTTCCTAATCACATCCCCAACCCTTATCCTTGGCATCCAGCTCCCTCATCCCCTCCAACGAGCGTGAAATATTTAAGGTTTGGTGAGTGCAACAGATTTAGGGTTTGATGAGTGCAAAAAGAACGAAAGATATCTAAGAGTGCGAGAAAAAGCGTGTTGCAATTAGTAAGTCATCATGACTCCAAGAGATTGCCTTTGTTTACTTGGATTTTTGTTGATGAATTTTAATTTTTGTAAAAGTTCTTTCATATTCAAGATCCTTTCAATTTTTATTCCGATCTATTGTCTTCCTTATTTGTTCGATTAATTATTACAATAACATTCCAGTTACTTGAGATCAAAGAAACCCTAATATTGATATTGGTTTTGTAAATTGAAATTTGGTACTCTTTGTAATCTAGATTTCTCTTCCAAATTTGATTTGAAATGCTACACAAAAGCTTTAAGCCAGCTAAATGGTAAATTCTACATCTCAAATGTTGGTGTTTACCTATTAGAAATAGAATTACTTAATTGTTGTTATCTCAAATGTTTTCGATTAGAATTTGTATATTATAAATAGAATTTGTATCCAAGGAAGACCACAAGAAGGAAACAAATGAACCAATTGTAGAATCAAAGAAAGAACCCAATAATGTATTAAATGTAGGGGTGTTCATCGGATCGAAACCGTTAAGTTATGCTCATACGATCCGATCCGAACATCCGATCAGATTGAAACATCCTAATCCGCAACCGATCCGATCAACTTTTACATCCGATCAATCCGATCCGTATAATATTCGGATAGCATCCGATCAATCCGATCAATCTGATCAATCCGACCAATACGACCAATACGATCAATCCGACCAATAAACTTAATTAATTATATTTTTGAATTAAAAAATTAAATTTTTACATAAATCATAACATAAAATCATTTTAATTAAAAGAAACCTTAAAAAATCAAATGAAAAGATTAAAATAAGACTAAAATGTTCAAACCTATATAAAACAAAAACAATACAATTAAGTAAATAACGATGCCGATTACAATAGTTATTTTAATAAATTTAAAAATTCATTCAAATAATAAACAAAAGGATAGTTCATAATAATCTAAACCTAAATTAATTTGATCATTTCACTCTTTAACATCCATTAGCATCTTAAAAATAATCTTGTCTTGAATCTTGAGAACAATAGCAAAAAACTTCAATGTGTCATCACCTATTAGCCATAATTTAAAAAATATTAGTAAATTGATAACTAAATATATAAAATACATATGAAATAAAATAATAATATATCGTACTCAATCAAGGGTTATATCTTTAATGTCTCTCAACATATCTACAAAATAGAAGATAATAGAAAGTGATGAGAATATTAAATCATAAGAGAATGATATCAATTATTAATGAAAATTAAAATAATATTACCTGTTTCAATTGCTTCAATATCATCAAGGGAATCACGAATGTTAATTATTGGTGATGATCGAATTCAATTCTGAGTACAAATAAGTGCTTGGACGGTTTTTGGGGACAATGAGCTTCTAAAAGAATCAATAACCCTCCCCCCGTAGAAAATGCAAACTCAGAAGCTACAGTTGATATAGGTGTAGCTAAAACACCTTTGGCAATCTTGGAAAGAACCTTGTATCTAAATGAGTTCACCTTCCACCAACTTAAAAGATTAAAAGACTCATCATCTACATCCTCACATGTCTCACCCAAATATTTATCTACTTCAGTTTGGTTGTCTGTCTTTTTTGCATCTTTGACACATTTTTTATAACGATCCATCCACAGTGAAAATGAATCAATGTTACAACTATCCACTTCTTCTGTGTCTAAAGGTTGTGAGCATGTAGCTTGGACATTTGCAGAATACAAAACTAAATACTGATCAAATATATTATTCAAAGTTTGTCTAAATTTTTCATCATATGACCAACCATAATATCATCTTCGTCACACAAAAGATCCAAACAAATTTTCAAACCTTGTTCCTTACGTCTTGGATCAAGCAAAGTTGCAATAAATAAAAAATCATTCATCTTATCCACACCTCCCTAATATTTATTGAACTTTGTTATCATTTCTTTTTCCATTTTGCTTAACAAAAAATCTGTATTTTCACACCAGAAACTCAATTGGTTATGTATGAAGCAAATTTGATCCAAAAATAAATTTGAAGTAACATATACAGAACCAAAAAACCTCAATGTCGCATCATAAAATATTTTCAAAAACCTCACAAATATGTGATCATTAGACCAATCAAACATATCAGGAGTTTTGCAACTATCATTTCCAATGTTGAACTCTTGTGACTAGGAACTACACAAAAATTTAAGATTCTTTTTTGGAGTTTCCAATTATCATCGATGAAGTGAACAGTGAGACACATATAATTCAAATTTTGAGCAGTGGTTAAACAAACTCTTTGAAATAATTTAGAGAAAAATTCTTTTAATTTATCCTTTTCCTTTAAGAAAAGACTCAAGCCATCTCGTGCAATAGTGGTACGAGAAGGAACTTGGAACCTTGGTTCCAAAACTCTACTATACTTCTTAAATCCTTCATTCTCAACATGACTAAATGGCAATTCATCAACTATAATCATTTCTGTAAGTGTAAGCCTACAAGCCTCAATACTAAATGTGTGTGCAACAAGTACACCTTATTTATTATTTGTGACATTTTCAAAAGCTAAAGTTTTTTGTTTCTTCTCATATCTACCAGGAAATAATTTACATTTGCTGTAGCAATATGAGCATTTAATTTTGATGTACCGGACTTCTTTGGATACATACACATACTCCGCTTGAACAATATTTACATCTCGCACTTGCGATCTAAGCCTACTTTATATCAAAATGTTTCCATGCGAGAAGAGGGAGGTTTAGAAAACTTTAAACTTACCTTTTCCATCATAGCTATCTATAGAAGGTTCGGGTTTGTCATTCAATGCTAGATCTTTAGTTTCTAGTGGAGCATTTTGTGGATTTTTATATTGATTTTCAACATCATGGGTAGCTTGTACTTGGTGGTTGCAAGTGGACTATCAAGTAGTAGAGGTATTTTTCCATTTAAGATAAAGTGAGACACAATTAACTTAATGCAATAAACACATTGTGTAGAAAAGCAATTGTTATAATGTAAAGAAGCAGATTTACAACCAAAGTAATACAATTTCCCATATCTTATAGAAGAACAAAATAAATAATGAAAAGAAAAAATAGAACCATATATTACACAGAGAACAAGACAACATATGTTAACAACTAACAAATCTGCACTTAGGAAAATAATGCTATCATAAAAAACCAGACATACATAAAGTGGAAGAGATATAATAATGCCATGAATGAAAAAAATCTGCACTTAGACGAACAAATCATCATGTTCCTCCTATAGATAAACAAGAGATAGACTAATGTCAATCTCAATTTTAGTAGCAAACTTCATACCGATAGAACATAGTAAACAAAACAAACTTTCTAGACCTTATCAAATTAAATTATCAGAATGTGAACCCTCAAACCAAAAATATATAGCTTAGATAGAAGCATATTTGTAGATTCCAGAATGTAAAGAAGCAGATTTCCAAAACATAAAGAAACAAACTTTATACTGATATAACATAGTAAACAGATCAAAAAGAAGAAATATATATGAGTTAATAAAATGGCTGTTAAAATATTTATGATTTTTTTAATAAAAATATGACTTTCAAGAGAGCTAATCTTCAGGGTCAAACATTGTGAACTACCTAGTTTTCTAAGAAATATCATAGTAATGAAAGGGCAAAATATGATGCAGCTAATATCGATGTAAATCAAGATCATGAATTTTAATTTTAATATGATGCAGCTGATAGACTTGGCCGGTTTATTATATTGGTATTCGGCATGACACACAGAATTGGTAAAATAAAAAAGACTTGTTAAAATTGAGTAGCTAGAAATTAGCCCCTGAACAACGTGGGATGGATTCAAAATTCATGCAGTAGATCATCAAATCATAATTTAGTTAGGGAAAGGTTGTGAATAATACATAAATTAGGTTAAAGATAAAGTAACGTATCTTTTATAAAACTTTTTTTATTTTTTAAAGATTTTTATACAACTTTTTTTCTGGACTCCAAACTCTGAAACAAAAATACTTAAAAATTATTGATTTAATAATGTTTATGTTCCTCACCGTAAGAAGTGTGAATTGGTCTATTCAATGATCAATGATAAATAAATAAAAACTATCAATAATGTACATTTTCTGTTAGCAGGAAGCAACGGCAACAAAGCAAAGAATCAAGCAGGGAGAGAGAAAGAGAGATGGAGGCTGGGGAGGCAGTTAGGAAATAAATTAGGTTAAGAATAGATAAATGACTAAGGTTAGGTTAGGTCAGAATAATAATTAGTTTTATTAATTATTAATTTATTATATATATATATTTAATTTAATAAATATATATTAATTAAATATATATATAATTAATTTTGGTCGGATCGGATCAGATCCGATGAATCGTAGTGAAATCTGCCATCCGATCCGCACTTAACGAATGAAAAAAATTTCCATTCGATCCGATCATCGGATTGGATTGGATCGGTTCGGATGATCGGATTTTTTACACACCCCTAATTAAATGGGCCAGTTGTGATTTCTTTAAACTTACTAACTCATGGTTTGATAAATTTGGGGAATTTATGCTTTTTGAATGCAACTCTACAGGTTCTGTTGTCTTGTTCTCATTTTGTTCAGCTTCTACAAGAAATAAGAACTCGCAATATTCCTAAGGTGTGTATTTTTGACGTATTTGGGGCCGTTTTCTATATTTATTTATTTTAATCCAATGACATGTGTAAGTGTATAAGCTCTTCAATAGTACATAAATTACCTGAACATCTTAATTTTCTTTATTAACTCTTTGTTAACTTGATGGCTTTTGGGATTTCAGGTTAGGTATCCAACACTGACTACATTTTTAGAGTTTATATCTGAACTTGACATGCCTAGTAGTTCAAACATGATAAAAAAACATGTCAACCTTGAGACTGGTAGACCTTTTAACCCTATCATGTTTGAAGAATTTTTGAAGAAGTTCACTCCAGATATTTCATGTAACATATCAAGCAGACCAAGGTTTGTGAGTTGTGTACATTAATTCTACTATCTGTCTATACCATAACCACCTAATTGATTTCTTCTTAGCTTTTGTTGGTAGCTAGAAACAGGGAACTAGACATGATAATTATTGCCCTATATTTGTGGCATGTGTTTGGATATTTTCTCTGGAGTTTATTATTTTATAACATCTAAGCATGCATACTTTATACCTTATGAATAATTTTTTCTAAATATTTTTCAAATAAAATTTGTGTTTGAGAGTGTTTCTTACATGCCAAGGAGTCTTAGTTTATGTCTTTTAGGGCTTACATTCGTAACTATTTTCATCCTCTATATATATTTTAACTTGTGATTACTTTTCAAATTTCCTTCTAATATTCCTTGGCATCTTCATACAAGAGGATGCTTAGGAATTTCTAAGCTTTATTATGGATCAAATACATAACAAATTACTTAAACTTCAAGGAGACTCCCTAAGCTTTAGTGAGGGTAGATCATCTCTGGTTTCTTTTAAAGATGATAAATGGGAGACAGTTGGTCGAAAAAATAAATCTGCAGTGATAAGAATACAAAGTTTTGTTCCATCTCAACTAAGTGATATATTTGGGGAAAATTCAAAAGTTTGGTGAAGGCAAGAGTTGAGCAATTTATGGTTTTCAATTTATGGTTTTTAATACACTGTTTCTATTTTTGAACTATCATTTTGTTGGCGAACATGCATGTTATTCCCTTTCTTTTATTAAATGCATTTTGTAATTAATAGTAAAAAGTCTATAATAGTAAGATTTTATTATGTTTTAGTGTATAATAAACTCTCAAATGTAATTATACTTTTAATTTTAATATAATATGATTTTTAATATTGTAATTAATAAATTTATTATAATTTATATTGATTTTTAATATTGTAATTAATAATTATATATTTTTAAATTTATACATACCCTATGGCCTCGGTCTTTCATTAATCAAGGCTATAGGATGTCTATGGCATCAATTAAAAAACCGACATTATATGTATGTTTTATAGTAGTAAATATGACCTAAATGATTTGATTTTAATACATTAGTAGATCGATCTAGAACTAGATCGATCCAGTTTAATCACTAGATCGATTCACCTTTTTTGCATATTAATTAAATAATCACTGGATCGATTAAGAGGATTTTCGATCAATCGACCTATGTACTTGATCAAACACTTGGTTAGATCAATTGAATTATCCAATCTTTGAATTTAATATCTATTTCTATTACGATTTGGATTGACTTTTTACAATATTGTTCTTATTTCTTAAAAGTATTTTAATTGATTTAATGATCATTGGATCGATCGAGAGGATGTTCGATCGATCGACCTATGTACTCCATCGAGCACTTGATTAGATCAATCGAGTTGTTAGGTCTTTGAATTTAATATCTACTTCTATTACGATTTGGATTTACTTTTTATAATATTGTCTTTATTTTTTAAAAGTATTTTAACTGATTTTGTAAACAATATAATAATTTCACTTTAACCTAATGTTCTTCAAAATATTCTATAAATAAAAATTTAAACATACATTTGAAACTAACTATACAAGAACTTAATTGTGTTTATCTCTTTATATTTTATTATTTCTCTTATTTTACTAATAGTTTTAAGTAATTTTTTTATTAAGTTAATTTATCAAACATTTATGATTGTGTTTGATGGATTAACAAACTTACAATAATAATTATGTTATTATTTTTTTAATTGATAGTTCTAACATTGTTAGTTGTTTTTCATTTTATATGCTATATTATTTAAATCAATTAATTAGAGTTATTTAATATTGAATCTATTATAGAACACATACTTGTATTTATAGGTTAACTTTTCAAATGGCTAACAATGCAAGTTCAATTAACTCATGAAATTTAAGTTTGTTAGAACGTTCGGGTGGATCCGAACATTTTTTCTTGTAAAGACCGTGATGAAAACAACGATTAGCGATTTATATAAGTAGATCACTTAGGAGCATTATCTAGGTGAATAGTTTAAACCATAACCTTGTAACCAGATATGTATTTTTCATAATTGATAGCAAAATGATCTTATAGACCGTAGTTTTCTTTTAAGTTAATGGCATGACTTAGTTAATTTATTTCTATCTAAAAATATTCATGCTTTAGATTTTTATTTTTCATATTACTTGATTTTAGGCGTTATTGTATGCTTTGACCGCTTAAAAAATTTCAATCTATTTTCCATATTTTGCTAATTATATCCATAATTTAAAAAAAAGACGTATTTTTAAAAGCACCAGAGGATATATGCTTAATTATCAACATTATGACTGTCTTTAGAGTGGAAATTACTAAAAATAACCATGGAAAAAAACCTTATACTTGGAAATTAAAGAGATTGAACCATAAGAATTTTGTAAGAGGTGATCAAATCTTTACCATTCTAAGTTGGTTTTCGGCTCTCTAGCAAAAGTAGGTTTGATGGTAGAATTCGAATCTTGTCCCACACATTGCTATATCCCTTAAGAGCAGGCTAGACATTTCAGTTGTGAAAAGAAAAAAAAAATGGTGGCCTTGCGGCCAATTGTTTACAAAGAAAGTGAAACTTAAAACCAATGCAACGGTAAGGGAATGGTTGTATCTGGCCTTGTGTGTCTGTAAATGGAGTCAATAGACAAGATGAAGATCACAACTGACATGGTGATGGACACCGCAGCAGAGCTCATAACGTTAAAAGTATTAAGGAACCGTTGCTTCTGCAGAACCCAGAGCGACTTAACAAACAATCTCAAGCCGTCCAACACCACTTCCATTTTCTCACTATAAAATAATATGAAAGCTAGAAAGATGATATGGAAAAACTGACTTTTCGGTTAGAAGCTATCTTCAATCTGTTTTAGCAGAGTCTAAATGATCGCTAAGGATTGTGAGGGACACTTCTCTCCTTTATACTACATCTTCTTGGGAAAGGACGTTGGGTGCCTTCTAAGAGTTCGTGTGTCTTGGGACCATAAGTTGTACGTGTTATTTGTTTTAAACACAGATGCTACCGATATTCGAGAAATTATAATTTTATATATAAGAAATATCCCATACCTATAACTAATAATAATATATTATATTAATTTTAATTTATTATAAATTTATAATAAATAAATATATCATAATTATAACCGATAATAATATATTAAATTAATTTTAATTTATCATAAATTTATAATAAATATATTTTTTCATTCATTATTTTATAATATTATTAACTTATTACCATTAATGAAATGTTTAATTAATGCATGTCATATACGGTAAGAACCAATAACACCTTCTTATTAGCCTTAAAAAAAAAAACTAATGTCATCTCTCAATAATCATATTCTAAAAAAAATTACATTTTTTCCTAGTTACACTACTCAATATTATTTAGACGTAAACTTTTTATAAATTCTCTCTTATTATTATATTAATCTTACTTTACATCTTAATCTTGTAATCTCACTATTATTATATACCAATATTCTTTTAAAACTAGTTTCTCTAGCCACTCTTAGGTAACGTTGGAACATAAATAATTTATTGATATATAGTATAGTTAATATAGTTTTTCAAGATAACTAATTATTTTTTAGAAATTTTTTTTTAAATATTATTGATAAGTAGAATCAAATCTAAAAAATTATATCAAATAAAAAATTACTATATCAGTTATAATTATAATATAGAAGTGATATATAGAAATGATTTTATTTTAAATAACATTATTCATAATAAATACAATTTAAACTAACTTATTTTTAATGTTTATTAAAATTATATATCTTTATATTATAATATAAATAAACTATACAAAAGTATCTTTATTTTATAAAAGAGTAATTTTATAAGTAGATATCGGGTTGTATTTTATTAATATATTTATTTTTATTAATTATTATAAATGAATTTATTTTGAAGTGTGAAAGAAATAAAGATTTAAATAATAATGAGAATATTTAAATTTAACGAACAATAATAATATCATATTATAATAATCAGGTGGGTCTCGCTCTAAAATTTTGGTGAGCATTAAATGGTATGCAGTCCCTGTTGAGTACACGAGATGGTCGCTTCTGCCAATAAGTCAGGACGCAGAAGTAAGATAGTTGAACCGGTTATTGGAAATTGGAAGAGTTGGTGAGATTTCTGATTGAGTAATGTTAGGTAATATAATTTTTTATTTAAATTTACCTTTATATTAATTACAATATTATATATAGTTAAATAATTTTAAAAATAAAAATAATTTAATATTATATATAGTTAAATAATTTTAAAAATAAAAATAATTTAATATTATATATAGTTAAATAATTTTAAAAATAAAAATAATTTATTTTTAAAAAAATTAATACATATTACATCATATAAATATAAATTTAAAATTAAAAGTTTTGATTTCTTTCATGAAATAAACAAAATTGACAAAATTCTATGTTTTACTAGGTTAATAAAGGATGTGTATGAATACTAATAGAATTTCGTATATACGAGATGATTTTTGATATAATTATTTTTGAATTGAATTATAAAATATGTACTTGAAATTTTTAAAAAATATTTATAGTTCAAATACAATTTTTTATCTGCGAGTAACAATTCGAGACAATTATTAAAAAATATATGAAAAAAACCATTTTTTTAAACATATTAATTTAAAAAATATATAATTTAATTAAATAAATATAATTAATTTTAGGTACGATGCGAGTACAGTTATTAGTATAATTGTACCCACATCATATATGTTGTTTAATGTTCGATTAATACCCAAAATCGTATCTATCGTAAAAATTTATCAAAAAAAAAATCAAACCGATGGTACAGACAATTAAACTTGTAATTTGTTTTACCCATTCTTATGCACAAACCATTAAGAATCAATTTATCAAACCAAAAGAAGCAAGGTTGTAATTTAATAAGTTAATTCAAATTATATTATAATTATTTTTTATAGTATTTTATAATAATTTATATAATATAATCGGATAAAATGTATAATAATTATTTTAATAAAATAATAATTAATTATTTTATATAATTCTTTTACTTGTTAAAATAATTTTATTATGAAAATTTATTTAAGTTATTATTTAATTTATTTGTATATCTTTTTTACATTTTAAAAATAAAATATTATTTTTAATTTAAAATAAAAGAAAAAAATCAAAACATATAATTTTAGAATTAAAATTTTAAACAGATCAAATAAAGTATCTTGTATGACTTAGACTTATATACACCATTGATATTGAATTTATATATAACCATTTTATTTTGTATAATATGATCTCACTTTACGTTGAAGTATATAATTATATAAAGATTATATAGTTAAAATCTTTAATACTATGTAACAAAAACCCAAGGGGTTCCATCTAATGTGGTAGTAAATTAATTTTCACTCAAAATTTTCTCCCGTCTAATGAATTAATTACGTTTTTATGTTTACAACGTATATAATAATTTGTAAAAATGTCCAAAAAGTTATTTTGTTGTAAGTATGACCATAATGTATGAATAATAATAAAAAATATTAATAATGTGTATTTTTAAAGTGATAATTATGTTCATAATATATGAATAATAATGTAATTATGTTCAAAGTTAGACATATTTTTATCATTATTCATATTTTATGGGTATAATTATATCAAATTAAATATTTTAAATATTTTTATAAATTATCTTATACATAGTTGATATAAATATAATTAACTCATCTAATAGTAATAATAAAATGATAATAGAAGAAAATATTTAGTAACTAATTTAGGAATAATGTTTATAAGTAACTTTATTTATGAAAAGTAGGTTAAGTAAAAAATAATTAAATTTTCATATAATTTTTTATTAAATAGAGCAAAATATCATATAATGTTTATGTTTTTCGTGATGAAATGATTTTTAATTAGAAAAAACTATTAAATTTTTTAACTTATTTACTTTTTTGTCTATTAAAAAAGTATTTTTTGATCAATTAATTGTTTTTTACACAATCATACTTTAATCAATAATGAAATATGAAATGACGTGAGTATGATTATAGCAGTGGATATTAAAAAATATTTCTTTTGGTTTCATTGAAAAATATTGTTAAAATTAAGATTTTTGAGTAATTTCTTTTTTAATTAAAAACTAATTAATTGTGAGATATATTATTATAAAAAAAATATATAAATATACATGTGTTATATTTAATCAAAAATTAAATGTAAGTTTAATATATTAAAAAAGTATTTTTTCATCAATCAATTGTTTTTCACTCAATCATACTTTAACCAATAATGAAATATGAAATAATGGTGAGTATGATTATAGCGTATTAAAAAGTATTTCTTTTGGTTTTGTTGAAAAATATTGTTAAAATTAAGTTTTTTGAGTAATTTCTTTTTTAATTAAAAACTAATTAATTATGAGATATATTATTATAAAAAAATATAAATATACATGTGTTATATTTAATCAAAAATTAAATGTAAATTTAATATATTCATTATCCATCACATCTTTTTCACTAACAAAATAACATAAAAATAATTTTTATAACCTAAGTTTTAAATAAGATCGATAATAATATATCTAAATAATGAGACTAGTTTGTCAGTTGACTCATAAATTATTAGAAGAATGAATAAAGACCTGATAGGATTTTATGATAAATTTAAGAAGTAGTATATTCAATATCCAACGGATTGACAGATAATTCTCAATCACCATTGTCACTTAACATGTTGAAGAACAGGGGAACTGCATGTATCAAAAAAGTTGAGCAAATGCTTAGAAAAAAAAAATCTAAAAACACCACCTACATTTTTTTTGGTATTTTGAATGATGAATAAAAAGTGATTGATAAAACAACGTAAATAAAATCATTTAATATTTAATTATGTTTGATTTGACTCCATTTTATATTATTTAAATGATATTTTTATTATTATAAATTTTAATCATTTTATGTAATCAATCAAAATAATTTGTTAATAACTTAATTATGTTATTTTTAAGATTTTTTTTCAATTTGTATACTTCCCTGGGTGTGCATGTTGTACTTTTTATTTTGATTATGAATTTGCTCGTAAAAACTCAAACTTTAAAATAAATAATTTAAAATTTTCGTTAAGAAATCGTTTATTTATTAACGAAAACATCATGGTTCTTAATTGTTATGCATGTATATAATTTATTTGAAGTAAAATGAGAGATTTATAATAAGATAATTATATATATTGTTTTTTAAATTTTGTTTTTCAGATAATTGAAAAATTCATAAACTCAAAATAAGATAAAAATACATATAAATAAAGTAACTCATGATCAATTAATATAAAAATGAAGTAATATGTCAAGCATGTGATATTAAGTGTGACTTCACAACTAATAAAATAAGAAACAAAGTTATCAAAGTTATTGCATGGTTTGAGTCATAGATTATAAGACGTTTCACAACTCTATTTAAATTGTTACGTAGTTTTTAATCACGTCGTCCTTAAGATAAAATAACCCAGAATTTAACTCTATTTCGAAAATCTACTATATTATAGAAGACCAGAACACTACACCTTAATTAAATTAGATTGCTCGAAATCAAATAATAAAAACATAAACATAAACTGTGTAAAGAGTTGGTTTTGTTGTGTTTCATTAATGTGACCATTATCTCTATTTTTAAATTGTTGAAGAGGAAAACGTGGGAGTGAACGCTCATAAAAAAAGGACGTTGAGGAATTCATAAAACTGATATCGAGGGAGACATGGATAGAAAATGGCTCATTCTAATTAACAAATTGAGTCTTTTATGACTAGTTAAAAAAATAAAATATCACCTCACCTCAAACACTGTTATGAACCAGACGGACGATGGCATGTGCGTGTGTGATAAACCAATATTTACATGTCTTCTCACTTATCCACAAAAATGGTTACCCCTTTGGGACCCAAATCCAAGTCACAAAGTAATGCATTATAAAACAATTTTAAATAGATGTAAAAAAACAACGTGAGACAAGTTGAATGTCTAAACTTATATAGGTACTTTTTTTTCTTTTTTAAATTCACACTTATTTTTAACATTAAATTTTTATATTACTTTTATCGATAAATAATCTGATGCTTACTATTTATTTTATAAACTAGATTTAGGTTAAGATGATAATTTGTGCTACTTATGTTAATTAATTTAATAAATGAATAATTGTTGTATTCGATACATCATACTCATTGTAAACACAAATATATTGTTTTAGTAAAAAAAAAGTGGCTCATTAAGTTTATGTACACATTTTATGTCATATGATGTTCGTGTTGGATTGAACAATTAAAAAAATTAAATGATATAGTAGAATGTTCGTTCTTGTTATCATATTATGTTAGTTTTTATCCAATTGAAAGAAATCGTGTGCTATTTTATACTATATTAAATAATATAAATAATATTGTACTTCGATCACATTTTTGGGTTACAAATTACGAAAATCAGTTTGTATTACCTATTAGAGAAAAAAAATTAAATAAATATAAAAAAAAGTGCTAAAAAACAATGAGTGTTGCGAGAATTCTTCTCTAATGCCTTTGTTTTCAATACTCTGCTAGTTTACGTAACTCATCCCTTTCTTTTTTGTATTTTTTCGTTTGGCTAAGTGCGTTGGTCAATTTAGTGTGCGTATTCTATAACTCTTATTCCATGGCTTCAAAGTGAGCCTTTAAATTGCACGATTCTTGGTCAATAAACTCTAAGATTTCCTGATAGGTCTCCACTTTTCGTTTTGAATCCATGGAAATGGACATACCTTGTATAATGAAAAGAGTATTATGGATAATAGTTAGAAAATACATCCAAAATGGCATACAAGGCTACTTACACCAATCACACATCTTGCCATGAGGTGTCATATAGTCATTTTCCCCTTTTATGTGATGTAATTAGTTCATATACGAGCATAAATACTGGTTGTACACTTCAAAAGTTATAGGTGTATAAATTGTATTTGTAAAAGAACCATTTATTACATTAAAATCATAATGGAGTCCTAAAAATAGGAGCTTATTAATTGCTCAAGTGTTGACGGTGATATCACAAAAGTAGAAAGCTACACTAATAGAAGCTTATAAGAATAAGAAAGACCTATAATGGCTTCCTCGACCTGGCCTTTAGTTCACCATAGCAAAGTGTTAGTTGGAGGTGCTTTGCTCTTACTACTTGGAAAAGCTCACGTTAATGTGAAGTAGAGAATAAATAAGTCTAATTTCTCGGCTTGGGTCTTTAGGATGTTTATCATAAAGCTTACCTCGCTTTTGTAAGCCTTGGTACACTCATCTTTGAGAATTTCCACCAACGTAGATAATGAGTTCATATGTTTCATCATTGTACTCATTTGCTCTCTAAGGGAGCTTGCTGTATCTTCAGCCTCTTTGGTAGCTTTTGGAAACTCCTTAGTTGCTTGTTCAAAATAGATTACTCTTTGTCCCTGTTTGAAATAGTAGTTCTTTTCCTTTTTTCAGCTTCTTTGACTTTTCAAGGAGGTCTTTTTTAAGTTTTAATAATTTGGCCTTGTTCTTAATGAGAAGAATGTCTTTATCCTCAATGACCTTCTGGTTCTGTGCTATTTGTAAGCAGTTAGCTTGTTCATTGCGTTTGTAAGCCTTAAGAGACAATTTGTCCTCCCTAACCAGAGATAAGACCTTAAATAAAGAAAACAAATGTCAGGTCCTAAATTATAACATTACAAAAATGGGGTGTAAGTTAGTATATTGTTTATCTCTATCAGAAAATTAGCCATCGTCCTCCCATTTGAAACTCCCTTATTCTTACGAGCTTCGTCTTCCCGTTTGAAACTCCCTTATTCCTACGAGCTTTTTAGACCCTAGCTTATTTAGTTTCATTCTCAAAATGATCGAAGTAATTCATTGACGTGTTTAAAACAATGGCATCCCGAAGAATGACTTCGTCAAACTCAAAGTTGTCTAGGTCCATCGCATGTATTTAGGGAGTTGAATTCTTATCCATTTTCTTTGAGGTCTCAGCATGAGGAGGTAGAGAAGACGATCTAAGAATGCTCTACACTTTTCAAGGAGGAAGAGGAACCTCGATTGGTTCATCATCCAATTGAGCGAAGTCTTCTGTTAGAGATGGTGAGGTATGAGTAGGCCTTGGGTATATGGGTACCAAGATGTGGATGTAAGAGGTGTCAATCAGGTCCTCAAGGTCCACATTGGAATAATCCATACCTATAAGGATGAATGAACAATAATCTAAGTACATCAAATTATCAAAACATTATTACCCTACTACAAATGAATGACTTATGTATTCATAAATATAGTTCCTCAACATCCCATACCTTCTAAGATAGACTACAGATAGGATGTCCTTGTAGTTATTTTTTTTCATTATTTTGGAGTTCAATCCTCCTTATTTTCTCTTTACCTCAAGACCCAACTTGTTAATTAGCTCGCTTGCATGAGGTTGAGTCGTGTTGAAGTGGTGGTTCTAAGTACTGTGAACTGGAAACTCGACCCATTCATGGAGCTATCAAGGATTTCCAGGTGTAGCTCATGCCCAATGACACATGATAGGTATACCTTGCCTTTGTCTGGGCCATTCCTTTTTAAGCTATACATACACCTAATTTAATCAATTGTCAAATTCATCTCGTGTTCACTGAAGACAACTGATAAGCATAGTAGAGTTTGCCATATGTTAGAGTAGACTTGAATGAGGTTGATGTCAAATGTGTTAAGAACATGAGATACCATTTTTTGAAATGAAAACCTAAGTTCTATCTTAAAGGTACCAAGTGGATCATCCACTGCCTCGTTGGATGGCATCTGCATCACATACCCTGGCCATTGATAGGTGGGTTCACCTTAGGTGTCACGTTTCTTTTTGGGATGAGATACTTTTGATGTTGTAATCCCAAGGATTTTGATAATGGGAACATGCTCTTGTGAAGACAACGAGGAGGCTAGGCGTGACCCATATGAAATGGGAAGAGCTAGGATGCTTAGTTGGAGCACCACTTGTTTTAATAGGTACTTTGTTATGACTTGTTGGGGCTTCGATAGGTAGCTCAACTTGCTCAACTTGTTTACACATGAATTGGGTCCCAAGATCCTTTTCAAGGTGTTCCGATCCTTAGGGGAACACTTTTTGTACAACTTAGGAAGGGACATCTTTGGAAGATTTTGAACGAGCTATACATTTTCCTTTATTAGAAGACATTTTAAAGAGAAAAGGGGGAAGAAATTATGCAACAGATGAATTAGTTTACATGTCGGTTGTTAAGTGGCCTGAAAGTGTTGAGTGGACTAACTTGAAAAGTAGATTGAATTTTAAAAAATGTATGAATTCAATAGGCTGACTATGTAGAATTGCAATTTGGAGAGTTATAACAGGTTGAGATTTTTTGAAGAAAATTTGGTTACGTAAGAAGCAAAATGTGAAAAATGGTAAAAAAAAAATTACTATTTATAGAGGAATTCATAGTTATATCAAGGAAGGAGAACAATTTTAAGAGTTAGTAAGAGAGACTAAAGGTTTGGTATTTAATTATGGAATATTTTATTAACTTCTCAAAGTTTAGAAAATAGAGGAGTTAATGTTTGGTATCTTACATATAACAGATACGCAACTATAATGACCTGATGCACCTCACTTGTATAGAAGATGTTATCTCAAGCATCTCGTGTATGGCTACCTGGCATTAAGTAATGGATCGTTCCAACTATAATATCTTAGATGAACCCCACACCTAATGACCTACACAAAGGACCTCATGTTCAGACGAGCAACACTCGGTTAGATATGGACATCAGGATCAGACGACCTGATAGTAATCTTCATTTCTACTTTATGTCTATATAAGGGGTGTCCCATGCGAGTTGCTAATAACAATATGATTCTAATTATAAAATTACCATGTTTAAGTCAACTCTTACACCTCGAGTTGAGCGGCTAACGATATAATATTGATACCTAACTTTTATGTACTTATATATAACTTATTGATAAAATGAATAAATAATTTATTTATTTGATTATGAGTAACATCTCACAAGAATCTTATAATACATTAGTATTTCTTTAAACATATATATTTCTTATATAAAATATGCTTTAACCCTTCTAGTTATAGCATTATCTTATAATTTATTTTTCTATATTAAATTTAATATTAATTTTTAAATTGATATAATAATTTTTTTTACCTTTAATATATTTATTTTATATAAGTTAAATATTATAACGATGTTTTTGTAAAATTTTAAAATTCAGATTAAATATATTACGAGGCGGACAAAGTTATGAGTGGCAATAACATCATCATTTATATTTTGTTTTGCACTTTTTTGACATCTTTTTTAATCCATTTTTAGCATCTTTTTGTTTAATCAAATATTAACTATTAAATTACGATGACATCCCAATTTGTATAAAATAATTTTCTTAGATAAAGCTCACAGCCCAAATTTATTTTATTTTTTAGAATGGACAACGTCCCACTATTTTAATTTTTAGAATGGATAACGTCCCACCGTTCAGATATATTGTCATTATTATAAAATGTTTTACTCATCATTTTATAATAAATGAAATCAAATTAAATATAATTAAAATTAAATTATAGTTATTTAAATTTATTTAATGTTAAATGTTATCTAATATTATTAAGTTGATTTTTTTATTATAAATTTAAAAAAAAAATGTTATCTTTATAATTTTTCAAATACTGTTTGTAAAACATTACTGTAATAGGTTATTTTGATCCTAAAAAAAAAGGAATTAAACAAAAAGAAGGAAAAAAAAAACAGAGGGATGAAAAAACAAGATGATCCAATGCCTTTGAAGGGGCAATAACTGAACATAATAGTGGAATAAAAACCTGATCCTTGACGCGGAGAATTATACCATGAGAATTTTGTAAGAAGAGTCAAATAATTACCACTTTAACAAAGAAAGGGTTATTTAAAATTATATAAGATCATATTCTTATCTTTATAAACTGAACAGATAGGAATTATCAGATTCATCTTTAACTCGCATTTAAATTATCATCATAAATAATAAAACAATATATACGATATTTAAATTTTAATTAATACATTTCTATCAAAGTAACTTTTACGGAAATTTAAAATCTATGGATTCCAATACAAACAGAATCAAAATAAATTGTATATTTTCAATCCGAATATGATTACACTATAACTTAAAAACCGATTCAGATTCATCATTTTTTTTGGCAAATTGACTAATTGGATTGTTTGTTCATCCACCTCCTAATTAAAACCATTGCAACGGTAAGGGAAAGCTTGTATCTGACCTTGTATGTCTGTAAATGGAGTCCATAGACAGGAAGCAGAGCACAAATGACATGGTGATAGACACCGCAGCAGAGCTCATAGCGTTAAAAGTATTAAGGAATCGTCGCTCCTGTAGAGCCCAGAGTGACCTAACAAACAATCTTAAGCCGTCCAACGCTACTGCGTGTATGTGCACCATCTTAATTAATTCCAACTAGAAAATGTTTGAAAGAAAGATGATATAAAAAACTAAAATGTTAAACCAATCTGAGAATTCAAAGACAGACGCTTCACTTGGAAGTTATATCTTCAATTGTTTTAGCAGTGTATATATAAGCGATCACAAGGATAGGGAGGGACAGTTTTATTTTTCATTTAATCTTTTTGGGAAAGACCGAGCTTATAAAGCGTTTGTGTATACAGATATTTTAACAATTTTTTTATTTTTTTAAAAATTATTTATTATCGTTGGAATATACTATAACTACGATTTTACATGGTATGATCTGATTGGACTTTAGAAAATAAAAATTAATTGGATTGGATTGTTCGATTTATAAAACCGTTTGATCTGATCTAATTTTTCGATTTAGTACGATCCGATCCAATTTATAGGCATATAATAACGTGAGTATTATTTTATTTTAAAAAAATAGATATTTAATATTTAATAAAAATAAAAAATAATATATAACTAATAATAACATCTATGTTATCATTGAGTGTTTGACCTACCGTTTCTACCAATTTTACACAAATCAATTATTGCCACCGCATTATGATTACATGATACTTGTTGAAATGTTTTGTTAATGTATTTGTTTTATCCAAAGTTCAAAAATTGTTACTATATATTTAAAAAGTTAAACAAGCTGGCAAGTACCGATTGGTTAGAGCACATACACTTATGCCACACACTAAGAAAGCAATATATTTAGAGCATACAAGACATACATGAAGTAACATGTAATAATAAATAAAAACTTAATGGTTGAGAAGATATTTGAATAACTTTTAGAGAATGCCTTTGAAGTATTAACCGATGTGTGTTGGTAAGCATTTAAATGTTAAATGGTAGCAGTCCTGTTGAGTACACGAGATGATCGCTTCTACAATTAAGTTAGGATGAAGAGTGGATGCTTTTAAAATATGATAGTTTTGTTATTTTGTTTTTTAGTGGTTAATATGTACTAATTTTTAGTAACAATTTTGATTTATTATTTATAATTTTTGATTAAATAGTCAGTTTTGTGATTTATATTTTTTATAAAAATAATTACAATATGTTTGATAATAATTTTTATTTAGTGATTTAAAAAAAATAAAAAATTATTCACAAGTTGTTTGATAATACTTTATATATTTTATTTTTAAAAAATAAAGAAATTTATTGGTTATTATTTACAAATTTTATTTTTTTAATTACTTTTTTTTATCGTATACTTATAAATATAAAAATCGTAAGACTTAATTTATTCGATGAAAATGAAAAAAATTAAAAATCAAAAATCTAATTCAAAAATCATATTTTTTTAAAATTTATGAATTATCCAATATTTTGATAATAATTTCTTAAAAAAATAAAAATAAAAAATAAAATTCATTACTAAATATACCTAACTAAAAAATCATAAAAAAATGTTTGGTTATTTAATTTATGCAATTTCATTTCAATTTTTATTATTAAGCTTTAAATTGAGAAAAAAAAGATAAGTTATATAGTTTTTTTGAAAAGGTGAAACTTGATTTCAATTTTTATTATTAAGCTTCAAATTTGGGAGAAAAAATATGTGATATACTTGCAAAGGAAAAAATAGTCAATTTAGTTATGAAATGATTAAAAAAGAGAAAACAAAATGCTGAATTGCTCTAGTTTGAAAGCAAAAAGACTTGATTATTCACAGAGTTAAAAAATTTACAATGAAATTTTTTGAAAAAAATACGTATCAAAATAGGGTGTGTTATAATTTTATTATATTTTAATTAAAACGTAATTGAATTTATATATAAAATTTAAACTTAAATAATTTAATATTTATAATATAAATTTAAAATTTAAATTGATAAATATAATTTAACTTTTACAAAAATTATAAAATTTTACATGTTAATATACATATTTAATCAAGTAAATTTAGAATAAAATACCCATTATAAAGTCCCAAATGGGTCTTTTTTTATCGAATAGTTTCAGAGAGTACATTTACGTTTTTGCCCGGTTACATTAATTATCGAGCAAAGGGTTTTTGCTTAATTGATTATTGTTTTCAAGTTCGATATATACAGTTCATCTTAATGATTTTATTTTAATTTTTTTTATCTTTATTTTGTTTATTTTATTTAATTTACTCCATTATTTGTACTCATTTTTTAATTTTTTTGTTTCAAATTATTATGATTTTCGATTTTTAGCTACAAATTTGCGTATTTTTCATTAATATTGTTGTGTTCCTTCATCTTCTTTGTTCTCTAAATCAATTTTGAGTCATTTTTTTCCTTTAGTTTTTTTCATACGTTAACTTGCTAACTTACTGGAATTATATTTAGACTCTTGATGGCTTTGTTAACTTGCTAACTAAGTAGAATCCACTTTAGTTTTTTTAATTAATTAATTAATTTTTTAATATGTTTTTCTACTAAAATTTTACTCAAATTTTGTATTATTTATTTTAGATAAATATATACAAATATTTTATACAACTTACAAATTGTTTTACATAGTTTGTAAATTGTATAGAGTGAATTCAACATGGAGTTATCTCTGTTTCTTAGTAAATATTGTTTCATTATTATATTCATATTCTTATATGTTATTTGTATGATGGTTAAATTGAAAATGAAAAAGGAAATCCTTGTTTCTCCTGAAGAGGATTAGACCTCATGACATTGAATATTATGTTTTTTAATATATAATTTCACATTTTTGTACCATTTATATTTTAAAATATGTATGAAATTTCTGAGTAATTTGGAAATAATTTTATATATTTTGTACATTTTATAAAATGAATTTAATATAAAGTTCTCAAAATAAAAATTTTATTTATTATGAACATTTTGATATTTTAAATTATGGACGAGGACTGTTACGTATTTTTGTCTCATATCGGTTAGAAACAAGGCAACAATGTTACTTATAAATCTTGACAACCCTTAAATTAATGAGATTTTATTGGGTTAAGTTAGGCTTGGATTTATAAAATGGTATCAGAGCCACTACTCTTACCTTTATCTTAACAGTCTTGTCTCTTCTGGTGATACTCCACCCTTATCGCCTATGCTATCACAACAACCGCTCCAACCACTCAACATTGAACCTCTAATGTCTTTCAATCGTTGTCCTTAGATTCTGGGCCTGCAATCGCCGTTGTTGAGGAGTCTCACACCACACAGATCATTGCAATCATCCTCTCTGTCGTGCATCTTGCTCTGATAACCTTCTGTAGATACCACTGTGATTGGCTAGCCCCAATTTATACAATTGTGAAAGTTCTGCAACCATCGGAGTCCACATGCATCTCGAAGAATCACACCTCTTCCTTACTCGCCAACCACAGAAAACCAAGCACCGCCGTGAATCTTCCTCCGACAACCCTTCTGCAGATACCATTATGACCGGCTTCACCAGATCTACACATTCGTGGAAATCTCGCAAGCATTGGAGCCTGCACACACCGCCAACATAAATCACGCGTCAAATTCACGCGCCACACACGCCGCACTCTAGTCCTATGACATCATCAATGACACATCCCCTAGGGCTGACGTCATCATCGCATTTTGCTGACATCATCTCACCGTTGACCGTTGCTATTTTTTGACCGTTGACTTTTGCAAATAAAGTTCGCTCTATCCAATTTTTCGCTTAAACTTCATTTTTGCAATCCGTTTTTCCATATTGTGTTTCTAAATAGATAAAAATGATATTTTTCTTCCTCACCCCATTAATATTGTGTTGGAGGGGACCGAGAATTACTTATCATGGTCTCAAGCTATGCGCAGTTTTCGTAAGGGTCGCATGCTTTGGCCTGTACTGATGCAATTATCATTCCCATCAAAGGATCAAGTGAAGAAGATGCTACCTTCCTTAGTCGCATGATTGAATGGGATAGTCACAACCACACAATCCTTACATGGATTCGGAATACTTCCATTCCCTCCATCTCTAATCTGTTGGGCAACTTTGATGATGCCAAATCAACATGGGATATGTTGGTCAAAAGGTACTCCACTACTCACAGATCCATGAAATATCAATTAGTAGTTGAATTGCGTAAACTTCGACAAGAACCAAGGCAATCCATCAATGACTACTATGATCAGCTTCGTTTCCTTTGGGATCAAATTGACCTTTGTGATCCAATTTGGGCATGCTCAAAGGATTCTCAGCAATATGCTATAGTTAGGGATGAATTTCATCTTTATAAGTTCCTGATGTCACTTCACAAGGACTTTGAGCCCATTCGATGTCAACTTCTTAATCGCAGTTCTCCTCTCTCTTGATATTGCTGTAAACGAGTTGGTTAGAGAAGAAGCTCTACTTGGAACCCTTCAAAGCTTTGCTCCTGATCTTTATGTGCTTGGACCCTGGATTCTACCACAATATCACCGTGATGCTTATGTCCACCTCTGTCCACCGTGTGGAGGAGGACTGTTAAGTACTCTTGTCCCACATTGGTTAGAAACAAGGTAGCAATGCTGCTTATAAGTCTGGATAACCCTTAACTTAATGAGATTTTATTGGGTTAAGTTAGGCTTGGATTTCTAACATGGTATTAGAGCCACTACTCTGACCTTTATCTTAGCAGTCTTGTCTCTTCTGGTGTTACTCCACTCTTATCGCTTATGATATCACAACAGTCGCTCAAACCACTCACCGTTTAACCTCTAATGTCTTTCAATCATTGTCCTTAGGTTCCGGGCCTGCAATCACCGCTGTTGAGGAGTCTCACACCACACAGACCATTGCAATCATTGTCTATGCTATGCATCTTGCTCTGATAACCTTTCTGTAGATACCTCTGTGATCAGCTAACCCCGATTTATACAATCGTGAAAGTTCTGCAACCATCGGAGTCCATAAGCATCTCGAAGAATCACACCTCTTCCTCACTCGCTAGCCACATAAAACCAAGTGCCATCGTGAATCTTCCTCCGACAACCCTTCTGCAGATACCACTATGATCGGCTTCACCAGATCTACACATTCGTGGAAATCTTGCAAGCATTGGTGCCTGCACGCGCCGCCAACATAAATCGCGCGTTATATTCACGCGCCACACATGCCGCACTCTAGTCCTGTGACATCATCAATGACACATCCCCTAAGGCTGACGTCATCATCGCCTTTTGCTAACATCATCTTACCGTTGATCGTTGACTTTTGCAGATAAAGTTCGCTCTATCCAATTTTTTGCTTAAACCTCGTTTTTGCAATCCGTTTTTGCATATTGTGTTTCTAAATGGATAAAAATGATGTTTTTCTTTCTCGCCCTATTAATACTGTGTTGGAGGGGACCGTGAATTACTTATCATGGTCTCAAGCTATGCGTAGTTTTCGTAAGGGTCGCATGCTCTAGCCTGTACTTGTGCAATTATCATTCTTGTCAAAGGAGCAGGTGAAGAAGATGCTACCTTCCTTCGTCGCATGATTGAATGGGATAGTCACAACCACACAATCCTTACATGGATTCGGAATACTTCCATTCCCTCCATCTCCAATCTGTTAGGCAACTTTGATGATGCCAAATCAACATGGGATATGTTGGTCAAAAGGTACTCCACTACTCACGGATCCATGAAATATCAGTTAGTAGTTGAATTGCATCAACTTCGACAAGAACCAGGGCAATCAATCAATGACTACTATGATCAGCTTCGTTTCCTTTGGGATCAAATTGACCTTTGTGATCCAATTTGGGCATGCTCAACGGATGCTCAACAATATGCTATAGTTAGGGATGAATTTCATCTTTGTGAGTTCCTGATGTCACTTCACAAGGACTTTGAGCCCATCCTAGGTCAGCTTCTTAATCACAGTTCTCCTCTCTCTCTTGATACTGCTATAAACGAGTTGGTTAGAGAAGAAGCTCTACTTGGAACCCTTCAAGCCCAAAATAAGTTCAATTTTTTGGCTATTACTTCTTCTGCTCCTACCATTGATAAACCTCATAAATCAGGTGATTCTTCTAGCTCTAACAATTGTTGCAGGCAGAGCAACAAAAGTTCTACAATTATTGCAAGCGTTATGGCCACACCATTGAGACTTGTTACCGTCACAATAAATCTAATGTTGTTGTTGTTAATAATGAGCCTACTCCGCTGATGCGTTCTAGTTTAGTATAGTCTCAGTCTTCTGGATCCACTATCAACCTCTCCCCTACTGAACTACAGAAGATCATAACTTAGGCTGTTCAAATGGCTGGTAATGCATCTCTTTCCACTACTTTATCAATTTTTCCCGGTAAGTCTCAAACTTGGATTTTTGATTCTGTATGTTGTAATCACATGACACCTCACTCATCTTTATTCTCCAAACTTGACCCTACACTACATCCTCTTAATATTCATATAACTGATGGTTGCACCATGCATGAGAATAGTCTAGGTTTTGTTTCGACCTCTAACCTCTTTGTTCTTGGGGTCTTCCATGTACTTGACCTATCCTATAATTTATGCTCTATGAGACAATTAGCTGAACTAGGATATCACCTTATTTTTTACTATTCTGGGTGTATTGTGCAGGATCCAAGGACGGGGCAAGAGTTTGGGACCGATCCTAAGGTCGGGTGTATGTTTCCTATTAACAATCTTCATCTTCCACCTGTTGCTCCTACCTTTGTTGTTGCTGTAGCTGCTGTAGTTTCTTCCTTACATTCTCTCGCACTTTGGCATTATCGTCTTGGTTATGCCCCATCCATTTGGGTACAACAATTAGCTTCTAAAGGTATGTTGAGTTCTGTGTCCAAAAATAATTTTGATTGTACTTCATGCCAGTTAGGAAAACAACCAGCTTTACCTTTCAATAATAGTGAATCTATCTCTAATAGTATTTTTGAGTTAATTCATTTTGATGTTTGGGGACCTTCTTCTATTACTAATATTAGTGGATCTCGATATTTTGTTATTTTTATTGATGATTATTCTCGTTATAGTTGGATTTTTCCTAAGAAATCTCGTTCTGAAACCTTACCAATATAAGTAACTTTGCAAAAATAGTTGAAACACAATTCTCCAAACATATCAAAAATTTCTCCTTGGTTCTTCTTTGATTTCTTGGCGAAGTAAGAAATAAACTTTCGTGACCCGCTCTAGTATTGAAGTAAAATATCGTGCTCTTGCTGATACTATATCTGAGCTTCTTTGGCTATGATGACTTCTTAAGGATTTGGGTGTGTCCACATCCTTTGCTACTCCCCTTTATTGTGACAATCATGGTGTCATTCATATTGCTCATAATGATGTCTTTCATGAACGAACTAAACATATCGAGATTGATTGTCACTTTATTCGTTTTCATCTTGTCCATGGTGCTCTTAAGCTTTTCCCCGTCGCACTCGTAATTTGGTTGATAACCTCAAGCTGATCTCATATTCACCTTGAGTTTGAGGGGAAATGTTAATGTATATCTATTAACATATTAATAATGTATATCATATCTGTTAATGTATACATAATTTACTTTAGACATATTTAATTTACTTGTAACTCTTATATAAAGGTACCATGCATATTCTTTATGAACACAAAATACAATACAATCATTAAATATTTCTAACAATATATATTTTTATTTTATTTTAACGTAGCTTTTAATTATTAAATATTTTATTTTTCTTTGTACATAAATATCCATTATATTAATGCATTAATCCCGAACACACTCAATATTAAGCCGAATTTAAGAAGAGGCGGCCCAAAATCGAGATGGGCTACTAACAAAACGGTAAGTCGGCAACTAATATTGGCGAAACGACGAAGATTTGGTACGTTTTGGAAAAGAAAAGAAAGAATAGAAAAGAATAATAAGAAATCCAGGAAGGTAAAAGAGGTGTGAGCCCGTGTATCGGCCATAATCGGAGAAACGCTGTTACGGAAAAATATCAGAAACGATCTCTTTGACGCTTTGGTTGTTGCAAAGAGGATCTTTCCGATTTGGTGGAGTGTTTTTGATTTAGCAGGAAAGGGTCGAATTTGGGCTGAAACCCTAATTACTTCAGCTCCCCAATATCGTGCTTAGTCTAGGGTTTTGGGGGTTAGGGTAAAGAGAAGAATAAATATGGGGAAGAAGCAGCACAGTAAAGACAGAATGTTCATAACGAAGACAGAGTGGGCCACTGAATGGGGTGGCGCCAAATCTAAACTTACCTCTACCCCTTTCAAACGCCTCCCCTTTTATTGCTGCGCGTATGTTCTTCTCCTTGTCTCTCACGAAGTGTAGCCATTTTGGATATGCTTATATACATATGAAAACTAATTTTGGATATGTTTCTCTTTGTAATGGTCCTATTTTTTGTTCTTTGTTTTAAATAATGCAGGCTTACTTTTACGCCTTTTGGAGATGCTGTGTGCACAGCCGATGGCAGTGTCTTCGATATTCTGTATGTAATACAAATATGGGTTTTACTTGCTTTTGCGTTGCATGTAATTTGTTGTTTATTTTTTGAAATTTTTATAAGGTTTGCTTGTGTGTGTTTTATTGACTAGCATGGTATTGAGTTTGGATATTGGGGAAATTGTTGCAGGAATATAATTCCATATGTTCAAAAGTATGGGAAGCATCCAGTCACTGGAGTACCCTTGAAGCAGGAAGATCTCATCCCTCTTACTTTCCACAAGAACCATGAAGGTTTATGTTATAATTAAAATGCTCTTTTTTTCCAGTTGAAGTTTAATGTAAAGAAGATGAAGGAAAAAATTTAATCTTCTTTTGTGTTGTTTAGTTTCGATTATCTTATTGAAAGTATAAATGCTAGAGAGTATTTAGTTGAGGTTGAACTTACCAAAACTGATTCCTGTAGGACCATCTTGGTAAGTCAATGTAATTGAATTATGAATTTTCACAGCTAGTTTTGGATGTCTATACTCTACCACTTATTTGGTATGTTATATGTTTCCTTTAAAAATTCACTAATTCACTTTTATTTTTTTAATTCATTCATTTTCTTGTGTCTGCAGGGGAGTTCCAGTGCCCTGTGTTGAACAAAGTGTTTACAGAGTTTACACACATAGTTGCTATAAAGACTACGGGAAATGTATTCTGCTATGAGGTTTGCGGTTTTACCTTCATAATTATTAGTGGTTTTAAGGGAATCTTCTCTATTTATTTGCACATGTGTATTTTCCTTTGTTTTGCTTCATAGGCAATCAAGGAACTAAACATCAAAACCAAAAATTGGAAAGAGCTCCTCACTGATGAACCATTTTCCAAGGAAGACATAATAACTATTCAGGTCAGAAATAGTTTGTGAATCATCATTTTTTGTTGTGTTCAATATAAGTTTATATTTTTTCCAACTCTACAGATGGTTATGGATATATGTTTTGCAGAATCCCAATGCACTTGACACCAAAGTTCTGCTGGATTTTGATCATGTGAAAAATAATATTAAAGTTGATGACGAAGGTAAGATAAAAGCTTAATATGTGTTATGTATTCAATTTGAGATTTTTTTTCCTACCTCTTTCCTTTTGTGAGTTTTTGACTGTTTAGTGTCTTTATGCAGAGTTGAAGAAAATGAGTTTAGATCCATCCTATAACATTAATGTGAGTGGAGACATCAAACAGATGCTTAAGGAACTCGGAACTGAAAATGCAAAGCAAACTGCATTGCTTGGAGGAGGTGGCAGCAAGGCACAAAATGAGAGGGCTGCAGCACTAGCTGCCATTTTAGCTGCAAGGTCACGAGTTAAAGAGGAATCTGAGAAAAAGTCAAATGGAGATAGCAAAGTTCCCAAGGGTTTCAGTATAGTGGATGCTGCATCTGCTTCAGTACATGGAAGAAGTGCCGCTGCAGCAAAATTAGCTTCTACAGATAAAGCTGCTGCTCGAATAGCTTTACACATGGCTGGGGAGAGAGAGCCAGTGAATTCAAAGATGGTTAGCTCCTTATAATTTTAGCTTCTGCAAAAATTACTAGTCCTTTTGAGCCTTATACAGAAATCGTTTTTATAATGGTTACATGGACTTTCTTAAGTGCCACTATCAGTTTTATCCTGACTACATTCTCAGGTCAAGAGCCGATATACCACTGGTGCAGCTTCAAGATCATTCACTTCTACTTCATTTGACCCTGTCACTAAAAATGAATACGAATATGTCAAAGTTGAGAAGAATCCCAAGAAGAAAGGATATGTAAAGCTGCATACAACACATGGTGATTTGAACATTGAGCTGCATTGTGATATAACTCCCAGGACATGTGAGAACTTCATTACTCTCTGTGAACGTGATTATTACAATGGTGTAGCTTTTCATAGAAGCATCAGGTATAGTACCTGCACCATTGCTCTCTTTGTTTCTTTACCTTTTGGTTTATGGAGGCAACTGACATCAAACACATCTTCGTATTCGGTTCCCTTAGGAATTTCATGATTCAAGGTGGTGATCCCACTGGTACTGGAACAGGGGGTGAATCTATATGGGGTAAACCTTTTAAAGACGAAGTGAACTCGAAGCTGGTTCACTCGGGAAGGGGTATTGTTAGTATGGCGAATAGTGGTCCCCACACAAATGGTTCCCAATTTTTTATCCTGTATAAGTCTGCAAATCATTTAAACTTCAAGCACACAGTTTTTGGAAATGTTGTTGGTGGGATGACTACACTGGCTGCAATGGAGAAGGTTCCCACTGATGATAATGATAGGCCTTTGGTAAGTCAGTTCAATTTTCTATTTCCGATTTTGGTATTGCAAGGTCTTCGTCAATCTGTATATCTGGTTGCGGTTGTCAAAGTATACCACACAACTTGAGAGTGATTTTACCAGACAATGAATTTTTTCTTAGTGTGTTCTTCTCATGTGACTAATGCCATGGTACCCATAGCTATTGTTTTAGTTTAGTAAGGTTGTTGCTTTTGATTTCGATTTAAAGTGGAACTTGCTTATCCTTGCTTTATATTTGAACAGTTTTATCCTTGAAGTCACTCCCTATTTCCCAATTTGCTTCTGTTTGTGCAGGAAGAAATTAAGATAACTGGTGTCTCAGTTTACGTCAATCCTTATTCAGAACTTGATGAAGAAAGCCAAGAGGAAAACGGGGCTAAAAATGAGAGGAAAGCTGAGGACGTTGAAAACGTTTGTTTCTGGAATATCTTTCTGAGTATATTATTTCTTATATACGGTTTCAGTTCATATAGTTACTTATGTTGCTTTATTTCTGTTGCATTTCAGGATAAGGTTGGGTCTTGGTATAGCAATCCAACTACAGGAACAGTAGAATCTGGAGATGGTGGGCGTGTCGGTGTTGGGAAGTACTTGAAAGCAAAGAGTGCTCGAGTTGAATCTGATAATCCGGATACTGGTGTGACAGGAGTTGATGTTGCAAAGAAAAGAAAACTGGGGGTGGAATTCAAAAATTTTACTGCATGGTAGATGTCACAAAATATTGTATCATGAATAGATCTTTGCATAGGCTTGTTTCAGCCAGCATCATAATATATTCTTTTGATTTTTGAATCAAAGAAATTTTGAGGAACAGAAACATTCTTGTTTCTTCCATGCATGTAAAATTAGGGTAAGTTTATCCGAACAACAGAATCAATTTTTCTAGTGCATAGTGCCCCCTAAGTAGGACCCAGGGGAAAGTTCACCTTCAGAGAAAGACTTGAAAGAAGCTCGTAAAATCTGCAGATGCGGGATCTGTGGCCAACCAATCAAGCACTTGAGAGCAACAAAAATTGATTCTAAAAAGATTGAAAAGCCTCTTGTAGAGAACAATTCAATTGATGGAGAATATCCATGAAACCATATTACATGACGGCAAAGAACAACGTTTGGAGGTTTGTTACTTCACAGATGAGGGAGGCAGTGGGCAAAAACTGATGCGAGGGAAAGGTTACGAAGTGGAGAGTTGTGGCTGGAGAGAGGTCTGTGCATGGAGATGGATGGTTGGAGGAGGATAAATGAAGGTGAGGATGGGATGGGGGCTGGTAGAAGAAAGATCAGAAACTCTTTCTCTTGATTTGCTATCTCTGATTTCATTGATTTGGATTCAACAGGAATTTAATTATAATGATATTTCCTCCTTTTCTTTTATTTGATAGTATAATAGAAACTAATGTTAGGCTTGTTCGTGAATTAAAGTGTAACATGAATGATTATATCAATGAAGAACTATGAGAGAGTGAGAGAGAACCCATAAATAATAAGAAAAAAAAATAGCATTCAAAGGCATTCAAACGATAGGTGATAGAAACAATATTACATCAATTTTTGGAAAGATTCATTTCATCTTAAAAGTCAAGATTAAAATCATTACTTACATAAAGCGTATGATGGGGTTAACTCATCTCATATCTTACACTTTATATTGTAGTTTAACTCATCTCGACCTATAACTTTGGATTCATGCATGATGGGTCCACAATGAGCCTTAAGTTGAAGTAGATGGAGTCCATGTAATTGGAAGAGTCACAAAAACGCCCACAATGTCTAAGTTTGGAATTGATTTTAATACCAATTGAAAGTAACTTTGAGATTCTATTTCAAAAGATTAACCTATTAGGTATAATAACTCAAGTTCTTATAAACCTAAGAATCTAGATAATGTGAAATTTTGTTTGCATGTTCTTAAAAATAATAATTATTTATTTTAATATGATTTAATGTCTTATAAAAAAAACTAACAAAATAACATAAATAGCAAACATACCAAAAATGGACAGTTTGGGATTTCATTTATTTTTTATTTTTTGTGTTTTGGTAAAAACGTTTGTTATTTGTCTTTTGATAATTTTATTGGTAACTATGCTTTACAAGTCTTTAACGTGCAAGTTCACTGCACTACTGGAAACTAGAGTCCTAGACGTCGCCGTGACACGGTCTATGCAAACCGCTCTTCATTTTATTTACCGAATAAACATATAAACAGTCAGAATAATCAGATACTGCAAATATGATGCAAGAGATATAAAAACTATACAAAAAGGTATTACTATCAACACAATGAAAATTACAAATAAATTATCTAACTTTATTAAATAACAAAAATAACACTTGTATATTATTAATAGTACAAATTTACAACTATTATAACAAATCCATAACTCATTATTGATGCAAATCTACCACAAAACTTCTTATTAATAGTACAAATTTATCACAAATTCTTTATTAGTTATAAAAATCTACTACCATCACCACAAATAATAGTACACTTGTACCATTAATTATAATTGGGTGTTATTTTTATTGCCAGATAAAATTAGATTATATGTTTACAAATTTTATGATAATTTGAAGGTATATTTGTTGGTTTTACACTCTAAAAAAAGACAGATACTCTCTAGTCTCTAACTCTGAGGCAGTTTCCATTTTCTATGCCAGTATATTGACACCCTTGACCATAATGGGAACCTAAAATTGTAATCAAGGGGGCGATCAACCAGTCCTCGTACTATCAAAGGTAACCATACATATCTCGAGTCCCTCAAGTCAGCGGGGTTCCACCTATCTGCCATGAAAATAAACACACCAGGAAATGCAGGCAGAGGAAGAACATATGTACTCTGAGCAAAAAATGTAGTAAGTCTAAAGATTTTACTCCCACCAACACAAGGGTTTCCCATAGTCTCCCAAGGTCCCATGACTGACTCTGCTGCATGAGCTAGTGCTTCATTTGGTGCCCAGCCAGTGCAGCCTGATGTGATCATGTAATAGGTTCCGTCGTGCTTGAACAGAGCTGGGGCTTCTCGGTGTTGCCCTACTAGAATTCTTCTCATGACGGGCTTAACATTGAGATAATCATCAGTTAGAGGTCCAATATGAAGCTCACTATTGTCTTCTGAAGAGTATATCAGGTATGCCACACCATCATCATCTTTGAACACTGTCATGTCTCTGCTCTCAACTCCATGCGGTCTTTTACTGTATAGATAATCAAAAGGGCCAGTTGGATCGTCACTAACAGCAATGCCAACAGAAGCTTTGGTGTAGTTGGCATCATCAATATGCATCCACATTACATATTTTCCTGTATTGTCATTGTAAATAACCTTTGGCCGCTCAAGAACGTTGGATTTGTGGAGATCATGCGTTTCGTTATTTTCTTCTGCCGTCAGTACAATTCCTTCATTCTTCCATTTCCACAAGTCCTTGGAGGAATAGCACCCAACTCCAATGATGTCAACCTGAAAAAATAGGCAAGGCTTTAACATTCTGGCTGTGGATGTGACTTTGGGGGAACATTAACATTGTATCCAACTTTGATGCAACAAATTGAGGGCCAAAAACAACATTGGTCTTTGCCATTGTAGTCATTGGACAAGACAGAATGCAATCATAGTGAGCCTAAAAGGATGGAACAAGACAAGCCTTGTTACATGCACAACTGTCTATCTCAACTATCAAACAAAAAGAGTCAGATTTAGCCATACTTGGTATGTCCTATGTGTTGAAATAAGTCAGTGATTTTGCTAAGTAATAGCAATTGATTTAGTAGCATAAGTCATTTATTTTGTCAATTACTCGTACTTGGGTAGCAATTATAGCAGATTGTATAGAAATAGTTTCCTTTAATTGTGGATCTTCAATAATTATGGAAAATTTTGTAGCATTCTTATTGTATATATGTACCCCTTTGTGATATCAATAAGATCATCAAAAATATTCTTCTAAATCTCTTCCTTAACATGGTATTAGAACATACTCCAATTTTCTCTCCATTACCGTAGTTATTGGAGTGTGGTTTTATGTTTATGTTTCTGACCATATGATACAATTTGTCAATTTGTTCCACTCCAAATTGTATTTGTTACCTTTCCTTGATTTTTATTACTTTGATCATTGATCTTGTTCCTTTGTTCTTTATACCAAAATGTGATTCAAAAACCTTGGATAGAGAAAACAATGGTTGATCCTAATATCTTGCCTGCCCTCCATATACAAGAAACATCCTCATTAATTACCCCAGAACGACTTGATGGTACTAATTACAAGAACAACACTATATAGCCCGATTCAATTACTTACCGACACTCCCGACTGTGTCCTGTTTCATTAATTAAAAGTTTAATTAATATTGGAAAATGAAAAAATATTAAAATGAAATAGTGTAATTGGACCACATAAGTCGGGAATTTCTTACCAGCCGGGTCATTCAGCATTTTTCTAATTACAATGATTGATCCTTAAATGCACAAAATAAGATTAGGGGCTGAAAGCGTTGGGGCTTTATTTCTGGTGTACTAAGGTTGCTCCAAAAGACACAAGTTCTGACTTCTGAGGAATATGAGGCTTGGGAGGACGAGAATTATTCGGTCAAATCTTGGCTTCTTGATTCCAGGATCAAAGAAATCCGATCACTTTTCCTTTGCTTGCCTACGACCAAGGAGATACAGGAAACTATAAAACAAACTTACTAGATCAACCAAGATGCATCAAAGGCATATCAATTATACTGTGAGGTAATTTCTGACCACCAAAATGAAGGTTCTGTTATTTATTATTTTGGTAAACTACAAAAATTGTGGCAGGAATTTGAGGCTGTTAAGCATTGCACCATGGAGTGTGCCAATGACATTGAGAGATATACCACAAAGATTAACTCTCAACGTGTAATTGTGTTCTTGGCTGGGCTTTGATTCTCATTTTGGATGGGGTTCGTGGTCGTGTTCTTGCTACTATACCTTTTCCAAACTTGCAAACTGCTTATGCCAAGAAAAACCACCAAGATGCCATTGCTTGTGCTGTGGAAAATCGCCAAGATGCCATGCTTGGGAAAACATCAAATGAAAGGGCTACTATGGAGGTTCAGAAATCATATGCTTATCATGATTCTATAAAAAGTGTTAGTAAGTGTACCCATTATAATGGTAATAACCATGTAGTTGATACATGATTTAAGCTCCGCAGATATCCATATTGGCATCCAAAGGGTAAGACAACATCTCCCATGTCTTCTTAAGTCTTAGGCTGATGAATCAAGTACAAAGAGTCATTTAGTCAATGCTGCTGGATTTGTTGCCAAGGCAAGTATGTCTCAACTTCCATCCTATTACTAGAAATAGGGTAGATCATAGACACAGGTAATAATGATCATATGACATGTGAGGACTATAAATTTAGTTATTCAAAGTCAATCATTACTAATATCAATGGTGTGCAGTCTACAATTAATGGTATTGGCATTCTACAACTATCACCCTCTTTAATTATCTCATGTTTTATTTGTCTTTATCGCCAAATTGTAATCTTCTTTCTGTTAGCCAATTAACAAAGTCTCATAATAGTATTGTTTTTATATTTCCCTACTTATTTTATTTTTCAGAACATCTATAACCAAGGAAAGTACAGGTAGTGGTAAACAAAATGGAGGATTGTACTATCCGGATGATGGATTTCAACAAATCAAGGGGTCTAGCACATGTTATGAGTGACAACATGTTGAAAACATAAAAAAAGAAAAAGAAAGAAAGAAAGACATTTGGCTATGGAATAGACGACAAGGACACCCCTCATTTGGTTATCTTAAAAGATTATTTCCATCCATTTTAAGGGTAACAATCTTTCAAATTTTGTGCGAAACTCGTGTAATGGCTAAAAGTCATCGTACTGTTTTTTATTCAAATGATAATAAAATTGATGCTCCTTTCTCATTAGTTCATTCAGATGTTTAGGAACCTTTCTATTTCCCACATAAAGGGAAAAATTGATTTATTATATTTGTGGATGATATCAGGATGACCTGGGTATATTTGTTGAAACATAAGAGTGAAGTGTATATTTCATCTTTTTCATCAGATGGTGCTTACTCAATTTGGCATATCTATAAAGGTTGTTCATTTGGATAATGGATGTCAATATTTTAAGATAGAAGTAACTGAATTCATGCATTCAATTGATATTCTTCACCAAACATCTTGTTCAATCTCTAAACAGAACAGGGTTGCTGAACATAAAACAGATTTTGAAGGGGGATAGAGCTCCTGTTGAAATCCCAAATGAGGGATTTGATTCTGTAAATTAATTAGGAGATCAAGATTCATTGCAAGAACTAATAAGAGATTTATAATAATTAATTAAGAGATTTGAAATAGCTAATTAGGTGATTTGCTTCCTATTATTATTAGTCTAGTTTTATTATAAATAGATAGCATGATCAATTGTACACATACCAATACTCAATTCAAAATTTATAAACATTGTTTCTAATCCATATCCTGTCTATATGATATCAAAGCTATTATGATTTAGCTTCTTATGGCTGAATCATTTTCCAACCTAGAATCAATGACAATCTCTGAAAACCTCATAGGCACAGCAGCTATCTCCATTATGAGTTCTAGCAGCTATCTCCATTATGAGTTCTAGTGGATCGGACAACTAATCACTGCATTTCACCGTGGAAAAATTCAATAGAAGAAATTATAGAGAATGGGCATAATCAGTAAATCTCATCATCAATGGAAAAGGTAAATTGGGTTATTTGATTGAAGAAACGAAAAAACCCGACTCAACCAACGATGTGACTCTACAAAGATGGAGTAGAAAGCTTGGTAGTGATTGCTTGGCTCGTCAATTTAATGAAGGCAACTATAGGTAAAACCTACCTTTTTTTTCCGACAACATGAGAAGTGTGGAAGGTCGTACGAGAAACCTACTTCTCGATGATGAAGACTCATTTTAGATTTTTGAATTAAAAACCAAATTATGGAAAATAAAACAAGGGGAGAAAGAACTCACCGATAAATATATGAAGATGATGTCCCTATGGTAATAACTCGATTTGAGTTCCGAGGAAGAAGCAGTGTTTTAGAGACAATACCCGTTAATAAAAAAAGGTAAAATATGAGAGGGTATTTAGGTACTCAAGTTCTTGGCTGGGCTAAACCAAGAACTCAATGATGTCAGAGGAAGAGTTCTTGGTCAAACCCTCTGTTAGAGAAGCATATGTTGAACTTTGCTCTAAAGATAATCGACGGAGGTTGATAATGAGAGAGGTCAGCGATGTTGCCAACATTGGTGGAATCACGAGCTACTCAGGTCATGGAATCGTGAACTCGAGCTTCTCGCAATACCAATGTGCTCTATCAACTGGGAGAAAAATGAGACTTTATTGAGAAGGCTGGGAGAAAAAATAGAGGGTGTAAATAGGCTTGGGCTTGGTGGGATTGGACCTAGTGGAATGCCTGAAGCTGTTTTTTTTACAGAAAAATTTCCTTGATATCAGATACATATATATACAGTAACATACAGTTGGAAGTCACCTTGAAAATCAGAGGTTGATTACACAGCTACTATAACTAATATACAGCTGGAAATCACCTTGAAAATTAAGGGCTAATTTCACCCTGAATCAATCATATGCCTAGATTGATTTCCTACAATGCCCTTAGAATCTGACAAGATTTACTTAACAAACCAATTTCAAGGAAAAGTTGGGCTTGGTGGGCCTTCAACACATTCAACCAATGGGTATTGTGAAGATTGATGTAAGCCCTTACAAAAGATATGGAAAATTCATGATAAATAGATAGATTAGACATGAGACATAATAAGGAGGATATCAAATATTTGTTGAAATCTATAAATCTCTAGATTATTCAAATTCAAGAGGAGCATTTAATTCAAAATAGTTGAATCAACTTTAAAAACTTTTCATAAGTATCCAAAATTTTGATTACTCATCTACAAGTGTTTCCTTGACTTTGCTATCTTACAAAGGTAATTATCTAAGTGCCATGGTTACCACATCACATGCCAAAACTCCTTAGATCATTGATTTTAATGTGTTTGATCATATGACTAATGCATATAATTTATTCACCTCATACTCACCCTGTGTTAATAATCTTAAAGTTAGAGTAGTTAATGAGTCCCTTTCATCTATTGCGATTAAAAGGAGTATTCAAATTTTTGATCCATAATTCTTAAATTTATTCTTTATGTCCCAAATTTGTCTTATAATCTTATATCTATTAGTCAACTAACAAAAAGCTGACATCACTTATAGCTAAATTCCTTCAACTTCATTGTTTATTTCAAGACCTAAGAAGATGATTTACAAAGTTAAAGAGTGTGAAATACTTTACTATTTTCATGAAGCTAATGTGAGTGATTGTCGTCAAATTTTAGTTCGTATTCCACATTTGTTTCAAAGGATACTAAAATTTTATTATGGTATTATAATAAGATAGGCCATCCTAACTTTCAATACGAAACATTTATTATCATCTATCTTTTCAAAAAAAGAAGTCAACTTTCAATGTGAAATATATGAGTTTGTTAAACATCAACGTTCTTCATTTACAAAAGTACAATACAAACCATCAAAACCCTTTACTTTAATTCAAATTGACATGTAGGGCCTTTTCATTGCCCTAACTATACAAACACAGTGGCTTGTTACATTCATTGATGATCATACTCGAGTTTATTGGATTTATTTGCTAAAAGCAAAAATAAAAGTTTAGGAAGATTTTATTAATTTTCATACAATGATTCAAACCCAATTCTAAACACAAATTAAAATCCTTCGGATTGGTGATAGGATAGAATACTTCAACATAACCTTATGAACCTATCTTCAAAAACATGGGACAATGCCTCAAAGTTCATGTGTACACTTCCCATCATAATGAGATTGCGGAACGAAACTACAGACAACTTCTTGAAGTCACCCAAGCATTGATGCTCACTACAAATATGCCAAAACAGTTATGAGAGATGTCATTCTAACCTCATCTTATTAATCATATGCCAAGCCAGGTACTCTCTTTTAAGACCCCAATTCAAAAATTCCAAAAGTTTTTCCCAACCTTTCATCTTCATTCTACCTGTCCTTTTAGGTGTTCGACTGGATTGTGTTTGTTCATGTGCACTCCAACAACAAAACCTAGTTTGATCCTAGAGCTATTAAATGTGAGTTTCATGGTTACTCTCCTACTGAAAAGAATTACAAATGCTATGACCCTTTACGAACCTAGTTTGATCATATAACTATTAAATGTGTGTTTCATGGTTACCCTCTTATTCAAAAGAATTACAAATACTATAACCCTCTACAAATGTTTCAGGATGTTAATTTTTTTGAAAACACACCTTACTACTAAAAGCTCTCTTTAAGAGAAATTTGGAAAAATATAGCACTTTTGGCCAATACTTAGACTTGTACTTGAATTTTACTCTTCTAGAGTCCACATCAACTACTACACCAAACCCATTTGATAATGAGCCTATTACACCATCTCATCTTATTCTATCATCTACAAAAAAAAACTTGAATACATACAGGGACGTAGAAAAACCAAATAACCAAAAGACGATTGTTTATTTACGGAGGTCAAAATTAAAGAACAAGGAAAACTTTACACTCGAAGTACCAAGAGTGTTAGAACCGATGATAGATCCAAACATCTAGAAGCCTATCCCAAAATTAGGCGGTTCAAAATCACTTAAATCTTTTGAGTTACTTATCGATCTCAAAAAACCAACTCGGTGTTATCCACTTTATCTTATCTCTAGATTTGTTTCATATAATACTTAGTCTACTAAGTTTCGTGCTTTTACTGCTAACCTTGATTGAGCAGAGATTACCAAAATGGAGAGAAGTTATTATGGAAGATATAAAGACATTGAAAAAAAAAACCTAGGATGACATAGAATTTCTAAAAGGAAAAACACCAATTGACTGTACGTGGGTATTTACAATAACATACAAAACTGATGGGATAATAGAACGATATAAAGCACGTCTAGTTACAAAGGGCTTACACAAACCTACAAAATTGATTATATTAAAACATTTACACAAGTGGCCAAACTAAATAGAATTCGGGTTCTCTTGTCGCTAATAGCAAATTTGGATTGGCCTTTGACATTAAAAATGCTTTTCTAAATGGGAAATTTGGAAAAGAAGTCTTCAAGATCATGCCACCTAGATTCAACAAAGAAGGTGAAAGTATGATGTGTAAGCTAAAAAAAATTACTTTATAGCCTCAAGCAATCACCTAAAGCATGATTTGATAGGTTTACAAAGGTAATGAAAAAAATAATGATACCAATAAGGATAATCAGATCATACAATATTTTTCCGATACACAAGAAAATAAAGTAATTTTGATAGTATATGTTGATGATATTATTATGACTGGATATGACACAAGAAAGTGAAAGACTCAAGATAACCTTAGCTACAGAATTTGAAATTAAAATATAAGACAAATGTGATATTTTCCAAGGATGAAAATTGCAAGATCAAAAAGGAAAATAAGTGTTCTTAATGAAAAATACATACATGATTTTCTTACTGAAATATGCATGCTAGGGTGCAAACCATGTAACACCCCAATCAAGTCAAGAAAGAGAGACAAAAGAATAGTATGAAAGTAGATCTACTTGTCTCATACTAGACCTGACATTGCTTTTGCAGTCAGTATGGTAAGTCAATACATGCACTCCTCAAAAGAAGCCCATCTTGAAGTTGTTTACAAGATACTTAGATATCTTAAAGGATCATTAGGCAGAGGGTTGTTCTTTAAGAAAAGGGTAAACAATGGCATAAAAGTTTTTACTGATGCAGATCAAACTGGCTTAGTAGAAGACAGACAATCTACCACTGGATATTGTACCTTTGTACTTGGAAACTTAGGGACATAGAGAAGTAAGAAGCATAATTTAGTGATAAGAAGTAGTGGTGAAGCTAAATTTAAAACAATTGCATAAAGAATATGTGAGGTATTGTGGTTAAAAAAACTATTGATGGAACTCTATATTTCAATAAAGCCTCATATCAAAATTTACTGTAACAATAGAACCACAATCATTCTCTTTAAATCTAGTTTAACATAACATAACCAAACGTGTAGAAGTTGATAAACACTTCATCAAAGAAAAATTAAAGGTGGGATCATTTGGATGACCTATGTCCCAAAAAAAGAGCAAACTGCAGATGTTTTCACCAAAGGACTTCCTTTGCCAAATTTCAATGATTTCATTCTCAAGTTGGATATAATTAATATTTATGATCCAAAATAAGGAGAGTGTTGAAATCCCAAATAATAAGGGATTTGATTCTATAAATTAATTAGGAAATCAGGATTCATTGTGAGCATCATTAAGAGATTTGTAATAATTAATGAGAAAATTTGAAATAGTTAATAGAGTGATTTGTTTCCTATTATTATTAGCCTAATTTTATTATAAATAGATGGTATGATCAATTGAACAAATATATGAATACACATTTTAGAATTCACAAACCTTGTTTCTATTTCTATTCTATATTTTGCCTAAAGCTGCACGAGGCCCTTTGCTTTCAAAAAGGCATACTTTACTCCCTAATTTTTTAAAAGGTCCACCGTAAGTCCCTTAGTTATCTTTAAGGTGAACATGAATTCAATTTTGGCTAATTATTTAAATTTAGTTACTATTTGAACATATGAAAGTCATGTGCCACCATAAATAAGGGGTAAATTTGTCAATAATGAAAAATGAAAATATTTTTAAGGTACACATAACGGGAGGGTTGATTTTTGGAGGAAAAATAAATATTTTCATTATTGACAAATTTAACTCATTTATAATGGTATACACATCTAAATAGTAGCCACATTTAAATAATTAACACAAATTGAATTTATTTGCACCTTAAATATAACAAAGTGATTTATAATGCACATTTTAAAAAATTAAGGACTATAGTGCACCTTTTTTAAAACAAAAGTCCTATCGAGCTTTTTTCTCCATTTTGTAGGTCACTTGGTCCCTACTAATTGGTGGTCAAGTTCCATCTCACTTATGGGGCAAGGCTTTGAATTCTGTTTGTCAACATGATTCATCATATCCCTTTTAGTCTTCTAAGATATAGGATACTTTTGGATGTGATCTTTGACCACTATACGCTTCCTTTAGAAGTTCACTTGGCACCTCATGTCTTTGGGTATGTGGTGTATTTAAATTTACACGCACATCCACGTACCAAGCTTGATCCACATGTTTGTTGGATATGGCTCAACTCATAAGCATTATCAGCGTTATCACCCCTACTAAAAGTTCTATATTTCCATAGATGTCACATTACACATCAACGTACTAAGCTTGATCCACGGACATTAAGGTGTGTATTTGTTGGATATGGTTCAACTCATAAGGGTTATCGGTGTTATCACTCCTCTATTAAAAGTTATATATTTCTATGGATATCAAATTCCATGATAACGAGTTTTTCTATACAACAAGGTACCTTATTCATCATTCCATTCCAGGAGGGGATTCATGATGAAGTGCTTAATCATGATCATATAAAGATCTTTGATACATCAAGGCCAAAACCACCTAACAAAGAGTGGTCAATTGAAGAAGTCAATACAACCTTCCCTAGGTGTCATGTTAAAAGGTGTGAGGATCAAGTCCATGATAGTACATTAACTCCTAGTCCTACCAAATCCTCTCTAGAAGTCTCATTAGTGGTATTACCTGAATCTAGTTCTTTAATTCTAATATTCATGTTGTTAACATCTCAAGTCTTGATTATGAACCATCTTCGTATCATCTTCCATCTCGATCTAATAGTGGCCAACCACCAAGTAGATATCAGCTTGATCCCAATGATAAAGTGAACTACCACATAAGTAATTATGTATCGTCTCACAAGTTGTCCAAGTCATATGCATCTTATGTATTCCAAATATCATCTGTCTCTATTCCTAGTAATTATAGAAAGCTTTATTAGGTTCTTAATGGACTAAAGTTATGGCAAAAGAGATGACAACACTAGAAAAAAAGAGACAAGTGCATCCAAGATCTCTTGGTTATGTTAATTAGAGCAATTTAGTTCATTTGTTATTTTTGTACCAGTTTAATTATTTTATTATGAAAAAGTAATAACACAAGGACAAATGATTAAATTTTAAAACTTTTTTTTATTTTTATTTTATTTTTATCAAATGCTAGGTCATTTTTATCTATATTACTAAAGACAATCTATAAAAGTGATATTTTAATAACAGTTGAAAAAATATGAGAAACAAATAAAAATAAAAGGAAAAAATTGATCATTTATTCTTGTGTTATCACTTTTCAAAACAAAAAGGCTAAACTGTTACAAAAAATAACAAAAGGGCTAAACCGCTCTTCTTGACATAACTAAAGGAATTGTGCTATCACCTATTTGGAAACAAATTCCACATGAGAACTTGTTACATAAGGGGTAGAAAAATGTGTTGGTACAGATGGGTATATACAATCAAGCAAAATCAAATGGTACTATAGAAAGATACAAAGACCAATTAGTTGTAAAAGATTATACATAATCCTATTGTGTAGATTATCTAGAGACTTTTGCATCGATAGCCAAACTCCATACAATGAGAGTATTTTTGTCTTTAACAACCAATCTAGAATGGCCACTTCTTCAATTTGATATAAAAAATGCTTTCTTATGCAAAGATCTTATTAAAGAAGTATATATAAATCGTCCTCTTAGTATATAAAAGTATTTAGATACAATGGTTTGTAGGTTTAAAAAGGCATTGTATGGATTGAAGCAATCCCAAGAACTTGGTTTGATAGGTTTACTAGGTCCTTAAAGAATTTTGGCCACAAACAAAGTAACTCGTATTACAACTTATTTTTAGAACGTATAAGCAGTAAGATCACTCTTTGAGTAACTATGTTGATGATAACAAATGACACTCACGGGGAGATTTCAAACTTACAACAGTATTTGGCTTCTGAGTTTGAGATGAAACAACTTGGACACATTAAATACTTGGGAATAAGGTGACAATAAAAAAATGGCACTTTCTTATCACAATGAAAATACATCCTTGAATTATTATATGAGACGAGAATGTTCGGATATAAGCCAGTTGATACTCCTATTATGCAGAATTACAAGTTATTTAAGTGTTCGAGTGAAATTTATACTGAAAAGAAAGATATCAGAGATTTGTAAGAAAACTAATTTATTTAACTCATACCAAGCCAAATATTGCATATGTATTAAGTGTAGTGAGTCAATTTATACATGATTCACGTAAACCTCACTTAGATGTAGGAATGGGCAAAAAAACCGCGGGTTCGGTTATCTGCGGGTAACCGAACCGGCGGTTCGGTTTTTAATCGTGTAAATTCGGGGACGGGTTCGGTTTTGGGTAAAAACCGAACATAAAGGAGCGGGTACGGTTCGGTTACGGTTATACTCAAAACCGTACCCGCCCGTACCCGAAATTATTTAAAATTTATTTATTTAAATAAATTATATATTAATTAAAATTTATTTATTTTAAACCTAATATATAAACCTATTTTTACCAAACCCTAATTCACTCAAAATTTCTCATAGAAACACATTCGGTGCCTCTCATTTTTTCTTAATCTCCGTAGGCCGAGAGTCGGCTTCCGGAGTGCCGGATCACATCCGGCCATCCATAATTTTTCTTCCATCTAACAACGCCGCATCATCGCCTACCTCAATCGCTAGTCGCTGCATCTTCGCGAATCGCCGGTCGTCGCTCGTCACTACCGTTCACACTTTACGGCGCCATTGCCGCCTAGCCTCTCACAAAGAGCCATCGCCGTTCACAGCGCAACCCATCGCCATTCACAGCGCAACCCATCGCCGTTCACAGCGCAACCCATCATCGTTCACAGCGCAACCCATCGTCGTTCACAGCGCAACCCATCGTCGTTCAGTATTGTTTCTGAAACCTGAATATCTGTTTGGATATGCTGAAACATGGTTAACTAATATCTGATTGCTGAAATAATTATTAATAGTTCTGTATTATGGTGGAAAGCTTTGTAGAACCTTGAGAAACCATGTTTTTTTCATTTCAGTATTGTTTTTGAAACCTGAATATCTGTTTGGAGATGCTGAAACATGGTTAACTAATATCTGATTGCTGAAATAATTATTGATAGTTCTGTAATATGGTGGAAAGCTTTGCAGAACCTTTAGAAACTATGTTTTTTTCATTTCATTATTGTTTCTGAAACCTGAATATCTGTTTGGATATACTGAAACATGGTTAACTAACATCTGATTGCTGAAATAATTATTGATAGTTCTGCAATATGGTGGAAAGCTTTGCAGAACCTTGAGAAACTATGTTTTTTTCATTTCAGTATTGTTTCTGAAACCTGAATATATGTTTGGATATGCTGAAATAATTATTGATAGTTCTGTAATATGGTGGAAAGCTTTGAAGAACCTTGAGAAACTATGTTTTTTTCATTTCAGTATTGTTTCTGAAACCTGAATATCTGTTTGGATATGCTGAAACATGGTTAACTAATATCTGATTGCTGAAATAATTATTGATAGTTTTGTAATATGGTGGAAAGCTTTGCAGAACCTTGAGAAACTATGTTTTTTTCATTTCAGTATTGTTTCTGAAACCTGAATATCTGTTTGGATATGCTGAAACATGGTTAACTACTTAACTTATCATGTCTTGTAGAGTGAGAGATTTGTGAAGAAGACAGAGACTTTAAATATCATGACAAGTGAATATGTTGAAAAGGTAACATGAGATAATAGAAAGTATATGTATATATTTTTTATATATGAATTTAAATTTTGAAAATTATTTTTTCGAATGTTTCACCACAATCATCTCGAGGAGTAAATGACATTGAACTTAATGTGGAGGTAACAAGTGGTGGAACTTCAAGTGCCGATCAACGTACAATTTTTCCTCTACTTGCATCAACCTCTTCACCGAAAATACCGCAAAGCGACCATCGAAACGAATGTAGTGAGTAAGAAGATGGGAAGGCTAAATTAAAGTACGAAGCACGGGGTTCATTTTGATAGGAAGAGATTTAATGGGATATGGAAGGCAATATGTAATTATTGTGGAAAAGCGGTTAGGAGGTGATACAAGGAACGGGACATCTCATTTGAAAGCACATACAAAAGGTTGTCCATTCAAACCTCAAGAAAGGGGTATCGGTCGATCATTGTTAAATCGACAAGAAAAGGGATAGAATTGAATTAGGACATTGGAATTTTGATTCTCGAGTTTCTCGTGATAAATGTGCAAAGATGATAATTCTACACGAGTATCCTCTTATTATTGTTGAGCATCGTGGATTTAGTGGAGTATTCACATTCATTACAACCAATATGGAAGCCTATTTCTGAGCAATTAAGAGAGACATTATAAAGATTTATGATGTTGAGAAAAAAAAAATGATGGATATGTTGAGAGGAAACGACAAAAAAAGTGTTGCAATCACGAGTGATACGTGGAAGTCTGGAAATCAAAACAAAGTGGTTCAGTAGGTCAGAACTTGTCATTTCATCGATGACAATTGGTATTTGCATAGTAAAATAATAAGGTAAGTTTTAAGTTTATGGTTGAAATTTATACATTTATTAAATATTTTTTTAGAGATTTGATATATTAAATCATTGTATATAACAATAATATTGTTATTATATAATTTTTTGTAGGCTTATATATGTTCCTGCTCCACACAATCTCATCTGATTATTGGTCAAGAATTAATGAGTTGCTTTTTGGATTGGAACATCGATCGTAAGATTTCAACCTTAACTTTAGATAATTGTTCTACTAATGATTCAATGCTACCTGATCTGTTAGATTCATTAGATAGAACAAGATTGGTTATGGGCTAATATTCATAAACAAGATATAAGTTTATATTTTTAATACTTGTACATATTATATTTTATTAACACTTGTTTTATGTATTATATATTAATTATTTATTCAAATGTTTTATAATTTATTCAGATATGTTATCTCCTGGTTCATCCGCTTCTACTATTAATATTGCAGAAGATGATGTTGAGGTAAAAAATTTACATTATTTATTAATCAATTTATTCTTTTGGTTTATAAACGTGATTTTATATGTTTGATTTTTTCAGGAAACGCGTACATTTGATGAATAATTAGAAGAAAGAAGTTTTGATTTATTGTAATTGAAGTTTTCTTAAATTTATTTAATTAGATTTCAATATTTGTATTAGTTTATAATATTTTATTTATATCTTGTATTTTTTGTTGATATTTATTTCATCTTATCAAGATTCATAGAAATATATATTGTTAAATGGTGATTTTTTTATCATAAACTCAAAATAACATATTTAAATTGAGATAATAAATTCAATATCAACAATTTTTTTAGTTGGATTGTATTGCTAAAAAGAGTAATAGGATTTTGAAAAACGGTTTTTTTTCGGTTTTTTTCGGTTTTTTTATAATAACTGTCCCGAACTGTTAACCGCGGGTAAAAAACTGTCCCCGAACTGCAACGGTTTTCGGGCGGTTTCGGGGACAGATTTTATAATTCGGTTCGGGGACGGTTATATTCAAATCCGTCCCTGCCCGTCCCCGTGCCCATCCCTACTTAGATGTTGTAGAGCTTATTTTAAGATATTTGAAATCTACTTTGAATAAGCATTGATTGTTCTCAAATTGCAATAATCTAAAGGTAGAAAGCTATATTGATGTTGATTAGGCAAATTTAGCTAACTACGTAAGATCTACCTCCAAATACTTCACCTTTGTGAGAGAAAACCTTGTGACTTGGATAAGTAGAAAACAACCATTAGTAGCAAGATAAAGTATTCAAGTTGAGTATAGAGGAATGGCATTTAGGGTTTGTGAAATGCTTTGGTTGAGAATTTTTTGAATGGCTTATATTTTGAACCAAAAGTGGCAATGAATCTATATTGTGATAATATTTCAACTATGGAGATTGCTCACAATCCTGTACAATATGATCAGACAAAGCACATGGAGGTTGACCAACATTTTATAAAATAAAATAAAAACTTGAAGTTGCAACCATTCTTTAGTCCTTTGTGAAATCGGAGGAACAATTAGCAAATGTTCTCGCTAAAACAGTTGCTAAAAACGTATTTGCCGACTCTCTTGTCAAGTTCGGCATGTATCCACACACACTAGACATGTGCGACATCCACACACCAACTTAAGAGGGTATTGAATTAAGTTAATTATTTTTCTAATTAATAGTAATTGATTTAGTAGCATAAGTCAATTGTTTTGTTAATTATAAGTAATTGATTAGGCAGTAATTATAGCAGATTGTATATGAATATTTTCCTTTAATTGTGGATATATTCTTAAGGGAAATTTTATAGCATTATTTTTGTATATGTACACCCCTTTGTGATATCAATAAGATCATCCAAAATATTTTTCTAAACCTCTTCTTTGACACTATGCCCTCAAGATTTGGAGTACCGACAAAATTCCAACTCTTAACAAAGAATTACCATTTAGGACAAAAACAACACTAACAGTCATAAGTTCATAGCTAATTGTTTTAAAATCTAAAACCACAAAAAAGAACTAAACATAATTGTAAACATCATAGGTCTAAATATCTGATGCATGAGACATGAGGTTTCCGAGCAGCAATTATCAAGGTGAACATGACAGCGTAATGCATTCATAAAAAAGACAAAGAGTCAAGAGTCACTTATTCAATTAACATAACCACTTCCATTGAGTATAAAGACAAACATTATAATTCAAGTTACAATTTATAAAAGATTATGCTTTTCAGCACAAAGAACTTACCCGAGCTGCTGCCTTTGGGTGAACATGATAGCTAGGTCCATCTTTATATTCTCCATACCAATAGTATGTCCTCGTCCTTTCATCATACAAAATACCACCTCCATGTGCTTGTATAGGATTTCCATCTGTATCCAACCAAACCCTTCCCGGATAATAGTAATAGCTGTTATTTGCATCTTCCTTTATTGGATCTACAGCACTTTTCAAATCAGGAAAGAATACATTTCTAAGTTGGGAATTCTCATCAAGAAATTCATCAATCATAGTGGTTTTCCGCTTCGGCCTCCTTTTAGCTGCACGCGGGGATCTCTTTCCCCTGGGTGGGGGGATTTGAATACTTTCCTCATCAACTTGTCCAAGCTCTCGGAACTCTGGATCGTGAGTAAACCGAAATTGTATTTCACCATGCATCCCGTCCTTATGCTGAACAAGGGAGTACAAATAAAGCAAAATAAGACAACCTACCAAGCTCCACACTACTGCAGATATTGAACATCTGCTCACTGCATTGCAACGTGATGTGGTTGGTTTCTTGTATTTGTTCCTCGTCCTCATTTTCCCTCGCTTGTATTTATCTCCAAGATAAGGCTGCAATTAACAAAATGGAACATATGGAGATTAAATGCAACTTGGACAAAAATATAAGTGGAAGACATGCTAAACTATATTTTTGCAGAAAACAAACAAATTCATTATCGCTTCCTAATTATTAATAGTCCCAATATAAATTGGGATTTCAAAATGTTGATAGATTTATTGTACTGAAACTGAAACCATAATAATTTAAAAGAAGAAAAATGCAATGCACTCTCAGCTGATTAGTTCAATAAGTAACTTTAAAGTTTCTTATTAAAAGATATCAATTGTCAACAGCTCAATGCGTATGATTGAGTTGTAGTAGGACAAGGAACCAACCTCAATACCTCATAGTCAACCAAAACTTACGCAAAGTCTTCCTAATTAAAAAGAAAGAAAGTAAGAAAATTGGGGAAAACTGTCTTTAGCCATTAACCAGTTACTAAAATTGTTACAAACTTGTCACCAAATTTCGACATCTATTTGGATGTTTATATTTTTCAAGTATAAAATCATTTGAGCCAATTTCAACCTACTTCAACTGGCGATAAGAAGCAAAACACTTCTAGGCCCTAACTTAACCTTTAATACTTCAAGTGCACTTTTTAGACAATTTCCCAAAATTGTGGAAAGCAAGTAACTCAGCTTCATTGATCACTGTCATTTAAACCTTAGCCAAATAAGAAAGATGGAAATTTTAGGAACAAGACTTTAGATCCACTCAAAAACAGCGAAACCATAAACCCAATATCAAATAAAGTACAACTTGACTAATCCAACAAAGAGTAGACAATCTTATTCATACCTGAGAACACCCAAACCACAAGGAGTGCTAGATTCCAAGACATGGTTGTTTCAGTTGAAATTATTGGTCTAACAGCACGACAGAGAGATCAACAAGCCATTAAACCAGTTCGCAGATACTGATAGAGAAGAAAAGAGAAGTTGGATTGCTTATTTCTGATGTAATTGGATCTGGTTTTCATGAAATCTTGACTAAAGTTTCTCTCTAGCTAATTGTTTGCCGAAGGTCACTTATATATCTGGAAGCACTCTCACTTTAAAATATTGATATTTATTAAAATACGGAAAATTTTAATAAATTATACCACATAATTAAATTAAAATATAAATTAAAAAAAATATTTGATATAAATATAATTTCTTTGTATTTTTTTAATATTGTATGTGAGGATATTCGAAATGTAAAGATTTTATCTCATACAAGAAAATAATATTTATTTCTTTAAACTTAAACCATATAAAATGGTTAAATTTTAAAAAGATTAAAAATAAAATTTCTTTAATTAAATATAAAAAGGCAGTTAAATATTGAAAATGATGAAGAGTCAAGAAGTGAGTGCTTCCCTCTACGTAAAGCTTATGGCATCATCAAAAATTTTAGCTTAATCAATTTCTATTTTTCTTTTCTTTCCCAAACTTTCATTTATTTTGCTAAATTAAAATGCTCTTATTTTAAACTTAATCTCCGTAGAAATTTGGGTGACTTAGGAAATAATGAAATGACGAAGATAACATCTTTATTGGATGAGGAAATTCTCGTAGGTTTGGAAAAAAGGAGACAAAGGTAAGGGAAGATGTTTTATATAATTTCTAATATTAATTTATAATATTTATTCCTCAATTAATTATTGTTATATATAGCCTTATATGTATTTGAAATTACAGGAAATTTGGATAATTGATTATGATATTTCTAATTGAATTTGTAATAGTCTCTTCTACTTACGTCTTTAGCGTGCCTCTTTGCCCACCAACTCTATGCCTCGTGCGCCCATTGCTCTGTGCCCACTACAACCTTCTCTGCTCCTTGTCTGCCTATACTCGAGCACTCAACAGTCTTGAGCAAATTATGCTTGTATCATTCCATCCCCCTTTTAGAATCTTTATCCTCAAGGATAGAATGGAGATAAGAGTTGTTATGATCACCGTCAGTGTCTTGGGATAGGCACAAAGGTAGCCCTGAGTTGACTTTGAGGCAGGTCTATAGGGCATGGACGGTTTCCTTGATGCTAAGGTCACGCCCACTTAATATTATTTTTCTTTCAACTGAATGCTCTTCTATTAGCCATCGCTTGCACACTTTTACCACTTTGATTTTCGAGATCATTGACACTTGGTGATATCCTTTGACGGGAGGTCTACTATCACAACCCATCTAATAGCGTATCCATACCAAACTGCTCAAGGTTGGAAAGAACTTCACTGCTTGTTTATCCACCTTCTATTCAGAATTCTTAACACTAGGGTGAAAGGATAAAACTTCTTTTTGATCTCCATTTGATCCTGTCAAGGGTACTGACAACTCAGGGAATCCTTCTACATCATATGGCTTCCATGTTGGTTGCTTAATGTCTTTATCCAATTGTCTTGTACCACTCCTTTGAGCTTCTGGTATTACAATTTTTGTCAGTGAGTCCAACCACCCTCCCACAGGTGGATATACATTTGCATCGATCTCAGGCTCCCAGATATCCCTAGTGGCTATATCATCAATAGTAGGCGCCATTATGAATGCTTCTATGATGGAGGGTAATTCAAGCAACAGAGAGGATAAGTTTTCATTCACTCCCACTGCATTTCCAAACTTAGATCTTGTACACAATCTAGCATATGCCTTAACATCTCTTGGCTTAAACAAAGGTGACCTGAACATGCAATACTGCTCCTTTTTATGTAAGACCATAGGCCACATCAATTTGTTATCAACCTTCGCCTCATTCTCAGGGTTAAAAATGTTGTAAGGTATGGCATCCAAAACACATTGGTTGAGAACACGACATCTTTATTTCCAGCGATCAATCGATTGCCCAAGGGGGCAATTACCACTTCACATCTCCACCTAATCTTAAAATCTTGTTCCTTAATAGACTGCACCCCAACAATTGACACCATATTAACCTTTATCCAGCTACAAGTAGCACTTTTAGTCTTTGTAGGACTGTCTCTGACAATTAAGCAGCCAAAGAATTCCACCATGTCAAGAGTTTCAGACCTTGCTTGCAGTAAGAAAAGCTTGCTAGTATTATACGAGCCATAACAAAATGTAGGAAGGATGCCCCTTTGTCCTTCTCTAGAGGAACATTTTGACAGAAAATAGGGGCTGCTCAAGCTCCAATTCTAGGCCTTTAGCTTGAACAGTTACAACTGGATAGTCTTATTATTCTATCCCTATTTTCCATTCAAGAAACAAATTATTAGTGGCTATATAGCTCTCCCACGTTCCCATTTTCTCATTCAACCTCAATTGTGTCAGCCATTCCATAGTTACCAGATTGCCAAACCATTGGTTTGTACATTCATGGACTACTACAGTGGTAACCTTTTTTCTATTGGCAACTGCAGTGTGCTACTCATTATATTGTAAAACTATTTCATAGTATGTAGCCACTCCGTAACTTTCTATGGCTCTAGCAACCAATTCAAGGATAACAATCACATCCATTTTTGGCAAAGGATATGGCACAACAAAATATTCTTTGAATCGTTCCCCGGTCCTAATATCAACAGGTAGTGCAAAATTCCAATGGTTTGCCTTACCTACTCGATAGGATACCCTAACCTCAACCTCATCAGATGTCTAACCTTTAATGTAATCTAACAATCCAGTTCCCCTATCAACCAAATAAGTCAACATAATGGATGACTCCTATTATGAAACTGTCTTAACATGTCCATTTGTTTTCTCTTCAAACATTGGCAAGTCAAAAATTGCTACTAGTTTGAATGGATCACCCCCTGTAGTCTTCAAGGTAGCCTTGCCAGCAGGTTCCTCCCAGCATGGGAAGCTTCTTCTAGCATCAGCAGGTTCAAACTGTGTGACTGCCCTATTCTTCTTCTCACCATTATGAGCTTGAGTGCTCTTGAAGGAATCCTTTAATTTTTCATTCAAATTCCCTTCATAAACCATGGCCATAACCCTTATTCCCTTAGGAAGTGTCTCTGTAAACTCTAGGACCAAAGTCTTAACACCTTCAAAAGTTTCTTGATTGAGATCTAGAGGATTCAACTCAGCCCAAGAATTTAGAACCTAAGTTGTACATGGAAAAGGAAAGGTAAACGATCCGTCCATTGTAGAAGCATTCCTCCAATTAGGTGGATGGCCAGGCTGATTAACCCCAAAAGGATTTGAGCCAGTTCTGATGCATAGGTTTCTAATATCCTCAACTGCATCAACGCATTGGAACAAATAACTTTTACTCTCAGCTGCTATGTGACACTTCCCATAACATTTTAAAATGTATAGCTTGCTAGAGGTTAAAATCAAAGGGGTTTATGTCTCTACTTCTGCCTTTGGGAGTTGAAACCCTCTCTAGCTTGTTAACATGATTGTAGAACAGATCAAGAGAAAATTTTGAGCTATAACTGATGCGCGGGCATATCATTTTTGAGTAACATTACCTTTACGGTACCATCGATTCTAGAGGTAGGACTCATACAATTTCACCAGATTAATGGTCTCAGGAACATAACACAACTCATACACAATATGTATACTACTGGCATGAATTTGATTTTCTAACCTTAAGCTTGGAAGATTAGTCATTGTTTTCTGAGTGGAGGAAACATCTTTCAGGGAAATTCCTATTTGGTTGTCAAAAATTGGTAGAGGAGTGCGTTCGAAGAGCTGATTAGCCCGATGAAGCTTCCTCATGTGACTGTCTCGGGATTCTTTAATTGAACCCTCATCCTCATGAAGTGGCTTTGGTCGCGTGCCGTGATGGCCGACGATGACTCTCTGATCGTCACAGTGACATAATTTCTTTCTTCTCTTCTCATGTGCATCTCGGTTGACTAACTAATCCATTGCTCTGATTTCTTTCAGAGAGCTGGACGAAGAAGAACCGAGGTGATCTTGGGTTTCTGTGTGTGTAGGGGCTATATGGCCAAATGATGGGCTGAATCTAAGCCCATTGTGAGACTGTTCAACTGAAGGAGAGAGACTACCCATAAGAGGTAGATTGGCTTCTTGGGCTGGCTCATGGGCCAATTCTGGAAGCCCAAATGCTAGCGATCCATAGAGCCTCGACTTGGGTTATGTATAAGTCCTTGTTCCTTCTCCGTGTAACCCAAAAACACAATTATTATTCATTATGAGTTATGAGGTTTGTAATTCACTCATCACGAAGGAATCAGAGAAAGGGGATTTAGGTTTCTTGAAAGTCTCAAGTGGTACACGAAGGTGTAGTTCTGGTGAGTGGTGGAGGTTGCGAAGAGCTCTCAACTATACTTTAACTGCCTGTAAAATAGCATTGAATCGCTCTGACCTAGACCTAGATCACACGAATAAATCAGATTCCTCATCAGAGGTTTCTATGTTGGATAGGTTCCGGACGACCATGGTTGGAGTCGGCTTTGATACCATTGATAGGAACAAAATTTCTTAAAGGTTGAGGGAAGAAGAAGACAGAGGTAAGGGGAGCTATTTCATCAAATTTTTGATATTTATTCCTCGATTAACTAGGGCTATATATAGCCTTACATGCATTTGAAATTATAGGGAATCCTGATAATTGATTCTAACATTCCTAATTGAATTTGTAATGGTCCCATCTACTCACGCATTCAGCATGCCTCTTCGCCTACCAACTTTGTGCCCACTGCAACCTTCTCGGCTCCTCGTCTGCCTATACTCGAGCGCTCAACAGCGTTGAGCAAATTATGCTCATATCAGGTTATTGTATTTTGTTAGTGAATCCCTAACTTATATACTGATAATGATGAACATAGTCTAGAAATGATTTTTTTTTCATAAATAAATTGCTAGGTGAGAAAGATTTATGGTTTATTATCCAAAAGATTACAAATATATAGATTTACTTCATGTTGTCTAAAGTATTATAGTACAAATTGGTTTATTTAAGTGTTAAAGTAAAGAAGAATACAAAGTAAACAAAAACATTTAAAAGTATTATCTCGTAATTTGTATAGCAAAAACTCTACTGAGTCTTGATATTTTCTTTGAAACTTTGATTTATTTAGAAAAAGAGAAAAAACAATTCTATAGGTTATGTAATTATTATCAAATTAGCACATTGGTCTCGTAATTATTAAGATAGACACTATAGTTCTTATAATTTTTCAAAAATTAGCATTTTATTCACGTAATTTATGAATTCACCACTACTAGTTTTGTTATTATGAAAATTAAGTACTTTTAGTTGCTATAATTTATTAAAATAAACACTTTTAGTCTATCAAAAATATAAAAATGAGAACCTATATTATCTAATTTTCATAAATAATGAGATTATAGGTGTCTAACTCAAAATTTACAAAAATAAAATGTTCATTTTGAAAAATTATAGAACCTCTGTTACCTAACACAATAATTATAGAATTAAACGTTTAAATTAAATAATTAGAGGACTTATAATGTCCAACACCTTTTGGAAAAATCTACTTTAATGTTCTTTGTACATATATTTCTTCAATAAAATCTTTCTAAGTTATTATTAAAAAGAGATTAAAATGTATAATCTAAATAAAAAAATCATCCATCTAAATACAATAATACACAAAATGAATGGGCAAACTAAAAATAAAAGCTTTCTTAAGCTCATGGAATTTTTTTTTTTAGTTTTCATCTTTTGTCTTTTTATAAAATTATCTAATTGATTGTTTGGTCATATCAATTAATATATTAATAATTTTTCATGAAAATAAAAATATTGAAAACATATTATAATTTTAAGAATCTTTGATACATAGGATCGAGATAAAGATTGTGATTGAAAATTAAACATGAATTTAACAAGTATAAATATGACACATGTCATCTTGAATGAATATCTAGAAGAAATAAAAATCATCGTATATTAAAATATAGGTAAAGAAATACAAATGTGTTTTTAATTAAAAATAACTAATAAGGTTAAAGGAATACAAGTAAAATAAATCTATTGAAGATGGGATGGGATCATGTAGACGGAAATCCTTCCATGGTTGAAAACAAATTAAATTGTTGAAAACTTAACAAAAAAGAGAAGAGATAAGAAAATTACCTAGCTTTGCTTCTTAAAAGTTAGGCTAATTTTTATGAAGTTTTTTAATAACAATTACACACACTCACCCTACAGAAACAAATAAACATACATATATGTATATAGGTATACATGCATACATGTATTTATATATATATGTATATCTATATATAGATATATATATATATATATATATGTATATCTATATATATATATATGTATATCTATATATATATATATATATATATATACATATATATATATATATATATATATATATATATGTATATCTATATATAGATTGGGTCAAACAAATGTCATTTGAGTGAGTGTAAGTATAATGTTTATGAGTATTAACAATATTTGTAAATAAAAAATTTAAATATAAATAAGTTTCTAGGTGTATTTCCATGTTCATTATTTAAGTCGAAGAAACTTTCGAGCTTCAAGTTAATTTTTTTCAACTATATACTCCTTACTTAACATGTTAAAATTAAATTTATACATATAGAAAATATGATACATATATATATATATATATATATGTGTGTGTGTGTGTGTGTGTGTGTGTGTGTGTGTGTGTTGGTCGATCATGTACGATCTAGTGGCTCTCGAATTGAAATTCTAATTGAAGTGTGAAAGTTTTTTAGTTACAGATCTAATTAACTAGAATAGGATGAATATTTAATTAATAGAATTATGCCAAATTAAATTTTTACAAGCCGTAATATATGCGATCTTGTGTAAATAAAACAATACAGAAATGAATAAAGATTGACATACTGTATTTTAGGTATAAACAACTTAGGCCATAATAATGACCTAAAATGAAGATCATTGGTCCATGGATCACCTAACTATCCACAATGAAAATAGCGTTCAATTATAAAGCTAGGATTAAAACTACAAATCATAGATAATGCCCCTAAGTAATCTACTTACAAGCCGTTATTTTTTTCATAGTCTCCATAAGCAAGGTGTACGAATCCAAACTAATGTTTCGATAAACTTGAGTCACACAAGTTATAGAACACATTTAGTTGGCACTTGAAAAGTTAGCACAAAATCACAAGTGCAAAGTATGTCCTAAAATAAATTCAATAATGAAAAAATCTAGCTAGATGATTTAAGAAAATATTAGATGAAACAAAATCAAGTAGCAAACTCTATAATAGAATATGAAGAACACGATCATAAAATAAATAGGTTTATTAATAAATCAAATATAACTACACAATGTTTGATGGATTAATTAAAGAAGAGAAGCTCAAAATGATTCATTTTTTGCAAAGCATTTTGAGAGATAAAGCACAAGATGAATAGAATAAATGTGGTTTAGAGAATATGAAGCATTAAGCTTGTTTAAATAGAAAATATTGAAGCTTTAATGCTAAGTCAAAGGTCAATTACCAATCTATCCAAAAGATAACTTATAAAGTAGTAAATAATAAGGACAAAATGGTAATTGAAAAGTTGGGCTCAAGTAAATAATTAGGTTAAAGTTAACTCAATCATTCAAAACTTTTTTCGGTCGATCCAACAATGACCAAAAGTTAATTGATCGATCTAAACCATTTTTGATTGACCTAGATTACAATAAATAAATAAAAAACCGAGACCAAGTAAATCAAATATGATCTATCCTTGATCAATCGAACCCAACTTTGATCAATCTACCCAAATTTTAAATTCAATCTTAGAAGACTTAGTTTGTACATGATCCATTCTCGATCTATCTACCCCTTCAATCGATCTAGATATTGCTCGATCGATCAAGCAACTTATACACTAAATGTTTCTATGTGTCTAATATGAATATTAACATGTTTAAGAATAAGATTATACTTGAAACATGTTTACTTGAAGCTTGAAATATTTTTCATCTTGAATAGTGATATTGAAAATGGCCTAAAAACTAAATTATATTTAAACATTTTGTTCATAAATATCGGCAAAACTCATAAACTTTATAATCTCCCCTTTTTGCATATTCATGTGACAAAACCTTTCTCTCACTATATCACAGTTATAGGAAAAGAAAATTTTACATAGTGAAACTATCCTATAATATGATAGAACCATATTCACTTAAATATTAATAGCTCATGTGTACATTGAAAAACAAAAGCCAAATGACATACAAGTTTTCCTCAAAAGATTGATTATTTATCATTTTAGTGTATATAACAAAAAAGCTAAGAAAAAGACATAAGTAGTGGGTAATAATAGATAGAACATTTAAGTATTACTCCTTTATATTACATATTGAATTGAATATAATAGAACACTCAACGTGTTCTTCCCTATGTGCAATCTCATCTCTCCCATTTAAATATTTCTTCTATTAACTTTCTCCCCTCCTCACCCCTTTTTTGTCATACGAAAAAGTAATATAACATAAAGCAATGACAAATAGGTTAAACAAGCATACAATGTATTGAATGATCGTAGCAAAGTAAATATGCATATAAAGCTTAATTGCACTCAAAACAGAAAACAAAATGCATAAGAATAAAATGATTTCCAATAACTAAAGAAACAATACAATGCAAATAAACACATGAAAAGAAAATGATCATTGTTCTAGAGGTTGATTTCATTGAAATCTGAACTGAGAGTGCATATCACTAACCATTGAATACATGATCTTTTGACTTTCATCCATGGTAGTCACTTTTTGTTAGAGGCCTTCCATTTAAGTTAATAGTGCTTCCATTCTCATTCTCATTTCATCCTCAAATAATTCATAATAAGAAGGTTTAAAAGAAGGTGTGTTTTCTATTTCATCATCTCTAAAACATCATCAGCTACTCCACCATTGGGTAGAGGATCTTGAAATTATTGACTTCCCATCATCCATATAGAGAGTGGTTTCAAAATATTTTATGGGTGAAACACCCACAATAAGAATCAATTGGGTTATGAGGCAACTATAGGAAAGTCTAATCTTCATGTTTATAACCTGAGCTTGATTCACATTCATCTTGAATGATGGTTCCTACATTGAAAGCTATTCCTTTTCCCAGTCTTTTGTGGAGCATATTAGTGAACCAAACCTAGACCCATTACCTGAACTATTAAATATAGGGGTCAATCCACCACCTAGAGGAATCATTATGAAAGAATTTGTAAGGATAGTAATTGGCACTGCAACTACCTCATTCCAACTGGGGTGAGGCTATTAGGAATTGTGAATTGCGAAATATTCATTTTTTCATGTTATCTTCTTTTCACAGACTACCCAATAAAGACTCACTATATTTTATTAGGGATTTATACTCCACAATCCAAACTTTTTCTCTCGGTTTACTAACTTAAGATCAATTGAGAATGAGGTGCTCCACTTACACCTTAATAGATATGGTCAAAGCTTGGCTAATGTCACTTCCTCCAAGCTCCTTGATGTTTTAGGACTATGTTTATAACAAGTTTATGAGAAAATTCTATTCTCATAAAAAGATGTCAGAATTGAGACTTAAAATAGCAAATTTTTCTAAGATGGAGGGAAAACCTTTCCATGAAGCGTGGGATAAGTTCAAACTTTTTATTACTCAGTGCCTTTATCTTAGTTATCCTTTGTACTTATAGAACCAACTTTTTTATGATGAATTGACACAATTGCGTCAGTTTATTGTTGATAATGCTGCAGAAGGAGCTATGGGAAAGAAAAACAACCTTAGAGACTTATAATCTCTTTGAGATTTAGGGTGCTAATTCCCAATAAAAGAGCTCCAAGGTAAAAAGAGTTGGAATTCATAAAGAAGACTTTGTTACTGAAATTTAATTGCAACTTGCCCAACTATCCAGGAAAGTTGCATTCCTTATAACACATGCCACGTTAAATATAGAATAATGTGTTGTGTGTAGGACATAGTGTTGAAACATGTCCCTATCAAGAAGATGCTAGTACTAGATCTGAATAGGTTAATGCATTAAGGGGATAAGAACCATGACCCAAGTATAACTCCAATGCTAATACTTATAATCCTACCAACAAGCCCAATCTAGAGGAAAACTTGAATTCATTTATTCAAGTAAGGAAAGTCAACCAAGCATGAACAAATTAAAAGTTGGACTCTATAGAAGTCTCAATTAAAAAATGGAAGTTTAGGTGGGGTAGCTGATTGAGCGCTTATAGAAACAAGGTAAAGAGTAGCTATAAAAAGGTCAAAATAAAAGCAACAAAACTCAATAACATGAGGATATTGGGGTTAGTAGAAGATGAAATCCCCCAGGCAACGTCTCTCTAAAGATGATAAAATTAGTCCTACCATTTACTTTATATTTATTTTACTTCTTTTGAATTTGTTATTTTATTTTATTTTTATTTTGTATGGTTATTTTATTTTTGTTTTATGTGTGTTTAGTTCTTATTTAATTCAATATAAAAGATAAGTTTAACATGTGTCATGGCATGAATTGTTTTGCATCACGTCATGTGTGCCTCTAAAATAAAACAAAAAGTGAAGACAAAACATTTGCATTACGGCATGAGTGAAATTGTTTAAATTTTAAACAAGGATTTGCGTTCATGTCGTGACATGATTTTTCTTGTGCCACGATGAGGGATGATTTTCTAGAATTAAACCACCTTAGCGCAAATTTTCAAGCTATTTTCTCTCTACTTTTTTACCTTTTCTCTTGAATCTTAAGTTTTCTTCCCCTTAACATATATAATCCTTCACAAATCCCATATTTCTTTAATCCTTTTTCAAAGATTCTTTCTGGAAATCAAATTCCTATCCAATTTCTCCACTCTACAAGAAATTTTCAAATTTCTAAAACTTTCTTTCAATGATCTTCATCTTCACAAAGGGGTTTTCTTTATAGTCTTAAATCCTCAACAAAAAATAGTAAGTATTAATACTTTTTGAAATATAAAGTCTTTATGTTGTGTTTGGTTAGATAGAATGTAAAAGAATCAGAATTGATTCCTTTCCTTTGTGTGTTTGGTTGAGTTGAAAAATAATGAGTTAGGAATGAAATCGATTCCTAAATGGGGGAGAAGGAATCACAATTCATTCTCCCCCATTTAGGAATCATGATTTCATTCCCATTTCAATTTTTTCCAATTTTACCCCAACCCCAAATATAACCTTAAACTCAAATCCCAAAACCCAAAACCCAAAACCCAAAACCCAAAACCCCTAAACCCTAAACCCTAAATCCCAAAAACCCTAAATCTCAAATCCCAAAACCCTAAACCTTAAACCCCAAATCCCAAAACCCTAAATCCTAAAACTCAAAATCCCAAATCCCAAATCCCAAAACTTTAAACCCTAAACCCTAAAGCCCAAATCCCTAAACCCTAAACCTCAAATCCCAAATCTCAAAACCCTAAACCCACATCCCAAATCCTAAAACCCTAAACATTAAATCCTAAATCCCAAATCCTAAAACCCTAAACCCTATTTAAAAATAATAATTTTAACCCTAAACCTTAACTTACAAATATAACCATAAACCCTAAATACCAAATCCCTAAATCCCAAATCCTAAATCTCAAAACCCTAAACCCTATTTAGAAAAATAATAATTTTAATAATATATTTTCTTTTTAAGTAATAATTATTTAGAAAAATAATGATTTCAATAATGTATTTTGTTTGACGAAAAAATAATAATTAAATGATATTATTTAAACTTTACTGAATATAGGGGTATTAAGGTAATTTATAGTTTTTTCATTCCATTTTAGTGGTAAACTAAACACTGTAATATTGATTTCTTCTTTGATTCCAGTGATTAAACCAAATAAAATTGTTTTCTTTCCATTCCATTCTGATTCTGATTCCGATTCTTAATTCTCCTAATTTTTGAAATATTATAAATTTAAGAGTCCAAAACTCTATTTAGGATAAATAATAAGTTAGGAAAAATTTGGATATTAATGTATTGTTGAATTATTTTCTTATGAACCCTTAGTTTTGATATTTGTGAATTTTTTTGAAAAATGACACCTAACAACGTTTGCTATCATAAAGTGGTAGAAATAAATAAAGGATTTATCCTAAAAAAGGGATAGAATTTAATTCAAATCCTAAGGGTCTTTTTGATATCATATCAGTCTTAGGATGGAAAAGGTTTGTAAAAGAACCTAAGGATACTATCGAGCCTTTAGTTCATAAATTTTATGTAAACATTCCCAATGCTGTTGATAACATAGATAAAGTAAGGAATGTATTTGCCCCATTTTGGCCAAATAACATTAATCCTCACTACTTATTAGGGAATATTAGAAAGGGATTTTATGAACATTATCTCAATAATGTAGATTATAATATGGTAATTGATGCTTTGACTATTCATGGTACTGAGTGGATTTACATTGGTGACAAACCTAAAGGTTTTGAGGCAAATTAGTTGGAAAAAATTGCTAGAGTTTGGAAATACTTTGTATGCTCAAGACTGATACCCACCACACTATAGTACAGTTGATAAAGAGAGCCATTTTACTATATGCAATTACATCTAAGATACCCATATATGTAGGGATCATAATTTATAATAGGGTCAAATTGTCTACTAACAACCAACATTTGAGTTACTTATTCTTCCAAATAATAACACATTTATCTAAAAATGCGAGGGTACCTCACTTAAAGAGTGAAATGATTTTACAACCCTGTGAACTATTGAACTTATCATACTACGATGAACTCACCTTTGGTATAAACATCGTCCAAAGAGAATGAAAAGCCATCCCTCATTCGCAACTTCTTAAAAAGATCAACTTTATAATCTTAAGGAGAGATTGAGTTATACAAAAGAGTATCAGGATGCTTATTTCACCCAACAAGCTGAATTTTTAAACAAACAACATATTGATCAGGTGGAATGATAACTATATTTTATGCAGTTATTTTCATCAATTTTAATAATGATAATTGCTATGTTCGTTTAATATTTATTAATTTTTGTTAAATAAATTAATATTTTCCTTTTATTTGCTAAAAATACATTTTTAATAAAATTAAATAATTTGTATCGAAAATGTACTTAATTTCATATTTTTGTCCACAAATATAATTTATGATAATATAGTTTCTTAATTACAATTTATATAAATCAAAAATATAATTTAAATTAAATTTGGGCTTAATTATAATTATTAAAAGTTTAAAAATTTAATTTAAAATTAGTAAAGTATTAATCAGAATTTAAGAAAGTTTAAAATGTAATTTCAAATATATACGCTGGTCAAAATATAATTAAGAAAAGTTTGAATTTTGATACAGAAATGAATCGCGACTCGCACAAATCACAATCGCTGCATCACTCACCGTCCGATCGGCTTCAAACTGGCCCGGATGAGACAAGAACCAGGACGAAGAAATATCGCGCGATGACGTGGTTCGCGCGCTCGGCGTTACTGCCCCACGTGTCGCACAGTTTGGCCCGGCTGTGGCCCCATACGCTTGGCCGTTACAGATTCCCCGAGGCGATCTCTCGACCGCCGTGGATCGACGACGGCCCATTGAACGTCATGGCCCATCGACGCCGCGCACCGAGCCGCCGTGTAAAAATCCCGCGTGACGCGGATTATGGTAGCAGCGTGCATCCTCGCTACTGAATAAAATCCGCCACGTGTCCCACTAATATTTAAGCACCGGGAAAGCTGACACGTGGCTATTTACAATGCGCGCGCGACCGCGCTGGATCACGCCCGCTTTCCACCAAGAAACCACTTTTTCGCGCCCCAATCCCGCGCACTGCTTCCTACGTGCACCGAAGCCAGGCACCCAACGACGTGCCCGCCACGTGTCCATGTGGAATCTTTCAGTCAATCAGAAAGCGACACGTGGCGTCATGGGAGAAAATAAAAAAGCGTAAAACACTGCTACGCGTGATAATAATTTATATTTTTTCGATATAAAAATCAATCGCGTTGATTTTTGTTTTTCGATAAAAAATTATTACGCTGTTTCGATAAAAAAATAAAATAAAAATGTAATATTTTAGATGTATTTTTTAGCTATAAATAGGAGATAGTTTTTAGTTGTAAAAAAGTTTTTTTCAGTTTGGAGTTTGGAGAGTTTTAGTTTTGAGTTTAAGTTTTTGGTTGGAGAAAAGTTTTTTTTAGTTTTTGTTGTGTTCTAGTTTGGATCATAGAACACGCAAAAGCCATTTTTTGGCTTTTGTTGTGTTCTCACATAAAATATTTTCATTTCGTGATGTTTTAATTTTCCTTCTTCTTCCTTTAATTTTTCTTCATATGTTGTAATTTTTATTTTAATTTAATGAAGTAATTTAATTTTTCTAGGGTTGCATTTGACTTAAATTTATGAAGCTTTAATTTTAATTATTTTTGGTTATGGATTTATAAGACGTTGGAATTATTCGTTTCTATTTTGTGCTTAATGCTTTTTTGATTATTTACGAATTTTATCAAAACGATTTGTGGCATAAAAATAAACTTGAGAAAGGCATTTTTGTGTATATTGCTCGTAAATAGAATGACATGTATGATGAAAGATAGGAATATACCCTAATTGTATGTGTGGCCATTTGAGAACTTAGAACTTAATGAATCTTATTGAATTTAAATGTACCAAAAAAATATAAATCCAAAGAAAATAATATGATTGGAGTGGATTAATTTGGTGAAAAAAATTGCAATCCTAGAGTTCTTTTATTTTCTTATTACCTTTTTCTTAAATCAACGATTATTTTGGATAAAATCAGAGAGAAATAATTTTAGTACTCAACAAACTATAGTAACAAATCTCCGTGGGATCGATCTTTACTTATAATTGTTATTACTTGCGACCGTGTATACTTGCACGAGTTCGTGTGTTGAAAAACACACAACATGGAACACAACAGATTAATGTATGAAATGAATTGCTTACAGTTGAGTCATCTCAGGATGGATATGAGTCACTTACCAAAAATGAGTATTGACACTATGGTTTTAATTTTGTACCTCTACAACAATCACTAAACCAATGTGAAGAACAAGGGTCATATGACATGGAGAACCAACTCTGAATTGTGATCTATAATTTTATGTTTTTATTTTACTTTTTATTTTCTTTGTTTTATTTTATATTGAGAACTTTTATTTTATTTTTTAATTTGCTTTGTTGGCTCTAATTTAATTATATTATTTTAGGAATGTTTAGGATAATTTTAAAATTTTTCTTACAAAATTATCATGTCCTTTAGTTAAATTTTAAAAAAATAATCAAGCCATTGTGAGAATATATTTTGCTATTATCTTCCTATTATAAGTGATGATATTTTTCTTCTCTTTTAAATACTCTTCTTATAAATTTTAAATTGTTAGATGATCTTTATATGTCTTTGCATTGAATATAGGGTTTTTACATCTAATAAAATGTTATATATTAATTTTTATTGCTTAAATTGAATAAGTTAAGTAGAAATTTAAAATATATTTCTTTTTCTCCATTCATGCATGACTTCTAAAAAGAAACATGTATGAGGTTATCTAAACTAATGCAAAATAAAAGCTACAAATTAGCCACTCGTCCCATCATTCAATATATGTACAATTTGTACGAGGGTCATTTTAAAAAAAAATCCCTAAAATAAAATAAAAAGATAGAGAAAAAAAAAGGAAAAAATGATATAAACTACATTTTATAACCCAATATTCTTCAAAGTAATGAGAATTGGCTAAATACAAAAAAAAAACAATATAGGAAATAATTCCCCAATAGGTCATTTTCATTTTATTTATCTCTTAAAAGACATATTACTTGACATTTTTATTTGATGAATTTAATTGATGAATAAAAATGATATTTGGTTTCCTTGTAAAATCCTTTCATGAGATCAATATTATACACTATCTTTGAGTCTTAACTTTTTTAAACATATGCAAACTATTAGTTCATTTTTATGCATAAACTCCATTTGCATATACCTTTGAATGAGTGCTTTATGAGTGCTTGAACTAATAAGATCAATGTATTTAAGAGTATATTTTATGAGGTTAAAGTTAAAGCGAATTCAGATTCCTTACATTGAAATTAGGTAATTTTAATAGTGATACATTTTTTATTAAAATATGAAAGTGATTTTTAACTAATTATTATAGTAAACTATGAATGTTTAGAATATTAAAATAATTTACGCTGTAGATTTTAATTGTAATATTAAAAGAGATTAAAAATCCTGAGAGGTTATGTAATTTTTTATCTTATCTTTTTTATTTTCATTTTTTACTTTGTTTTAAGTTTTATATGTTTATATGTTGTTTATTTGTTTTTTGATATATATATTTTTTAAATTTTTGCCTTTAAATTGATGTTTGTGGGTATAATTTCTGAAAACATTCACGAGACTTAAACTCATCCACTAGGGTGACTTAGGAGTTTAAATGCTTATTGTATACACTAAGTATAACCGAGTCAATCTATGGAAATAATTTATGATAGTTTAATTTTTTTTTAGTTTTTGTTTTCAATTTTTCATTATTTTTGCTAAGAAACTAACAAGGAGTTAGTTGAGGGTTATGATGAGTGCTCAAAAGCACTCAATATATCATGATTTTATGTATGATTTATGATTAAAAATATTTTTATTTACTTAATTTTATTATTACTTTATACAATTTTTCCTTTTCGAAATCATATATATATATATATATTTTAGGTATTTTAGCTTAAAAGGATGACATTGATCAATACTTAAAGAATTCATTTAAGGCCATCCCATTACAATGTCCAAACCAATGAAAAATGATACAAGAACATAAGGGAACAAATTCAACAAAAATAGTATGTACCATAGTATGGAATTATTGTGTGCCACAATGTGGTGCTTTTGGATTCAATACACTTGTCCCTAAACCTTCGCGGGCTGCAGCGCGATATGTTCGGATTGTGTATATACATTGTGTCAATTATGTTTTTTTCACACTGTGGATTATTATGTGCCATGATGCCAACCTATACGAGTAAATTTTTGAACCTATAAGTAGGACTCCTATTTCATTGTATCAATGATTCCTTATCACTCATCCCTCGTTCTTCTCATTCCTCTCATTTCTTTAGTTTTCTAGTTTTTTTTCTTAGTTTAAAGCTCTTCTCTCAATTGAGAGTTTAATAAATTTAGTTAATGTAATAGCTGTAAATTCAATTCAATAAAAGTTTGACATTTCTTTTGGCAAATATATAATTTTCTTTGAATTATGATAGGATATTACCTTTAGTTCCCTAATGTAATTCTTCTTCTATTTTGGGTCGTTGTTTTCTTCTATAAGAAAGATCAAGTTCTTCTAATCTTTGCTTATTTATTTCTTCTCTACGTGGGTCAAATATTCCTTCTTGATAAGGAACTAGTAACGAAATTGATTTTATATGATTTTTTGAATTATTGTTTTGATTTAGAAATAATTTCACTGATTATTATCATATCATATTCCTCTTTTGTACAAAGTTTTTCATCGTAATATTTTTCTAGTTCTTTATCTATTAAGGTTAATAAATAAATTAATTTTTTATGTTTCTACTCTCATGATTTATAAACTGTTCTTCTAATTCTTTTCTATATTTTATTAAACTAGAATTATAGTTTCTTCTTTATCTTTGGGTTTTTCCTCATTCATAGATATCAATACATCTGATCTTAAAAATCTTTTTTCATTTTAATCTTATAAATATATCATATTTACAACCTATAATTTCGTTGTTTCTAGATATGCTATTTACATCTCTTTTTAGTTATATGTTTCTAGATATGTTATTTACATCTCTTTTTAGTTATATAAATTTCTTATGTATATAATATTGTAATTCTTATTATAACTATATTCTCTTATTTTATTTAGAAGTTCCTTTTGTGTTTTATTTTTACCTTATAATGACTTGCATTTGATTTTTATGTTATATTCATTTTTTCTGGTAAAATAATTAAAGTTTTCATTATTATTATTTGGTTTTTTGATATTATTGTTATGCTTCTATTAAAATCTAATTCTATAACCTGTAGTTTATTTTTGAATATTATTGGGATAATAATGATATCATTTTCTTCGTAATATTATGTATGTACAAATGCTTTTATTATTTTAATTTCTTATTTTAAATCTATCAATTTTATTTCTTTATTAGAGATTTCTTCGTTATCTATAAACATAAATTTTGATACATTATTATTTTTTGCATTTTGTATTTTTTCAAACTTTTTTCTTTTTAATTATTCTTATAAGATATCTTGTATTTATATTTTTATTATTTTTTGATTTTTTATTACCGATAGAGAGTTTGAATTAGAAGATATAAAGGACAAAACCGTATACATACCAAAAGCTATCTATCATTAGCAGTAAGATACGGAAATTTCTGCAGCTTTGCTTCCTCTCGAGATTGATTGAGGGTCAGAGAGTGTTAGGGACAGATCTCTCCCTCTTTCTTTCTCGTGAGAAAATAAAATTCTAAAATTTGATTTTCTATTATTTTTATACATAAAATATTATTATTTATTTTCGTTAACTTATTTAAGTTTAAAAGTTATAATATTTTAAAAAATTTAAGAATATTTATAATATTACTTCGCAAAAACTTGGGGTGATATTGATACTAAAAAAATCTAATAAATAAATTTATTTGATTATGATTAAGATTTCGGCCTACGAAATATTTTTGTAATTTGGCCGGAATTGCCAGAGAGTTTCGGATCGTAGATATACGGATAAAACCGTAGATATACCAAAAGCTATCTATCATTAGTAGTAAGATACGGTACGGAAATCTGCTGCGACTCTGCTTCCTCTAGAGATTGATTAAGGGTCAGAGAGTGATAGACACAGATCTCCCCCTCTTTCTTTCTCGCGAGAAAATAAAATTCTAAGATTTGATTTTGGAGATCTCTATCTTCTTCTGTGATCATCAATGGGTTTGTGGGAAGCTTTTCTCAATTGGCTACGGAGGTTAGTTTATGTGTCTCTTGGTCATAGTTTTCGATTTTTTGTTTAATGGCCGTTTCTTAATTTGATGTATGCATTTTGAGATTTCTTTTTCGTCATAATTTTTTAGCTTGTATTTGACAATTTCGATTAAAAGTAGATTTTGTTATCAGAATCAATATTTTGGATTTGGGATAGTGCCTTGCTGAAGACTTCAAAAGGGAGTTCAAAACGCAGTTCTTTCCCGTAAATGCTGAGGAGGAGGCAAGGGGTCAATTGCGACGATTGAAACAAACGCGAATATGCATAGGGGTATGTGAAGGAGTTCTGACGCTGTTCTTAAGTCTCCGTAATCGACAAGCGACGTGTCTTCTTTCTTCATGGATTGCCTAATCACGTGGTAATCTGGAACAGCCGACGTGGTGTCAAGACTTGCTTCTAATCGAATCATGCGGAAGTTTTATTGACTACTCCAATGTGGATAGTCCAGAGCCTCGGATAAAAAGTTTGGTGGAGAGAAGAGTAATGGCGCCAATGTCGAAAGTGGGGTTCCAAAATCATAAACTCACTCATTCAAGCTACGGGATAAGGGAAGGGAGAAGGGAGGATCGGAATGCCTCAAAGCCCCGTGTGATGCTTCATTTGTGATGGACCGCGTTGGGCACGTGAATGTCCAGAAGAGGAAGGCCTTGAGTGCCTTAGTTGTCTTCCACTCATCGAAGCGGGATGGAGGCGAGTCGGACGCAGGTGCAAAGATGGGTTCTTTGCGCTACTACTGTGCAATGCGCAGGCGCCAAAGACCACAAAGGCTTAATGTACGTGGATGCCACCATCAGTGGGAAGGTCAAAAGCATTGGTCGACACGAGGAGCATCTCACAACTTTGTCTCGGTGGAAGAAAGAGACTCGGCACGAAGGTTGTCGATGGAGGGGTTCTCTCAAGGCGGTTAACTCCGCGAAAGACTACCATTTACATGGAGTCGCCGAGGAGTTAAGGTCAATCTTGGTGCATTGACCGCATGGCAAAGTGGACTTATCTGAAGACCTATGAATGACTTCAACGGTTGTATTCGGCGTGGAGTTCTTGACCGGGTAAGAGCTTTCTTGGTGCCATACTCAAACTCATGTGTATCATGGATGGTACAGCGCGTGTGTGGTGTCAACGGAAAGGACCAAAGTGAACCTACTATCGAGCTCCAAGACTTCAATTCGAGAAGGGATCAACAGGGACGAAGAGAGTTACTTGGCCATTTTAAAAGAATACGACGATGAGGCGCCATCGTCAAGCTTGCCAACCGAAGTGCAAGTTGTCTTAGATAAGTTCCCAAGATGTAATCTGGGAGCATTACCAAGCGGTTCCAGTGAGGTAGACCATGAAATGTAGGCTGGAACCCAAAGACTAAAGGCCACCAAAGAATGCAGCCCATATCGGATGGCAAACTCGTAGCTGGCGTAATTACTACAACTCGACGACTTGTTGACGCCTTGGCTTCATAAGGCCCTCCAAAGCCCCATTTGGTGCTCGGTGCTATTTCGAAAAGAAGGGATGGCTCGGCCGCGAACGTGTGTATAGAGCTCTAAACAAGATCACGGTCAAGAACAAGTATCTTATCCCTCTTATTCTTTGATTTGTTTGATCAATTGGGGAGCAAGATACTTCACAAAATTGGACCTACGATGGGGATACCTGCAAGACGCATAGCGAGGGAGATGAGCCCAAGACTACTTGTGTAAACTGTGTATGGTGTCATGAGTTTCTTGTTATGCCATTCGGCCTCACAAATGCACCGGCCCACCTTCTCGCACTTTCGATGAACAAAATTTTCCATCCCTACCTCGACCGGGTTCGTGGTAGTATATCTTAATGACGACATTGTGATCTATAACTATGGAAGAACATCTAGAGCATTTGAAGAAGGTGTTCGAGGTCCTAAGGGAAAATGATCTATACGTCGAAGGAGAAGTGTTCCTTTGCCCAAGATGAGGTGATGTTCCTGGGCATGTAGGATAAGGATGGGAAATTGATGATGGATGGAGCAAAGGTGAAAGCCATCCAAGAATGGGAACCTCTTACCAAAGTTCCCGAGTTAAGATCTTTTCTCGGACTTGTGAACTACTATAGAAGGTTCATCAAGTCTACTTCGCCGAGAAGGCCTCGCTCACTCACTAACTTACTCGAAAAGAACAAGGCTCGGGAATGGACAAGTGAATGCGAAGCCTCGTTTCAAGAAAGACTTGAAGAAGGCGTTAGTGAAGAACCAGGTCTTTGCCTACCGTGACCCTTCCAAGAGCTACATGAGGCTGGATGCATCGGATTATTGGTGGAGTATTGATGCGGGAAGCGACGTCCGATGCCTTTAGAGAAGTAGCTTAACGACACCGAACGCCGTTACACAATACAAAAGAAGGAAATGACCGCTATCATTCATTGTCTAAGGGTGTGGCGACACTATTTATTGGGCTCTCATTTTGTTATCATGACGGACAATGTTGCAACAAGCTACTTCCAGACTCAAAAGAAGTTGAGTCCTAAGCAAGCTCGATGGCGGGATTTCTTGGCGTAGTTTGACTACGAGGTTAGTCTGGCGACAAGCTAATGTGGTGGGCGATGCGTTGAGCGAAGAGCCCGAACTAGCGACTTTAGCGGGCAGTAGTCGCTTTGTTAGAAAGGATCGAAAGAAGCGGTTAGACGTGATGCCTTGCTCAAAACCTCCTCGCCTCATCAAGGAAGTGGAAGACGAGACGATTTTGGTGAGTGACGGACTCACATCTAGCGCTGCAGTCGTATCTTCGTGCCAAAATGGGGAGCTAAGGAAAGAGCTTATCGAGGAATGCCGCTGATTCTTATGGGTTGGACACCAGGAATGAGTAGCGCCGCACCTCGCTTTGATCAAATCCATCTACTATTGGCCTCAACTTCGGGATGATGTCGAAGCTTACAAGACTTGCTCTTGTATGCCAACAAGACAAAATAGAAGCAAAGATGCGCTTGGGAGGATTGCTAGAACCGTTGCTTATTCCAGAGACCATGGGAGAGTGTCTCTATGGACTTCGTACTGTCTGCACAAAATCAGAGGGCTTTGGCGGCAAAGATAATTGTCGCCGTTATCGACCGCCGACAAGTATGCAACATTCATACCGCTTGCTCAGACGGTTACGGATGAGCTGACATTGTTCCTTTAAACATGTTGTGAAGCACGGGGGATTCCATCCAATAGTAAGTGTGACCGAGACCCACGATTCACAGGGAAATTTTGGATTTAATTGTGCTGGGATCGTACTTGAACTTCTGCAATTTCATCCTCAAAGTGATGGACGTACGGAGCGTGCCAATGCATTCTTGGAGTTGTATCTCGCACTTTGTGAGTGCCCAATCAACGAGGTAGGCGAAGGCGGTCATTGTTGGATGTAGCCCAATTTTACCGTACAATCTACAAAGAAGTGAGTCCACCGCTAAGAGTCCCTTCGAAATTGTCTGGGCGGCGGCAGCGACCCTCATGCCTGCCACGAGTTATGAAGCGAAAGAGCCCACTTTCCAAGTTTGCGGAACTGGCATGAACAAGTCGGAGTTGGCCAGGCTTTATTTGCATAAGGCATCTAAGAAGATGAAGAAATGGGGTCGACAAGAAGAAGAGGAGGATGGTAGAGTTTCGGGAAGGTGATTTGGTCCTCGTGGAAACTATTGCCCCAACAATTCAAGTCCTTGCGGAAGGTTCGCAAGCGGTTGGTGGAAATATGAAGGACCATTTCCTGTCCTCAAGAAAGTCGGAAATGTGTCATATAAGCTACAACTACCTCCGAAGCTTAAAATATATCCTGTTTTTCATGTAAGCATGCTAAAACCTTACCATGGAGACGAGGATGACATAAATCGGGGAGTATCAAAGAGAGCACCTACCGCAGTAATAACCTCCTTCGATAGGGAAGTGGACTCAATTTTGGCGGATCGTTTGATCCGACGAAGGGGCGTACCAAGTTATAGGGAATACTTGGTCAAATGGAAAAACGCCTAAGAAGAAGAGACAAGTTGGGAACCTGAGGATTCCTTGTGGCAATTCAGAGATGCTATAGAGAGGTTTCAACTTGAAGGCGCGACGAGGCGTCGCGCTAACTCGGTGGGGGAGGGTGTCACGTCCCGCCCAACCGCTCCTAAAAATCCAAATGTTGGCCGCCTAAAGGATCTAAGACATGGAAAGTTCTAGAGTTGCCTAGAGAAGTCTAGAATTTGGAGTTGGACGGACTCAACTCGAGCCAAGACCCAAGAATGTTCTAGAGCACACCTTGGAGGGGCGCTAGAATGAGGCTGGAATATCTCTAGAAACGCGCCGGATGATTCGGGAAGGTTGTAGAAGTTCTTTGAAGCTTACGAACATCCGGAAGGTGCGTGAAGGGCTAGACAAACCTAGAAGACTCTAGAGTTGGATAGAAGGTCTTAGAACCTTGTGGCAGATTGTACATAGAACTCTCTTGTATATTCTAGAGCTAGAAGGATCTAAGAAATGTGGCATACTCCTAGGCTTATTGCCACACTATAAATAGACCACTTGGTCTTCATTTGTATTCATCCTTGGGAATTCTTAGCATTTGTAACATAAACTCTCTCTAGAGCAATACAAAACATTCTTTGCAAACTCTCTTTCTATTCTCTTTGGAGTCACATTTCGGTTGAAAGGCAGGCTTAGTGCAACGGACGATGCTAAATGCCGCACGATCGCTACTTGAGAAATTAAGGTCGTGACATTAGTCCCTAAAGATGGAATGGCTTTCTTATTGATATTATGTAAATTGGTCAATTTGTTTTTGTTCTGAAATAACCAAGCATCGAATTGCGAATTTATTGTTTTAGTGTCGGAAATTCCAGCTATTATGATAGTGATCGAGTTCCCACTCCCTTTTTCCCTCTCTTTTTTTTCCCTTTCCTTTTTCTGTTTTTTTAATTGTATTTATTGAGAAGAATATGTCGGTGGTAAGTGATAATTTATACATATTTTTAGTCATTATTATTTTAATTTAGACAACATCAGTTGTTTCATGTTTGTAAACAAGATTTTGAAATTTGATGCTGCTCTATGTTGTTGTCTTTATTATGCCAACAATTATTTGATTTATATTTGGACGGCTAAAACCCATACACAAGTAATGGTGCAGAACAGGCTAATGTTAGAAAATGAAGAAGAAGAAATTAGTGGAAATCTTTGTAGATTTAACGTGCTGTGGTATTTGCTTGAAATTCTTAATAGGTTATTAGCAGTCCATAGATGCCATTTGATGGAGCTTATTCTATTAAAAAAGACAGATAATTCTAAGAATGCCATGCTAAAATATTTTTTCTTTTTAGTTCCATATGCATCCTTCAAGGGTATACGAAGGTCATGCATTTTATGTTCAGTTATATTCAAAACTGTTACTTGTATCCCATTATTAGTATCAAGCTAGTTTTAATATGTTGCTGGGGATTAGTTTGTTGCTTGATAAAGGCTAGTTTGATAACCATTTCAATTCATAATTTCAAATTTAAATCTTTAAATTTTACAAATTTTCAAATTTAAATTGTACAAATTTTCAAATTTAAATTTATATTTGATAAGTCATTTCCAATTTCTATTTTCTAAATTTTGAAATTTAGTTTTGGAATTTGGGCAAATTCTTACGGCATAGTTCAAATGGAAAGTGATTCTTAAGGAGGTTTGTATGCTTGCCCCATTCTGTCTCTTCCTCTGTACCTAACACCTGTTGTTACTGTAGCAATTGTCCATTATATTATGTCATGCATTTTATTACATGACAAGCGTCCATTAAATCATGTATTTTGTTATGGAATTTTTTTGTATAACAAATCAGCTATGCGAAATCCATTTGCTAACTATATATTATGTACGATTTCAGCCTCTTTTTTAAGCAGGAAATGGAGCTATCATTGATAGGACTTCATAATGCTGGAAAGACATCCCTTGTAAATGTTGTGGCAGTAAGTAACTTAATATCTGGCTATGTGATAGTGTTTCGTTTCGTTTTGTCTGCTTCTTGGTCCAGTGTACTGAAAACTGATCTGGTGGGTGTGTTATCAGACTGGTGGATACAGTGAAGACATGATTCCTACGGTAACTTTTTCTAGTAAAGGAGTGTCTTTCACCATATGTTTGTAGTCTTATCTAATTATGTGCTCTTGTTATTTCTTTCTACGGATAAATTAAACTAATTAGGGCAATGTGGCATATCTTCTGTTTTCAGGTAGGATTTAATATGAGGAAAGTGACAAAAGGGAATGTTACAATAAAATTGTGGGATCTTGGTGGCCAACCTAGATTTCGGAGCATGTGGGAACGATACTGTCGTGCAGTTTCTGCAATAGTGTACGGAAAACATTTCCCATTTCATTTTACTTCGTATTTGTGGACAACTAGTTACTACATTGATTTTTGGCACAATCTTTTTCTTTGCTAAATAACTTCTATAAACGACTTCATCACACCCATTGGGGATGGGGTTTTTATCTTTCCTAAGATGAGACCCTTCCACAAGAGGTCCATTCTTACTGATTGGATTTCTCCTCGAAGGATGATATCCAGTTCTTATGTGACATCTATCCAAAGGGGAAAACTATCACATGAATGTGAATATATTCAACTTAATGACCTTTTGTCTTTTTTATTTTTGGCTAATGTAACGGTCTTGGTCTTTTTTCTTATTCAGCCATAAGGCCCATTCTTCCTTTTCTCTTTGTAAATCTCATGCTACTAACAGATGCTTTTGAACTTAGCATAGGATGTAAATGCAATTGTCATCCAATCCTCTCAATTTGTTCAGTTAATACATTGCAAATGTTGATTGAGAAATGGTTTTCACATGATTTTTGTGCTCTGTGCTCTTTACCAATGATTGCCAGTCATGTTGTAAGCATAATGCTTGAGTCAAGGATGCAGAATCGAAATTATGTGCACAAGTGGTGTGGTGATAATTACATGGAAACTAATAAGTCGTTACAACTTTGCCATTTTGCAGGTATGTTGTCGATGCTGCTGACCCTGATAACTTGAGCATATCAAGAAGAGAACTTCATGACTTGCTGAGCAAACCATCCTTGAGTGGAATCCCATTGCTGGTGTTAGGGAACAAGATTGACAAGCCTGGAGCTCTGTCTAAACAGGATTTGACTGATCAAATGTAAGAGATTTGATTTCTGCCGCGAACACTTTTTCAGCATTTTTACTATTTTTTTCTTGGGTATATATCGGTTCTGGTTAGTAAGGACTCAACACTGTTTCTCTATATCAGAACAGGCTGTTTTCTGTTATCCCTGGTACAATATGCGACTTATTGTCAGAAGAAATTCATCAAAGAAAGGAAAACATTGTTGCCATTGATATATATTTTGGATTACAGTCCAAAAAAAGACTAGGAAACCTTTTTATATTTAATATATGCTGTTTAAAGTCTAATTTTTAAAATTTTTTATTAGAATTTAAGAGTCCTTTTAAATATCATTTTTTGTTAAAACTATTGTTTCTTGGAATTGGATATCTTACATTAGTGTGTAATTGATGAAATGTATGTGTTATGGTTGTACTAATGATGTTGCACCTTGCAGGGGACTGAAGTCAGTTACTGACAGGGAAGTTTGTTGTTTCATGATCTCGTGCAAAAACTCTTCCAACATTGACTCAGTTATTGACTGGCTTGTAAAGCATTCCAAATCAAAGAACTGAGCTTAGCTTAGCTTATCACTCTTTCCTGCTGTGTGTGTCAATTTTTTCAAAGGATTTCATTTCTGGGTTTTTGATGGTGGGTTTTGTTTATCTAATTGGTTGCTTATGCATCTTATTTTCCCTTTTGGGGTGCTTTGTACATTATTATTGTTACTTTCATGTCTAACTGAGGACTCTGGTTTCTCTCCGACCCTGATTGACAGAGAGATTCATGTATACATCTTTATGCGTTGTAAATTATTGGGAAGTTATAGGTACATTAATAGCATTTCTTTATAAGGTGTGATACAATCACAACTGATATGACATATCAGTTGTATTAATACCACAACTTATGATAAATAGATTTTTTTTTCTTTAATGCCTCGGAATAGCTTAATCTTGAGAAGACCGAATGTGCTCAAACAAACCATTTATTCTCTAAGAGAATGACTCTCAGCTTATCCAATCGTTTAATATCTATTCGTTTTGATTCGCGGAAAGGACATTTATAGGGATATTAAAAGTGAAAAAGAGGAAGAACAATTCTTTTTTTTTTTTTTTGGAAATAACATTACAAATTCATACACTACTAACCTTAACTTGTGCACCTCATAAGGAGGTGTTCTTTATCATTACCCTGCAATAGTGTGCAAGAACACTTATATTCATCTCAATCTGAAAGCATTCACAACTTAGCTACCATAAGATAATTGGATGTCAAAAGTGAGTATTTGTTTTATCTTATTGCATTATGGCACTTAAGTTGAGAACACATCTTAATTTTAAAAAACTTGCAAAAATAAAGCACGAAGAGTATAGGTTTTAGATTATTATTTTTTGAAGTATAAATGAGGTAGTTATATTTTTCATAAGTTTAAGCTTTTGAGAAAGAGTTGATTTTTTAACAATTATTAACATGATATAAGAGTAGTAAGATCTTGAAATTGAATTTCTATAGGCATCCCAATGTGAATTAAAATTTTAAGTTTGATGAACCTTTTAAAAAGATAAGAAAATTTACTCTTGAAAAAGGTGAAGTAATAGATCTTTGCAAATCTAAAGAAGCACATACTTAAAGGAGGAATGTTAAAAGGTATAAACAAGTTGTTAAACACACGTTCAACAAGCTTGAGCTTTTAAAAGAATTGATGCCTGGCATTTTTAATAAAATTTGAAAATTTTGTTAACAGAGCGGCATGATTACTTTGAACTATCAAGTGCCATTTGGTAACATCATGGAGCTCATGCTCATTTTATAAGAAGATTTATTCATGTTATTTTCATTTTTTTTCTTCTCTCACAATAGTTGATCAAACTTTAATTTCCATAAAAGCTCAATAATTATCCTAAGGGATAAAAGCTCAATAATTATCCTTGAGTTATCCTAAAGGAATAAAGACACAAAGATTATCTTTATCTATTTGAAGGGATAATCAAGTAGATAATAAATGATAGATGTCTATTGATAATGGATCTCTATAATATATAGTTATCTACAATACTACAATAGTTTAATTCTATTGAGACAGGAATAAGCTATCAAATTTATTCTTTTTCCTATATATAGTCACATATGCATAATATAATTTTATATCTTAGAATCAATATCATAATACTTTTTATAACAAAGAATTACAGCTAAATACTCTCTTTCTATAAAATTATTAGAGCGAGATTGAGATTTCATTACCCTTCATCTTAAAGTTATCAACTTAAGAATCCTAGGGCCAAAGACCACCCCCACAAGGGGGTCCAAGGTCCTAATAGTTTGTTCATCTTGTAGATTCTAGGAAGGACAATTCTAACTAGTGTTGACAAAAATTGGTATCAACCTTTGACATCATTTATGGGGAAAAATGTTCTATTTGGTTGAAAAAATTACAAAATTTTAAGACTTTCAAAAAAGCTCTCCAAGTTCTTGATCTGCTAAGAAATAAAAGAAATATAAAAAAAAGATACCATGGACCTTAGCAGAAGTGTTTTCTAGAAAAAGAACCCCAAAATCTTCTAATCTACTATTTTTCATCTTTTCCAAACTTGCAAAATGATTCATGGACTAGACCGTTACCTGTACCTCTTAGACCATAACAACTAGTCAGGTGGTCCAACCTGCCAACCAATAGGCTATTATTCTAGCTCCATCGTAGCCTACCATAAAGTTAAGGCGAGCTCGAACCCAAGCCCACCTAGAGATGGTGGAAAATGAACTCTAGACCACACTAGAGCACCTATCAAAGACATTGGCTATTAGACCAGTCATCAACCCAAAGAACGTCCCTGTGGCATCCTCCAATGCCCAAAGTGCACAAGGTCAAACCCATAGCCACTCAGAGCTTAGTTGGAAAAATGACCATCAGAGACAAGATCCAAGTCCTAAGCCCAGTGTTGTCGCCTAGGGCTTGGCTACCCAAAATTTGGCCACTTAAGATTTGGCCTCCTAGAATTTGGCCGTTTAGGTTTTAATCGGCTAGATATTATTGTCTAGGACTAGTACTACAAGCCAAAACATTTCTAACCAAGGGGAGTTCTTTGGGATAAATATCATAGACTAGGTTATGATCCATTTGGAACCAATTGCCAGGTCAACCTTTATCGTACAACCCTCCCCCGTCAACCACCCTTTGGTTATGTAAGATGAACCCAAGTTGCTTTCGACCTACAACATTCTGTCTATCATTATACTTAACCAGAAACTTGGTCCTTATGAGGGGCACATTCCTACATCTTAATCGACAAAACAAACACATCTCATGGTCTTGTCTAAAGATGAGCCTCATAAGACCGTCCGCATGGGTACATTATTTTCACCAAATGAACAAGAAAAGTTAGATGAGTTCCTAAGAAAAAATAAAAATGTGGTCGCATTGTCCCATGGGGATATGCCTAGCATAGATCCAAAAATCATAGCATACCACGTCAATATGGACCCCAAATTTGAACTTATCAAGCAAAAGAAAAGATCATATAATCAAGAAAGATACTCTGACATGAAAGTTAAAGTTGAAAAACTCTTGAAAGTTGGATATATAACAATACTATACTATCCTGATTGGCTAGCTAATGGTATCTTGGTTAAAAAAGCCAATGGGTAGTAGAGAATGTGTGTAGATTTCATTGACCTAAATAAGGCCTGTTCAAAAGACAACTTTCTATTGCCACATATAGACTAGATTGTAGATTCCATCGTAGGACATGCTACATTCTCTTTCATAGATGCTTACTTCAGGTATATTCAAATCTGGATGTATGGCCTTGATTAGGAAAAGACAAGTTTCATGACCTACCAGGGGCTATTTCGCTACAAAGATATGCCCTTTGGCTTGAAAAATGATGGTGCCACATATCAGAGAAAATATGAAATAAAACTAAACCCAAATAAGTGTATATTCTAAGTAAGTTCAGGAAAGTTCTTAGGGTTCATGGTCAATCCAATAGGAATTGAGGCCAACATTAAGAAAATAAAAACATTGATAGATATTCAACCCCTAGGATTATTAAGTAAGTCCAAAGATTGACAGGGTAAGTGGATCCTCTTAATCGTTTCATCACATAGATAATTGAAAAGTGTGTACCTTTCTTCAAAGTATTACATGGAAAATTTAATTTTTCCTAGGACCAAAACTATGATAAAGAATTCAAAGAGTTAAAGAAATATTTGAGTTATCCGTACCTATTGGTTAGTTCGCAACTAGGTGATGTCCTTACCCTGTACCTAATAACCTCAAAAACAATTGTTAGTGCAACCTTAGTAAAGGAGTTCCTAAATCAAGGCCAATGATATATGTTTATATGTCCAAAATGTATATGCAAGAGATAAATTCTACAACTCTAAGTGAAAGTATCATCTAACAAATTGAATTTTGACCTGCCAGAAGGTGCCAACCATAACATATTAGCTAAGGACACACACCTCCTTAGGAAATATTTCCAAAAGAGGTATGTGAGAGTACCCCATGAGAGAATATAGAGATTTACCCAAGTCCTTTATAAGAGAATTTGGGTAGGGAAGATACATCAAGTCCAGGATATGTTCCGACTGCTCTTGGGCTGTTGAGATCCATAAATGCCCAAAAGTCCAGAACGTGTTCCAACTCCTCGTGGGTTATGAAGACTCACAAGAGCCTAGAAAACATACACCTAAAAGGTGAACATAGGTCAAGAAGGCCCCATAACAAAAATTCAAAAAGGTTATTTATATACATGGCCAGCCAAGGCTGTCGCCCTTACATATTATCTCATCCTAAGACTCCAAATTTATGGTAGACCTAGAAGGATAGAAAGTAGCATATGATGCTATGAATGAAGAATCTACATAGGTCAGTGATGAGTGTTTGAAAAGCACTGAATATTACGTTATTTATTTGTACTTTAATGTTGAAAATAGATTTATATTTGAAAAATTTAATCATTATTTAGAAAATCTATGTTTTTGGAATCACGAGTATGTTTTGTTGCTTTTCAGGTATTTTTGGCTTCAAAATGATTCAATTAATATACACTTGAAGAATTTCACTTAAAGGACTCAAATTGCAACATAAAATAATAAAATAATAACATATGTAAGCCTTACATATGTACCAACCAAATGTAAGGGGGTGAAACCAAAAGAAAAATAGAGAAATACAGTTTAACATGAGCTGCGACATAGATATATGTATTCCATGGCGCGATCTTCTTGGATTGTAATTGAATACGTACTAGAATAGATGCGGGTCATGTTGGTGAAAAAAGTATGCCGTAGTGTGCAGTTATAATCTTCTCACAATCCACTATTTTTTCCCATTTTCTCTCATTTCCCTCACCTATATAAAGGATCCCTCATGTCTTTTATAATCGTCCCACAATTGCTAATACCTTAGTTTATAAGTAACAAATTTTCTCTAAAATTTGTATTAGTTTTTAGGTATATTTTTCTTAGTTTAATATAGCAATTTTTGATTCAATAAACAATATAGGCAGATCTATTAGGAGATTTTTCAAACACAGATCGATACTAAAATTCTATATTCTGAAGGATACTTTTGAAGTATAAATCTTAATTTTATTCTTTTATTTTTAAAATTAATTTTATATATTGTTGTGATTGTTATTTTTAATATACTGACATTTATTATATTAAGTATGTCTGGTTGGATATTACTATAGAATATTAGTTACATTGTTATGCTCGTGAAATATTAATTTAGATAGATATTTTTATAAAATAAATTTATTTTATTTCTTCATTCAAGATTTCTACAAAGCTTATTATAGAAAAATATATTGATGATATATTTTTCGTAGTAGATTTAGAATTTCATTATCTAGAACTAATTTAGAATTTATATTCTATTTCAAATATTTTTATAATATTTATCATTGAAAACATATTTTTCATAATATATTTAAAATCTAAAAGTTAATTCTCATATACATTAATCCTAAATTTAACTTTCACACATTGAATGAGAGTCGAAATTATGTGCTTCGCCTTAAGTAGTGATTTAGATGGTTTGTTATTTCCATATAATTTAGTATTAATCAATTGGTGATCCCCGCCTTCATATATTAATAGATTCTTATTAACAAAGAATTTTATTCCCGTCTTAGGATATTTTCATACAAAAAGAGAAAATCGGTAATATTAATTTATATTTTTACTAACTAATTAATCCTGAGCAAGTATAATTAATTAACTAATAGATTAGACATTTAAAATACAAACAATTATCATAGAATTTTTTTGTTTATTTTTCGTTTTTAAATTTTTTTTGAATTATTTAAAACTATGTAGTTCCTTTTTAGACTGACCGTAGAGGTATACTTATCACTTTTTTCAAAATTATTCATGCACTTGCGTGCTATTTATCAAATATAAAATTTGTGTATCAGCTAGAAATAACACCCTACTATAACAGAAGGATAGATAATGCTTTATCAACACTTTGTTTTTTGAATAAAATTGTGTATGCAAGTACCTAGGCCATGTATAGCCACACTTAGAAGATTTAATAGGAGAAAAAGTCTATAATGAGATGAAGAGTGAGCTTAAGCTACTTGGACCTGAAAAATTTCAAAGCCCTAAATTCCCTGTACCTAACCAGGGCTTGGACCCTTGCCATAGGTAGTAAATAAAAAGAAATCTTGCAAGTGAGTACTACATCTTAGGGCCCAAACCACCAAACAGACTGTACGAGCTGGGCATGACTAAGTAACCCTGAAAAATGCACCTTGCTCCCAGGTAGTATCATCTAGGTCCAAGCTTACATGAAAAATAGCTTAACTTGGTCTAATGGTCACTTAATCGACCTTAGACCTTAAAAAGTAGCTATGGCTCGAGAGTCGTGCCACTTTGGTACTAAGTAGCCCTTAGTATCTCGTTGAGAATGTACCCCTACCAATAGGTAATGAATAATAAACAACCCTATGAATGAGCTTAAGCTACCTCTAGACTTAAAGAGTCCAAAACTCTCAATACACTAGATGTGAGTATTATGCCTTAGGGTCTAGACCATTAGAAGATCAACGGAAGCTGAACATGTTTAGTAACCCTAAAGGACGCAACCTGATCACAAGCATTGTCATCTAGGTCAAAGATAATGTGAAGAACCATCCCAATCTATTAGTCCCGCATCTTATTTCCTATATTACTACATAGTGGAATTGAGTACAATAAAAGCATCAGTATCCAACCATGGCATACACCCCTACCAAGGTAGTGAATAAGAAGTATCCCAAAGTGTGAGCTCTGCACTTTCAGGCCCAGGCCATAAATATTGTTTTAGAAGATCGACATTTTAGCTATGTTGTCCAAGCCATAGTTAATACCAACAAAAACCCACTAGGTTTCCTATCACACTAGAGCTAGCCATAGACCTTGAAAAAAGAGACATGACTTATAAGCCATAACACCTTTGATCCATGAACTATATTTAAATTGATGCACTATACTTAGGCCTATAAGGCATCAATAAGGGAGATGAAAAGTCTCCAATAAAGCAATAACTAAAAAATTCGTAACTTAAGAACTATCTCATTCATGGACCGCTTGAACATGTTCAAGTACTCCTTAACTTAGAAAAATTTCAAAAAAACACAACAAGGATTGAATAGAAAAGTAAAACCACAGGTACAATTCAAATGTCACCTAAACTTTAAAGCTACCGATCTCCCAATAGAGTCAATGCTTGGTCCAAAGATCAAACTAGCACCTAGTCAAATTGCTTAGGACCAGGAGGTATGACTAGACATAAACATAATCGGCCTATTAGGCGGGTGACTGACTAGAGTTAAGACTTGCCAAGAGGGTGGCCGGCCAAAGTTGAGACGATTAAGAGTATGGCCGACCAAGATCAAGATCGGCCAATAATGTGGCCTACCAGGGGTGTGACCATCTAGGAGTTTCATCACTAGCTAGGAAATTGCTACCCATGGTATGGCTTGCTAGGGGGAGTTTTCACATGCATTCATCTAGCTAGATTAGGTCGAGTCGTGATCGAGAAATCGTTCCCCATCTACGCACATCTCTAGTCCAAGATCTACATTTTGTTTTATGCCAATACATCCTCTCACAAATTTATGGGCGATGGTGAGGTCTAGAAATAATGATTGAAAGCACAAATACGTAATAAATGTAAAAGAGACAAAAAGTGTAAGGTAACATAAAATCAGATGCAATATAAAATACATAGTCATGCCTATAAAAGTCTATACAAAAAGATACGTCTAAAAGTAAAAGTAAACCCACTTTAGTGAGGAAATAAATGAAATCTAGATTATCCTAAGACTTAAAGAAGTAAATGGCTAACAAAAACTAATGTATGCGCTTGGCAGCATTGTGGGATGCAACACCATCCACAATAACATCTTTTATCTTCTTAAAATCATCAGAGTCGTCAAAACTACCTGGGTTGTTAGAACTGCCAAAACCATCCTCCTTCCACACAGAGGTGACTACATTATACCTAAAAGAATATCTCTATAAAAATGGGAAAATAGTCTTATTAAGGATACATTCCTTTCACCTCCTCACAATATGGAAATAGTGAGCCCAAGCATCCAAAGTATCTTTGAAAAATTTGTTAGAATCATGATACTCTACCATGGTCTAGATCTTGGCTAGGACTAACTCTATAATATCCATCTATAACTGTTTACGTACTAAGCAGAGTTCCTTAAATATCTCCTTAGCAAACTTCTTCTCCTTGGCCTAATTGGCTAGCTCCTCTATCAAGAAAGCTGTCATAAATTTGACTTCTTCATTTGCTGCCACTAGGGCCTCCTCGATTTTCACTTGTATCTTATTGGCTACATCAAGCTCTACCCTAGACTCCCCTAACTGAGTCTTCAACTCATGATGAGTAACCTTAATAGCATTTCTAACACCAATTTCCCTACTAAGTACCTCTTCAACGATTACCAGATGTGTCTTAAAATCATGGCATTCCATGATAGCCCACTTAAGATCCTTAATGAACTACCATGTTCTTCTTACCAAAGCATGTAAATCATCATCTGTGAACCTAGTAGGTTTTGAAATGTTTGGGATAATAAAAGTTTTAAATGGACCCATAACTTCCTTATCCAAGACAATAGGTTTGGGACTAGACTCATCCGCCACAAGATCGGACAGAATGTCAGTAGGTATGGGAGGGGACTTAAACATTCTAGGACTTGGCATAGCAATGGTCACTCTAAAGCTTGGGGCTCTCTTCCTCTTAGAATCCCCACACTTGCATGTAGCCTTAGATTTTTAGGAACATCTTTTGAGCTAGATTCTCTCAAGAAATGAATCACTATCTAGATTTTATAGATAATTGATCTCTACAATAGATAATTATATAATAAGATAACTATCTACATTAGATAATTATCTATAATACTATAATAGCTTAATCCTAATCAAATAAGGATAAGCTATCAGGTTTATTCTTTCCTTTATATATAGTCGTACATGCATAACATAATTTCATATCTTAAAATCAATATAAAATATCATACTTCTCATAACAGAGAATTGTAGCTTAACACTTTATTTTCATATAATTATTAGAGTGAGATTAAGATATTCTCTATCCTACATTTTACAGTTACTAACTTAAGGATCGTAAGGTCAAAGGCCACCCCTCACAAAGTCATCCAACATTCTAAAAGTTTGTTCATCTTGTAGATTATGCAGAGAATAGTCCTACTTGGTGTTGACAGAAATCAATATCAACATATCGTGTGATAACTCTATGAAAGTATAGTTATCATTGTACTTTTTTGCTTAATATTTGTTTATTTTATTCAATAAGTAGTGCTTTTGTGGTTAAAAATATTAAAATATGAACTTTCTAGTGAAAGGGGATAAAGATATACTTTTCAAAATGTTTTTAGATTTTTTTATGGATTTTTATGAATTTTTTAATGTAGGACCAATTAGAATAGGACACATCAATACTTGCAAGTGAAAGGAAGCAAATCAGAGTGTGCCACATGTATCAATTGAACATTCGTTGCCACGTTGATGGCATGCAAGCAAGGTGAAGCCAATCAAAGAAAATTGTGTGTACCAACTAACGTAGGTATTGCCACGTGTTGCCATGATGTTCACTTTGATTTTTACTGAGTAGTTAATGAGTACGTCACGCGTCGTAACGAGATTTACCCATTCATTCCACTGGGGTACCATGCACTTTGAATCAGTAAATCACAACGCATCACCTGTCACTAATTCAACCCTCGATGACTAGAACAAGTCCTTCCTACCACGCATCGCACATTGATTTATACCGTGTCTCTCATTTGCCACATGTTGTGATCCCATTGGTTAGTGCTCTTTAATTCCTTTTTTTTTCATTTTAGACTTTGATATGAAGTTGATCTGATGGTTCAGATTTCATCGAAGCCTAATTTAACTCCTTAATTATTGAAAAAACCCTATAAGCCAAATCTTACAATTTTTACATCAGTTTTTGATGCCAAAAAGAGAGAGAAATTCAAGACAAATACAATTTAATGGAGATTCTAGAGGAGATTGGTGCTACAATTCAAGAGATTGATTCTATTTATTCTTCTTCTCCTTTCTTTATTAATTCCTATGTTATTATAATCGAAAAATATGATATTTATAGACACAATCATGTCTGGCTAATTTATTAATTTAGGGAATTTACGAACCCAATTTTTTACATGTGATGATCTAATATTTTTACCTCAATTATGATTTCATTTCAATTATATTATTTATTCTTATTTTTATTTATTAATTGTTTGGCGAACAATTCATGAGAATTATTAAATTGTTTGTCTTAATTAAATAACATGTATAGTCTCTAGATAGAGATATATGATTCTTATGTATGTGATTCATAATTGATGAACTTAATGAGCAATATATAATTTAATTGACATGAGAGTATAATTGGGTTAATTACTATATGATGTATAGTTTACTTAAGAGATGAATATATGCTAAGTTAGATTCAATTGATCATCTAATTGATTGGTAATTATATCGGGAGAATTTTAGTGATTCACATGCTTAGAAAATTGAGAGATTAAATATTCATAGATATTTTCTCATATATCTTCTTAGCTACTAATTTTGAGTTAATTAACTACTGTTATTTATTTTTAGTTATTTTAATTTTATTTTCTCAAAACGCATAAAATTGATCTTACTTTTTAGTCTTAAAAATTAATTTCTAATAACATAATCTATGTATTAACGATGTTTTCTTATCATTATATTACTTATTTGTGATACGTATACTTGCCTACCCATTGCACACAATTCATATCGATCATCCTGTGCTTATTTTTTGTAATAGTTTAATCCTATTGTTATGAGAAAAAAATGATTGCATAAAGACAAATATATATATTTTATTTATTTTTATATATTTATTTTATTTTTTTTTTCAATTTTTCAATTACAGTTTATTTAGGTTTTAACGGTCTCTATCTAATATAATTAAAAAAAATTAAAAAATTAAATAAATAAAAATTACTTTTCTCTTTGTGCTGTTACTTTTTCATAACAATAGGACTAAATTATTATAAAAAAATATATACAAGATTTAAGTATCATTTTTACAATAAGTAAAAGACCGTGAATATATTTTTCTCTTACTATTTAGTAATTTATCGAGTATACTTTAGTCATCTATATGTTAAGATATACACATGTAGTCAAAGTGGTATGACTATTTACTCCCAAGAACTTAGGTTTGAATACTATCTATATAATATTTCTTTTATTTATTCCAAAATATACTTTAATACTTAAAAAAAAGATATACATATGTAGTTCAATAATCAACTCTAAATGAACTTTTTTCAAGAGTAACTTAAAATTTTGAAAAAAAGTTCAAAATTACAAAAAAATCATAATTTTGAAAAATAATAATAAAAAATAGATTTAAAAACAGAATGATTAAATTCATATAGAAAGGAGACAAATAGACAAAAAGGGATACACCATTTATTTTTCAGAATATCAATTGTTTTTTCTTTTTTCTTTTTGTATTTTTCCAAAAAACAAATTTGCATTTTTACATTACAATTTTCTTTTTTATTTCAAATATAATTTTTTTTGTGTTTTTACAAAAATCCAACTGTTACGTTTATATTTTTTTATTTCAAAATTATGATTTAAAAAAATGATCAAAATTCTAAGTTTACTCTAGAAAAATAGTTTGGTTCGAGGTTTTAAGAATTATATAACTCATGATCATCGAAACTTGAAAGGTAGTCAAGAAAGTTCGACTTTGTTCATGAAATCTTCAGGAAAATGAAAAAGAGTGGGGAAGCTCTATGTATAAAATAAAGGTAATACTAATATGTGCACCTTTTTTGAAATTTTTTGGATGTTAATTCAGTCAATAAGGCATCATTTACCTGTGATCTTTGTTAGGAGAATCACAATAACAATTCGAACTTAATCAAGTTTTAAACAGTGGAATGAAAACCTATTCTCCTTCTTTGTGTGAATATTTTAGGAAACAAATAAATAGAGCTCAAAATTAAAACATGCACAAAATCAACACAATCAATTTACGTAGAAAAACCTTCCCGGTGTAGGAAGAAAACAACCATGGCACTCCTCTCTTAAAACTTCCACTATCAAGAAATAATTGTACAAAAGTTCTCTCTAGGTAAAACTAGAGGCATATAATCAACAACATCATCAAGAATACAACTTCTTGAAAACTAACAATTATTTCAAGAAAAATTGAGAAATATAACCCAATTTTGTAGTCATTGTTCACGGCCCAGATTTTCCCAAAACGGTGAGTCAAATCCAAATCCCACCGTACAGATTAAAGAGTCTTGAGTTGTGAACCTGCCTAAAAAATTTAATCTCAATCGGACCACAAATAACCTTCCATCGGAGCACTTGACGAAGACTTGCTGGAGAAGGAGAAACTGAAAAACTGCTATCAATGTTTTTGCATTTGCTGCTATCGTTATTTTCTCTCTGCTGAATTTCACTCACAGAAAACCCTAAATGGGTTTATTAATGAAGCAATAAAATGACACAATTATCCCTTCTTACTCCATGGGCTTTTAAGCCACATGGGCTATACTTGGGCTCTTCCAAATAAGAGAAAAAAACCCAACAAATCTCCCCCCTTTTTGATTAGATGGAGGGATCCGTCATCCCGATAATTGAACAACAAACTTCAAGTTTTTTTCTTGACACTACTTTTGTCAGCATGTCAGATCCATTCTCATCAGTATGGATTCTCTCAAGTTCAAGCAACTTATTATTAAGAGTATCCTTTATCCAATGATACATCACATCAATATGCTTTGATCTTGAGTGAAATGCCGAGTTCTTTGCTAGGTGAATAAAACTCTGATTATCGCAAAACAACACATATTTCTGCTACTTGAAACCAAGTTCTCTCAAGAACTATTTCATCCACAACAACTCCTTACAGGCTTCCATTGCTGCAATAAACTTCACCTTTACTGTAGAAAGTGCAATACACTTTTGCAATCTTGACTGCCAAGAAACTGCTCCACCAGAGAAAGTAATTAGATAACCTGAAGTAGACTTACAAGAATCTTCATCTCTTGCCAAATCTGAAATAGTGTATCCAACTAACACTGGTTTTCCACTTTCAAAGCTAAGTGTTAACTTGGAAGTACCTTGAAGATATTTCATAATCCACTTTACTGCATCCCAATGCTCTCTTCCTGGATTCAAAAGAAAACGATTAACAACTCCAACTGCATGAGCTATGTCTGGCCTAGTACATACCATTGCATACATTAAGTTTTCTACTACTGAGGCATATGGAACCTTTTCCATATCTTCCTTCTCTTTATCTATTGAAGGGCCTTGACTTGACCTCAACTTAAAATGGTTAGATAAAGGAGAAGAAACCACTTTAGCTTCATCCATATGAAACCTTTCAAGTACCTTGTTAATGTACTGTTCCTATGACATGTACAACTTCTTTCTTTTCTTGTCTCGAAAAAATTTGAATACTAAGAATTTGTTTTGCGCCACAAGTCCTTCATGGAAAAGGACTTACTCAATTGTTTCTTCAAATTATCAATCCTTGAAGAATTTATGCCAACAATCAACATGTCATCAACATAGAGCAATAAAATGATAAGTCATCATCAGAGAATTTCTGCACAAAAATACAATGATCAAAAGTAGTCTTCTTGTAACAATGCTCCCCCATAAATGACTTAAACTTCTTATACCATTGTCTATGTGCATGCTTCAACCCATAGAGGATTTTCTTTAACCGGCATACATAATCCTCTTTTCCTTTAACCTAAAAACTCTCTAGATGTTCCATATAAATCTCTTCCTCCAACCCAGCATGAAGAAAGGCAGTTTTCACATCCATTTGCTTAATTTCTAAATCCAAGCTTGTTGCTAGACCTAGAACAACACGTATGGAAGACATCTTAACAACATGAGAGAAAATATCATCAAAATCAATACCTTTTCTCTGACTAAATCCCTTAACGACTAGTCTAGCCTTGTATCGTGGTTGTGAATTGTGTTCTTATTACTTCACCTTATAGACCCATTTGTTTTTCAAAGCTCTCTTACCCTTAAGCAACTTTACTAGCTCAAACATGTGATTGTCATATAGTGATTACATCTCATCTTTCATAGCACCAACCTAGTGTGCTTTGTTTCCATCTTCCATCGCTTATACATAACATTGAGGTTCTCCTTCATCTATCAATAACACATACTCATATGTATCATACCGTGTGGAAGGACGACGATCTTTGGTAAACCTCCTGGGTGGAATTTCTGGTTCTGGAAATTGATTAATAGTTTGGTGATCTGTTTTGGCTTGCATATCTGCATCATCTGAACCATGTTGGTCATCTTGAACATTTTGTTCCATCTTCACTGATAAAGGAACCATATCTAAGTCAATAATATCATCGCTATACTGATGGACTCCTTTTTCTATCTTATCAACATCTTGTATAGTTTGATCTTCTATAAATACAACATCACGACTCCTTACCAATTTATTCTCAACTGGATCATAAAATCTGTAGCCAAATTCATCCAGACCATAACCAACAAAGATACATTATTATGTCTTCCCATCAAGCTTAGATCTCTCATCTTTTGGTATATGCACAAATGCCTTACAACCAAAAATGCGGAGATGATCATAAGAAACATCTTTGCCAATCCAAACTCTATTTAGTACATTAAACAGAAAAGGAACACATGGAGTGAGATTAAGAACATGTACAACTGTATTCAAAGCTTTAACCTAGAAAGATCTTGGCAACTGAGCCTGCGAAAGAAGACATCTTACTCTTTCAACCAATGCCATGTTCATTATCTCAACCAACCCATTTAACTGAGGAGTCTTAGGAGGTGTTTTTTGATGTCGAATGCCTTGATGCCTACAATACTCATCAAAAGGACTTGAATATTCTCCCCCATTATCTGTTCTGATGCATCACAAATTATTCCCAATCTGTCTCTTCACTAAGGCTTGAAACTGTTTAAACACATCTAATACTTGATCTTTGCTCTTCAAAGTGTACACCCATAACTTTCTTAAACAATTATATATGACCACATACATCTGAATATACCAAATCAAGTATGTATTGTTTTCTTGAAGGAGGGGAACTCTTGAAGGAAACTCTATTTTGCTTCCCTGCCAAACTGCCAAGCCTTTCTCACTCATGTGAGCAAGTCTATTATGCCACAATTCTATTGTGAGCTCATCTGTCACAACATTAATAATGCCTTTGAAGAGTCTTGCCTATAGTATATACAAACTAGAATGCTTATTCCTATGAGCAACAACCATAGCACCTTTAGTAATTTTCCATTGACCATTACTAAAGGTATTGCAATATCCTTCATCATTAAGTTTACCTACAAAGATTAAGTTCAAACGATTTTCAGGAATATGCTTTACCCCTCTAAGAAGTATCCTCGTGCCATTATTCATCTTTTGAGACGTAGCATGAATGGAGGCTCCACTATCAATAACCCAACTGATCTGTGACATGCAACATTGACAACATCTTCATTATAAACAACGGGAAAATATTCTGAACTAGCGGTGGCAACTTGATCATTTTCCTTGCCAAAATCACCCTCTTGCTCTTTGTCTTTCTTCTTATTATCCCGCTTCAACTGTCTACAATATTTCTTGATGTGTCCTTTCATGTCATAGTAATGGCACTCAACATTAGAAAACCTATTGGACTTGCTTCTTCCTTTTTCTTTGCTTTTAAAACCTCTGCTTTTACTCCTCCCTCTTCTTTCTGTAACCAAAATCTCTGACTGTTGAGAATATCCATGTGATTTTGTTCTCATTTCTTCATTCAAAACACTACTCTTAGCCAGATCCATGATGATTACACCATTTGGAGCTGAGTTACTTAATGACATTCAAAATGTTTCCCAAGAGTTTGGCAATGTACCCAATAAACACAACCCCTAAATCTCATCATAAAACTTGATACACATTCCAGCTAACTGATTGATTATTCCTTGGGACATATTCAAGTGATATATCAATGGAGTTTCATCTTGGTTCCTTAAAGCCATCAACTGCTTTATGAGAAAAAAATTATTATTTTATGTTTTCCGAGCATACAACTCCTCAACTTTATTCCAGAGTGACCATGCATGTATTACCCCACTAATATGATTCAAAACATTATCATCTACACACTTCCTTATATACCCACAGACTTGTCGATGTAACAAAGTCCATTCTTCTTCAGATAACTTTTCTAGCTTCTTAGAGGCAAATACTGGTAAATGAAACTGTTTGACATAAATGAGATCTTCCATTTTTCCTTTTCAAGTATGATAATTAGAACCATTCAAAGTAATCATTCTACTTAAATTTTCTTCCATTATTCAACACAATAAATTCAACAATAATAACCACAGCTCTGATACCACTTTGTTAGGAGAATCACAATAACAATTCGAACTTAATCAAGTTTTAAACAATGGAATGAAAACCTATTCTCCTTCTTTGTGTGAATCTTTTAGGAAACAAATAAATAGAGCTCAAAATTAAAACATGCACAAAATCAACACAATCAATTTACGTAGAAAAACCCCGGTGTAGGAAGAAAACAACCATGACACTCCTCTCTCAAAACTTCCATTATCAAGAAATAATTGTACAAAAGTTCTCTCTAGGTAAAACTAGAGGCATATAATCAACAACATCATCAAGAATACAAATTCCTAGAAACTAACAATTATTTCAAGAAAAATGGAGAAATATAACCCAATTTTGTAGTCATTGTTCACGGCCCATATTTTCCCAAAACGTTGAGTCAAATCCAAATCCCACCGTACAGATTAAAGAGTCTTGAGTTATGAACCTGCCTGAAAAATTTAATCTCAATCGGACTACAAACAACCTTCCATCGGAGCACTTGATGAAGACTTGCTGGAGAAGGAGAAACTGAAAAAACTGCTATCAGTTTTTCTGCATTTGTTGCTCTCGTTTTTCTCTCTCTGCTGAATTTCACTATAGGTTTATTAATGAAGCAATGAAATGACACAATTTCCCCTTCTTACTCTATAGGCTTTTAAGCCACATGGGATATACTCCAAATAAGAGGAAAAAACCCAACAATCTTCACTTCTTATCAAAGCTTTTTGGGGTCGAGGGGAAGTATAATATGAAGAAAAGGGGAATAGTGGGAATAATGGGAGCAAGCATTGTATAGTATGAACTAGCTTGCTGTCTTTGCAACAAAGGGAGATGGTAGGATGATATAGTAAAGGTAGACAGCCTAGGCTTAAACTTTTAAATTTTCATTAATTTGTGCAATCTAAGTTGTGGTTATTAAAATATTCATGGATAAATTATAAATTGAGCATGAAGAGGGTATAATAGTAACTTCATATTATATGCCTCGTTGGGCCTAAAACTTGTAACTTGATTGGGCTTCCTATATACACTAGACATAGGTTGGATACATGGCCATTGAATCCCGCATGAATTATAGGCTTTATGAAGGGCACTATGGTAATTTGATTGATGATTATTTAACCCTCTCATTTCCTCCCTAGGGCTTACACTATTCATTTTGTCTCTCTTTCTCAAATTCTCATGTGTTCTAGGGTTCCTTTGGTACACATTTCACACTACTACAATATTAATATATAACCTCGATTTTTAACCGTGACTGTAGATCTATGATCATGGTTATAAAAATCGAGGTATAAATGGGAGAGATCATAGGCTATTACATACGATCTTGATTTTTCATTGTAACCATAAACATACAATTTGGTCACCGGCTTATGAAAGACCATAACCATAGACATCATTTGGTCAGGGTCTTATAAAAGACCATGACTATACATATACTATTTAGTTATAGTCTTATAAAAAAGCATAACCATAGACATCATTTGGTCACGATATTTGAAAGACCGTGACCAGACATATCATTGAGTCAATATTATATTCCAATAAAGAGTGCAATTATATTTGAGAGTTTATGCACCAAAACATAATTAACATTAGTAGCTAATTAAAGTATTCTAAAATATTAAATACATGCTTAAAATTTGTCAATAACAATACTAGTCATATTATCCACAATCTAAATCAATCTAAGAAAAAAGTAATTCAAAACCCATAGATGATCTAACTAGCTAGGTATCGTTGTAAGAATCGATTTGTAAACTCTGCCCACTCATTCCGCATTTCATCAATTTGACCATCGATGTAAGTTCCTTTATGATTAAGCTACAATTTACACATATTTTAAATTATTGTTAATCACCTATTTTGATAAATAAAAAATTGAAATCAAAATTCAAACTATATAAAATAAAATTAATACTATGGTGAGATTCACCGAATAAATAAAACTAATTACGCATTTCAATTGACCCTACACTTTAATCTATACAATTCCAACAAATTTTCCAAAAACGTTAACGAGCAACCTTAGTATAAAGCATCAACATGGAAGTAGCCTTAACAAGCAACAACAAAAAAGTTGTTAGTTAAGTGATGATTAACTAATTGGTTATTCAGTATGTTTCCCCAAAATAGAACAAAACAAAAGGTATAACCTCACAACTTAATAGCTAAACTTTAAGAGATGACATATTCTTAGTTTTCTATACGCTTTTCTAGTCCCATCTCACGATTGGAAAAAAAATGTGGAAAAGACTTAGTAATTTACAATCATTTTCATTATTCAAATTGTTTGGACATCTAGACCGACCCAAAGATCGGACCATGTAACCTACTCAAGCTAAGTTTAGTCCAAGACGGAAGATGAAGTACCCTAGACATCCCACCCATGGGAAAGACCTAGCCCAATGGCTAGCTCGAACCTTAATAAGACTGAGCCCAATGACAGCACGAGCTCGAGTGAAGTACCCTAGACATCCTACCCATAGGATAGACCGAGCCTAATGGCAGCTCGAGCCTTAGTAAGACCAAGCCCAATGATAGCACGAGCTCGTGGACAGCACGAATAAAACTCGACCTGGATCTCTGACACATTATACTTTAGGCTAATTACGCCCTCCTAACACATAGTTACATGTACACATTGTATAGATAACACTTGTACCTATAAATGTGCTATAAATAGATGGATCACTCATGGGGATCCACACATTTAGCCCTTTACTTTCATCTCCCTCTAATCTATCTCTATAAGATACTGAGTCTCAACATTTTGGCACCCACCGTGGGGCTTAGATTCTGAGGTCAATCACAAGTTTCTAACTCTATATCCTGTAGGGACTCACCTCAATCTTAGAGAAATTAGGAAGGTCCATCGCACACTACTCGCAATTCAAAAAATCATGGCTATACCTAGGTCTGAAAGACGGTCAAATTCGACTAATCCTAAAATAGTGGCTACTCAAGGAAATGCACCACCGGCTACCAATGGGACCAGGGCAGAAGACAACACCCTCTATGAAGAGTTATCTCATCAGTTTCTCGAGCTTAGGAAAGAGCTCGATGAAATTCGAAGAGAAAATAGAGCTCTATGATCTTAGGCAGAGGAAAGGATCCTAGAAAATTCTACTTCCAAACTAGTCAACATAGAGGCAACGGGAAGCGGTCAGTCCGAGATTCGATTTACCGAGCATGAAGTTGAAAGAAATCCCCTCTCCAGCTCGACTTGTCTCGATAAGGAACAATAGCTCCTAGAAAAAAGGAGCTAGGAAACATAGCTTCAAGCCTTACAAGAGAACAACAAGAGGCAAGAGAAGGCCTTGAAAGAAGCAAGTGAGGAATAGGAAAAGGGAAAAGCCCCCTACGGGGTGGACAGAGATTGTGAACAATTGTACATCTCCCCCTTCTCGGATGCAATTAAAAATGACGAATCTCCGCCCAAATTCAATGTTCCCAAATGCCCTAACTATTTTGGGACGAAGGATCCAAGAATGCACGTTCAAAATTTCAAAACATCCATGACACCCATGAGTCTCACCCAAGCAAAGAGAGACGCGATGATGTGCAAGCTGTTCGTCGCCACTCTCTATGACAGCGCATATAAATGGTTCAATAATCTACCTCTCAGGTCCATAGCCTCATTCCCACAGTTTACCAAATTATTTATCACCAACTACGCTTGCAACAAACCCTTGAGAAAATAATCCCATCACTTATTTTCAATTATACAAAGGGAAAAGGAACCCATCGAAAGGTACATGAAGCGATTTAGAGAAGAAAAATTGGAAATCACTAACTGCCCTAGTTCTATTACTATAGAGGCGTGCTAAAAGATTCCGACATGTTCATGGAATTAACTAAAAGTGAACCATGTACCTTGGAGGAAGTATATAGGGAGGCTAGAAAGTTCATCAACTTATAAAGGGAGCTTAGCCTAGCCAAGGATCATCGAATGTGAGGAGAGTTGATCCCGGCCCCTAAACAAAGAAAAAAGGAGAACGTGCCCAAACCAAACACACAAAACTTACAAAAATAAATTATTTGTCATGGGTAGTAGGCAAGCAGAACAATGGTCAACAAACAGAAATTAGGCAGTAAATGAAAGCTGGCCGAAAAACAGGGAAACTTGGGGAAAAGCATTATCCCCCTTCAAGGGTCCTCCTTTAAAAGTTGATTTAATCCAGATTGTACAAAGAATGGAAAGGGAGTCCGAGACTAAGTGGCCACCTGATGGGTGCTCAAAAAGCACTAAAATTACCATGATTTTATGTACATTAATTGATTAAAAATATATATATTTATATGATTTTATCATATATTTGTATAAAGTTGTCTTTTTCAGAATCATGGGTATTTCTATTGTTTTTCAGGTATTTTCACTTAAAAATGTAACTTAAAGACTCAAAGAAGAATACTGGAGGCAATACATCACAAATATGTTAATAAATAAATGGGAAAAGGTCAACAAATATGGAAAAATTGGACAAAATGGGTCAAAAAGGTCAAAAATATCAAAAAGGAGAAAATCACGCCGCCCAGCCGTGCCCAGCCCCGCGCGCGCCATACTGTCGCCCACGCCCACGCCCGCACACACCATGCTGTCCTTCCGCGCGCGCCCCTGTGCACTGCTGCTGCCCCGCGTGCGCCCTACGTGCCCTTGGTGCTGTCTGCGCGCGCCGCTGCCCATTTTGCCCCATTTTTGCATGCAGCTGCCCCCATGACGTCATGCTGACGTCATCAATGACCTTAGCAATTGCACTCCACGTTTTCACAATTTTTAACATTTTTTCACTCACTTTTTCTCCCCATCCTCACCTATAAATACCCCCATTCTCTTCACTTTATACCACACCTCAAAACACATTCTCTTCTCTCTTTCTTTCTCTCATTTCTTAGTTTTTAGTTTTTTTCTTAGTTTTCTTAGTTTTCTTAGTTTTTAGTTAATTTCTCTTAGTTTTAGAGTTCTTCCCTTTTTGGGAAGAACTAATTATGTTTTTGTAATTTATTTGCTTTTTGATTCAATAAATGGGAGTGCAAATTCCGTTTAGAGGTTTTCCAACTACGGGAATAGCATCGAAGTTCTGTAAGGATTTTATTTTCTTTAGAGTTATTTTTTATGCTTTATTCTTACATGTTATATTTAATTTGTCTGTGATTAAATTTAACTTTGCTGGCTGTTAGTAAACATGATGTAATAATAACGTTGTTATGCTTGCGAAATATTAAATAGGTAAAAATCTCTAAAATGAATTGATTTTATTTTTATTCAAGATTTTATATTAAGAATGTTAGAGAGAAATATATTATTTTTCATTACAAACTTAAATCTGAAAATTAGATTTTAAGGTTTAGTTATCCGGTCTAATTTAGAGTTGTGCTCTTTTATTTGTTGGTACAATCGCCCGGTAGTTAGAGTGAAGCTCTATTTCAAAAGTTTTTATAAGAATTATTATCTAAAAATGTATTGACAATATGTTTTCAGTAGTAGTTTTAAAACTTGAAAGTTAGTACTCAGATAATTAAATTCTTAGGTTTAATTTGGACACCTTGAATAAAGTTTAAACTGTCTAAGCCCACCAAAGGTGACATTTAAATGGTTCATTTTCAATCTCTTAGAAAAGGGAATTAATTTAATTAACCAAATTAGTTATCAACCCACTCATAGGTGTTAATTGATTTGTTTAGTTAACAAAGAATATCTAACCCCACCAAAGTTGGTATTCATACAAAAAAGGGAGAATCAATAAATATCAATTCATATCTTTAATAACCTAAATAATAATAGCAAGCATAATTAACTTAGTTATTATATCCATAAATACTCAACTATTTATAAAAGATAAAATTTGCATAAATGTTTATTGAATCCATATCTATGTTTATTTTTATGTCAGTAGATTAAAAAAACACAAAACCCCAAAATATCGTGACAGGATGTTTAGGATTTAATTTTATTTTTAAAAGTTTGAATAATAAATTAAAAACCACATACATTCCTTCCTTAGATCGACCTTGGGAGTATACTTATAATTTTCTACGAAATGATTCGTGCACTTGCGAGAGTTTTATAAATATAAAACCAAAGTATTGGCAAGAATCGGCGATGCCGGTTTTCGCTCATCACCACCTAAGATGAATACTCTAGGGAGAGATGTGTCAAAATGGTGCGCTTTTTACAAAGATATAGGCCACGAGACGAGAGATTGTAGAAACTTCAAAAGAGAATTGGAGGCATTGTTGGCTATAGGATATTGCAAAGTCCTTGTCACATTGAATAAAGATAGAAGAAGAGGCTACCAAGGCAAACAAATAATGTTTTGACCAACATACTCATCAAGCAATGGAAAAGAGCCTCGTGGGGGGGTCCAACATTAAAACCATCCACACCATACATGGAAGGCCAGGAGTCAGCGGGGTCTCTAACAATGCTCGCAAAATATTTGCAAGGGAGCTACATAACGCACCCCATGTATATGCTTTGGATAAAGCAAGACCCCCTACGAAAATAACTTTCACGGAGAAGGATGAGACTGCATCCCATCACGAGGACCCTCTGATGATAACCTTGAGGATCAAGTCTTGTGACATCCGATGAGTAATGATTGACACTGGGAGTTTAGTAGACCTCATTTTTCTAACAACTTCCTGGGCCCTCGAGCTAGGAGGCACAAACATCATTAAAACAGAGCTTCCTCTAGTAGGATTCAACGACAACACCACTTATGCAAGAGGAATGGTGATCCTACCTATCATGGAAAAATGGGTGATAATAATAAACAATTTTGTCATCATCGATGCCCCGACACATTAGAATGCAATCCTCGAAAGACCCTGGATACATAACATGAAAGTAGTCCCATCCATCTTCCACCAGGTAATTGAATTCCCTACGATTGAAGGTCTCGAAGAGGTGAAAGGAGATCAAGAGAATGCCAGGTGTTGTTATAATGCCACAATGAAGGGAAATCACCTAGAGGCCTTCCTCCAAAGCGAACAAGGAATAAAAGCATAACGAGGTTAGTTTTTTTGAATAAGGTAAAAGACTTCCTAACTGATGAGAAGGGAAAGGGCCACCCGATGAAAATTGGTGATGACTTAACAACAGAGCTCAAGGAGGAGCTCTCATTATTTCTAAAATCCAATGCAGACATCTTTGCATGGACCCAAAAGACATATCAGGAATTGATTCACGAGTCATAACCCATCGAATAAATGTCGATGTAGAAGCTAGACCCATTCAATGGATGAAAAGAAAGTTCCCTAGAAAGAAAAATGAGGTAATCAAACAACATGTAGTTGCCCTTAAAGAGGCGGGGGTCACTAGGGAAGTCAAGTATCCCCCATGACTCTCAAATGTGGTACTGGTAAAAAAGGCATACGGAGCATCTCGCATGTGTGTAGCCTTTATTGATCTAAACGAGGCATGCCCCAAAGATTGCTTCCCTCTCCCAAGCATCAATTAGATGGTAGATGCCTTTTCTAGGTTTGGGTTGATGAGATTTTTAGATGCATATTCTAGGTATCATCAAATCAAAATGCACCCTAAAGATGAAGAAAAAAATTCTTTCATAACAGAAGAAGGAATGTTCTACTACACCAGAATGCCATTCAGATTGAAAAACGCAGGCGCAACATATTAACGCCTCATTGAAAAAATGTTCGAAAAGTAGTTGGGCAGGAACCTGGAAACATACATTAACAACATGGTGGTTAAGTCAGCTCAACCCCTGAACCATATCAAAGACCTAAAAGAGATATTCAAGGTGATACGGAGGTATGGCATGAAAATTAACCCCAAAAAATGCATTTTTGGTATGGCTGCAGGAAAATTCCTAGGGTACCTTGTATCAATAAGAGGTGTTGAGGCCAATCCTGAAATAATATAGGCATTGGTGAACATGAAACCACCTAGTAGTCTCAGGGGTATACAACAACTGAATGGAAGGATAGGAGAATTGAGCATATTCATTGCTAAATGCACGGATAAGTGTATACCCTTCTTCAAAATGTTGAAAAAGAACACGACTAGCTTTTGGAACGAGGACTACAACACGACCTTTGAAGAAATAAAAAATACCTTAGTAATCCCCCTATCCTAGTCAGCCCACTACCAAGGGAGATTCTTTATATATATTTGGCTGTCACACACCAGCCATACAATGTCTTGCTAGTAACAGAAATGAAAAAAATTCAACACCCAATCTACTATGTCAGCCAAATTTTAACAGAGGTCTAAAGCAAATATCCCACCACAGACAAACTTGCCTTTACTCTCAAAATTACCACACAAAAACTCATGCATTATTTTAGCTCGCACACAATCATAGTACTCACTTCACACCTTCTAAAAAATGTACTAACGAAACCAAAGATTGCAGACACAGATAGCCATAGAACTGGGAGAGTATGACATCAAATACATAGCTAGAGCAGCCATCAAAGGGTAGGTTATGGCCGAATTTGTGGCCGAGTTCACTAATGGTCCTGAGGTCATTAACATAACAGAGATTACAGATGTATGCATAGTAGACTGAACAAATGCACCAACCTGGCAGGTATTTGTAAATGGAGCACACAACTTTAATAGCAGAAGACTAGGGGTGGTTATAATAGATAAGGACAACAATTGCTTTTAATATACAATCAAGCTTGGTTTTCAGGCAACCAATAACATCATAGAGTATGCGACTACCATATTTGGAGTCATGGCCGCGAAAAAGTTAGGGGTAGATAGAATTACCCTACATAATGACTTCAGGCATTTGGTCAATCAGTTTCTGGGAATGTTTGAAGTAAGGGACGGAAAAATGAAGAAGTACTTGGAGAGACTAAAACATGAGTGCTCTGAATTCTTAGAGTTCAAGATCGAATAAATAGCAAAAAATGAGAACAATCACACCAATGCCTTAACAACCTTGGTGTTAATAAGGGAGACCAAGAAAGATGAGGTAATATTAATAATGGTGTTGGTAGAGGCGTCTCTGGAAGAGGTTGAAAGAAGGATCGGATGTGTAGACACCCCTTCTACCATATGGTACACTATGATCTATAATTTCTTAGATAAATGGGACCTACTCAGAGACCACACGACCGCGAAGCAACTTAAAGCTAAAGTAGGCCGATACATTATTGAGGTAGGTAAACTGTACCGCAAAACCAAACTCAACCCTGGCCTCCTATGCATAGCCATAGAAGGAGCTGAAAGAATAATGTGTGAAGCACACGAGGGAGATTGCGATTCGCATTCTAGTGGTAGAAGATTATGCCAACAAATTATGAGACATGGTTATTATTGGCCCACTATGCTCAACGATTACATTAAATATGCTCAGAGATGTGTAAAATGCCTAAGATTTAGCCCCCTAACCCACACCTCCAATGTTATAGTAGGAGTAGTAAGTCCTTGGCCTTTCTACAAGTGGGAACTCCATATAGTAGGACCCTTACCCATAGACACATGCCAGAAAAAGTTTCTCCTTGTTACGATTGATTATTTTTCAAAATGGATCGAATCATAAGCCCTAGCAAGAATTCGAGAGGAGGAGGTGATTAGGTTCATATGGAGATCCATAATTTGTCGATTCGGTCTCTGGAAAGAGCTCGTTATAGATAATGGGCAGCAATTCACTAGTAGAAACATCAAAGCATTCGCTCTTAAATACAAAATTAAGATAGGCCACTCAACACCCTAATACCCCCAGGTCTGGTCAAGCAGAGTCCTCCAATAAGCTACTCATCAATCTATTGAAAAAAAAAGTTGGAAAAGGCCAAAGGGAGATGGTTGAGGAGTTACTAGGAGCGTTATGGGCTGTTAGAATAAACCCTCGAGGAAGCACAAAGGAGACCTCATTCTCCCTAGTACATGGAACCGAGGTAGTCATACCAACCGAAGTAACAATTGCTACCCCCAGATCAATCCTAATAGAAGAATAAAATGAGGTAAGAAGAGTAGCCGAGCTCACCTTAGCGGAGGAAAAAAGGGATGAAGCTTTAAGAAGGGTGATCGAACAAAAAAGAACAATATCAGAATACTACAACAAAATTGTGTGCTTCAAAACATTTTCCAAGGGTGATTGGGTTCTCAGAAAGGCTTTCCTAACAAAAGGGAGTGGATTGCTGGTAAAATGGGTGCCAATTGGGAGGGACCTTATCAAATAATTGAGATAACACCATAATGGGCCTATTTATTGAAAAGCATCGAAGGTAAGGAGGAAGGCACAAGTTAGAATGCCAGACACTTAAAAAGATACTATTTCTAAAAACATATGTATTAACCTACCTTTTTTTTGTACCAGCGACGCACGACGTGTATCTATCAAATAAAATTTTTCAGTAGCTGATCATTTATTCAAGATCTTTCCCTTATAATGGGTATCTAGGGCTGCGCACCTAGATTAATAAATTAGGTAGGGCACCCTAACAGTTGAAGAGGTCGAGCGGCCCACCTCGATCAGAAACCAAGTCGATGCTTTGACAATTAAAAATATATATACGAGCACCTCGTTTAGGAACCATGTCGACGCTCTGACAATCAATACCAAGGGTTAGTCACCTAGATCATGCTAAATAGCTTAAAATTACAATATACCAAATAGTCGTTATACATAAACACATGTCGCTCTAATTATTCATTATTAAAAAATTAACCATTACACACTGCTCATATTGTCCTTTATTTAAAAATCATAAACTATGCACATAATGCTAAAAACTCTTCAAGTGCTTGGACACACAACCAGTATCTGGATCACCATTTTCCTCAACCAAAGGTAATAGCTCGACCTGAATCTCGACAAACTTCTCACGAACATAAATCACATGTTCAGGGTGCATTATCATCATAGAAAGCAACCTCCGCTCTAGATCTTCGGTAACCTCTATAACCTTAAAAAAACGCTTTCAAATCGCTTCATATAAAAACTTGCCCAGTACGATTATCTATCAACAAGAGCGGCCATACTAGCCAGGGTCCTCTTTTCTCGAGATTGAGTTTAGATGAATTGCTCTCTACAAGAAATGAGCTCAAACTTTGTCTCTTTAGCATTACATTCAAGTTTCATGACCTCAGTTTTAAGCAAACTAACATCATCCTTAAGCCTACCATTTGTAATACTAAAAGCCTGAACTAAGCACCTATTTGTTCGATTAGAATCCATAATGCGTGAGCAAAAAAGTTAAAGGTACCAGCATGCTTCCCAAGCTCTACTTAAATGGAAAATATTCTCAAACACATGAATCAAACTAGTGTTCTAAAAACCCTTTTTATAGGAAAGGAAAACTAAAAAAATTATTTTTCCACAACAAATGAAAAATGGTAGGTCAACATCATAAATACACAATAAATAGGAAAATTACTTTATTTATTCAAAAACGTTCATGAGTACGAAATAAAGTAAAAGTTCGTAGCCATACAAACCAAAATGGCATCGAGCTTTCAAATAATAATAATAATAAATTAAATAATAAAACAAATCACTCAAGCCTCAGTTTTCCCTTCCATGGGAACCTCAAGGCCATCCTTACCACCAGAAGAGCCCAATATTTCCCCCTCCTCCTTAACTAAAGGGGCTTGATTATAGATCGGCGTAACAGGGATATCCAAAATGCGATAGTAATACTTGCCCAAATCTTTCTTTCTGGCCTCCATCTTGAAGGTCTCTTACCAACTCATATGTCTGCTCGACATTAGACTCAAGCTTCTGTGCTATAGCATCCACATCGAATTTTTCTTGACATCACACTTCCTCGACAGAGGCCTCAACTTGTTTCTACACGCATTAAGCTCAGATACAACCGTCTTCAGCTTCTCCTCCTTATCAATTATCTTGCTTTCCCACTTTGCTGCTCTTGCCAGCAGAGCGATGTATTTCGAGTGCAATGACATATGAGCCAAATTCTCCTTCACCATCTTGGACTTTAAATATCCCACGTTGTTAGCTCGATCAAAGTCACAAATCAGCACCGGCGATAAAGTCCTTAATAATAGCCTTCCCCCTCTTTAAATCCCTTAGAGGATTGTTGAATTCTTTGGAGCCAGTGCAGCGAGTTGAGGACCCAGGATGCTCTGGCAAAGAAGGATAAACATTCAAAGGATCGGGATCACAGGCGGGTTCATCAGTACTAACCTTCTTCTTTTTCTTCTTAAGAGAAGAAGTACGACCTTCATTAGAAGATTTCCCCCTCTTTTTACCCACCAATGAGCCTTTCCCAAGAGTAAGACATGCATCTATCGGTGAACCAGTTCCTAGCAATGTCACCTTACTCTTCATTCGAGCAAAGAGTTGGGCAATGGTCAAATCCATAGGAACTGCAAAATAGAAAAAGAATATAGGTTGAACACCTCAAAAAAATATAAGAAAATGTATATATATTTAAAGTATAAAAACAGGGGAGAAAATATTATAAGGTAACAACAAAGAGAGACTAATGGTCACCATCTTCCGGCACCACCTCGAATTGTCCTCCAAAATTTGTAGGAGGAGTTCTACGTTTAATAGAAGCCTGGGCATTAGAAAAAGCTTGAGGTTTGCAAGTCAACCTAAGAGGAGGGTCCACAGCACCGTGCCTCATTAACCCACACTCACCAAAACATGAAGTGTTCAAAAGAGTCATCTAGTTCGTTTTTTCAGGAAGATAGTTTTGGATATCAACCAACCTCTACTTCGTGATCAAAGAAGCCATATTCCTAATCATGACCTTAGTATCATTCCAGACACACCTTACCAATCTTGTATCACTTGTGGGGGACTCTTATCGACTTGAAATGTAGAAAAAGTACTCTTTCCAATTTTTCTCATTTTCAGGGAGGGACACGTTCACCCCACGATCTTGCTTAGCTGACATATACACCCTCTTCGGGTTTGTGGGGTTCTGTTTCAGAACATATGCCTCATTAAACTCGGCCATCTCTAAATTCACCTCGAGTTCTTGACATATGAGTGTTAGGCAAAGCAGATATCTCCACTAATTAGGCATCAATTGTCCCGGTGCAAGCTGTGTCCTAACCAAAAATCTCCTGATGAAAGGAAACAAAGGGAACCTTAACCCCAGCTATAGACCTTTCTCATAGAAAATAGTCCACCCAACTGGAGGTTCATTACTATCATGGGTGCCCTCATAAGGAATCATTATCTGAACTATTGGAGGGATGTTATAGGTCCTTCTTATTCTCTCTTCATCCTAGGGTAACAACCCACAAGTTTTAGGAACAACCACCTAGCCCCTAACGTGACCTGTCGGCTCATCAGATCCTATATTCTTATTTTTTTCTCCTCCATATCCTAGAAACTGAAATTTGTGTCTGAGGCAAGCTCAACTTCATAGTAGACATGGTCTGGGGGCGGGGGGTAGAGGTAGATGACTATGGTAAAGACTGACTTATTTCATTAGAAGAACCCGTGCTAGAAGACCCTGAGTGTTTCCACTTGTACTAGAATATTGGGGACTCTCCCATAAGCCCCAGTCAAAAGTCGATGTCTCTTCTCTTTGCATTCTGATAAAAGCTACAAAAAATAAAACAAAACAATAGTAGGTAGTAAAGTACGAGGAAAAGAGATTACCTAAAGACGACTTGAAAGTAAAAGAAATTGTTCCTTTTAAAACCGACCTGAAAAGAAAGTAGCAAATCATTAGGTTCTCAACACTTGAGTGCCAAAAAGTCTAATAGAGAATATTATAGTGCGAGTTAAATTCTTACCATCGAACTAAAAATCTTTCACCACTCAAGAAGAAATGAAAGAGCATTTTCCCTCACTATTTCTCAATTTTGTAGGTAAATAATGATAAGTCCCAACCTAAGCACCCTTTTATATAGGGGCATTGGATTTCTCTCTCTAATCAACTGACACACATTTATTGTGGGAGTCGAACAATTCCTATCATGTGCCCAGTATTCACTCTTCCACCTCAGACCGAAGCCCGAGCTGAAAGAGTGGGGGGACTTGATGTTTGGATAGCTATACTAACCCAAAGACCGGACCTTGTAACCTACCCAAGCCAAGTCTAACCCAAGACAGAAGATGAAGTACCCTAGACATCCCACCCATGTGACAGACCGAGCCCAATGGCTAGCTCGAACCTTAATAAGACTAAGCCCAATAACATCATGAGCTCGAGTGAAGTACCCTAGGCATCCTACTCATAGGATAGACCGAGCCCAATGGAAAAGCGAGCCTTAGTAAGACCAAGCCCAATGGAAAATCGAGCCTTAGTAAGACCGAGCCCAATGACAGCACGAGCTCGAGTATAACATAAGCTCGTGGATAGCACGAGTAAAACTCGATCTGGATCTCTGACACATTATACTTTAGGCTAATTATACCCTCCTAACACGTAGTTACATATACACATTATATAGCTGACACCTGTACCCATAAATGTGCTATAAATAGATTGATCACTCATGAGAATCCACACATTCAGCCCTTTACTTTCATCTCTCTCTAATCTCTCTCTATAAGGTACTAAGTCTCAACACATATCATGCTTCTTAAGGGAAAATTTTTAAGTCCTTCAAATGACACTAAGCTATCAACAAAGAACATCAATACCATTGGAACTATTGATCTCACTTCAAATTTCACTTACGATTCCTTTTCTTTTTTCTTCATTTTTTCTTTTAAATTTATATGTTATGAGAGGATTCTCTAAGCAAGAAGAAACCCTTATATTAACTCTAACATAGTACGATCATATAAATTCTAACATGTAAATATATATATATACATCTATGTAAATTCATGATTAATACACACTATATTAGAAGAATCATGAACTACAATCATCTACAATAATAAAAGTTGTATATTATAAGCATATATCATTCCTATAAAGCTTGTAAGTAGCATATTCTTTCTGCCTTGTCTATCCATCAAGAAAGATGCAATAGTTGTGCCTACAAGAAATTTAACAATGGCCTTATTAAACATGTCATACAAAAATGAAAAGATTTTTTTTAAATAGCTAACCAAAGGTATTTGTTATCTCGACAAGAGCACTTGTTGTGACATAAGAGGAAATCCCACCATTGTAGAAGACAAAAATAGAATAATATACAACAACATTGATTCTAACCAACTATTGGAACAAGAAAAGTGTCGCACCAACACTAACAACCAAAATTGTATTGATTCAATTTATTTTGGGAAAAAAAATTAAAACTGAAACTTAGATCTACTTGTTTGACACTATTTTAATCTTGCCTCTCATAATTATATTTCTTCTTACAACTACCAATGCAGTTGAAAATGTTTGAGAAAATAATGTAAAGTCAGTTGGAAGAAGTGAACTATTTAAATCACCATATTGCATTCCATATCCTTTGAAGCATTGCCCAACAAATAAACAACACAAAGCTATTGATTTGGAACTTGGTAAGATGGGACATTGTTATTGTATTAGAAACAACCTTGATAGTGACAATGTAGTTGCAAGTAGCATTATCGATATGTATTATATATTGACGGCTTAATATAAATTGGCTAGAAGCTATAGACTATTGGCACCAACTGCTAAACATTTGGCTCACCAGTATAGAAGCGATGCATGCAAGCCTTTGTTATCAATGCATCTTAAAGTGCACTCTAAAAACTCCCAACCTTTCCATTACTTATAAAAAGCAAGTTGACATTCATAGACAGATTCTAGCAATAAATTTGATGCAATCACAAATCATCTCAACAAATAGTTTGTGTTTACAGAAGAAGCACATTTGCTAATAAAACACTCAAGACATAGTATATGTTAATCTTTTAATGTCTGATAATACCAGTCTATGTTAATCCTTTAATGTCTGATAATACCATTCCTATCCAGAGTTCACAACAAAAAAAAGGTGCAACTCATACTACTAGAAGTTTAAAGAAATCAAGTGTCTCTTCCATATAAATGGAGATAAATACTAGGAAGAGAAAAGCTTAGGATAATGAGTAGAAGATATTAAGCTATAAAAAGGTAGTATTTTCATTCTTGTGCCCTGATGTAGGGACACAATAAGAAAATACGAAAAATAAATTTCATTAAAATTTTCTATGCAAGTGAAAAAAATCCTAAGATAAATGACACATTTTATAAGTCTCAAAAACAGTTTATTGGATTTTTCTCATTTAACATAGTTCAAATAAAGCTATAGAAATATATCTGTAAACTTTGGATCTTCTTATCACATTCAAAATTCACCAGTGCACAAAGTGTAAGCATTAAAAACTAGATATCTAATGCATAATCATTGGAACAGGTAACATAACATTTCAATGTAAAAGCAACATCTTTGGGAGTTGAATAGGCTGAAAAGGTAACCATCTAATCTAATAGAGAGAAATAATTAATAAGATGATAATGATACAAGCCTAATTGTCTCGAGCTGCTTGGCGCATCACATGTGTGCCAGACGTCAAGAGAGGGGACCACAAATGGCAAAATTTGCATGCGGTGCAGAGGCATTGAGATTCTGTTAAGAAATGTCAGAAATTAGTTACATGTAAGGCTATATATAGCCATAGTATTTGAAGAAGAGATAACAAGAAATATATAACAATTTACCTTTAAAAAAATGGTGTTAGAGTTGGTTCCAGCCATGGACAACTGGAACTGATCCAACATAGAGACCTTTGATGAGGAATCTGATACCCTCGAGCGATTAAATGCCATCTTACAACTGGTGTTGATCGAGCTGTGAGCTCTTCACACCACATATAGCTTACCACCGACTCCCTATCTTGGTAATGAGAGAAATGTATCATCTGAAACCCTTATGAAATTCAAAGTTCGAACCACGAAACCCTTTGCGCAATCTAAGTTCGATTCAGAGAGATTCAACGCCATCCTACAAGCATTGCAAGCTGATATGAGAGCTCTACGCGCTACTCGTAGCTCACCATCGACAACCTATCTTAGCAATCATAGAAGTAGATCACTTGAAACCTTTGAGAAATGGAAAGCTCCACCCATTGATTCTATCACCTCGGATACCAGTTCGGAGAATGCTCCGAGCGAATTCCACATGATCAAGAACCAAGTGCTTCCTGAGATTTATAGAGAAGCGATGAGGGATACCCAACATAAGCGATAGGGGATATAAGCCTAATTGTCTCGAGCTGCTTGGCGCATCACATGTGTGCTAGAGGTCAAGAGAGGGGACCACAAATGGCACAATTCGTATGTGGTGCAGACACATTGAGATTCTATTAAGAAATGTCATAAATTAGTTACATGTAAGGCTATATATAGCCATAGTATTTGAAGAAGAGATAACAAGAAATATATAATAATTTACCTTTAAAAAAATGGTGTTAGAGTTGGTTCCAGCTATGGACAACTGGAACTGATCCAACATAGAGACCTCTGATAAGGAATTTGATACCCTCGAGCGATTAAATGCCATCTTACAATTGGTGTTGATCAAGCTGCGAGCTCTTCACACCACATATAGCTTACCACCGACTCCCTATCTTGGTAATGAGAGGAATGTATCGTCTGAAAAACTTATCAAATTCAAAGTTCCAACCACGAAACCCTTTGCGCAATCTAAGTTCGATTCAGAGAGATTCAACACCATCCTACAAGCATTGCAAGCTGATATGAGAGCTCTACGCGCTACTTGTAGCTCACCACCGACAACCTCTCTTAAAAATTAGAGAACTAGATCACTTGAAACCTTTGAGAAATGGAAAGCTCCACCCATTGATTCTGTCACCTCGGATACCTATTCGGAGAATGCTCCGAGCGAATCCCACACGATCAAGAACCAAGTGCTTCTTGGGATTTATAGAGAAGCGATGAGGGATACCCAATGTAAACTCTATGGATCGCCAGTGCTTGGGTTTCCAGAAGTGGCCTATGAGCTGACCTAAGAAACCATCTTATCTATTAAGTGTATTTCCTCTCTCTCATATGAACGACTTCACAATGGGCTTGGATTTGGCCCATCAGTTGGCCTTATAGCTCCTACACTATCAAAGACCCATAATCCCTTCTCTTCTTTGTCCAGATCTATGATATAAATCAAAGTAATGGCTCAGTTAGTCAATCGAAAGGCACTCGAGTAGAGAAGAAAGAAATTATATCACTATGGTGATCAAGGAACCGTTGATAGCCAGCACTACATGCAACCAAAGCCACTACATAAGGAGAAAGGTTCAATCAGGGAACCCCGAGACAGTCACATGAGGAAGCTTCATTGGGATAATCTCTACGAATGCACTCCTCTACCGATTTATGACAACCAGATAGGAATTCCCCTGAAAGAGGTTCCCTGAATCACTCTGAAAAAGGCGATGAATCTACAAAGTTTGAGGTTAGAATATGAAATTCATACCAGTAATGTAAGAGTTGTGTATGAGTCATATAATGTCCTTGAGTCCATTAGCCTGATGATATTGTATGAGTCGTACCTCTGGCATCGATGGTACCATAAAAGTAATATTACTCATAAATGATATGGACGCATATCGGTTATAGCCCCAACTTTTCTCTTGATCTGCTCTATGATCATGTTAACAAGTTGGGTAGGGTTTCAACTCTCAAAGGTAGAAGTAGAGACAAAAGCTTCCTTTTCAGTCCATACCACACTCCAAAGGTTAAAATCAAAAGAGTTTCTATTTGATCATAAATAAAGAGCTGAGAAGCATCAATAACCATTAACCATTCAAAGGTTTGTTGGGTAGATCCATCTGATTTTTAGCAAGCTACACATTCTAAAATGTTATGAGAGCTTTCAGATAGCATTTGAAGGTAAAGGTTATCTACTTCTGTGCATGGGTGCAGTTGAGGATATTAGAAATCTATGCATCAGAACTAGATTAGCTTCTTTTGGGATTACTCAACATGACCATCCACCTAATTCTTGGGTTCTAAATTCCTTGGCTGAGTTGAATCCTCCATATCTCAATCAAGAAAATTTTGAAGATGATGAGATTTTGGCCCTAAAGTTTACAGTGACACTTCTTAATGGATTAGAAGTGCTGGCCATGGTTTTTGAAGGAATTTTGAATGATAAACTGAAAGATTCCTATAGAAGTACTCAAGCTCCTAATGGTGAAGCGCACAAAATGGTTGGAAAATGGATTAAGAGAATTCAAGACTCTTGTGATTCATTGGGTACAACTCTATGTAAAGTTGTGAGATGGAAAATGGCCTTACAAGGGTTCTAGCTCACAATCACTAAGAATGTGGAGCCTAACAATTCTATCCAAAAGCTCCAAATTCTTACCATTAACGGGAGGAGAAAACCATAGGAGATTACCAAGGAAGAGTATTCTACCTACTATGAGAATCTCACCAACAATTGGGAAGAGCACCTTGCTATGAAGCTATTCTCATTGGAAGGACAACTGGAATTTGAAATCAAGAAGCGTGTTGTAGCTACCAAAGAAGGATTGAAGCTTAATGATGTTGATGGTATATTTGGATTCCAAAATGGGGTTCCTGGATTTGTACAAAAGACTATCTTGAAGCTCTTAAAAAGATATGGTTCAGAGACATTAACAGCTGAGACTCGGAAAACACATGATCTAATAGAAGATTTTAACTGTAAACCTGGTCTCTTTACTTATACTTGCACACTACTAGATGTGGTTCGAAATAAGATTATCATGTTAGCCATAGCTGTGTATAAGAAGAGGTTGGATAAATTGGGGAACCCATCCAACAACACCCTTGATTACAATGCTAGACATGATGGACTCACCTATAAGGTGACCATAAGTTTTAAGTATAATCAAGAAGACCCTAAGTTGGCCTAGAGGGAATAGTTTAGTGACATAGTTAATTATAGTTGGACTGATGGTTTCAAGACACATTCTATTGAACAAATTACTAGTATGATGATAGGTAATGACGTTCATTTTTTTTATCACACCTTAACTAGCTTCATCCTTGAGGACAAGGATTCTAAAAGGGGGATGGAATGATACGAGCCTAATTGGCCTGAGCTGCTTGGCGCAACATATGGGCACAAAACGTCAAGGGAGAGGACCACAAATGACACAATTTGTAGGTGACACACGTGGCCAGCCAGCAAGCGCAGGTAACACACAAAAGAGGGACCACCAACCAGGCTGTACAAAGGTACAATGATTTTTAAAAAAAATGTGAGAAATTAGTTACATGTAAGGCTATATATAGCCATAGTATTTGAAGAAGAGATAACAAGAAATATATAACAATTTACCTTTCTTTTTCAACTTCTCTTATTCCCCCTATATCTTTGAAATTTCTACACGTAACAGATAATCATGATGAGGATGATCTATATCATTTGAGGGCCAAAACACATACGCTTTCCAACTGCACCCATATGTATGCAAATATTTGCATACATTAACTAGTGCATAAATTAGATATTTTAAAAGCCAAAATTAAATTAACAAGATGTTAACACCAACCATATGTATTTTGGACCTAAAGGCTCCCCTTTTAAGAATGCTTCAAGGCACTTATATATAGAAACTGACTCTTGGACCATAAGTCTTCTTGCAAAAATATTGGACTTGAAAACCTCAGGCAATGAGCTGAAAAGGTGACTATCATATTGTTCAACCATCTTTTCGGGCCAACATATAAGCACATTTAAGCTTCTGAAAATTCTGGTTTCAACCAATCTTTTTGTTATTGGAGCAAAAATATCAAATCACCTTTCATTCTAAACAACAAACTCAAGTAATGCAGTTTCAAAAAATCTAGGGCACACAATCGAATTCACTCAAAATCAAAATCCTTCAATTACATATAACTAACATGATATGAGGCCAATACAGAGTAAAGATTACCTGGAGTGAGCGACATTGCCATACTACTTACACTTAGGCTTGATGAGACCACAAAGAGTATTGGACAGTGTGTCTCTACCATTGATAGTGCTTAAAAACATAGAGGTTAGGGGAATAGAGGCAATTGTAGTATTAAGGGTGGTATTATTAGTGGTGGAGGAATCAATGGTAGCTTTGGAACTATTGTTTCATAGGACTAGGGATGGCGTTAGAGCCGCCATGGAAGCTCGAGCTTCAAAGGCTATGGCAACGAGATTCAAATTGGAGTTAAGCTTGCATTATTAGCGGTTACTGTAAATTTTGGTTTTTGAGGGATAAGGGAAGTTAGAAATAGTGAGAAAATAATGAAAAGATTGTATAGTGATTTTTTTAATAAATAATAAGTATATTATATTATTTGGTTTCAATTTTAAAAAGATCTAGATTGTATCACTTTAAATAGATCATAATTATTTAACAACTGTGATTATAAGTTTATTTATTTTTAAGTCATTTTTATAGTCTAATTTATTGTCATGTCTATTGATAAAAAAATGAGGTTATATTTATATACTATGATCATGGGTTTTATTGGACCGTAACCAAAACCAAAACCTTAAGGCTTCAAGTTTTAAAAAAGACCGTAACTAAATTTTTGAAACCAAATGCCACTATTCTAGTAGTGTCATTTTCATGAGAGGAAAAACTGTCTTTGAGTGGTAATGGCATCTTAGGGTGTGTTGAATCAATGTATCTTTGTTTCATGTTGAGTCATGTGAGTTGTAATTCTTGATTGATTTATATTAGATTATTCTTACTCCCTTTCCATAGATTAGGATGTTAGTACCCAAACCTTGTAAATTTCTCTTTGCGATTTCTATCATCTATTTTTATGTTTTATGTGATTACAAATCATTGACTGATATACTAGATTGAGCTATGTGTGTTCTTGGCATTCTTGAGACTTTGAGTGTAGATTTCATCATATTTGGTATCAGAGCGAGTATTTTCTTCTTTTGGTGATTTTCTTGATACATTTAAGGCTTATTAGGGTTCAAAAATGGTCATTTGTGTCCCTAGGATGATCCGAAAAAGTAATTTCTTAAGTCCTTCTAAATTTTTTATAAGTGAGTCACACTCTTGAGTTCGCCTTTAGGTTTTCTTATTAGCATTTGGCACAAAGTACAAATTTCCTCTTTTAATGGCTTTGATGAATACATGGTTTTGTAAAAGGATGTATAGTATAGAGCCTTATATGCAAAAGAATTTGTATTTAAATTTATACTAATATTAGAATAAATGAAATGAAAATTTAATTTATTTACATATACTATTTATTTTCCAAATAAATCATAAAAAATCCGATTATTCATATATGTTTAAGATTTAGTATATCAGCATATATATAAGAAGATTGGTTTTAAGTAAAATAACTAAATTGTCTGTGACGATTAATTAAAGTTTATGTAATGAGATATCTTTAATTGAGTCACTAGTACGACCATGTCCATTTGATATCCAAGGTGACTAATGTAGAGATATTTAGTTAGAGATACTTTATATAACAATTAATTATGCATGACTCGGTCAGACATATTAGAAACATTGTTAGTATCTATTTATTCATAGTTGTTGTTGGAAAAAGATGAAGTTTATAAAAAAAGATTGTTGGAAAAGATGAAGTTAATAAAATATTGTAAAGCCTTGTCCCACATTTCTTTTTTACATTATTTTAAAGAGGTATAAATAGTGAAGAGTTGGCTATTGGGATTGGGCCCCAAGGGGCACCCACTTTTGTGAAAGGGGAGACGACCTAGGCAAATGTGATACCACACACCCGCACGCGCTGCCGCTGCCGTCATCCTTCTAACTGACCGGCCGTGCCGTGCCGAGTGCGAGTGCGAGTGCGAGTGCGTGAGATGAGGTGGTATTTTATTTTTTTGGAAAAATATTCTTTTTAAGGAAAACTTTTCCACTTACAAAATGTTTGTTATATATATATATATTTTCAGAAAAAAAGACCGTTATTTTCTTTTGTCAAGAATATGACCGTTAAATGGCCATTTGTCTTCTTTATTCAGAAAAAGAGCAGTTGCTCGAATTTACTCACAAAAATGTCCATTACTCGTCTTTAATCTGAAAATGGTTGTTACTCTTCATTACTCAGAATGGCCGTTACGCTCTTAATTCCCAGACATTACCGTTTTATCATAATTGCCACACGGTTTCTAAAACCTATAAAAAGAGGGCTTCAGCTCTCAGTTTTAACACAACAATCTGCAATCTCATCTCCCTATGAAAAAAAATTCTCTCTACAATTTCTAAGTTCTTTTTTAGTTTTCCGAGCAACAAATTTTTCAGGTGTAGCATTCCGGTCTTCATCAGTGCAGTGAAGTTCTGAGACAGAGAAAAAAGATTCTGGGCTATTTTATCCTGGGGACGACAGGGCTGTGTTTGCTTGCACAAATTGGGCAGAGCCGCGAAACATCTTAAAGAGAGCGACCTAGTCCACCACTTAACCCAAGCAGTTCATACCAGTTTTTCTGATAATATTGTTTCAGTACTGTTATTAACAAACTTGTTTCAACAGTTGTTTCCCTATGTCATTCGATTTCCATGTGAGGAACGATCTCAATTATGAGTGATTTTATTGGTCCATTTACTGTAGTATTTTGATATTTAACTTACTTAATAATGCTTGAAATGTTGGAGTAAGATACCATAGTAACGTGAACCAATCAAATGGGACCACATGTACTAGGTGATTTTTCCATCCAACATTTTCCAACCAAAAAAGGATGTGTATTTTTAATTAGGTTATTTATACATTTGGTATTAATATATTTAAATAGACATTTTTTTATGTTTTTAAAGAAAGCAACTTTAAAGTAATTTATATTTCTACTAACTTATTGAAAATTTCTCGATTTTTCCATCCATCATCTTTGGATGTTTCCATTATTGCTTTTAGTTGTAGATGCTTGGCTTCTTCTTCTTTTTCCTATTGTTTTCTTGAGCATGTTAAAGACTTTTAGTAGGAAATTTACTACTAATATTCTTGAAGTTGATCATATCTTCACTTATATTCTTAAAGTTTGTAAAAAAGAGCTCTAATACTCATAAGGTTTATAATTAATATCACTAATGTCCCTGAATGGTTAAGACATTAAATTTACATCCAATAATGTATTTTTATTTTCTATAACTTTGATATAAAATTGTAACTAACTATTTTAAACTGCTAATTGTTACTTCGTGCAGATTATTATTAAAAGGCAAACATTTAAGTTTCTTATCAAAATATTGTTTTATTTTTATAATTTTTTTTATGTTTATGTTCATATAGACTTGTGACTAGTTTCTTTATATTCATTTTCTTATTTATCAATTTTATAAATCTTATAAATAATTATTTAATTATTTAATATCCTTAATTGACTTAAAATTATAATTATAATACTTAAATTTAATAGGTCTACCACGATCCTTCCTTCAGTTGTTCGTCTTCTTTTATTATACGTAATATGCCTTAACTTGCTTAGACCTTAATACCCTCTTGGTAATGATGAAACCTTTGCTTTCGTATATAATATGATATCCAATTTAGACTTACTTGAAAATAAAAAAAGATTGACTACAGTCCATTTTATTCATAATATTAACAATTATTAAAATTTAAAAAACCAACTAGGAACTTTGAAGAGATTTTTAGCTACTCATAGTTTCTAGATAAATAGTTGCTAGATAAATAATTTTTAGAGTATAGTGGTTGCTATTGCTGAAGTTGTATCCAACTAATAAAAATAAGGGTTCCTTTTATAGGACAAGGAATCATTATTTAGAATAGTAAAAAATTACTATTTTACCATACTTTAATAATTCACTTAACTTTCTACTTTTGGCTTTTGAATCCCTTTCATTTCCTTGGCATGATCTGATGACTGAAGATGTGGACTATACATCTTTATTTCTTTTTGTAGGTTTCTTCCTACAGTTCTTTTGGTGACGTAAATGATAACACATTTTCATCTTCTCGATCTCTAATACAATAAATACATTTGTGATCTTTAGTGGTTTTTTTGGAATAAAAATAAAATATATTTCTTGTTTCTTGATAAGTTTTTAAGTTATTACTGTTAAAATTTGTTTCAAACTTTTTGATTTTATCACTTCAATGAAGTCATATTGTTAGAGGAAGTGATTATAACCTTACTTGTTAAGTAATTTACTTTGACTTTAGAAGAAGAATTATCAATTTTATTGAGTTTTGAATAAATTTAACTTAGCATCTATCCTCTTAGAATACAAAGTTTATCTATATTGAATTCATTTTTTTAAGTGCCCTTGGTTTTGTAGCATCTCTATTAGTGTTGGAAATCCTTAATTTGATAAAATGGTAAAGACTAACACAACCTTCTTCATTTTAGTCCACAAGTGAATTGAAAATCTAAAATAGACATGCTTATCACATGTTCTAATCTTCTTCCTATAGTTCTTGATAGCCTTCTTAAAATTTTTAGAAAAATAATTTACTTTATTATTAATTCCTGGATATAGGTTCTCAATTAGACCTACATGGAAAGTTTTATAGATAAAAATTGGATCAACTCTTTTAAGGATATTAAATTTACTGCCTGTAGGGAATTCTTTTTCTATGGTGTAAAATTTCATATCGTTGATATGTTCCTAAGTAGATTTTCTAGCTAAGTTATAGAGACATGACCATTATGGTTTAGTCTTTTTTATCTTTAATGACTTATATATTCTTGGGGAATGTTTCCCTTAATAGTACTAGTGGTCTAACTATTTTTCCTATCTTTATGATAGGCATTTCTCTAAATATCACTGATGGTTACACTATATTTCCTTGGGTCTTCAATCTGCTTGGTAGTGATGGTTGTTGTTGTAATATTCTAGAGTAATTTTTAACTATATCCTCTAAAGTTATTAGTTTTAGTACTTTATAGTTGGCATCACTACCTTTATATTCTATTAGTGAAGACTCTATAAGTTATTCCACTAAATCTGATAATAGCTTTACTTGCTTCAGGCCAATTTTTGTAAATTCTTGATTTTGGATCTTTATAGGTCACATAAGTCTTTTTCTAGTCTTTTTTTCCTACTTCTTGAACCCAACTGAGCTTTTCCTTTTTTCTTTCTAGAGATGTTATACTCTTTCGAACTACTGGATTCTTCCTTTTTATTTTTCCTTCTTCAGAAGTTTTACCTTTCTTAGAATGAATCCTCATTGAATCTCTAATGAGGATTCATTCTTAGAGTTTTTGGACTCCAATGGTCATTTTGAACTGTTAAATTCTTCATGTTTAATTCATTCTCCAAAATAGATTTCTCTAGGTATAAAACCTAAAGTTGTTCTTGAATGATTATTATCTCCTTTTCCTTTATCTTGATATTGATATCAATATTTTCCTTTCCTTCAAGAAAAAAATAGTTAAATGTGCTAATTCTATTGTACATGCATCAGCTAAACTATTCTTATTTCCTTAAAGATGTTTGACATCAAAATTGTAATGGTTAAACCATTATTGCCATTTGACTAATCTTATTTGTTTATAATCAATGAAGATATTGCCCCTACTTTAATAATTTACCTAACCTTCTACTTTTGGCTTTTGAATCTAAGCCTTCCATTTCCTTGGCATGATTTTTCAATTGAATATGTGAGTTCTACATCTTTATTTCTCTTTGTCATTTTCTACTAAAAGTGTTTTTGGTGATGTAGACGATAATGCATCTTCATCTTCTCAATCTCCAATGAAATTAATACATTTGTGATCCTTAGTGATTAAATAATATATTTAAATTAAAATCATAATTGAGGTAAAATATTATATCATTACATATAGAAAGTTGGATTCATAAGACCCTTTAGCTAGACATGATTTTGTTCATAAATCTCATATTTTTTAATAAGAAATATACAAAAATTAATAAATAAAGAAGAAAGAAAATAAATACAAACCAATCTCCTCTTGAGTATCTACCGAAATTATATCTTCTATTGAACTTCTTCCTCTCTTTTTGGCAAATGTTGTATGTTTTCCTCTTAATTCTGTGTTTTATGATACACCTTATATTTTATTGGGTGTTATTTTGTATTTATATTGAATAAATATATCTATTTTAGAATTTTATTGGAGTTGAAATGCGAAAAATATACTAAAAAATAAGGAACCTGGACGCAATACTCAAGGCATATATATATATATATATATATATATATATTACAAAGCACTACTTGTCATCATTTTAGATTAAGAGTTGAATAATCTTTTGTATCTTAGTTTTGTGTTTTCTTGTAAGTGCATTCATATATGTTTCTAATTACATTCACATGTTAAATAAAAATCATAAAACAATTCAAAAAAATCTCAAAAAAAAATCTAAAAAATTAATATTTTCTCAATAAATATAAAATAATTAATTTTTAACTCAGTTATGTTGACTTAATTAAATAAAAATTAAGTATCTTTTTGATATTTTAGTACAAAATAAGACAATAAGTGGTTTGAAAGTGATTAAATAACTCTACTTTCGTAGAATTATCACACCCCCAAACTCAACTATTTGATTGCCCTCAAGCAAAATCAAATATATCTAGCTAACATGATATGGGTAGCACAATCATAAATATATATATATATATATATATATATATATATATATATATTAATACATGCATATTTAGTGAAAACTATCCCTTCAAATGTCGTACAATTCTACGATAAGAAAGTTCACATATTCATCAATCAACGTTCCATCAATATAATAATATGCAAGATTTTTGATGAATTGATTCATGTGTGTTTTGCACATGATATCATCCAATGCATTCATGAAATCAACCTATATAAGTATGCCAATCAATTCAATCTTAGACCAAGTCGCATAAGTCTATTTTCACATTTTAGAACAATAAATGTTTTACATGCTTGTAATGTAAGGCTTAAATGGAGATAGATAAATGAAGACATTTAGGTTATTTCCACACCTTAGCTTCATTTTTATTCATCATGTAATATTTAACTAAAATTGAAATTTTACTTGCTTTTTTCTAGTGCACCCTATGTTATCATTCTTTTCGTATTCTTTTATTCTACATTTTTTTCTAACTTCAAAACACCTTTAAACTTATTTTTTTTCCTTTATGTTTAGAAAGAGGTCATTGTATTTTGAGTTTTCCTTTTTTTCTTTTTTTCTTTTTTATAGGGTGTATTACATTTCACCTTACTCTATAACATAACACATGATTGCATTTTTCTCTTTTCATACAAGCTAAAGATGTAAGGATAAAGGTAATACTTATTGATTGGGCATAAAATGTGGCTTAAAGATATGAAAAATTCTTAATTGGGTTCAAATGGATGACTAAATATATTAACAATGACTAGCTTGAAAGGCTCAATCAATTCAAATAAGGTCTAAATCATCTCTCTTACAAAATACTATTTAGAATTTCGCCTTAAGGGATGATCAAATAGATTTTAAAACATAATAGATCTCATCAACTGGCATAACTCACTATAAATTTTCTCTAAATAAGAACACCAAAATCAATCATGAACATGTGCATAAAAATTTGAATCAATCAAATCAAAACTAGCAAGCATATCATAAGATTAATGTAAGTATCTTAACAAGCATGTTACATTTCTTATCTTAATCATGAAAACCAATTTTTATCAGGTTCATACCAAGCATACATGCATTTGGTTTCCATACATTTATCAATTTCTACCCAAATCATAATTAAAAATATCATAAAAATAATTTTTTTCTAAAAATTGAAAATGCATACTAATCACTAAAGTAGAGAATGAAGATCCCTCTTTCAAAACTTAAATTTTGACATTGTCCCCAATGTGCATATATAAGTATGAAAAAGTAAAAAGAAAGAAAACTCCTTTATTTTTGACACACCACATTTGTCATTGAAATGCTCAATCTTATTGCGCCATTGTTCTCCACATTTATTCACCTACAAAATATAAAAAATGGAAATATAAGTAAAATAAAGTTAGGTTACCTCCCAACAAGCGTTGCATTTAATGTCCTTGACTAGACGGTCATATCAACTTCTAAGGTATATCCATTTGTGTCCATTTACTATTGAGTTTGCTTGAAAAGAGTTTAAATCTTCAATTTTTCAATAATACTTTATGTTTCAGTTTTAAAAAATGGTGCTCAATTATCTTATCATGCCATATTTTTGTATTTTTTGGCATTCAACCATACCTAATCTAAGTTATTATTTGTAGCATCATTTTCACCTCTTTATTGGACTATTTCACTTACCCACTTGATTGAGAATGGTAGGGTAATATATGAGATCTAACATTGGTGGCCTTTCAATAAATGGTTTGAGCTTAGATCCTATCTCAAAACTCTCCATAACAACATTAGGTATACACATAGAAGGTGTAGCCTTCAAATAATTTACACAATCAACAATATGAATCATAAATTCCATACTTTCAAAATTAAAATAGATTGAGTTGTTTCTTAGTGAGTTTACTTCTTTGTTCACATCATTTGTAATAGTCTTAAGTGTAAGCAACTCAACAAATATTTTTAAGTTATCATCATGATCAGTAACATCTATCTTAAAGTATTTATTAACATTATTAATATCAAGGGATTCAAATACTTTAAAAACTTTAAATGTTACTTGTTCATCTTGCACTTTCATTGTAAGTTCACATTTTTGTAAATCAATGAGTGCTTTCTAATTGCTAAGAATGGACAACTAAGTATGATAGGAATGTTACGGTCATATTCCATGCCTAGTATAATGAAATTTGCTAGAAAGATGAACTTATCTACTTTTACAAGCACATCTTCTACCACACCCCGGGGTCGCTTAATTGATCTATCTGCCCTTTCTAATATTACTAAAGTGGGTTTGGCTTTACCAACCCATAATCTCTTGAATACCACTAATGTCATAAGGTTAATGCTTGAACATAAGTCACAAAGTGTTGTTTCAAAGTTCATTTTCCCAATTTTGTAAGGAATGTCAAAACTACCTAGATCTTTCAATTTTTAGGGTAGTTTTCTAGCAAGAATGGCACTATAACCTCCAGTCAAGGTTAATGTTTCATTATATCTAAACCTTATTTTCTTAGATAGGATGTCCTTCAAAAATTTGGCATCAGAAGGCATATGTTCATGTGAATCTATAAATGTTATATTTATGTGCATTTTCTTGAAGACATCGAGAAATTTTAAAAACTATGTATCTAACTTTTGCTTTTGTTGTCTTTGAGGGAAATGAATAGTGGGTTTGTAGAGGTTGTTTCTTTTTGGCTGAATTATTTCCTTTCCAATACTCTATTTATCTAGTTGCTCTTCCTCATCATTTTTAGCTTCCTATTCCTCTTCATTCTTTTGAGTCTTATATTTCTCCTCTAAAATTTTACCATTCCTAAGGCTAGCAATGCTCATTACCTTCTCATCTTGGGTTTATAAGTGTGTCACTTGGAAGGTTACCTTGAGGCCTTCCATTTATGGCTTGGAAATTTGCCCTATTTGGGTCTCCAAATTCCAAATTGTAGCCTCTTGAGTTGACACTTTTGTATTTACTGACTGGATGAAGTCTTTCATACCCTTATTCAAGTATTTGTATTATCCTAAGTAGATGGCTTCTTCTCTTTAGCTTGTAATTGTTGAAAACTAGATGGTGAAAATGATTGACGATTGAATTGATTATCACCTTGATTTTTGTTATTACTCCAAGAAAAATTTGGATGTTATCTCCATCCTAGGTTATATATGTTTAAGTATGGATTATTATTATGGTTCACATCACCCACATAGCATGCCAATTCAGGATAATTTGAACAATTATCAAACAAATGAGCTCCACCACAAAAGATAGGACACCTTTGAATCTTGGACCTGGTTTATACACGCTGGCAAGTTTTAAGCTTTCAAAAGATTCACTAAAGATAAAACTTGAGCTGTAAGTGTTGTGATATCATTTATCTTATACATTCTAGCTACTCTTCTTATGGCTTCCATTTTATCCATTAACCATTGATAATTATTACTATCCATTTTCTCAAGTAAATCATAAGCTTGATTATAAGCTTTAGCTAGGAAAGCTCCATTAATGGATGCATCAATAATGGTTATTGTTTTAGCATTGAGACTATTGTACAAAGTCTCCATTTGGATTATAATGAGAACATTTCCTTAGCAATTCTTTGAATATTTTCCATGCTTCATATAAATATTTCACTTCAATTTGTTAGTATGAGATAATATCATTCCTAAGCTTGGCATTATTTGTTGGTGAAAGTATTTAATTAGGAATTTCTCTACCAAATTATTCGTAGTTATAATGGAATCATGTGGTAAATAGTTTAGCCAAGCTCGAGTGCGGTATCGTAAAGAGTATGAGAATAATCTAAGCCTAAACACATACTCAATCATACCACTAAATTTAAATAAATCTCCAACTTTAATAAACAAATGAGATGTAAATGAAGATCCTTTATTGGTAATCCACTAAAATGTCAAACTATTTGTAACATTTGAAACATCACTAGCTTTAGTTCAAACTGATTAGCTTGAATGTTTGGCCTTGTAATACTTGGATTCAGTCCTTCCAACATAAGTAATGCATATTCATTCATAGCTTTGTCTTTATCATCAATTAAAGTTATATGGTTGTAAAAATTTAGCTCATTGTTGTTTATTTTTAATGGATTAGTCATTTATTTCACTTGGATGACAACCTATTGTTTTTTTACTAATCTCAAAGTACATTTGATTTTGAATCTAAAGGCAAAATTTCACCCTCATAGAGTTTTCTCATGTAATAGACCTAAATATATTTCTAATATCACTAAAGGAGATATCAAAATTTAAAATAACAAAATTACAAATAAATACTAAATAAATAAATTAAAATTAAAATTATTAAAAATAAATAAAGAAAAATAACTAAAATTAAATTAAATAAAAATTAATCTATAATATTTATAATCCTCAATAACGACGTCAAAAACTTAGTTGACATGAATTATATGCAACGAGTATGTAAGTATACGTATTGCAAACAAGTAATATAGTGATAAGAAAATGTCGTTCCCATAGAGATTATGTTATTAGAAACTAAATTTAAAACTAAAAAGTAAATATATATATTTATAGTATTTTAAGAAAGCAAAATAAAAAGAACTAAAAAATAAATAACACTAATTAATTAACTCAAAATTAACAGTTAAGAAAAAATATGAGAAAATATTTAAAAATACTTAATCTCCCAATTAATTAAACATGTGAATCACTAAAATCCTTTCAATAAAATAACCAATCAATTACATGATCAATTGAATCTAACCTAGTATGTATTCCTCTATCAGGTAAACTACACACCATATAGTAATAAACTAATCACAGTCATGTCAATTACATTGCATACTTCCAAATATGTTTATCAATTATGAATCACATATATCTCTGCCTAAAAACTATGCATGTTATTTATCGACACAAACAATAATATAATTCTCTAAAATCTATTTAATTACCTTTATATATAAATTATGACTAAATAATTAATAGCATAAAAATTAGATTAAATAATATAATAACATTGAAATAATAATTGAAATAAAATATTAGATCATCATATGTAGAAAATTATAAGACCCCTAGATTAATAAATTTGTTAGACATGTTTGTGTTCATAAATATCACATTTTTCAATAAGAAAGATATATAAATTAATAAAGAAAGGAGAAGAAGAATAAATACAATCAATCTCTTAAATTGTAGCACTAATTTTCTTTTGAATCTATAACAAAATTGTATATTCTCGTGATATTCTCTCTTCTTAGCAGTTACCATATTTTTCCTCTTAATTTTGTATTTTTTAATACTCTTTATATTTTATGGGGTGATATTTTGCTTTTATACATACTTTTAGTGCCAAGAAGCTATATATATATATATAACAAGTGCCATATGTTGTAATTTGAGATTAAGAATTGAATAATTGTGTGGCTTAGTTTTGAGATTTCTTAGAAATGCATCTAGGTATATTTCTAATTACGTCCATTTGTAAAATAAAAACAATCTATAAAAATCTTTAAAAAGTCTAAAAAATTAATATTTTTTCAATAATTATAAAATAATTAATTTTTAGCTCGTTTCACTAATATTAACATATTAAACATAAATTAAATATTTTTTTGATATTTTAATACAAACCAAGACATATAAGTTGTTTTAAAATAATCAAATAACTTTACTTTTATGGAATTATTAGTCAAATGTTCCTTCTTTATGAGTAACTGATAATGAAATTGATTTGATATGATTTTTTTGGATCCTATATTTTGGGTCAGAATCAGTATTACTAGTTATTATCATAACATTTTTTTCTTTGTTTATACAGAGATTTTCATCATAATGTTTTCAAAATACCTAAAATAAAATAAAATATAAATTAATTTTTAATTTTTATAATCCCTAATAACGACCTCAAAAACTTGATTGACATAAATTGTATGAAATGAGTCCGCAAGTATACGTATTGTAAACATGTAATAAAATGATAAGACAATATCTTTCACACAGGGATTATGTTATTAGAAACTAATTTTAAAATTGAAAAATAAATATAATTTTTTTTTGTTATTTTAAGAAAGCTAAATTAAAAGAACTAAAAAATAAATATACGAGAAAATATTTAAGAATACCTAATCCTCAAATTTTTTAAACATATAAATCACAAAAGCCCCTCAATATAATTACCAATCAATTCCACGATCAATTGAATCTAACCTAATATGTATTTCTCTATCAAGTAAATTACACACCATATAGTAGTTAATCTAATCACACTCTCATGTCAATTAAACTAGATACTACTTATTATGTTCATCAATTATGGATCACATACGTAAGAATCATATATTTCTACCTATAAACTATGCATGTTATTTAATCATGAGAGAAAATTAAATAATTCTCTCAAATCTATTTAATTGTCTCTATACATCAATTATGGCTAAACAAATAATAACATAAAAATTGAATTAAATAATATAATTAAATTGAAATCATGATTGGGGTAAAATATTATATCATTATATGTAGAAAATTATATTCATAAGACCCTTAAATTAATAAATTAGTTAGACATATTTGCGTTCATAAATATAATATTTTTCAACAATATATATATAAATTAATAAAGAAATGAGAAGAAGAATAAATACAACTAATCTCTTGAATTTTAGCACTAATCTTCTTTTAAATCTGTAACAAAATTGTATCTTCTTTCTTTTCTTGGTATTATTGTATTTTCCTCCTAATTTTGTATTTTTTGATACTTCTTATATTTTATTGAGTGATATTTTGTATTTTGATGAAAGAAATGGATATGTTTTAGAATTATATTGGGATTAGAATGCAAAAAATAGAACCCGGACTTGTACGCGCTTTTCTCTCTGAGAATTATATATATATATATATTACAAGCGACATATGTCATGATTTGAGATTAAGAGTTGAATAGTTGTGTGGCTTAATTTTGGGATTTCTTTTAAATGCGAGTGCCTACGCACTATATTTCTAAGTACATCTATTTGTAAAATAAAAATCATTAAAAAATCTAAAAAATTAATATTTTCTCAATAAATACAGAATAATTAATTTTTAACTTGTTTCACTTATATTGACATAATTAAACACAAATTAATTTTTTTTTTGATATTTTAACACAAACCAAGACATATAAGTGGTTTAAAAGTGATCAAATAACTCTACTTTCATAGAGTTATCACTCAGATTTTCTTCTTGATGGAAAACTATTAATGAAATTGGTTTGATATGATTTTTTGGGATCCTTTATTCTGGTTCTTAATCAGTTTTATGGATTATTATCATAACATCTTTCTATTTATTTATACAAAGTTTTTCATCACAATGTCTTCAAAATAACTAAAACAAAATAAAAATTAATTTCTAATATTTATAATACTCGATAATGGCATAAAAAACTTGATAGATATGAATAATGTTTAATAAGTCTGTAAGTATACGTATTACATACAAGTAATATAATAATAATAAAATATCGTTCCCACAAAGATTATGTTATTAGAAAATAAATTTTAAAATTGAAAAGTAAATAGCAATTTTTTTTTGGTATTTAATGAAAAGAAAATTAAGAGAACTAAAAAATTTATAATAGTAATTAATTAACTCAAAATTAGAAGTTAAGAAACTACGTGAAAAAACATTTAGGAATACTTAATTCTCCAATTTTTAAACATTTGAATCACAAAAATCCCCCCATTATAATTACAAATTAATTATATGATCAATTGAATCTAATATAGTATGTATTCTTTTATCAAGTAAACTACACATCATATAGTAATTAACGTAATCACACTCTCATGTTAATTAAACTGGATACTACTTAATATGTTCATCAATTATGGATCATATATGTAAGAATAATACATTTTTGTCTATAAACTATGTATGTTATTTAATCATGACAAACAATTAAATAGATTTGACAATTAAATAATTATCTCAAATCTATTTAATTGTCTCTATACATCAATTATGGATAAACAAATAATAGCATAAAAATTGAATTAAATAATATAATTAAATTGAAATTATGATTGGGTAAAATATTAGATAATTATATGTAGAAATTAGGTTCTTAAGACCCCTAAATTAATATATTAATTAGCTAGATATGTTTGTGTTCATAAATATCATATTTTTCAATAAGAAAGATATACAAATTTATAAAGAAAGAAGAAGAAGAATAATAAATACAATCAATCCGTAACACTAATTTTCTTTTAAATCTAAAAAAAAATTATCTTCTCTTAATCTTCTCTCTCTTCTTAGAACTTATTGTATTTTTTTCTCTTTATTTTTTTGATACTTCTTATATTTTATGACATATTATTTTGTATTTATATTGAAGAAATTGATCTGTTTTACAATTATATTAGGATGGAAATGCAAAAAAGATGCACTTTGTATGCGTTTTTCACACCAGTAAGATATAGTTGTGTGGCTTAGTTTTGGGATTTCTTCTAAATACATCTACATATATTTCTAAATACGTTAATTTGTAAAATAAAAATCATAAAAAATTCAAAAATTAATATTTTTTCAATAAATAAAAAATAAGTAATTTTTAACTTGTTACACCAACATTAACATAATTAAACACAAATTAAATATTTTTCCTAATATTTTAACACACACCAATACATATAAGTGATTTATATATATTACAAAGTGCCACTTATCGTGATTTGAGGTAAAGAGTTGAATAGTTGAGTTTTCTTCTAAATACATCACCTGTATTTCTAAATACATCTATTTGTAAAATAGAAATAAAAAAATCTACAAATTTTTTTAAAGAAAATAGTATTTTTTTCAATAAATATAAAATAACTAATTTTTAGCTGTTTCATCTATATTGACATAATTAAATATAAATTAAATATTTTTATAACATTTTAACACAAATAAAGACAAATAAGTGGTTTAAAAGCTATCAACTAACTCTTTTTTAATAGAGTTATCAATAAGATGTTCCTTCTTGATGAGAAAGTGATAATGAAATTGGTTTGATATGATTTTTTGAGATCTTATATTCTAGTTTAGAATCAATTTTAATGATTATAATAATTACATCTTTCTCTTTTGTAAAATTAATTTATAATCTTTATAATATCTCATAACAACATCAAAAACTCAATTTACATGAATTATGTACAATGAGTATGCAAGTATACGTATTGCAAATAATTTGTATAATGATAAAAAAATATTGTTCCCTTAAGATTATGTTATTAGAAACTAATTTTAAAACTGAAAAATAAATATCAATTTTTTTTGTATTTTAAGAAAGAAAAATTAAAAGAACTAAAAAATAAATAACACTAATTGATTAACTCAAAATTAACAGTTAAGAAAAAATATGAGAAAATACTTAGAAATACTTAATCTCTCAATTAATTAAACATTTGAATCACTAAAATCCTCTCAACATAATAACCAATCAATTACATGATCAATTGAATCTAACCTAGTATGTATTTTTGTATCAAATAAACTACACACTATATAATAATAAACTAATCACTCTCTCATGTCAATTAAATTGCATACTACTCATTATGTTTATCAACTATTGATCACATATATAAGAATCATACATCTCTACTAAAAAACTATACATGTTATTCAATCAAGATAAACAATTAAATAATTCTCTCAAATCTATTTAATTGTCTCTATAAATCAATTGTGGCTAAATAATTAATAACATAAAAATTAGATTAAATAATATAATAAAATTGAAATCATGATTGGACTAAAATATTATATTATGATATATAAAAAATTGGGTTTATAAGATCCTTAGATTAATAAATTAATTAGATATATTTGTGTTCATAAATCTCATATTTTCTAATAAGAAAGATATACAAATTAACAAAGAAATGAGAAGAAGAATAAATACAATTAATTTCTTAAATTGTTGCACACATCTTTTTTTGAATCTCCAATAAAATTGTATATTCTCTCTCTTCTTGGCAATTACTGTATTTTTTTCCACTTAATTTTGTTTTTTTATACTTCTTATATTTGAAACGGTGTTATTTTGTATTTATAATGAAAAATTGATTTGTTTTAAAATTATATCGAGATTAGAATGCAAAAAAATAGAACTGGGATGCACTCTTTATGCGCTTTCCACGTCGGAAGGATATATATATATATATATCTTACAAAGCGCCACATATCATGATTTGAGGTTAAGAGTTGAATAGCTGTCTTGCTTGGTTTTCGATTTTCTATTAAGTGTATCTACGTATATTTCTAAGTACTGTAAAATAAAAATATAAAAAAATCTTTAAAAAATATAAAAAATAAATATAAAATAATTGATTTTTAGCTTGTTTCATGATGTAACTAAACACAAATTAAATATTATTTTTGATATTTTAACACAAATCAAGACATATAAGTATTTAAAAGTGATCAAATAACTTTACTTTCATAAACTTATCAATCACATATTCCTTTTTGATGAGTAACTGATAATGAAATTTGTTTGATATGATTTTTTGGCATCTTATATTATGGTTTAAAATTATTTTTAAAGATTATTATTATAACATATTTTTCTTTGTTTATATAAAGTTTTTCATCATAATATCTTCAAAATAACTAAAATAAAATAGAATAAAAATTAATTTATAATATTTATAATTCTAGATTCAAAAACTTGATTGACATAAATTATGTAGAATAATTACGCAAATATATGTATTACAAATAATGAATATAATAATAAGAAAAGATTATTCTCACAGAGATTATGTTATTATAACGATCTTTTCTTATTATAAACTAATTTTAAAATTAAAAAATAAATATCAATTTTTTTTTGGTATTCTAAGATGGTAAATTAAAAGAATTAAAAAATAAATAGTAGTAATTAATTAACTTAAAATTTGAAGTTACGAAAATATTTAAGAATACTTAATTCTTCAATTATTTAAATACATGAATCACAAAAATCCTCTTAGTTTACAAAAATATAATCGCTTTTATATCATTAAATTTCACAAATATTATAAAAATAATATTAATTTTTTTAAAATCATATCATTAGATTTTATAAATATTACAAAAATAATATTAACATAAGTGTAACATGTCTTTAAATTATCAAGATTCATGGTATCTTATAACTTTTTATAATATTTAATTATATATAAAAAAATTTGTTGATATTTTTACGATAATTATAAAATTTAATAATATAAAAATAATAAACTAAAGTTAAATAAATTTTTTGTAATTTGAGCTTTATTCCTTTTATTTTTTCTCGTTCTGTTATTAATAGTTAAAATGCAAAGGCGTATGTTTTGTTCCGTAGATTTGGTGGTTTATCGACGATGGCCTCTTCTATTCGACGAATCTTCAGCTTCAGCCATGGTGGTGCAATCAGAAGCGTTGTTGGTTCGAGGCCATTCTCTTCGGAGGCGCTGGTAGAGGTCAAGCCTGGCGAGATTGGGATGGTCTCTGGAATTCCCGAAGAACATCTTCGCAGAAGGGTCAGTTCCCAATTTCATCACGCTTCATTCAATTAATCAATATTTTATTATTGTCAAACTTAGGGAATGTGTTCTAGGGTTCAAAGATTTTGGGCTTGTTTGAGGCGAATTAAAACTTAAACTTGTTTGCTCTTATTGATCCCAAAATGTAATTTTTAGGATTTTTTTTTACTGGGCTTTTTCTTCGTATAGTAAGAATAATAATAATAATAAATAAATAATTTAAAGAGGATGCATGGCAGGTTGTGATTTTCTCACCAGCTAGAACTGCAACTCAACAAGGGTCGGGTAAAGTTGGCAAGTGGAAAATCAATTTCATGTCCACCCAGAAGTATGTTCTCTTAACTCTCAACTGTTTCTCTATACTGAGAGTGAGAGTTGTAATATAGGTTCAGAATCTGTTTGTAAGAGAGACTAGTAATGTAGGCCATAGATTTAGCTTAAGCTTTCGAGAGACTAACAGACTCTACAATGTGTTCAACTATATTAAGAATGTTCTCTTAACTCTCAACTGTTTCTGTATACTGAGAGTGAGTGTTGTAATATAGGTTCAGAATCTGTTTGTAAGAGAGACTAGTAATGTAAGCCATAGATTTAGCTAAGCTTTCGAGAGACTAACAGACTCTAACATGTGTTCAACTATATTAAGAGTTTTGTTATATAAGTTCAAGACTGGTAATGCTGGCCCATATCTCAATAACTGAGTCTTTATTAGCGAGTAACAGACTCTAAAATGTTATAGGAGGTCACGTGTTTAAACCCTCTCATTTGGGCAGTGGATGTGAGTGTTAGAATGTACAAATGCAATGTTGCCTAATATTCCAATAGCTTAGTGATTAACACACCCTAATAACGTGTTATGATTCAATAGGTAGTTGATAACTTGGTTTACAATGTTGTAAAAAGATTATTTTAAGCACAGAGACGTTTTCTTTAATTGAGCAATGCTTAGGCTTCGAGGCAATTCGAAGTATAAGCCTCAAATTTTAACTTTCAAAACTTTAAAATGTTTATAAAATTAATGTTTAATCTAATAAGTAATAAATATTAAATTTAAATAATGTTAAAATATTAATATAAGAAGTTAATCATAAAAATAACAATAAAATATGCAAAGTAAATAATATAAGTTATAGTTTTATTGTTCAAATATCAATTTGGAGTAAAAGGAAAAGTACAAAAATAAATAGTCAAATAGAGGGATAATATGATTTGCAATGCTACTACTTACTGATTGAAAAAAATTGTAGTTGTTGGAGACAAAGGAAAAGAAAGGTTATGAGCGAAGGAAAATCGAAGAATGTCAAAGAATCAACCTTAATCACATTTGTTCATGAGATTATAATATTCTCCTTTTTGTTTTTCTTATCTATAACTTTCTACAGTTTTTAATTTTGTAAAATTGGGTCAAGATTTATGTGTAACTCATGAACCAACTTAAAAAATTAACCATTTGTGGTTAAAGTCTCAATCACCTCAAGGCATAAAACCTCAAGACGTGAGCTTCAAACAAAAAAGAATTAAGCTGTAATTTACCACCTAAGGCTATAGCCTCAGAAATTTTTTTTTTAATCCTCCAAGGCGAGCCTCAAAATACCATTTTACAATGTTAGTATATATGCTACTTCTTTAGTTGTTTGAATGATTCTTCCACTTATGGTTTTCCAATGGCAATTCTTTCCAAAATTTGTTTGTAGGTGGGAAAATCCTTTGATGGGCTGGACATCTACCGGAGATCCTTATGCCAATGTTGGTGAGTCAGCTCTTTATTTTGACAGTGAAGAAGCTGCCAGGGATTTCGCCGAGAAACATGGTTGGGATTATGTGGTATGTGTTCTTTGTTGATACTATTATTTATGGTTTTTTAATACTTTTATTTAACATAACATTTGGCCTCAGATACTTCTCAACAACCATTTATCATTGTATATTTGTTTTGTGTATTCTTTCTCACAAGGTACGGTCCCATAGTTTTTCTGATCTTCCTGTCTGGGATTTGATGGTTTGGTTAATTCGTGAGATGTTCTTTGTTTCTTTAAGACGTTGAAACAAAATTCATAATAGAAATTGCTTTGGAATTTAAACAGTTTAGTACTTACATGTGATGTGTTGCATGAGGCAGATTAGTGACATACATGACTTGTTTGCCGCTAACTCTGCAGCAAACAAGGATTCTTCTATGTGCATATAACTTGTTGACAATAATTTTAAATTAATATGCAGGTTAAGATACGCCACAGTCCATTATTGAGGGTGAGACATCTTTCAACATTTCCTCTTTGTTCTTCCTCCTAATTTTATCCATTTGTTTTTTAGACTAAGATGTTAAGTATTAAAAAAATTAAATAATTGGAAGCTTTCCTAATATCTTAGTAGGGCTGAACATCGTTTCGAAACCGCACATTTTAGGTCAATCTGAATCCGAAGCAAATTATGAATTATTCAATCCGAATCCGATCCGCTGTACATGCCAATCCGAACAAGATCCGAATCCGCCAATTTTAAGGCAATCCGAATCCGATCCGATCCAAATCTGCTTTAAATACCAATCTGATCCGATTGGATAGGGTCAATTTTAATATAAATCTATTAAAAAAATTACATAAATAAGTAAATTATGAAATATTCAATCCAATCCGAACTGCTATAAATGTTAGTCCGAATTCGATATAATTTCAACATATAAAAGAAAAATTCGACATCAATTACATAATTTAACTCCAAATATACATAGTAATAATTTAACTCCAAAAAATTCAATATTAATTACATAAATTAACTTCACTCTCCAAACATTAATAATAACAAGAACTCTTTTTGATAATCATTCAAGGTTTAAGTCGCCAATACCATCAAGAACATCTGAATGATGAAAAATTAAAAATATACATAAGTAATGAGCTAATGAACATAATAATATATAAAAAACTTTAATTTTCACATAATATGATAACAAATAAATCTATATATTTGAAAGTTAGTGTAATATACCTGATTTTAGAGCCTCGATTTCATCAAGTGATTCTTGGATATTAATGATTGGAGATGAACGAATCCAATTTTAAGTGCAAATCAAGGATTGTACAATTTTAGAAGATAAAGAACTCCTGTATGGACTAATTGTACGACCACCAGTAGAGAATGCAGATTCAGATGCTACAGTAGATATCGGTATGGCCAATACATCTCGAGCTATCAAAGACAAAATCTTAAATCTTGAGGAATGAACATTCCACCAACTTAAAAGATCAAATTTCTCATCATCCATATCAACCAATGCTTCTTGTAAGTATTTTCCCACCTCAGATTTGTTTTCCATAGTATGAACTTCTTTTAAATGCTTTCTCTTACGGGAAGCATAAAGTTGGAATGCATCTGCTTCTAAACCAAAACCTTTTGTACCCATTTCTAAAGGTTGAGAAGATTCTTCTATGCTTGATGGAAAATAAGCTTTATGATACTCTTCATACATATCTTCCAAAGTTTTTTCACCCTTTTTGAACTCATTGATGCCTCAATCTCATCCCCATTACACAATTCTAGCAAACTAAGATGTAAAGAACACTCTTTATGCCTAGGATCAAGTAAAACAGACACAAATAACATCATATTCATTTTAGCTACTCCTCTCCAATATTTGTCAAACTTTACCTTCATCTCACTAGCCATCTTCATCATGATGTAATCCTCACATTTACTCCACATATCAAATTGATCATGAATAAAACAAATTCGATCCAAGAAGAAATTAGAAGTCACGTACAAAAATCCAGAAAACATTAATGTTGCTTCATAAAACACTTTCAAAAATTGGACAAAATGTCTAGCATTATCCCAATCCATTGTAGTTGGAGCTTGTTTAATTTCACCTTGACAAAACTCTTGATAGTACCCCAAATCAGTGATCTCTAACCTTTTGAAAATACGTCGCAGAATCCAACATCAAATAAGTTGAATTTTACCTTGTCGTAACATCTAAACAAACAAGTTTTTGAGTAGAGAGTTTTTCCATTTCAGCAGTACTCTTAAATTTTTGCCGTCTAATTGGTGATCCTCTCACGTATCTTACAACAAAACGAATTCTATTTATTGATATGTTATACTCTTTCAAACCTTGCTCAACAATTAAATTTAGAATATGTGCACCACATCGCATGTGCAAGTGTTTTGATTCTAAAATTGCATTACCCCAACCATTAACACATTTTTTCAAATAAGTGCATGCAGTATCATTAGAACTTGCATTATCAACTGTAATACATAATATCCTATCAATGCCCCAATCTAACAAACATGTTTCAATCGCTCTACTAAGTGTATCACCCTTATGATTTAGAACTTGACAAAAGTTCAAGATTCTCTTTTGTAAATTCCAACCATTATCAATAAAATGAGCAGTTAAACACATATAACATAAATTCTGACAAGATGTCCATATATCAGTAGTAAGACATATTCTTTTACTAGTTCTATTCAATAACTCTTTCAGTAACGTACAAATTCAAGCAATCTCTTGCAATAGTCCACCGAGAATGGATTTTAAAAAAAGGTTGTAGCTCTTCAATAAACTTCTTAAATCCTTCACCTTCTACGATAATAAATGGAAATTCATCTTTTATTATCATCCTTACCAATTTTTCTCTACATCTTTCAGCATTAAAACTATGAGGTACCAATTTTATGATAATAAAAGATGAATTGCCATTTATTATCGTAGAAGGTGAAGGATTTAAGAAGTTTATTGAAAAGCTACAACCTTTTTTAAAAATCCTTTCTCGGTGGACTATTGCAAGAGATTGCTTGAATTTGTACGTTACTGAAAGAGTTATTGAATAGAACTAGTAAAAGAATGTCTTATTACTGATACATGGACATCTTGTTAGAAATTATGTTATATGTGTTTAACTGCTTATTTTATTGATAATAGTTGGAATTTACAAAAGAGAATCTTGAATTTTTGTCAAGTTCTAAATCATAAGGGTGATACACTTGGTAGAGCGATTGAAGCATGTTTGTTAGATTGGGGCATTGATAGAATATTATGTATTACAGTTGATAATGCAAGTTCTAATGATACTGCACGCACTTATTTGAAAAAATGTGTTAATGGTTGGGGTAATGCAATTTTAGAATCAAAACACTTGCACATGAGATGTGATGCACATATTCTAAATTTAATTGTTGAGCAGGGTTTGAAAGAGTATAACATATCAATAAATAGAATTCGTTTTGTTGTAAGATACGTGAGAGGATCACCAATTAGATGGCAAAAATTTAAGAGTGCTGCTGAAATGGAAAAACTCTCTACTCAAAAACTTGTTTGTTTAGATGTTACGACAAGGTAAAATTCAACTTATTTGATGTTGGATTCTGCGACGTATTTTCAAAAGGTTAGAGATCACTGATTTGGGGTACTATCAAGAGTTTTGTCAAGGTGAAATTAAACAAGCTCCAACTACAATGGATTGGGATAATGCTAGACATTTTGTCCAATTTTTGAAAGTGTTTTACGTAAGCAAACATTAATGTTTTCTTCGATTTTTGTACGCGGACTTCTAATTTCTTCTTGGATCTAATTTGTTTTATTCATGATCAATTTGATACGTGAGTAAATGCGTAGGATTACATCATGATGAAGATGGCTAGCGAGATGAAGGTAAAGTTTGACAAATATTGGAGAAAGATAGCTAAAATGAATATGATGTTATTTGTGTTCTGCTTTACTTGATCCTAGGCGTAAAGAAATTGTTTTTTACATCTTAGTTTGCTAGAATTGAATGTAATGGGATGAGATCGAGTATCAATGAAGTTCAAAAAGGGTGAAAAAACTTTGGAAGATATGTATGAAGAGTATCATAAAGCTTATTTTCCATCAAGCATAGAAGAATCTTCTCAACCTTTAGAAATGTGTACAGAAGGTTTTGGTTTAGAAGCAGATGCATTCTAACTTTATGCTTCCCGTAAGAGAAAGCATTTAAAAGAAGTTCATACTATGGAAAACAAATCTGAGGTGGGAAAATACTTACAAGAAGCATTGGTTGATATGGATGATGAGAAATTTGATCTTTTAAGTTGGTGGAATGTTCATTCCTTAAGATTTAAGATTTTGTCTTTGATAGCTCGAGATGTATTGGCCATACCGGTATCTACTGTAGCATCTGAATCTGCATTCTCTACTGGTGGTCGTACAATTAGTCCATATAGGAGTTCCTTATCTTCTAAAACTGTACAATCCTTGATTTGCACTTAAAATTGGATTCGTTCATCTCCAATCATTAATATCCAAGAGTTACTTGATGAAATCGAGGCTCTAGAATCAGATATATTGCATAAACTTTCAAATATATAGATTTATTTGTTATCATATTATGTGAAAATTAAAGTTTTTTATATATTATTATGTTCATTAGCTCATTACTTATGTATATTTTTAATTTTTCATCATGCACATATTCTTGATGGTATTGGTGACTTAAACCTTGAATGATTATCAAAAAGAGTTCTTGTTATTATTAATGTTTGGAGAGTGAAGTTAATTTATGTAATTGATATTGGATTTTTTGGAGTTAAATTATGTAATTGATGTCGAATTTTTTCTTTTATATGTTAAAATTATATCGGATTAACATTTATAGCGGTTCGGATTGGATTGAATATTTCATAATTTGATTATTTATGTAATTTTTTTAATAGATTTAAATTAAAATTGACCCTATCCAATCGGATCATATTGGTATTTAAAGCATATTCGAATTAAATAATTTTTGGATTTAGATTGACCTAAATTGTACGGTTTCGAACTGATGCTCAACCCTAGTTAAAGTATGCCATTGGTTGCTAAACTTGAATTAAATTCATACATAGGTTCTCCAAATTTTTAAAACGTACGATTTGATTAAATTCATACATAGGTTCTCCAAATTTTTAAAACTTTGCACATAGATTCTTAAATTGTGATTTAAAACTTTGCACATGGATTCAAGTATGATTTAATCCCAAATTTTTAAAACTTTACGCATAGGTTCTAAAATATGATTCACAAATATGTAATTTTGTAGCTAAGTTAGGACCTATGTGTGAACTTTTAAAAATTTGGGAATTAAATTGTAGGATTTAAAAGTTTAGAGGCATATATATGTAGAATTTAATAGTTTAGAAGTTTAAGTGTGAATTTATTCAAAATTTGAGGATGGTTCATTGGTTTTTTGGTAATGTGCTATTTCGTGTTGTTAGGTGAAGGCATATGCCGACAACTTTAAGTGGAAGGGTCCTGCTAGTGCATGCTAGTTACGTGAACTGAATCTTCTTTCTTGGTGGGTTTGTTGGTTGGTTCATTCCTTCTTAGTGCTTGCTAGAACGAGACTTGTAGTGTCTTCCTCACATATTGGAGGTTCAATTGTTGTCCCCAGCAAACCTGATTATAATAATTTTGAATCTTGAAATAAACTTTTGGTGCCTCGTTCTTTTCGATACTTTCTTTTTTAAACCTAGCAATTGTTCCTTCAATCATCCTTGTAACTTAAAAGAGATTGGAATTGGAGACCTTAAAATTTGCATTTCTAACTTCTATACTGAATTTTTGGGGTCTGGTTGGGTACCAAAATAATGTGAGTTCAAATCCTGCCAATGTTATCTTAAAATGTAGCCCATATTTTGTAGGGAAAACTTACAATATAGGAATAAGTTTTGTAAAAATTTATAATACAGTTTAAGTTGATATTTATTTTATAATGAAGATTTTCTAAACCATTTACATATCCGTGTATTCACGGTATGCATGTATAATGTGCTTATACATATGTTTAGATATATTTTTTGAAAATCTTCTTTGGAAAATATGCACTTAAAAAAATATGCTTTGAAAATCATAATCTAAATTTATTTTTTCTATTCTTATTTAACTTTACTTCTTCTTTGATGCGACTTAAAAGAAAATGAAAGAATTTTTTTTTTTTACAAAATAAGTTTTTTTCCCTAAATAAATAAAAAAATAAAAAATTAGTTGAACATAAGAAAATATATCTCGATACATGTCCGTAATGATTCAACTCAGATTCATTTTTTTTATAGCACAATTGGTTAAGTATGTTACATGATCATTTTTAATATATTAAGTTTCATTTTTGAGCACTCTTATTTAATACATTATTTTAGTTTAAATTATATCATTTTAGTTCTTTCTTTATATACATTATCTTCAAAATTATGTTTATTTTGTAAAATTTTCTCACTTCTTTCTCTATTTCTCTTGGTACATACATAACAGTTTTGTATATATAATACAATTGTGTAAAACAAATGTGGGATTAAAAATGAAACCTCCTATAAAAATGTAAAATTGAACTTTTGACATTATTTACTCATTCTAATAATATTGAAATAATTATTTTTTAATTTAATTGGTTAGCGTTAAATGAACAATTCAGTCGAATTCAATTAAGTTAATTTAAGATTGATTTAATAAGCTTACGAGTTAATGGGTTATATCTAATAATGCTAAAATATATCATTGAATTCATGAACTCAAATGAGTTACATCACTTAACTCACGAGCAAACTCATTTAACAAATATCTTTCTATGATAATATTTTATAATTTGTCATTATTAACTATTACAATGCTTTTATTTTGATTAAATGGATTTTTCTATAATCGAACTTTGAGTTTGTTACAAAAATACCATATTATTTTGATTTATTATTTTCATACCATTAAAAAATTTAATTATTATAAAAATATCATCAATTTTTTTTGTTATTTTCATATCATTAAAATTTATAAAATGTTACATAAATATCATAACGTTAATCAATTAAAGATAAATTACATATATATTGATGATATTTTTGTAACATTTGTGAAGTTTAATAGTATAAAAATAACAAAAAAAATCGATAATATTTTTATAACAGTTATGAAACTTAATGATATAAAAATAACAAATTAAAATTCAATGATATTTTTGTAATAACTTTTAAAATTCTACATTAAAAAAACCTAATTCTTTGCTTTACAAAATTATAATAAAAACGTTATGCTTATTCTAAGATTTTTATTTATAAATAAAATTATAAATATTTTTTAATTTTTAACTATATTTTTATTTTTTTAAATAGTAAATAAACGAGTTTATGAATTGTTCAACACACGAATTTAAAATTGAATTAAATTAAATTAAATTTAACTTGTATAATAATTCGTATAAGGTGAGTTAACCCTTAACAAATCAAATCAACTCATTTAACAACTTTTGCAAGGGTAACAGTCTGCAATATACGGGATTTTTATTCATTGAAGAAAAAAAAAAGGGTCACTTGCATTAATTATTAGCATTTTTTTTTACCTCCTTAAAAGATGAACATTGACAAGCTCAACAGCAGTAGCTCAGAAAAAAAGGGGAGAAGTGAAAAGGTAATAATAGTAACAATAATTAACAATTTAATTATTAGCATTTTTTCCCCTTTCAAAAGAGGAAAATTCACCAGGTTAAATAAGTGGATGTTTTCAATTACTACAATTAAGGTAACAATATAACTCATTATACAGTACCCTCATTGATGCTATCAAAACAAAAGTCAAAAGCCATCTAAGTTACACCAAGAACAAAAAGAAATGGGGCAGATTAGTAATTACATCAATACAAATTCAAAGAGAGCATGCTTGAGCTAGCAACTACGATACTTCGGACTAACAAAATGTGTATCATCAAAGAATCTTCCTACTTAGCCTAAAGGTACCTCACAGTAGTTCATTGACAGTCTCTGACCAGGTTGTAAGCAATAATAACCAAATTATTCCTGATGAACACTTTTTATCTTGTAAACATAATTTACAAGGTTGATGGCCTTCCTGCTTTGTCCACACCAGTATGATTACTCTACTTAAGCTTTCAGTTCACCTTGAATGCCAGGGGTCGTCCTAATCGTGTCTTCCTTGCAAAGGAAGATGCAAAGTGGTACTAGTCTGAGGACCAGAAAAGCCATTTCCGGTGATGTTTGGCTCTAGCAGTATTGGGTTCTACAGTGATTCTATCTGCATTTTTGTAAAGCCACTTGCCAAAGTTGGGCGAAGAAACAAGCTCTTCCAAGGCCTTCTCTGTGCTGTCTGTGGTGAATTTTTCCCACTCATCCTTGGAGAATCTTCTCCTCTTAGGTGTCGTATGGAAAGTAGAGGGGTATGTCTCTCTACCCAACAACTGGCTGGGTGATTTTCTGCTGCAACCTAAAAACACATTTAAGCAACCATAAGAAGGATGTTCACCAGCTAACAGGGAGTTTTTCATCATTTTCCTATCAATAAAAAGAATTTCGAACATCCTAGCAAAAGGAGGAAGAAAGAAGAAGCAAAACCTTCGTCAGAAAAATTACAGCGTTCCTTGGAGATTCTGGATTGAGCCTTCAGGAGCTTGAAATTTTCATTGGCTTTGATCTTGTATGCATAATCATCATGAGAATCTTCAAACGGCAAAGAATCAGGAATGTAGGATCTCATGGTGTCCTCTTTCAGTGATTTCTTTAATTTTCTGCAATGTATTATTTATTCAATAAATGCCACATACTGCCGATCACAGAAGACATGGCACTAAAAAAAGTACACTTGATGCAGTAGATAAGTTTGATAACTTCACTAGATGTGTCAAAGATTTAAAACTACATAAACCTCTTGCATTTTATATCTACAATGCAATCCTTAAAATTATGTGATCACCAGAATTTAAACATGTGAAGATCCATCTATGTTATTTATTAGTTGGGCTCTTTACCCATGCTTGCATTATAAGAAAGACAATAATGGGTGGCAGTGATTAAGTCCCAGAACTGTAACAACAACAACAATAAAAAAACTAAAAATAAATAAAAAATTTACCTAAAGATGCGCCGAATGAATCGCCATCTAAAGATTTTCCTCAGTATTTGAGAAACCACTATTCCAAATACTAGAGCTTCTACTGCGAGAAGATTATCAGCTGTGCTCTGGAAACAATATTAACTTTGTCAATGACACAATTGATCCTCCAATGCAAGATATTTCATAAAGAAATAATGTTTATTAAAAAAATTGATAAGTAAAAAGAATAAGATCACAAAAACCTGAATAATCAGAACAGCAGCCATGACACGGATGGACCATTCGACGAACAGAGATGTGCTTAGATCAACGGACCCCTCCTCTGTTAGGACAAGTTTGTGGACCACCCAGAAACCCATCCATGCTCCAGCCAGAACAACAAATGCCAACAGAAGTATAGCCAACTGCAGCCAGTAAAATTCAGATACACGTGACCATGGCAAATGAATCACGTAAGATCAAGTGAAATCACAATGATAATAGGACAACATTTACTAACTTGGACGAAAACAACAAAGAAAAAAAATTTGATACATTGTAAAAAAATTGTGGACAAAATTACATCAGAAGCAAGAATGTTCTTCTATTTGACGAGACAAGAATGTAATTTTGAAGTAAACCTATTTAAAATAAATATAAAATCACAAAAAATGATAACAAAAGTAACCAATACGCATAAAATTGAACCAGCCCCAATGATGACAAGATACCACTAATTCTAACCCATACGTAGTGCATACTATAGTTTTATAAAAGAAGAACCAGAGTAGCCTACAATAAATGTGTCCTGCTTTATAGAAAAAAAGAAAGAGGCAACTTTAAATAAATCAAGATAACTTACATACAGGATTATACATGTCTTCACTAATTCCAATCTCTGATAGTAATGAACGCAATAATCCAGGTATGTAACGGAGGAGAAAAGATCCAAGACCAACCTGTTAAAATAGTACAATATACATGGATCATTATCATGTAAATGAAGAAAATCAAACAAAGATATGAAGGTGATACCTACCACGGATGAGTACAGAAAAATTGCAAATGAGCTCTTTCGACCAGTTGGAAGAAGTTTCATTCCCTGTCAATAACCAGTAAAAGTACTGTAAGATCATAACATTACCAAAGATTTTAAAAGACAAAGTTGCAATTCAAGACAACAATTTAAATCATCCTATTCTCCTTGCAGGAGGCAGTCATCCCAACCTACAAATAAACCACTAATCATAGCTGCAATGTGCTCATTTTAAGCCTAGAAGCATTTATTTATCACTACAACAAAAAATAGGATATGGGATTGTGTTAAAAAATCAACGAACTCTTTGAAGTACGCCAAGCTTCTTTTGAATGTAGGATATCATGGTTAAATGATGACAATTGATAACATGAGCCCACAAATTTGCATCAAAATATTGATAGAGGGTGAGAAAACCAAATCACCTGAAAAAGGATTACCAATATTACAAGGCTAACCCCAAGTAACATTGCACTGCTGTAGTAGAATGTTAATGACTTGCTCAGAGAGGAAGCCAAGCTCAGCATGATAACACCCAATATTAGAAAGATTATTCGATACAGGAAAAAATCTGCATCAAGAGAGAAGAATATCAGACATGATACGCAAGTTTCAGTAAGAGGGAAATGCATCTAATAATCAAATAAATAAAACTCACCTTCTGCAATAGACAACTCAATGTTTTCCAATGATGAACTGGCTGTGCGGATATCCAAGAATTTTTTGTCATAGGGAGACATAAATCTTGCCCAGGAACCCTTGGACATTTTCTCCCACTGGCCCTGAGAACACATTCCTATCCCAAGAGATGCATTCCTGCAAAAGCATTATGATAGTCCTCAACATCAAATAGTTGCAAAAAAATAATATTAATATTTTACAGTATACATTTTCTCAACTGACCCAGTAAACTCTTTGAAAGAAGTTCAATAGTATGTTCATGAAAATTTCCTTTCTTTTACATTAGTTGAAATCAAATTATAAGCAACTAAGACCCTTAACCCATTTCACATTAAGGTAATCCTTTATGTGGAGTATCATGCATGAACGTGCCAGGCATATATGACTCACCCATGAAAACAAACCTCAGCATTTGGCATGTGAATGCTTGAATTGCCTCGGGATACCATCACCTTCACAGAGTAGGCGAACTTCCTCAGATTTTTAAGCCTAGAAAGTCCATGGATAATAACTCTTTCACATACAATAGAGGCTCCTGGCTTAGAACCAGGGGAGTTCTTCACTGGCATTCCAGGAGACAACTGTGTCGAAGCAGAGTGTCCAACAACTGCAAAATCAAATATATAAAACCAGACGTTACTAGCTTGCATTTATGGAAGTATGACATGCAGCCATAACACAATTTCTCACATTAGTCATTAGTAGTAAAAAAATCTTTCAGTTCCAAATAATTATCAGCGAAAACCAAAGGCACTCTCCTGATTCTATGTATACTAGTCAAATCATATTTAAATGAAGGAGCTATGACAATATCAAACAGGCGATAGATTATTTTCTTAGGCTTGTTGATAACACATAAATACTCCATTTTTTTAAAACGAAAATCACAAAAAGATATTCAAGAAAAACAACTAAGGGTAATAACTTACTATATTTTAATTAAGCAACGGATTTTTACACGATAAATTAAAAAAAAATCAATTATCTACGGCACAAATAAAATCCCAGAAACAAGTACAAATAATATTTCGACAGTATTTTCGTTTCCTCGGCCTTTTTATAAGAAAAAACAAAGATATCAAACCGTAAAATCTTGCCCACGGAAAAAATAAAATAACTTTAAGAGTACAGGGGTAAAACCCTAGAAAATCCAGAATCCAAAAAGGTTCAAGTAGTTGAAGAAGCGCAAAGAAAGATTAATTAGCGAGTGAAGGAAGAGAAAATACCTAAAGAAGAACAATTGTATGGTTCTGTGGAATAAGAATATGAAGGCGAAAGCGATAGAAGACAGAGAATGGTTGCACTGAACACGACCTGTTTCACGTAACCCATTCTTCTCTGATTTCTTTCCACTCGTCTCTGGTTTTGAGAAAGGAGAGGAAAGGCGCGCTAAAATATACCGACCGTATTTCCCTTTATATATATATTTTTTGGTAGCGTTGATAATACGCGAACATAAAAAAGGGCAATTTCGAAATTTCATAATTTTTGTATCAAATGGTCCATTACTTTTTAAAATCAGCGTCAGCTTAAGCTAAATCCGATTGATGATTTATTGATCTAAAATGGAGGCCCATTTGACGTGGCATTTTATTTCTTTCTTTTTATTTTCTTTTTGTTTTTGTACTACGTCTCTGAAGAGAAGGGATTACACTTTTATCCTTCAAACAGTTTTCTTGATTTCACAAAATCTCCCCCTCCATTTGCAACTGAACTACATGTATTAGATTTAAATATGTAAAAAAAAGTATAGAATTCAAGTCTAATTAATGTATAAAAAAAGTATAATTTTTTAAAAAAATAAATAAGTAATTTATTTTCACAAAAACACTGAAAAGCTTCTATTTTCAAAAGCTTGGTTAGCACATCTACAACTTGATCATGTGTACATAGAGCATCATTTTAATGGTACCTTTATTGGTTAGATCTCATAAGAAATGAAACCTTACATCAATGTGCTTGTTACGGCTATACATCACTGGATTCTTGTCAAGTTTTATAGCTAAGTTATTATTACACATGATAGTTGTTCCTACTTCTCGTGCATACCTTATTTCTTTTAAAATTCTTCTCATCCAAATTGCTTGACAAGCACAACTAGTTGTTGCAATAAATTCGACTTTAATATTAGATAGAGTTACAATTGTTTGTTTCTTTGAGGACCAAACAACATCAGCATTATTCATAAGAAAAACATATCAATAAGTGCTCCTTCTTCCTTCCAATTCTCCAGTTAGTATAATTATTGTCAATAAAGCCTACAAGTTTCTCAACTCCTCCCTTTCTATCATAATGTACAGACAAAAAATATGTTTCATGGTGTTGAAGATGAACTATGTGAGGATGATCCTGAAACCTTTAAAAAACTTCTAAAAGATGTCGAAAAACAGTTGTATTCAAAATGCAAGAAATACACTAAAATGTCAGAATTGGTTCATTTGTACAATGTGAAGGCAAAACATGGTTTTTCTGACAAGGGATTCACAGAATTACTAAATCTACTAATCGATATGTTTCCTGAGGGTATTGAATTGCTATCTTTAATGTATAAAGTGAAGAAATCTCTTAGTCGATTTGGTATGAAATATCATAAGATTTATGCTTTTCCAAATGATTGCACTCTTTATAGAAAAGAATATAAGACTTTAGATGATTGTTCGATGTGTAAAGAATCAAGTTGGAAAGAAACCCCTCACTACTGCAAAAAAAAGGGTATTAAAGTCGGTTCACGCGGTGAACCGACTAAAATTTTTATTTTTATTTTTTTTACAAAATTTATTCATTTTCTATTATACTCAAATTAAAACCTGTATTCGATAACTAAATAATAGCAAGAAAAAATATGTTTAACAAATAGTTTAAATAATACAAATAATTAAAAAATAATATATTAATTAATAGTAAAAAAGTTATCATGGTGTTGTTTTATATTATTCAAAATAATCATATTTTTCTCCTGATGTTATAATACAAACCTACATATATAATACAAAAATTTATACACATAAATAATAACACATAATAACAGAAAAAAATATGAATAATAAGTGCGTAGGATTCATAGAAATACTTACAAGAGTAAATGAAGTGACAAAATAAAGGAAATGAAGAAAAAATGGTGTTTTGTAAGTGAGAAATGTGTATAAAAAATTTGAGTATTTTGCTCAAAAAAATAAGGTATCTAAAAGATTAAATAGAGAGGAAGAAAACCTACTAATCGGCACTGGAATTAGTGATCATAGGTGGCTGGAAAATGAGAAAGAGTGGAGGAGAAGTGAATAAGGTTTTGGGTTTTTGAGAGTTATGCAGCGCTTGGAATAGTTTTTGTCTAGGGAAGAAAGAAGAAAAAAGAATTTATCCACGTGGATAGCGACGGTTCCAGGTGTCAACCGACGCTACGTCTTATGTGGATAGCGTCGGTTCAAGGTGTCAACCGACGCTATACTATGTGGATAGCGTCGGTTCTACGTGTGAACCGACGCTATCCACATAAGACATAGCGTCGATTCCAAGTGTCAACCAACGCTATGCTATGTGGATAGCGTCAGTTCCAGGTGTCAACGATGCTACGCTACATGGATAGAAATTGGTTGACACTTGGAACCGACGCTATGCTACGTGGATAGCGTCGGTTCCAGGTGTCAATCGATGCTACGCTACGTGGATAGCGTTGGTTGACACTTAGAACCGATGCTACGTCCACGTGTAGTGTTGGTTCGACACGTCAATCGACACTATGTTCTATATAGATAGCATCGGTTCTACACCGAACCGACTTTAAATTCATTATAAGTCGGTTTTTTCCAAAAATTGACTTTACATATCGACTAAAATACCCCTTTTTATAGTAGTGCCTGGATTACACCTCAAGTTTGGAAAGACTTTATGGATTATAGATGTACAGATGAATTTCAAATTATTAGGGAAGAACATCAGAATATACAAATGCATAACATTCTTCTTAACCGTACTATGAGGTCTTCAAATCCTGAAGTTAGATATAGAATGATATTATTAATTTGTGTTAATTTATAAATATTTTTATATTTATTTTCCTCAATTTAATTTCATGTCATGGTTAATAATTTTTTCATAATTTATATAGGAAGCTGAATTGGGTAGACTAGTTACTCGATCTGAATTGTACATAGAAACAAAGACTCCCAAAATGAAGAAGTCAAGATCGATGACTAAGCGAGAAGAAGAAGAACTAAATAAGTTGGTTAGTAATTTCAGTTGACACAAAGTCCATATGATTTTTAATAATTGATGTAATAATGTATGATAGGTTTGTGTGCTTTATTATTTGTAGAGTGTTGTTCAAGAATAAATATCTAAGGGTGAAATAATCGAAGAGGCTATATATCATGCATTCAGACACGAGCATCTTGATCGTGTTAAGGGAGGTAGCCAATATGATGGTTATATGAAGTATTTTAACATTCCAAAACAAAAGCCTCAGACAGTCAGTAAGGAGAAGTACACTAAAATTGAAGAAGAACTCAACTCCTATAAGGTCTCAATGTTAAGTGAGATTGTCACTATAAAATAATATCAAGCACAACACATGTCAGGCATGACCATCATTCTACAATCAGGGCATGCCATATTGGCCAAGCATGCAACCATCCATGCCAGGCATGCCACCCACGCAATCTTATGGTGCTTAAACTATATCCAATATGAGATATAGTCATCATATCGGTCTTCCCTTTATGCCAGGAATGCATATGCAATCAAGTAGTGGTTCATTTTCTCCAATACAATCTGCACATTCTTACCATTAATCACATCACGACGAACGTTTAGGTGAGAATGTACATCCAATAGCTACCCCACATGGGAGTCCTCCTCTATTTGATGAATTATATGTGATAAGATTTTAATTTCTGGCGTAGATAATCTATTATTTTTATTTTTTATTATATGTTTTATTTATTATATATAACACTTAAATTTTTTACGGAATATGAAATGTTTGTTGAAACATCATTCATCAACAAACTTTGTTACTATTGAAATGGTATAACAATTGAGCGATGATTGGATGATTCATAATCAATATTTTCCTAATCATTGGCGAATAGTAATTGATCAATCATTGCTCCATGATTGTCCACTATCTGTGCCTTCTAATGCTACCACATTTCAAGAGGCGGTTGGATAGTATGTGGCTTGGCCATCGATTCAAGTTGTTCTAAATTTTGACGTGGTACTATTTTTTAACTTAAAAGATAACACTTGTTTACTACTATTATTTAATTATATCTTTTATTGTTACTAACATATATAATACTTTTCTTTAGTCTATTATACTAGAACTCTTGAATGTGGCACATTTAAGATATACGAAACAAGTATCTCGTGCTAAATCTATGTCTAATGGCCAATCATCGCACACCAAATCATTCAAGAAGAAGCCTTGGAAAAAGTATAGTTATGATTATGCTTTAAACTTCAGTAGAAATCTTAGCGCTTTGATGACTATTATTGTGAGGGCATCTAGCATAAATGATGGATAGACTGTGCCACTTCCTATATAAATTTCTAATGTAGACCTCGACCAAACTTATATATCGATCGAGTGCATATTGTAACTATTTGAATATCAAATGATCGATTTAGTGAGTCCTCAATCTGTTCATTTTCTTTCATATATGTAAAACATATAAAATTATATTTATATTATCTAATTACTTATATATATTTCTTTTATATAGGGCGTGTTATTATCGATTTCAACATAATCACTCATTACATTTAGCAATGTTCTATGATTTTTCATATGTCAATCAATATCAAGAGAAGAATGTTAGCATCAAAGCTAAACAATTATGTGATAGGGCATTAACGCTTAACAGAAATCAAAAGTTGATAATCCCTTGGCCACTAAGGTTTGAACAAGGCCAAGATCATTAGAAGTTGGTAATCCTTGATCTGTTCAATAATTATGCTTGGTACTGTGACTCAACTTCCATAGAACTGAGTAAAGATACAAAACCAGTTGTTGAAATGTTAGAGTTATAGCTAGCTATTTTTCTTCTCTTGTTTTTTGTAATATTTAATAAAATACTAACTGTTTTAAACCTTGATAGGGCATAGAAGCTGTGGAATAAGTTTGGGGACATTTCTCTTAAAAAATCTCATAAGCTTATATGGAATAAAATTATGGTATGTACAAGCGAATATTAATAATTTTATTAATTTTACTATTGAATAATAATAAAGATTTTTGAATATAGAAAATCATGTACACTTGTTTTTTGTAGGTTCCACAACAAAATAATGGAGTCATGTGTGGTTATTATGTCATGAAGTTTATGAGCAAAATCATCACAAATATCAAAATTCCAATTAATGATGTGATAATATCTTTTACCTATATACAAAAAGGTTTTTAACATATATGAGTTATTTTTTGTGAATTTATGAAATTACATTCTTATTTTGATTTTAAATACATGTAGTTCTTTGGTTGGAACAAGACAGGCTATGACCAGCAAAATTTTGATGATTTACGAGAGGAGTGGGCAGAGCACATGATTCAAATTATATCATCATAATCAAATTATATCATCACAAGAAGAATCAGGAGAAGATTCTAATGATCTTGAACAGCATATGACAACATAACGGTAATTTTTATAATAATTTAATTTCTCTATTCCTGTGTCTGAAGTTCCTTGTTTGATAGATGTTTTGTTTGATGGATGTTTATGTGTTCATGTATTTAGGGGAATGTATTATTTTATAGACCTATTTTTTTCCCAAACTTCATCTCATCTCTCTTGCCTACTTTCCTTATGACAACATCATGGTAGCACTTTATTAATCATTTGTCTTTAAATATGAAGCTATCTGGAATCTCTACTGTATTTTTAATGCTATAATGAGCTTTAACTATGAAGTCAGGTATAACTCCTATTTTATTACACTTGATTTCATATTTAGAGCTCATTATAGCATTAAAAATACCAGCTTGATTCTAGATAGCTTCATATTTATAGACAAAAGATTAATAATGTGCTAATATAAGTTCGAAGGGATAAAGTTATTATTATATCACTAAGATGTCGATGTGGTAATCTATTTTTAATGATTACAAGAAGAATGGACAGAACACTTTGTTCAAACATCATAATAAGAATATAATCTTGAATAACATAGGACAACACCATGGTACTATTTATAATGATTTGATTTCTCCATTTGTATGTCTCTGAAGTTTAGACTACTTGTTTGATGGATGTTTACGTGCTTATGTATATAGGGGAATGAATTGTTATATGGACCAGTTTTTTTTCAGTTTCCTTGTCACTATGCTGGTGATTATAAGCCAACCAAGCTTGCTTGCACGATCCAATCACACTTTGACGACATTATTTGTTTTTGTAATTTAAGTTAACTATATATATATATGTATTGTATATAAATTATTTGTTTTTGTAATAAATCTAATTATCAAGTAATTAATTATATTTAATTTTTTAATTATTTGTATTATTATTTATATTTTGGTTTTTTATACTATATTGAATACAGGTTAGTAGAGTGAAAAATGAGAATAAAAAAAATCAATACACGTAAAGTCGGTTCAACATGTAAACCGACTTTAAATTTTAAGTCAATCAATTTAAAGTCAGTTCAGTGAATCAACTTTAATAGTCCATTTTGTAGTAGTGTCAATTCCTAAGAAAAACCTCATTTTTCCTAAATCTATCATATCAAACTCCTTTTGCATTGATTCCTTAAAGTTGCTCATTATTCCTAATGTAAATAAGATCATCAACATACATACTGATGATGAGTGTTTTCCTCCATTGTTCCTTTTGAAGAAAAATGTTTGTTTACTTTCGCTTTTCTTGAACCCTTCTTGCAAAAAATAAGACTCAATACGGCTAAACCAAGCTCATGGTGCCTGTTTTAAATTGTACAAGGCTTTGTGAAGTTTATAGACCATCTGCTCACATCCTTTTTTTTTTGAAACCTTTCGGTTGATCGACATACAAATCTTCATTCAAGATTTCGTGCAAAAATGAAGATTTAACATATAGTTGAAATATTGTCCAACCTCATTGAGCAGCAACAACTAGTACCATTTTTATTGTGTCCATTCTCGCCACTGGTGCAAATACTTCTATATAGTCTATCTCATGCTCTTGTGAATATCCATTTGCCATTAGTCGTGCCTTGAATTTGTCAACTTCACCAAACTCATTCAACTTCGTCTTGTAAATCCATTTGACACCAATTCTCTTTGCATCGATTGGAAATTCAGTCAGTTCCTAAGTTTGATTTTTTTCAATTTCTTTGATCTTGGCTTCCATTGCTTGCCTCTATTTTGCACTCTTTACTGCCTCTTTAAAACTAGTAGGGTCATTGGAGTCCACAAATTCCATATTCATAGTTTCTTCATCTTCAGAAAGACCTTCACTTGAAACATAATGCTCCATCCAAATTGGTGGAGCTCTAACTCTGCCTTCTTTTGCTTCTCTATTGACATTATAAGTTGTACCAATGTCAACTTTTTCATGATCTGTGCCAATGTCAAATTCTTTAGCAGCATTTACTTCTTCTTCTTCTTCTTCATTAGTACTAGTTTCTTCATCTTCCCAATCCAAGTTCATGATCCCTTCTTCTTTGTGATTTGCATCCCAATTCCATAAATAATTATCTTTGAACATAACATCCTTGCTTATTTTGATTTTCTGTGTATTCAGATCATACATTTTGTAACCCTTGGACTCTTCATTGAATCCAAGTAATGCACAACTCACACTCTTGTTTTCAAGCTTTGTTCTCCTTGCATCTGGGACATGAACATGCCCCCTACACCCAAACACTTTGAAGTGCTTTACAAAAGGCTTCTCACCATTCCATGCTTCTTCTAATGTCATTTCCTTGATGGCTAATGTAGGAGATTTATTCAACATATATATCATCCATTTCACAACCTCAGGCCAAAAAGTTTTAGGAACCTTTTTCTCAGACAATATTGATCTCACTAGATTTATAACAATTCTATTCTTACGCTTGGCTACCCCATTTTGCTGTGCGGTATAAGTCATAGTCAATTGTCTTTTTATCCCACTCATTTTACAAAATTCATCAAATTCTACAGAATTGAACTCCCCTCCCCTGTCTGTATGAAAAACACATAATAGGTAGGCTACTCTCTTTCTCAACTAACATTTTAAAACACTTGAAGTAATAAAATGCATCTGATTTTTCTAACAATAAATATACCCATGCTTTTCTCGAATAATCATCTATAAAACATAGGATGTACCTCTTTTGGTTGTTTGAAGCTGGAGTAATTAGGCCACATATATCTGCATGTATCAGTTGTAATTTTTGAGTAGCCCTTCACTGAGTTTTCTTAGAATTGAATCATGATGTTACTTGCCTTTCATGCAGTTCTCACACACAATTGTTGTTGTTGGCAATTGAGGTAGGTCTCGAACCATTCTCTTAAACTGAAGTATTCTGAGACCTTTGTGACTAAGATGATCATATCTACAATGCCACAAATATGCTAGGTTCGATGTAGTGACCTGGAAGCATTTTTCCTTCTTTTCTTGACCTCGAGTAAACAGCATAAACATTCTGTTTGTTATCATTTCTATTTGAATGATCAATCCCTTAAGTGGATGGTAAATTATGCACATTTTTGATTAAATCAAAATAGTTAAACCCCTTTTACTGTAGTTGACCTATACTTAAGAAGTTGTTCTTGACTTTAGGCATATAAAACACATCTTGTATTACATGATTTACTCCACTTACATTCAGCCTTATACTACCTTTTCTAAGCACATTCATTCTCATGTTGTTGTCGAGTTTCACCATTTGTCGAAATGCTCCATCCAATTCTTTAAATGTAGATTTTTCTCCAATCATATAGTTGGAGCAACTAGAATCTAGAAACCAAGCTTCTTCGTTATGTGCAGTGGCCATTTCAACACAAGACATGACCAGTAAGTCTTCTTCTTCATCAAATTGAGTAAAGTTTACTTATCTGCACATTGATAGAGATTCATATTGGTAATGACCGAGTTTGTAACATTTGAAGAATTCAATTATGGTGTGGTTGTAGCTCTATCTTCCTCTATAAGTGCTCCTACCACATCCTATATCTCCTCTTCTATTTCCAACTTCAAATTGTAGCTTTTAGGGCCTGTTCTTAACCTATAGAATGCTTTCAAAATTTATGTTCATGTACTAGTAGAGAGCTCTGAAGTTCATCAACAGAAAGACAATTGATGTCTTTCGATTCTTTTATGGAGCACACGATGTAGTTGAATTTTTCAATGAGTGTACGCAAAATCTTCTCCACGATCTTGACATCTTGCATATCTTCTCCAAGGTTTCGCATGCCATTTACGACCAACATGACTCTAGAGAGATAATCAGTGACTGACTCACTGATCTTCATTTTCAGCACCTCAAATTCCCTTTGAAGGGTTGAAGTTGAGCACGCTAAATTCTTTGATTGCCCTGATATTTCCTCTTTATCGAATCCCACAATTTCTTGGCAGTATCCTTCTGAAGAACATTCTTTAGAATTGATTTGTCGATTTCCTAGAAGAGGTAATTTTTAACCTTCAAATCTGTTAGGGCTACCTTTTGCATAATCGTCAACATTCTCCTTTGGTAGGTTCAGTGTAGCCGATTTCGACAAGATTCCACCATTCTTTGGATTTGAGTAGATTTTCCATCAACATGCTCTAGTGACTGTAGTCACCGTCAAACTTGGGGATGCTTAACATATTCTGACATTTTTCCATTTTTTAGAAAACATATACTATTCCTTTTTTCCCTCGAAATGTTTCCCTTAACCTTGCGATGATGACAATGGCCAAATTATCACAAATTAGATTCCTTTACCGAGCTCCGATACCAAGTGTAGAGATTAATTATGATCAAAGAAAACTACTACCTTTTATTGAATCAACATCAATATTTTAATAAGTAATTTACAGAATTGAAAAATAGAAACTAACAATTCAAAGACTAACCTAACGGCCCTGAAAATTAGGAATTTTATTCTAATCATAACGGACTCAATTAGAGATAGTCTCAACATTTTCGAATTGAGGAATTTCTTATGATTTCTTCTTTCATTGTTTTTTACTTTCTTTGTCGTTTTCTTAAATTGTCTTCATTACACATGTTTGATTCTCATTTTCTCCCATTTTTCTTATCATTTTTGTTCTCTATTTGTTCTTGTTCATTTATCCATGCTTTTGTTGTTTTTGTTGAATTTTCATGATGAAGAGTAATTTAGGTATAATTTATTTAGTTTTATTTGGTTGTTGTTCACGACTTCCTCTTATTTGTCTTTGGTTTCTTATTTTTTAGTGTTTTCTTGTTTTTTCAAATTCTTTTAAATGTTTTTTAATATTCTTATTCTTATTCTTATTCTTATTATGATTTCTATTTTTTCATAAATTTTATAATACTAGTGAAAAATATATGCGTTCTATAGGAATTATTTTACTTTTTAAATTATTTTACTTTTTAAATTTTTTTATTTGTTTAATTTGTAAAACATATTAAAAATAAATATATAAAAATAAATAATTTCTTAAATATTTAAGTTAATTGATAAAGTAAATTCATTATATACCATAAATTTTTGAATCAACTAGATAGTGTAAATCTCTTTAACCAAAATCATAAAGGAATAAACATTGTTAATTAAAATGTTTGAGTTCTGAAATTGCATTGTGCATCATTTATTTTTCAATAAGTAAAAATATAATGATAATTTATTTATTAAAAAGTTGCAGTTATTTATGTTATAAAAGTCTTTTTAGTGCTTAGCTTAGTTATTTTGGAAACTTAAAATAAAACACAAAGGACAAAATATGCAATTTTTAAAAAATATAAAGATATTTTTGTTCAAAATACTATCCTTTTTTACCAATTGGATCCGAATCCAATTTCAAAATTTTCAATATGAATTCGATATGTAAGTAATTTGAATTAATTTGAATTAATTCGAATCTAAGTAGATTATATTTTTTCAGATCGGATAATATTAAATTGATGTTAAAATTTATTTATAAATTACTATTATATATAAAATATGATTAATGTATCATTTAAATTGGTGTATCATTATAAAAATTTACTACTTATATTTATAATTAAGAAAATCAAAAGAATAAGAATTATTTTTGGATAATTATTAAGTTATTATAGAAATTTAATATTTAGATTTAATTTTTAAACTAAAATAATAATTTAATATAATTATGTTATGTATAATAAAACTCTTGAGCACGTGTAAGTATACATGGTCACACACAAATGATATTTAAAAACAAGGGTTGTTATATCCTTAAAAGTAACTTTTAATTACTAGTTTGTTAGTAAATTAATTAAAGTAACAAAATAGAGGTTTTGATTATTTTTGAAGAAAATAACATAAAATAATAAATTAAGTTGTGCAATAATTATGAGATATATGTGATCATGAAACTATTTTCACCACTAAGCTATAATTTAATTAACCATATCATGAATATAAATTAATTTCTTAAGTTCTAAAACACTTTCATAACTTAAAATCATTATTGAATTTTTAACTTTATCTTTAAAATTTCAGGTTCACTTAATGCTTCTCACATTTTCTTATCATGTATTGATTAATAATACAATTATAAGTGAACCTAAATACTAAACAACCTAAATGTTTACTTACTAGATTTAATTCATTCAATACATTAGGATTTAAAAATATGATAACTAAACTAGGCAAGATTAAAATTATTAATAACCTTTAATGTAGACATTCAAACTTATTTGTAATAACAACCATGAGATACCACTTTGAATAGAAATATTTACAATTATTTAATAACATCTTAGATAAGAATTAAACATATTCGTGCAAAAAATTAGTTAATCATTTTAATTCATACATGTATAGTTGCGAAATTTAAACATAAATTTAAATACACAAAAAATTAAGAATTGAAACTAGAATTTATCATAACATTAAATTAATTAAACTAATATAGGGGTTGAAATTGCCAACAATCATGTTATTAAATTAGATAAACATAGATCGTACAAGAATCATTATTATAATCATGAAAAACTATAAAAAGATAATTAAAAAAAGCTTTTACTATTTAAGCAAATAATTATCACAAGTTATGATATTACCACAAAGTGATGTAATAGTTAATTATATGCTAAATAATGGGTTTTGCTATTTAAGTAAATAATTATATGTCATATCAATTTTTGATGTACCAAAACTTGTATCATAAATAAGTGCTCAATTTTTAATCTCAACCATTGGATCAAGTAATGTATAATCCATCTCAAAGTAGGCTCTAGAAATACACTATCTATTCATAGTTATAAATCATCAAAACACACAATTTGATACAAGTAATAGGAGAGATCAAAGAGCACAATCTTGGCAAATTTTAGAGTAGATTTTGAAGAGAAGATTGTGGTAACATTAACTTCATCATTTACTACTTATAAGCTTTTAATAATCTTTTCTATAATAGTATCTATGGTTATAATGTTGATTCTCGTATAATCTTTGACTAGTTAATCAATAATGTCATTGTGAAACATTTTAAACCTTAAACTATAGTTTAATTAATTTAATGTTATGATAAATTTTAGATTCAATTATTGATTCTTGATGTGTTCCATTTTTATTTGAATATCGATACTATATACATATGAATTAGAGTGATGAACTGATCTATTGCATTAATGTGTTTATTGCTAGTTTAAGATATTAGTTCGTACTTACTAATGTTCTTCTTCGAAATAGCATCTTGTGGCTTTTGATACAAGTAGAATTGAATGCATATGCTTTATTAACATATTTAATCTTATCTAGTTTAGTTATTACCTTTCTATATCTTAATACAATGAATAAATAAAATCTAATAAACATAATTCTAACTTGTTCAATAGTTTGATTTATTAATAATTACATTGTTAATCTATTATATAGTAAGAAAATGTAAGAAGTTTTAAACGTAATTAGATTTTTGAAGTTAGATTTAAAAATTCAAGAAGGATTTTATATTATGAATTTTTTTTTAGAAATTAAGAAACTAATTATCATTCATGACATAATTAGTTGAATTGTAGGCTAGTGGTGTAGATAGTCTCATGATCACATATCTTTCATCATTCTTGTACAATTTACCTTTATTATTTTATGTTATTTTTGTTTTTTTCATAATCGATCAAACCCTTCAATTGAAAACTTTAATTAACTTACTAACAAACTAGTAATTAGAAGTATAATTGTTGTCAATCTTTTGCAAATTTGACCGTTACTTGAGCTATATTACTAATCGGTGCAAAATTGTAAGTGCATAATATCATAGTTTTATAATAAATTGATAAGAAGAGTATCGTCCTCAGAGATTGGTAACTTATTTTTGACAAATACCAAAATTATGATAACTTCAATTTTATCTAAAGAAGTCACTAAAGTTGTATTTGAAAATTTAAATAAAATAAATTTAAAGAAAATGCTCAAAAGAAAATAAAGATATTGTTCGAAAATCAAATCAATGGGAAAAAAACTTTTAGGAAATCAATTTCACATAATCTCTTACTATGTTTTACTCATCTAGCTAAAAGGTGATATATTTTTACAATTTTAGATATTCATTTTCTTAAAATTGTAAATAAAATTTAATAATAATAATGAAATCTAAATTTAATAATAAATAAATTAAATTAAATTAAAATTAAAGTTAAAAAATGATAAATTATATAAAATTATATAAATCATCGATTACTATGGATAAATTAATTATTTTAAGAAAAATAAAGATTAATTTTTTGAGTAAGTTACGTACACTACTATGACTCTAAACAAGAGCGTGATTAGTGAGGAACATAAGAGAAATTTTTAAAATCTTGGTTTCATAATTTTTTTTAACATGCCCAAATATTTTATCCATTCCCACTATCCTATCAAGAAAATGTTTTACCTTGCAAATCTTTAAAAGATGTTTGGTTTGGCATCAATTTCAAAGTTTTTAGGATTTCAAGAATTGAATTTTGAAATTTTATAAACATAAAGATTTCTAATGATGTTGATAAGAATGCCACTTACTTTATTGAAAAGTATTTTAGTAAGTTTTCATCACTTAAATATTTGAAAGTGATTGTTAATTGCATTGGAAAGATTAATCATCATTCTGTTTGCAATATTAGGAAGAAGTATGTCGAAAATAACCTAGGTTTGCTCACATGAATGATGCTAGTTTCCCTGTTAATAAGTTTGCTAATGGCAAAAAAATTTGATATAAGTAACGTGGGTAAAGGTAAAAAAAAAAAAAAAAAACTTAGGTATGTTCACATTGATGATGTTAGTTTCCTTAGTAAAATGTTTGCTAAAGGTATAAAAAAATACTATAAGATGGATATGATGTGAGTAAAAGGGGGAAAATTAAGGTAATATCTTATCCGTTGAAATAAGATTAAGAATTGAATTATTTTATTATATTTTATATTTGTTTATATTATAAACTATAAATAAAATAGAAATATTTTTAAAAAAATGAAATTATTATTCCTTATGTGTTCCACTTATGTAACTTATAAGACTCTAACACCTTTTTCTCTTATTTTTAAGGTGCATATAAGTTTATTTTAGACTTGTTATATCAATTTGGTTATAATTTAGACATTTTAAGTTAATTATAAACTTGTCTCATTTATACCATTGAATTATTTTTTATCTCGTTTATACCACTTAATTATTATATTTATTTCATTTATATCACTTAATTATTGTATTCATTTCATTTATATCACTTAATTATTGTATTTATTTTATTTATACCATTATATTATTCTCTAACTTTACATCTAATGGCATTACATATCATATAGTTAAGTAGTATATCTCAAACAACTTAAATAATTAATTGATATATTTAAAACACATTATTGTTCTTAATATACAACATAATTATTTGAGTTGTTCTAAAAATTATTTTAAATTTGTTATTGATATATGACGCCATTAGACGAAAAATAACATAATGGTAAAAAAAAATATAACAGTTGTGTATATAAACAAGATAAAAAATATTTCAATGAATGAAATAAGTATTATAATTTAACGATATTTTTATAAATTTATTCTAATTAATTTTAAAATTAAACAAAAATTACATTAAGAAATAGTACAATTTTTTCATGAATTAATGGAATTATGAAAAAAATATCATATAACATAAATTATAATTATTTTCATTTTCTTATTTTAAAGTTGGCCACTAACCGATCATAACTCAACTATTAAAAAAAATATTTGGTTATTCGAAATGATGTAAATTATATTTGATTTTAATTTTATTCTTATTGAATTCTTATTTTTATATTCATATTTGGTTACGAAACATTTAAGTAGGAATGCAGAGTTTGGACGCGTTTTATATAAAATTGAAATATGATATTATATTGGGATATAAATTTTGAGCATTTTACATTGGATCTCTAAAAGTCAAATATTTATGTCTTTTTGACTAAAGAAAACATTAAATTTAATAAAAAAAATTATAAATTAAAAATAATAATTTATTATATATATTAAGTTATAAATATTTTTATCATTATAAATATATAAAATATAATATTTTAATTTTAAGTAACGAAATTAAACTATCCATTTAAATTAATCCGAAATTTTAAATAAAAATATAGGTAAAACACATCCCTTAAATTAAATCTTAATTAAAAATTAATAATATTAATATTATTATTTTTATTATTTTTTAAAAATATAAAATTATTATTATGTTTTTAAAATTAATTATATTATATTATTAGTGAATAAAATTATCGTTCATGCGAAATAATTACGATAATAATTTGACCTTTTGTTGGTTATTTAATCTTGAAGTCAGTTTGATTACGTTAACAAAAATAACACGTGTTCGTGTTTTGTGGTTAAATGAACCTCACAAAATGCTTACCTGTCAAATTTGAAGAGAGTGTCTCAACGGCTTTCGTTACTTTACGTACTCGCATGGACAAACCAGAAAAATATCTCCGAGACCAAAATAAATATCTTCAAAAATAAAATATGATAGTATTTACTCGATATTGTTCAAGGTGCAAGTTTATAATTTTAATTGCATTTTTGTTAAACATTCAAGAATGAACCCATCAACGTCAAGCTTTGGCATCTTCGCATTTCTCAAACGAATCTAATTCCGATACATTCTCTATCTGTTTCGCGGGCTTGTTGAATCGTTGAAAGGGTTTCCAGATTTTCTATTGGGGTTTTTCTCAACCTCCCCCAAGCTTAAGAATTTCTTTCTTAAAGCTTTAGCGGTTGGAATCAGAGTTGGATTATCTACTTTTTCCTAGTACTTCTATCCAATTTCTTTGATTTTTTCAATTAATCGAACAATCTATAAATGCCCTTATATCCCTTTCGCATTTCCCTTGTTTCTGATAATCACATTCACCGCCTTTTTTTAAAATATATATTCTGAGTCTTATTTCAATCAATTGTTTACAGAACAAAAGGGGAGGAATCAACAAAGAAGAAGAAAATCCTTCTGGGTACTTTGTTCTCAGCTCGTGGTTGTCCATTGCAGGTAACTTCCTTTTGTCTTTTCATTTAGGTTCCTCTTTCTCGCGTGTTTTGATCAATTTGTTATTAGTCATTACTCCCAATGAAGCACATTTGAAGAAAATGAGTGTTATTTTTGTTAATTTATAGGTTTTAGACGCAAAAATTGCTCTAAAAGTCCCATAGCTTTTAAAAAGATTAAAGATCTTAATTTTTTATAAGTTGTACTATAAATCTCTTACTAATTTTTAGGGCGAAGGACCACATTCCTGTAGCTTATACAAATGGAACATATAAGTTCTGTAGCTTTATATGGACAACTTAAGTTTTGTTATTTTCATAAAATTAACACCAAAATCTTATTTTAACTCTTAATTGAAAAATTAAGACAGATTTTATCATTTGCTATCACCTTACCAAATTTGTGAGATATTATAGAATAATAATTTTATTATAATTATTAGGGTGATAGTAATTGATTAGAAATACACCTACAAATTTGGTAAGATGATCACCATGTGACAGAACTTGACCTAATTTATTTATTAGTTTTATGAAAGTAACAAGATTTTCGTGGTTCACTCAAAAACTACAAGATTTATGTGGTTCACTTGTGTAAGTTACGACATCCTTTTATCTTATTTTTAAGGTTCATATAAGTTCATTTTAAGCTAATTATATCAATATGGCTAGAATTTAGACATTTAATAGTTCTATGTCACTATAAATAAGATGTAAATTTGTCATTAATAAAAATAATTAAGAAGAGTTGATGTTTGGAAGAAAAATAAATATTTTCATATTAACAAATTTATCTCTTATTTATGGTGTTATATGACTTTTACATGGTTAAATAGTTGTTTAATTAAAATAATTAACTTAAAATAAACGTATTAAATAGTTGTTTAATTGAAATAATTAACTTAAAATAAACTTACGAGCACATCTAACATAAATAAGAGACATCTAGTGCACATCTAACATAAATAAGAGACATCTAGTGCACATCTAACATAAATAAGAGACATCTAGTGCATCTTTTAAAAAAATTAAGAACTAAAGTACACATCTTAAAAAACTAAGGAATCTCAAGAGCTCGAGACCTGTTTTTAGACTTTAAAAATCTCATTCTTCCAATTTTTATTTGTTTTGTTATCTATAGGAAATTGATATATTTCCTTGAACAGAATGGAGGCTGAAAATTTAACCATAAAGGGAAGGGAGTCGGAACATAAGAGTTTTGAGGATGAAAAAGTGCTTTCTGAGACCAAAGAAACTAATAGGACTTGTTCCTCAAGTGGGAGTAGAGGTAAGATGCTCTGGAGAAAGGTGAAGTATCAACTTGTTGAGTATCACTCTTTGCCAGGGTATTTGAAGGACAATGAGTACATTCTGCGCCACTACCGGGCTGACTGGCCATTGAAGGAGGCCTTGCTTAGCATCTTTACCATCCACAATGAGACGCTAAATGTTTGGACGTAAGTTTTGTATTATTCCCACTAGTGTAGCAACTCCATCATCCATCCAAATACTATTACTTATTGTTTTGAAGTAGCAACTCCATATATATAGTGTATACAACTACTGTTTTGAAGTTGTAGGAATTGACCTAGTTCTTTAATTGGCTGAATTTATTAGTAAAATCTTTGTTTGGTCAATAGATTTCCATCTAGTAAGTTGTATGAATTTACATGCTGCATAAAGTGTAGTGGAAATGAATGTTGCAGGGATATCATATGACATAAGAGCTGAACTGGATATTGAGATGCCTTCCAAGTAACTTTTCCTTCACTTAAGGCATCTACAGTGTGTCAAATTAGTAGAAGGGAACTAGAAGAGAGGTTTATTTTCATTCAGAAGTGTCTTTTTCATCATATTTGCTGATAAATTAAATTATAGCACGCTCCCAGAAGAGAGGTTTCTTTTCATTCAGCAGTGACTTTTTCGTCATATTTGCTGATAAATTACATTTTAGCAAGCACCCAGAAGAGAGGCTTCTTTTCATTCAGCAGTGACTTTCTCATCATTTTTGCGGATAACTTACATTTTCACACGCACCCATTTCAAACACTTACATGATTCAAGGGATTCTTAGTTTTTTTTTTTGGGTTGTTGTCCGCTTTGTAAAGCAGTAAAGATGGTACTGTTTTTTGAGTAACATATTAGAAGACTGAATTAAATTTGTCTGAAAGCGCAGCAAATTTTTTTTAAAAATATTTTCTTGATTTCCAATGACAGTATGACATATGTCTGATGTTTTTCTTGTTACCAGAAACGAAATTGCCTCCACTGTCTCTCTGTGGTTTTTCTTTTGGTTGATTGAGATGCTGATGTTTCCCACACTGTAAGCTGTTCTTCTTGAAGTGACTTATTTAATTTTTTATGCAGGCATTTAATTGGGTTCTTTCTGTTCCTTTCCCTGACCATATATACTGCAACAAAGGTTCCAAAGGTTGTTGATCTTCAAACTATCCAATGGTTTCCAGACATTCTGAGACGAGCAGATATGCAGAAGTTTCATGAACTCTCTACCTGCCTTCCTTCATTACCCAATACGCCTGATATACAAAGACTAAGGAAGGAATTAAAGGGTACATTTCCATCACTAGATCTACTTCCATCACCCTCTAATTGGCATGTTATGCAAGTTTTATATAATTGTTTGCCAGAGAGGTTCTTCAACAGCAACTCCACTGATGTCTGCGTTCTGGTATTCCCTTTTCTCCTCTGAAGTCTCAATATTTGTTTGTAGTTTTCGAAGATTATAATTGCACGATTTATAGATTCTCCAAAGAGTACAATTTGATGACACTTCTTGCTAGATTGTCTCTAAAAATTATGTTCCATTGATCTCATTATACACGACCCTTTCCAAAGTAGCCCCTTTTTGTGTTTACTTTAATATTTCCTAAATTATTGATGATCCAAACAATACCTTTTTTTTTTTAATAATTCATCACCAAGCATTTATATCTGCTTGAATGGAATAGGGAAGAGAATAAGAAGTGCTGAATTGTATTTCCAGCTAATGGTTTCTTTTGTTTTTTTAATTGATGCAGCGAAATATGAAAGAGGATGTGACAAACATAGTAGCTCCACTGATGATGAGACCGATCACAAGATGGCCATTTTTTGCATTCTTGGGAGGAGCCATGTTCTGCTTGTTGGCCAGCAGTACCTGCCACCTTCTCTACTGCCACTCTCAACGTTTGTCATACATCATGCTCAGGCTTGACTATGCAGGAATTGCAGCCCTTATCTCTACCTCTTTCTACCCACCTGTTTACTACTCCTTCATGTGTTACCCTTTCTTCTGCAACCTCTACATGGGCATTATAACTCTCTTAGGACTTGGAGCTATTGTTGTTTCTCTATTGCCAGTCTTTCAAAATCCAGAATACCGTAGCATTCGTGCATCTCTCTTCTTCGGCATGGGTGTGTCTGGTGTTGCTCCTATCATGCACAAGCTTTACTTGTTCTGGGATCAACCTGAGGCACTCCACACAACAGGATATGAGGTTCTGATGGGTGTCCTTTATGGGATCGGAGCACTAGTTTATGCCATGAGAGTTCCTGAAAGATGGATGCCGGGGAAATTTGACATTGCTGGACACAGTCACCAACTGTTTCATGTACTAGTGGTGGCTGGGGCATACACTCATTACCGTGCTGGGCTTGTTTACCTCAAATGGCGTGATCTACATGGTTGTTGAGTTGGTTACTTCTACTGACTGAAGGGTACCTTACAAGTTGCAAAATGAGAAATGAAATACATTTAGATATATTGTGGGGAGAACCTCCAAGGCTCCAACCCCATCTAACTAAATTCAGTTTGTGGCTGAAATATTATCTACTTGTTTATCTTTTAGGTGGAAAAATAAATAATAACTATTGTTATTCACTTGTGCACTTGGTTGTTTAGATTGGATGCTGCTCATATATCCTTGTGAAAATGAAAAGCGAACTGATCCAAATGGCCTTATAGGATGGGGGAAACTCACAATATAAATGCATAGTGTGTAAATGGTTTGGAAAATTTTCATCGTGAAATAAGACCATTTTAAATTACATTTAAATTTTGATATTATATTAAGTGATTACCATTTAAGATATCCCAAAACGAGATGTGATGTGTGATATCTGAACATTCAGCTTCATTCTTGATCTATGAAAGGATAAAAATGAATAAACGAGACCTCCCGCTTGTTAAACGGTTGCTCTAACCAACTGAGCTATGAAAGAAACGTGTTAAAGAAAATGAAAATGAAATTTGTCATAATGTTATGACATCTTAATCATATGCCATAGATCATTCAAACTAGCAAAATCCATTATATTAAAGAGTAATATATATCAACCCCACGTAAGGAACCTGGTCATCAAAAGCAACTAATTAAAACGAAGTAATGATTTTCTTACATAATAAAATGAGCTTTAATAGCCTCAATGCTAAGATTACCAAATGATAAATTTAGTCCGTGTCAAAGGATCAACTTACTACAAATTACTTCAACTAGTATTATCATGAGTTAAAAAAAAACAACTTACTTGACTTATAAATTTAAATAATTAACTGGTAAATTTATTTTAATAATAATATTTTCATAATTATAATAATATTATTTTAAAAAACCGTAATTAAAAAAAATATTTTTATTTTTATTTTTATATTTTATAAAAATATAATGAAAAGTTAATAATTTTATTAATATTTTTTTAAACAAAATAAGAAACAATTTTTATTTTATTTTTTAGAATGATAAATAAGTCACTTCATTTGCTGGTTAAATGGAATCATTTAAAAATAAGATGAGGTGAAATTGTTTTAAATAAAACTTAAATGAGTTGAATTGAATTATAACTTATCTAATATGAGTTGCATTTAAATGAGTTGGATTAATTTGATCAACTCATTTTGCACCTCTAAAGAGATGTTATTAGTTTCTCTTGTAAATATATATTTTCAACAAATCTTTATGTTTATAAGTTATTTCACATTTTGTATGTAAATTTTTTTAAAAAAATATACATAGTAACTAATTATTTGATTAGCTTGGAACAGTGTATGAATGATACTAGAATAACAATAAATATTTTTTTCATTTTAATTCATAAATGATTTAATTACTCAGCTGATTTCATTTTTAATTTTTCTTATTACAAAGAAAAAAACATATATTAATATTTTTATAACATTAGAAAAACATATATTTATTTACGTTGTAATAAAAATAAACACATGTGTTTTTCTAAAATGAAACTCTATATAGAACTAGAATATTTTATTTTTTCTAAAGTGAAATACATAAGATGAGATAAGTGTAACTAGCAAGCATCTTTTTCTTTATTTTTTGGATAAAAGTTGAAAGATATTTCATTAATACTCAAATATGAAAAATACTACAAGAAGATCATCTATCCAGATGATACTTACTAATATATATTCAAATACTAAAAGTCATCTTCACCACCGATCATGGCTACTTGAGGTTTTGTATAAATGAAACTTTAGGTTGAATAGAGTATATATAACTTGTTAAATCTTTGTAAATTTGAGAGTGATAGAAACATACAAACGTCTTATTGATAAAAAAAAATTCATATCCAACAAATGCAGATATAAAGATACACTATATCTGACATTCATATAATCAAATTTGGTAGAAAACTATTATAATAGTGATAGTCATTACTACAATAAAGAGTATTTAAGTTGTTATTTAAAGTTAATTTTTCCTTAAATTCAACTTTTAACTAATTTTAAGTTGGTATGCTTATTAACTGACTTAAAAATTAGCAATCAAATCAAAACATAGCATCGATTGACGTATAACTAACGTTACGTCACGTGAACTTGCATCAGTTGATGTGGAAACCATACTACGTCCTATATGTAGCGTTGATTGCCATGTCAACCGATGCGTAACCAATAACGTTAGTCCTATGTGTCAATCGATGCTACACCCAGCCGTAACGTTGGTTGTACATTAACCAATGCAAGTCCACGTAACGTAGTGTCGGTTGCACATCAACCGATGCAAGTCCACATGTATCGTCAATTGATGTGTACAACCAACGCTAATTCCTAGGTGTAGCTTTGGTTGACACATAGGACTGATACTACATGTTTTATTTTCTTCATTTTTCTTCTTCTTTCCCCCATTTGTAGATAGTTTCATTGTCTCCTCATTTTCCACACTCTAAGTTATGCATTCTTAATTTTCTTTCTCCATTTTTGAACACTTCTGACCACCATTGCTCTCGCCATTTATTAGGTTTTTTCCTCTCTAGTTTTTTATTCAAATACACCATTTTTTTAGCATAATACTCATTTTTTTTTACTTATTTTCCCTCACTTTCTCACTTATTAAACATTCTTTTACTTTATTTTGTCACTTGTTTCACCCTTGTAAGTATTTCTATCAATTATTTTACACTTATTATTGATACTTTATATTTTTATATAATTTTTGTAAATTTATTTTTTTATTTTAATGTATATTATGTGTTATTAACTATTTGTATTTTTTTTGTATTATATAGGTTGTGTATTAATCATTCGTATTTCTTCATTCTTATGATTTTTCTATTTATGTAGTTATATTGTTAATCATTTTCTTAGATGGCATTTTTGGCCACAAAATAATGAACAAGTTGATCAATCCTCCAGAATATAAAAGACAAAGTGGGAGGCAAAAAAATTCTAGAAAATATATGCGTTTGAATTAAAAACAACTGCACCAAGTAATTAATATTAAAGTTGTTTTAGGGAATCCAAATAAGTTGAAGAAGGTTGTGATTTTAAGGTGTAGATATTGTAAAGAATTTGGTCATAATCAAAAGAGATGTAAGAAGAAAAAGGAAACAACAACCATACATGTTCAAACAGAAATAGAGATAAACATTACTTATGTCCATTTTTCCATTATGTTATTATGAGTAACATAGATAACTTCTCTGTGTTTGGTTGTACAAAATGATCAAGCAGATCCTTTGTGCACTCAAAGTTCAATCAGCATGGAGCAAAGTCAAGGAAAAATTGGGAAAATGATAAAATCTAAAGCAAAAATGATGTATCATGGTGATGCAAAGTATGACTTGGTGGCTCAGAATAAAAGATACTTAGAATAGGTCCATTATATTTTTTGTAAACTATTTGGAATACCACCATGGTGAAAGGGTTGTCAACTATTTGGAACATGTCATATATTTTTTGTAAACTATTTGGAATACCATTATGGTGAAAAGATTGTAAACAGTTTGGAATAATTGTGTTATATTTTTTGGATGATTGTACTGGGAAATGTGTGTTTTAGATTAGGCTTAGTATAGCATTTGGAACACTTTTGTAAACATGTAAATGTGCATATTTGTAAAGCAAATGAAATATAACCATACAGCTTGTTTTTATCGTTGTTTTGCTTGTTTTAGATTCTGTTGATTAGGAAGATGAAATATAACTCAACATCTTACTTGTTTTTGGATTCAATCATATGCATGTTGTATTCGTTATGACATCATTGGATATGTAACATAAATCCGAGAAAAGCTACACCTGACATGAAAAACATATAGTTTGAAACCTAAAATCATTTACTACATCTATTATTGTTGCGTAAAATATGTTAAATAATTAAAACTAGCATGTTTAGGCAAGTTAAAACAGGAATATTGAGACCGACCAGAGATAAGAGTTTGGACATAGAATCTCTAATGTGAAGCTTATGATTCTCTCAATGAAAAATCAAAAGATTTAAAAGTTAACTTTGGTGTCAAAGTTAACGTATAGAAAGTTGATAAAGTTGATTCTTGTTGAAACAATGGAAGAGGGCTATGAGCCTGTGATAGATTGGATGAAGGCATCAACCTTGAAGTCCAATAGTCATAGCCTCATGTGTGATGAAAGGAAGAAGCATGTTAGTAAAGAATTGAATTGCAAGTGCTCATTAGCATCAGCTCATGTAACTTAAATTGAGTCACTGAGCAACACAGGGACATCTTTAAGAAAATTTTGTGGAACCTGAAGCTCTAGTGGAGTCATCATACACTTCGACAACTACAACACCAAATCTTCTTACTCTAATTGAGAAGTCAAGTTGCCAGTTCTCATTTTCTTCTCCATCTGTTTCTCAAAATGTAAATGCTCACTTTTTTTTAAACCCATTGCTTGAAAGATTCCTTTGTTGGACATTGCATGTGTTGCGCTAAGATAACTTTACTTACTATAAATCATCTCAATTCTAATGTCAACTCATATTGTTATTTTCAAGATTGCATTTTGGGATTCCACTAGGACATTTGTTGGTTTCAAAACAAGTTTTTATTTCTTGATTATTCACCCAACATTGATACCACTAAGGAGTGAAGTTAATCTATCAATTTGCAAGGAGCATATTAAACTCTCATTTGAACTCTCAAAGCATAGTATTGAATGGAAATTTCTATATATATAATTGACAAGATACATCCTACAATTTCTGTCTCTTCTAACCAATTTAGTGGAAAAATTCTAATTACAATTTCTAATGCTTCCAATATTTATAATTTTTCAATTAGTAGACAATAGTTTGAAAGGCAACATCCCTAGTTTGAAAAACATATCCAATAGCAACTAAACATTATGTATATCTCATAGAATTGTAAAAATAAACTATTAAATCAAGGCTCGATTTGGACAAAAAGATCATCTAACATTACATATTACACAACAACAGCAATAATATTAACATTACAAATATGAGTTATACTAAACATCTATCATCTATATTCAAAACATGGGCCCTTTTTAACCAAATAGGTTTGCAAATACAGTTCAAAATAAATACATTTATGCTATACTATAACACTAACATTACATACATATTGAATCACTACTCACTAAACTGTTCAAAATAGGTTCAAACTAACTACTAGTCACCAAAGTCTTCAAAACATGTTACATATGCATAAATCACTAACAATAAACACCCTAAAATGGCAATAATCTTCAAAAATTTCTTCAGTTGGACAATCTTCAATTTCCTAACCATTGATTTGATTCAACAAGCCTGTAATAAGTTCACTTGTTCTCGGATCTAACAGGTGGATCAATCCAAGCGAAATATTCACAACCATAATTCCCTCTACCCATTTGTCTCCATTCTCTTTGTTACAACAAACCCCCAATTAAAAACCCTATATCATATCTATTAAAAGGTCTTGGAAATCACACAATCACAAGTATAAAAAAAAACTCATTTATCTACAGAGAAGAGAACCCACCAATGAACAACCATAAAATCTCCTCCCTGGATTCTTTGAAGTTCAAGATGTTGAACCTTCTGTTGGTGATCCACAGTTGTAATAAGGAGTTACAAACTGAGAGTCCTCCATTCTTTAGAAGATGAATGTCTTATAAACTTCTATCAAGCCTCAAGCAAAGGGCTTTGTGTGAAGTAACCAAAAAAAAAACTGTAAGATTGGAGAAGAAAAATGCTAAATAATTGTTGAAGGGGGGAGGGGTATTAAGAAAGGGTCGTTGGTAATTAATGGCTAAAGAAGAGGGTAATCACATTTTAAGAGGGGTTTGTTAAACTCTATTGGTCGGTTTTATTATTAAATGGATGGAGCGAATCAAAATAAATGAGAAATGAACACACTTTTTAAATAATAAAATATTAATGTAAATCGTAAAAATGTTTTTTTTCTTTTTTTTCTACTAACAAAATGATTAAAAATTAAACTATATATTTGTTTCAAACAAAATGATTAATCTGCTCACTTAAATAAAAGAAAAGGAAGGAGATATAGTTGGTCTACAAAACATGCAATTAAGAATATGTCTTCTTTTCTCCTTTGTTTTTTTTTTACCTTGGACTTATATAAATTAGGGTGGAGAGTTGAATTACTTCCTTTGTTAAAACAACAAGTATGATTTAGTTTTTTAGCTTGAAAATCATGTTTTTAAATTCATATATTCATGAAAAATATGATAATTAGACAATAATAAATAAAAATTTAATGTTGTCATTGTCTTGTACCTTTTTCATAAGTATAACACTTAAAAATACATTTTAACAAATAAATGGATTTAAAAATATATTTTTTAAATTAGATAACTAAAGTAAAGCAAAGATACCTTGACATTTTTTACCTATAAAATTATTATTAATTTGGATTACATGCCCCTAATAATTTATTTCTTTGAATTTTTTTACGTTGATGACGAATTTACTAAATGCTCAAATTGTAAAATTAATTACATTAACACAATCAATAATTAGCAAGATTGATGAAAAATTTCACAAGAAAGGAAAAGTTAATAAATAAAGAGATCAAATGAGGTGAGTGCATTTTATTTTATTTAAATGTAAATTTTAATTACAATATTTATTTGCATTGAACTTAGAAATCATATCTGTTTGAATTTAAAAATGAGAAATTAATTAAAACAATACTTTTAAAATTTATAATAATAAAAATAATATCAATATAAAATTAAATATGACACATATAAACGAGCTCAACAAAAGAACTTATAGCAGAAGAAAAATTAAGTTCTACTTTTTTTTTTTATAAAAATATGATAAAGCTAAAAATGTAAAATAAATATAAGTCATACTCTTTCCTATTTTCTCTCTTGAAAAGAGATATAATTTCAGTTATAAAATTAACGTTAGTTGTTAACGGTGTTAACTAGGATTTAATTTTTATAAAAAATATACATGTCACTTTATGAATAAGATATAGGAGGGATATATAATTTCGACATAATATTGGACTCTTTGGCTCCTAATGTTTGGTTTTGTAATATTTATGTATCTGATGTTTCACAATTGCATTTTTGTCATTTACTTTAAAAAGAATGACTTTTTATACAAATGTCAAGTTTTTTTAAAAGGGAAAGAGAAAAATTGTTTTTAAAATTTCCCTTTTTATTTTTTAAGTGATCTAGATCTCCAATTTTGTTTGCACTATAAAGTATTATTGCTCCTAGTAATATATAATTGCTCTATCATAATAATTTTGTGAAGAAAAATCAATGCCATTAATGCTAGTAATTTGGATCTCTTTATCGAAGCACACCATGAAGATAGTGATGATTACTTCTAGATTTTAAGAGGAAATGTCATGGAATATGAAAATTGGTATATAAAGAAGAATATTTAGAAATGATCTTGGGTTAAATTTATGAGATAATATATATGTATTGTAAAAATTAGAAGATAAATAAAACTATTTAAAAATGTTAGGTAGTAAGAAGATTATTCAAGAAATGTTAGATGATAAGATATAAAAATTTAAAAATTCAAATTAAATTTTTGAAATTATATATATATATATATATATATATATATATATATATATGTATTATAGTAACGGTATATTAAAATAATTTAAGAGATAAATAAGATTATTTAAAAATGTTAGTATCCGATAATAAAACAAAGAATTTTTTTCTCTCTATGGTTCTTTAAATTTTTCATTTTTATTTTTTTTAAATATTCATAGCACTCTCGAATAATTTTTTCAAAAATGTCAAAGAAATCTTAAGTTTTAAAAAAATATCAATCCCATTTTAATACTTTTTAATTAAAAATGAAAATAATAAATATGAAAATACAATCTTATCTTTGTATTAAAAAAGACTAAAGATATATACTTGGTATAAAGTGAAATTATTAGGGATGTGTTTGATATTTAGAAGACCCTTAAAATATTACTGGTATTTATCCCTAATAAAATTATATAACCCATGTTAAAAAATATATGTAAAAGTTGTAAATGTGATTTCACATAAGTTATAATAAATAATTATTTTTATAATAAAATATAATACTGAATATATATAAATACAATATTTAAAATGTTATGAAATAATGTTACGAATAAAAACATATTTAAATATTTATAAAATTATTTAATTGACCTTTAAAAAGTCACGTGTAAAACACGTGACATAAGTTACAAAGATTAATAAAATACCATAATTAACCCTCTAGAAAGTGACTGCACCGCATCCTACTCCAAAAATAAACTCAAGGGATGTGTATTCACCATTCAGTTGAAATTTTTTATTCAAATAATTTTTTTTTAAAACTAAATGTTTGGTTGTAGAAAAAATCTAAATTTATTATTCATTCAACTCCAAAAATTTCTAAAGATTTCTTAAAAATTATTTTTATTATCTTTTTCTTTAAAAGTCTCTATTATTAATTTAATTATTATCAATATAAATACATAAAATTCCATGAAATAAGATTCATTATAATATAAACGAGTTTAGAAAAATCTAAAAACAAATTTTAAAAGTTCCTAATTTTTTTTAAAAAATCTATAACTCCTTCTAAATATATTAAAGTCTGAATTGAATACACCATGCTATATATTTCATAAATGCATATAATTTAACAATAAAAAGTAATTGAAAACAAATATAAAACTAATACATTAAAAAGTTAATGTATTTATAATTACAAATAAAATTATTCAATTTTAATTTTATTATATTATATATCAATGCAAAATATCAAATTTGCTCGTATTTTTTATACATATTAGATTGTAAACCGGATATAACGAAACAAGGTGGGATCGGAAATTCTTAGTAGGGAAAATAGATCCTCAAATAAAGAATAAGATTTTAAGTGATATTTTAAATATTATTTAAAAAATATATATATTTTTAATTTTTATAATAAAGAAAAATTATAATAAAGAACTAAATCAATAATAATTATTTTATAATAAAAAGGAAAAAAATAAAATAAAATACATGTTACCACAAATATACAATCTTTTAATACTAAATAATATTAATAGGATTTTTAACAAACTAATTTAAAATAATAATAATAATAATAATAATAATAATAATAATAATAATAATAATAATAATAATAAATTATAAGATATAATTAAATTACATTTTTTAAGATATATATAAATTTATATATTTATTAAATAGAGTATATAATTTTAAAAATAATATCCATCCATAATTTAATTCATTAAAATACGAACGGATCATTTTCTATTATTTATACTTTATTTTATTATCCGTTTAATCCAATAATTTATATAGAGATTCGTTCCATTTAAAAAAATTGACAACTGAGGGTGACCATGACCCCGACCGAAGAGGCTGGTTCCCTTGGTGGCACCCATCACCCTGTTTATAATTATATTGGTCTATTTTTTATTTTTAGAATATAGTTTGAATTACTCTCCAATAATTTAGAACACAGTTTAAGAAAAAAAAAGTCATTCTGTTATATAAGATAGATAGTAATAGGGGTGTAAGTCAGATACAGTTAAATTTTGGTTAAAAATATTTAATCGGATTTTATCGTTTATATTAATAGGATCGGACCAAAACGTTTAATACAGTTTTAATTAATATAAATTGTATCAGATAGTTTGATTTATAAAATGATTCGATCCAATTTGTTTCAATTTTTTATACATTTAATGAAGAATAATGTAAATTTTTTAATATATTATTAAACCGATTCGATTCAATTCAAACGGTTTAAAATTAATACAAACCTAATCGGATCGTTTGATTTGTAAAACCATTCGATCCGATCCGATTCGATCCGGTTTTACGGTTTAGTTCGATCCGATTCAGTTCATAGACACTCCTAAATAGTAATACATCATTTAATATCTTAAAAATTAAAAAAAAAATTATATGATTAGAATAATTTATTTATGTATATCTGCTTTTAAATTTTAAATATTTATTTTATATCTATTACATGTAATAATTTAAAATTATTATTAAAAAATAAAATTTTAACATTTAAAATTAAAAAAATATGTAATATAAAATTAAGATTAATGCAACTTAACGAATAACGCCATAGTATCCAATCTTTTTAACCAAAGCGTAAAAAGCAAAAGTAAAAATCTGAAGAACTCTTTATCCAAAACCATATCTTGTCGGTACATTTTCCACGTGTCATATTTATAGGGCAAGACTCGTGAGACAGTAAAACTACAAAGCCAAATATCACGCATCTTTGGTGCACTTTAGCATATAATGCGCTCTTTAGCGACTCAACTCTCAAAACCATTTAAAGCATAAACCTTTACACTAATTAATTACTCAACAAACAAACCACAAGGTAGGTGAACAGTTAACTACACTCTCATGCTCTGTTAGTGTCATTATCGTTTCATTTCAAAAACGTCACTTGAAATTGGGGACAGTATAATAGTAAGAACGTTAACAATCTCTTTCTTTCATGGTACTGTCACCAGAATCTTCTCATCCTCAGTCTCAAGGTTCTCCAATGGCCAAACCATCTATTCGTCACAAAACTTCTTCATGGATTACCGACACTTTCCTATTCTTCGGAGGAGCATTAGTTGCTTTTCTCTTAGTTTGGACTCTCTGGTCTTCCATTACTCCTTCCTCTATTCCAAGGCCTAGCTTCGAGCGTACTGTCGTTAAACCAAAAACGGCAGGTCGTGCAAACCTACCCAGTTCGCTAAATTGTGCTGGAGATGGAGATATACATAGTAGTGCTAAACTGAGCCAAAACTCATCGGAAAAAACCTTCTACGATGACCCACAGCTAAGCTATTCCATTGGGAATCCAGTGAAGAATTGGGATTACAAACGGAGAGAGTGGTTGAAGAATAACCCATCATTCGTTGCCGGAGCAGAAAATCGTATTCTAATGGTGACAGGATCTCAACCTTCGGCTTGCAAGAATCCAATTGGCGATCATTTACTACTGAGATTCTTCAAGAACAAGGTGGATTACTGTAGAATCCAAGGCTACGATATCTTCTACAATAACGCATTGCTACACCCAAAAATGGGTTCTTATTGGGCCAAACTCCCAGTGGTTCGGGCCGCAATGATGGCCCATCCAGAAGCTGAGTGGATCTGGTGGGTAGACTCAGACGCTGCCATTACCGATATGGAGTTCAAGCTTCCTTTAGAAAAGTACAAGAATCACAACCTTATCGTTCACGGCTGGGCTCATTTGATTCAAGAAACTCATAGTTGGACAGGTCTGAATGCTGGTGTGTTACTAATCAGGAACTGTCAGTGGGTACTAGATTTCATGGAAGTGTGGGCCCAAATGGGTCCACAAAGTCCAGATTACGAGAAATGGGGTAAGATTCAACGGTCAATTTTTCCAGACAAAACTTTCCCGGAGTCAGATGATCAGACGGGTCTGGCGTATCTATTATATAAGGAGAAGGAGAAATGGGCAGACAAGATTTATTTAGAGAATGGGTATTATTTCGAAGGGTATTGGGTGGAGATAGTTGGAAAGTTGGATAATATAACGGAGAGATATAGGGAGATAGAGAGAGGAGACGAAAGGTTAAGAAGGAGACACGCAGAGAAAGTGAGTGATCAATACGGTGCGTTTAGGGAGAATGAAAATTGGAGGAGACCGTTTATAACACATTTTACGGGATGTCAACCTTGCAGTGGGAATCACAATGAGATGTATTCAGGGGAATCTTGTTGGGATGGAATGCAGAAGGTTTTGAATTTTGCTGATAATCAAGTGATGCGTACCTATGGTTTTATGCACCCTCACCTACTGGATTCCTCTGTTTCTGTTGTGTCCTTTGATTATCCGGCTTAACTTTTCCTCTCTCTCTCTCTCTCTCTCTCTTTTGAAGTAAGTGGATTTATTTTTCTTTTAGGTTATAATATTTTGTTTGTTTTTATTTTTTCAAATAATTTTAGTACGTGTTTTTTTGACTTCCAATTTACATATTTAGTATGTATATAAAGTTAAATAGATACAATTAAGACATACTTAAGCCAGAAATTTTTGCTAAGTTCATAATTATAATATTATTTTTCATAATATAAATCCCATAATTTATTCTCAGCATTCATGAACATTTTTATAGATATAGCTAATATTGTCATAAATATGTAAATGTCTTAAAATAATATGATAAAATGTGGGTTTATTTAGCAAGAAAATATCTATAATATTATATACGGCGATAAGAATATATTTTTCAAACAATGGCTAATAGAGATGGTGTAATTCATTTTGAAAACCATTAAAAAGATCGATAGTGAAAAAATGAAGCTAAAAAAAGGGATTTGTAGACTAAATATGTGATTAAAATAAAAATAAAATTTAATGTTTTGTTTTTGTAAAAGAGATTATGGTGGAAAGTGTAAGTTAGTTCTCTTAATCATTAGTAAAATATTAAGAAGAGCTGAAATACGGGAGATGAAATTAATCATTAGTTGTCATGAGTTATGGTAGATGATCAATGGATTTTAGATAGCTGATCATGGGTTGTCATGAGATGATATCAATGCTTATACAAGTATTATATGAGAAAGTTTTTATTCATGGGAAATTATGACATGAGAAAGTTTTTATTCATTTCATGGTAAACTATTATATGATTATGTCGTAATTTATATCAATAAAATTTAAGATTAGTGTAATTTTTTTTTAAAAAATATAAATACTCGATAAGAGTTGGTCGAAGAGATACAATAATCTAGTCCGTGAAAAATATGTTATTAAAAAAAATAATAACAAATCTATATATAATGCAACTTATTATAATTATTATAATCTGATTGTCATTGCCTGGCTTATATAGTCATGAATGATTAAATTATGTGTTTTTTTTTATATTTTCTTTTTCAGTGGGGTAGATAAGCCAGTAGAGTTTCTTTGCATAAAATTTCCTAGCTAAATATTGTGTGTGTATATATATAGTATATGTTGAATGATGTGATATAATATTATTAATAAATTAATAATATGTTATTTGTGATGTTTAATTTTTTTAATTAAAAATTATGTGATTTAGTCCCTTAATTTTGTAAAAAATACTCATTAATTATAAATTATATTATTTTAATAATTTTTTTATTTTATAAAGTGATCAAATGTAATTATAGTACGAGTTTTTAACAATAATAAAGTCACAATTAATACGAAAGAAATTTTTTTGAAATATTTATTTTCTAAAATTTGTTAATTGTCATTATTTTATTTTGATATTTTATTAATTTTTAAGTTTTTAAAAAATTAAATATATATTTAAATAAATTTTATTTTTATTAATTTTTTTCTTAATCTATTTTATATTTATTCTTATTTTCAACATGTTTTAATACTTGATAAAAAACAATAATATTTTAAATAAAAAACATGAAAATAATATAATTAATTTTTAATTAATATTTTATAAAATTAAATAACTAAGTGACACCATTTTTAATCCGATCCTAGAGAGAATAACTTGTAAATAACTTAATATCTCATTCTAAAAAATAATGTTGCCTTGAAAACATATTTAAAATTTTTATAATAATATTTTAAATAAAAAATTATTAAAATAATATAATTTATCTTTAATTGAATCACTAAATAATTAAATGTTATCATCTACAACGACTAACGTTACAAATAATGTAATATCTCTCTCGAGTGGTATCCTAAAAGTATAGATCTCATCTCAGTGAAGATTTGGTAAATCTAGCAACAAATAATTGTCTAATGATTAGATTATCATGTTACATCTCAAAGAATAAGTATTAAGTGTGATCACAACTCTTAAACATATGTTTTCAATGAGATTTATTTTTGAACACATATTCATATTTGAGTATGAATTCACTCAAAGTTAAAAAGGTTAAAAACTATTTTTTTTTAATTCAGTTTCTCAAATTTTAATGCCAAACATCTTAATTTGCAAATTCAAGGTATACAGCAAAAGCTAACTCTTTCATTGACTCCATTTAATGCCATTAAAGCTTGAAGCATTTCCAAACAGTAATCCGTGCTATGAATTTCTTTACAGAGCCACCTGTAGTCTCTCAAGCTTATAATGCTCGACAAATACTGTCACAAACAAAAACTTGAATGTTTGTCAAAATTAGGACGAGGATCACTATTATTATATATCAAATATATATATTAAGTATTTTAATGAATATAATTATCAAAGGTATTATTAAAGTCATTGATGTCGGTAGTGGCTGATTGTTGAGAAAATATACCTAGTGGCAATATCAATGAAATTCAAGAATTCTCAGTTTGATCTTATTTGCTTTCCTCTCCTTTCATCAAGATTTTTCTTTTATAGTTTATTCAACAATTATGTTAACTATACTTACAAATAATACACCTATCATTTGAGATTGATCTTAAATTTGAAAAAAATTATATTTTACTCTTAAATCATTGATGATATATTACATTATTTACTTTTAGACGGGTTTCTTAAGTATATCTTATATACAAAGGACATGGTAGAAGATTTATTGATGGAAGTAGATAAGCTAATCCTTCCAAAAGTTGATGTCCACAATGAGAGTCTAACAATAACACTCTTGAGAGAAGTTTTACATTTTAAACAAAGACTCAATGACAAGGAGGATGTTGAGTACACAAATCATCCCCTTTTTAAGTAGTATCTTACTAAGATGTTAAACTAAGTCTTAAATGGAAGGCTACCTATTAAGCATATTTTTCTTTCTTTTTTACTTTTTAATATTTTTATTTGTTAGTTATAGTTTGTTTCTATTTTATTTTTTATTTATCATTGCTTAGTATTATTTTTATTCCATGTTATTTTATTATTTAACATTATTTTATTATTTATTATGAAAAAATATTTTGAACTAAGTCATAACATGTTTTCTATGCACCAAGACACGGGGTTATGGGATCAAATTTTGGCGAGAAGAAATTTTTATTGCGACGTTATATGAATTTATTGTGTAACATGGCACACTAATCTCGGATCATCTAGGTTGGGAATTTTTTAACTAGCGTTGTATCATGAAAAAAATATTCGCTGTGACTCGCAATCAATTTTCACACTAAAACATCCCCATCACAAATTTTTCAGATCAGATTTCACAAATTTTTCTTTTCTGTTTCAATCCTAAAATTTTCTCTCCCTTTAAACACATTTTTCTCAAAAAAATTCACCATCCTCTCCAAAGCTCAAATTTGTTCTCAATCTTTTCATCCCTAATCATTATTTGAGTCATTATTATAGAGATTTTTCATCATTCTTCATCAAGTTTGCATATTTGAGTATCTACATACAACTTCATCTTCTTCAAAAGAGGATTGGCAAAATCAAAAGTAAGTGACTCATACTCTCAAAATAATTCTCGATTTTATTTTATGATATTTGAAGTGATTACTTTTTGGGGTCTAAGTGAACAAATCTTAATTTGAATAGAAAGAATGGAGAATAATTTATTCGATATGTTTTTTGAAAATTTTTGAGAGTATTATTTTCATACTTAGAACTTGCAAGAATATGACACCAAAAAGAAAGAATAGTGATAAGGTTAAACAACAAATAGTTTCACAAGAATCTAATAGAGCCACATTTGTTAGTCTAGAGGCAAAATTAAGATTTGATAAAGATGTTAAGATTAATAAAAATTTTATCGTGGAAAGATGACTTGATTTTGGGAAAATCCATTCCTTGGTGTAACAGATAAGACAATGGTCCTTGGATGGAGATAGTTTGTTAAAAGTCCAGATGCCACAATTTTGTCTATAGTAAGAGAATTTTATACTAATGTTCTTGATGTTGTGGACAATAAAGTTATGCTAAGGGGTTTATTTTTCCCATTTGGTGCATCTCATATAATTTTTTTATGGCATAATAGATGTAGGCTAAGATGAATATGAGGCTTATCTTGAAAATGTGGATTATGATGATGTAATACAAGCCTTACAATAGAGGGACAAAGTGGGATATATTAAATGGGAGATATAAATCATTTGATGCCAAAGACTTAATAAATATCTTCTAGATTTGACAATACTTTTATTATAGATTAACACTAACCACTCATTATAGTATAGTGGACAGTGAAAGGGCAAATTAATGTATGTCATACAATCTATAAAAATAATGGATGTTGGGGCAATAATAAATCAGGGAATTAAATTATTAGCAAATAATCACCGAGTAAGTCATTTTTTCCCCAACTCATCACAACCTTATGTACTAAGGTTGGGATGAAGTTCCCCAAAGGTGAAGTTTTGTTACAATATGGTGACTTATTGACCCTAAACTACATGAAAAGCCTCACTAGTAGGACAAAAGCCACCCAAACTAGTAAAAGAGTCACCTCTTTTCAAGAGCATCAATTAAAGATCAAGTTCCCATATTACAAAAAGAGGTAAAATATATGAAAGATTACCAAGCCTAGCAACTCGAGTGGTTTCAAGCTGAGTACATGCAATCTATCCATAAGATGTAGAGGTTTCAACTCTCCCAACTCAAAATGGACTGTAGTTAATTTAGGAGATTACTTGAGCCTTCTAGGTATGAATTTATCTTTAGGTTGCTTGAACCTAAGAATGAAGAAGAACCCGATGATATGGAGGACTAAAGCTCTAATTTTTTTCCTGCTAATTTTTATTGTGTTTTTATTTGATGTACTTATTTTATTTGTATTTCTATTATTTTGGACAATGTTTATGTTATTTGAAACTTTTAATCTTATAACTATTTTGTAATATGTGATACATATGAGGTATATATCAATTCTCTCTATGTGATAGAACTTGAATTAGATGAAGGATACAACTAGAGTAACAACCACACCACTATTATAAGAAGGGTGACTTTTCTTTCTTTTTCTTATTTTTTCTTGATTTCTATTTGAACATTGAGGATAATGCAGATTGTAGATTGGAAAATAAGGGTATAAATGGCAACTCACACAAGTTGGAATGAACCAGAATATCAAAAACCAAAAAGTAGGTGCACTCATGGCCTATACATATTTCATGCTCAACGAGATGTTCTTGGGTTCCAACTGGTTATTTTGGAAATTATTTGTTTGTTGTGGCTCAACAAAATCCATGTCATGACATAAGCCTTTTGAATCCATTTGTGTGTTTACTGGAGTTCAATGCGCATCACGAACCAAAAAATTACAAGCCGTGACACAATCCTCTTGGTTTACAATTGTGGATTCATAATTCAACGTGTGCCACAACACAAATTAAAGATGCCATGACCCAAGTGTAAAAACTAGCCAAAAAACCTAATATGTATACTAAATGTGTTTTGACCAACCTTTAACCTATAAATACACCCTAGACCCTCCTTAAACAATATCTAGACTTACTAGCTACCTATAGCCATAATCCATCATCTATAACACAAAAAATGGAGAGAAAAGCTCCCAATTATGAAGTAGTTTTCAAGGATTTGAAGTAAACGATCAACTAATTCAGAGATTTGGAATCACAGATAAAAAAAGAACATTTTTATTGTTAGATTTTCTTTTTCTCTCTATAATCTGAGTGTCTTTTTTTATTTAATTAATTTTGGTTAATTTAATTATAATATGCTAACTTTTATACATGTGATTTTAGTCTTACTTTCAATGACTATAATAACAATCTTATGAGTTAATTAAATAAAATTTGATTTATTTATTATTCATGTTTTTCATATCTTTAATTATTAATTAATGATTGATCAAATTTTGATTTATAATAAAAAAAATATTTTAGAACCAAGCATTAGATACATTATCTGTGCCTAATTGTATATGAATGAACAAAAGTCTAATTTAATTTCATTGATTTGCATTAAATTAGATGATTTATATATTTTCGTTAGGTTTACCAATAAATCGGTTTGAAGTCCAATCCATGAAGTTATTGGTTAATTAAAAATTATGGAAACTCATAATGATCATCGGGTTCACCTATTTAAAAGGAAAAAATAATTATAACTTTTTTTTAAATCATTCAATTCATTTATTACATGAATAGATAGCAAACTAATTTTTGATATTTGTTCATCATCTTCATTCAACTATAATTTAATTTACTCACTTTATTCTATTTGTTTAATCAATTTAGAATTTACAATCATCTTTCAACCGATCATTTTTAGAATATTTAAGATTACTTATTATAACTAATTTAAAAAATAATTTAACTTTTTAAAACTAGATTTCAATTCTTTAGATATTGAACTCGGGAAAAACGTATTATTAGTTTGGTTGTGATTCGTGCAATTGTAAACAATTAAAATTTATACATCCCATATATATGTTGTGTTTAAGCCATGCTCACAACTCAATCTTCAAGGGTTTATAAATACTAATTATGCCTCGTGTCTAGATGATAATCGCTCAACATCTGGTATTGTTCTTTATTGTAAGGTAAATCCAATTTTGTGGAGTTCTCATAAGCAAACTATTGTTTTAAGGTCCATCTTTAAAACTAAATACCATACACTTGCAAACGTTGCCCGAGCTTCATTTATGTCTTCTTGCCCCTTCTACACTTTGTTGTGACAATATGAGCTCTATTGCATTGATTGCAAATCTATTCTTCATGCTCTTACTAAACATGTCAAATTAGATTTTTATTTTGTTTGAGAATGGGTTCTTTTTGGATAGCTTATCATATATTATGTGCCTTCCTTTGAGAAAATTGCACACATTATCATCAAACCTCTTTCTCAATCATAATTTGTTTTTGGCATTCCAAACTCAATGTAATAGTTATGTTATTGAGTTTGCTGGGTGATAGAAAGCGTATTAAAGTAATTGATAATGGTAATGGCTGGTTATTGAGAAAATATACTTGTGACAAGTAAATGATGTGGAAATCTCATTGAAATGTGTTTGTGGCAATCCTAGTGTAGTGCTATGGTGGCAAGATGTGTGTCTTGGATGTATAAGAAGACCAATGCAGAGTGATTGTACAAAGTGTTCTTCTATAGTTTGTTCATCATCTTCATTCAACTATAATTTAATTTACTCACTTTATTCTTAAAAATATATTCTTTCCTTTTACCTTTATGGACTCTCCTTTTTTTTTCTTCTTCTCTTTTCCTTTTCTATTCCTTTTTCTTATTCTTCTTCTCATTCTCCTTCTCCTTCTTCTTCTTCCCCTTCTCCTTCTTCTTCTTCTTCTCCTTCTCATCCTCCTCCTCCTCCTTCTCCTCCTTCTCCTTCTCCTTCTTCTTCTTCTTCTCCTTCTTCTTCTCATTCTCCTTCTTCTTCTTCTTCTTTTTCTTCTTTCGTTCTCAAAATTTTTTGTATGTCTTTTCTTCTCTATTTATAGAAGAATTATTCATAAACAGAAGCTAGGATTTAATGCAAAGAAACGGGTAGAAATGACTCGAATTGAAGGAGAGAAACGATTGGAAATTGAAGAAGAGAAACTGAATAAATCAAGAAAGAGGTAACATAAAATTTTGAAACTAAAAATTGAAATTTTTATTCAATTTTTCTAACAATCCCCACATGAATAAAAATGGACATATATTATAAATCATATTTTGACATGGAAATAGAGTTCAACAGATTGAAACCTGTATAGGATAGGTAGATGTTACCCTTTGAACATTCATTTATGAAAATATATTTACCTCACTGACTGAGTAGTAGATGCGATATTCTTGAACTGTTCTGTCGTTTATGTAAACGATGACATACTTCACACAAGAATCTTTCCTAACACAATTCAGTTCTCACTGTTATGTTTGTTTTGGCCATGAACATTTACCTGGTTCTGTAAGAGTCTTTAAAGAATTGAGCCCTATACAATTCTCTTTTGAAGTGGCATCATTCCTCCCTCACATAGATGATTTCTTATCTTTTAAAAGTAATTTGAAAAGAGTAACCCATATACTCAGCTCGATATCTTTTTATAAGAATCATTAAAAGTCTTAACTTGCCATATATCTTATGGGCATCACTATTTTTCAACATAAGAATGGACTTGAGGGTAAACCCCTATAGTGATCTCACTAAGTCTTTACAATTAGGTTGTCCCTTTGAATCTAGATCTTAGGATCTCCAGTCAAATAGGTTGGGTTTCCTTTGCAAACCCTTATCCATTCATGGGCTTCAGTCTCATTTCTCTCGATAACTTACCAACTAACTCTCTATTTAACCCTTTAGTTAAGGGATTAGCTATGTTATCCTTTAACTTCACATAGTCAATAGAGATAACTCCAGTTGAGAGTAATTGTTTAATGGTATTATGTTTACGACGTATATGTCAAGACTTATCATTATACATATTGCTTTGTGCCTTACCAATAACAAATTTGCTATCACAATGAATGCATATTGCATGTATAGGCTTTACCCATTTAGGAATATCCTCTACAAAATTGCATAGCCATTCAGCTTCTTCACCACATTTATCCAAAGTGATGAACTTAGATTCCATCGTGGATCTAGCAATGCATGTCTATTTAGAGGACTTCCATGAAACAGTTGCACCACCCAGTATGAATACATATCCATTGGTATACTTTGAGTCTTTCATATTAGATATCCAATTGGCATCATTGTATCCTTCTAATACAACTGGATATCTTATGTAGTGCAGTCCATAACTACGTGTATATCTTAAGTATCTAAGTAGTCTTGTAATACCTTTCCAGTGATCAGATCCTAGATTACTAGTATATCTACTTAATTTGCTTACAACATAAGCTATGTCTGGTCTCTTACAACTCATCAAGTGCATAAGACTTCTTATCACTCTAGAATATTCTATTTGAGACATTCTCACTTTTATTCTTAGATATGTGTAGATTTACATCTACTGGTGTTCTCACAATTCCAGAATCACCCTTGTTGAATTTCTCAAGTATTTTGTCAACATAATGACATTGACTTAGAATGAGACTGCTAGATATCCTTGGTATCTTAATTCCTAGAATTACATCAACAGGTCCCATGTCTTTCATATCAAACCTTGAATTCAACATAGACTTAGTAGATTTAATCATTTGATCATTACTACCCACAATTAGTATGTCATCAACATAAAGACACAAGATAACATAACCATCTTCTTTATTCTTGACATATACACATTTGTCACATTCGTTGATTTTAAAGCCATTTTTCCTCATGACATTATCAAACTTTTCATGCCATTGTTTTGGTGCTTGTTTCAAGTCATATAAAGACTTCACCAATTTACAGACCTTTCCTTCTTTCCCTAGGCATGAAAAACCCTTTGATTGGTCCATGTAGATTTCTTCATCTAACTCTCCATTTAGAAAGGCTATCTTTACACCCATTTGATGTATTTCAAGATTTCGTAGAGTTGCGATAGAAATTATCATCCTAATAGATGTTATTCTCATCACAGGAGAATAAGTATCAAAGTAATCAAGGCCATGTAGTTGTTTGTATCCCTTAATTACAAGTCTAGCCTTATACTTATTAATTTATCCATCTGATTTACGTTTTCTTGTGAAAATCTACTTAGACCTTAGTGTTTTACTACTTAGAGGTAAATCAACTAGTGTCCAAGTGTGATTTTGCAGAATGGACTCAATTTCACTATTTATGGTTTTTTTCCATTGAGGACCTTCAGAAAAATTCACCCCTCTTCATAGGTTAGAGGTTCACTTTTTAGCAAATAGGTCAAAAAATCAAGACCGTAGGACGTTTTTGTCCTACCCCTCTTGCTATGTCTAAGTTCAACCTCAACCTCTTGTTCAGGTTCTTTGTTTTGACTATCTTCATTCATAATCTCATATGTTTGTTTAGACGAACTTGATTCTCCTTGAGATTTACATGGAAATACATTTTCAAAGAATGATGCATTCCTTGATTCCATTATTGCGTTCTTGTGTATATCTAGGATCTTTGACTCATAAACAAGAAACCGATAAGCATTACTATTATGTTCATATCCAATGAAGATGCAATCTATTATTTTGGACTTATCTTCACCTTCTTAGGTATAGGTACAACCACTTTTGCAAAACACCCCCACACTCGTAAATATTTAAAGGAAGGGGTAAATATTTATAGGAAGGTATCCTTCCTATAAATAATTCATCCGGTGTCTTATGTGTCTTTTTCTAGGGTACCTTATTTAAAAGATAGTTGACAAAATAGCTTCCTCCCACAAGTTCTATGGCAACCCAGAACTTAATAGCATTGCATTAATCATTTCTTTTAAGGTACGATTCTTATGTTCAATAACTCCATTTTGTTGAGTTGTTGAGGTGAATAAGGCGTTGTGGTTTCATGCATAACTCCATGTTATGCACAGAATTCACCAAATGGTGCTTTATATTCACTAGTACGATCACTACGCAGTACCTTGATTTTTTTGTTGAGTTGATTCTCAAATTTTGTTTTATAAAGAATAAATTTCTCTATAGCTCCATCTTTGCTTTTAAGCAAATACACATAGCAATATTTCATGCTATCATCAACAAAAATAATAAAATACTTATTGCCACCTCTTGTTTGAAGAAATTTTAAATCACATAGATCACTATGGATTAATCTAGGGGTTTAGTGTTCCTTTCAATCGAATGAAACAATAACCTAGTCATTTTTACCTCAACACAAGTCTCACACTTATGCTTTTAATCTATTTAGAATGAAGGTATGTGTTCCATGTTAATTAATCTACACAATGTATCGTAATTAACATGACCTAGTCTACCATGCCACAAGTTAGAAGACTCAAGCATATAAGTAGAAGAATTAATCTTATTAATATTCTTATCTTTTACAGTCATTACATTGAGCTTAAATATCCCTTCCCCACAAACATCATATTTTTGGTTATAACAACCTTATCATATTCAAACACCATCCCAAAGCCATGCTTGTTTAACAATGAGCCAGAAACAAGATTCTTACGGATGTTAGGCACATAGAGTACATTATTTAATTTCAACTCCTTCCCAGAGGTTATCTTCAGTTTGACCTGGCCTTTCCCTTGAATGGCTGATGTGGCAAATTTTCCCATGAAGAGCTTATCTCCATCTTTCATTGCTTCAAAAGTAGTGAATATCCCCTTATCTAAGCATACGTGCCTTGTTGCACCAGTGTCATTCCACCATTCCTTTGGGTTTGATCCCACCAAGTTTACCTTATAAATGACTACACATAAGTCAATGCTAGAAATATCATGAGTGATGTCATCAACCATGTTTGCCTCACGGTTTTTTTTTGAAATCTGTAGTTTGGGGCTTTATGCCCTGTCCTCTGACAGTTAAAGCAAATCCCTTTAAAGCTTGATTTCTAAAAATATGCTTTTTCAAGTCCCAATTTAGACCTTTTACCCAGCTTGCCCTTGTCTTTATTCTTATTGTGTTTGGAACTTTGACCATGTTACATCACATTAGCCTTTGGTGCTGATGGGATATAACCTCTTTTAGAAGAAGCCTTGTTATCTTCTTCCAATTTGAATCTTATCAGCTTGTCTTTCAAAGACACTTCCCTTCATTTGTGGTTAAGGTAGGCCTTGAACTCTATCCATGAAAGGAGCAAATTTTCAATAATAGCTGCAACTTGGAAGGTTTCACTAAGTACCATCCCTTTATCATACATCACTATTATGATATCTTGGATTTCACATGCTTGACTGCATATCGATTTAGAGTCCACCATCTTATAATTAAGAAAGAAACAAACCAAAAATTTCTTGGCACCGACATTTTCAAAGACACTTCCTTTCATTTGTGGTTAAGGTAGGCCTTAAACTCTATTCATGAAAGGAGCAACTTTTCAATAATAGCTGCAACTTGGAAGGTTTCACTAAGTACCATCCCTTTATCATAGATCACTGTTATGATATCTTGGATTTCACATGCTTGACTGCATATCGATTTAGAGTCCACCATCTTATAATTAAGAAAGCAACAAACCAAAAATTTATTGGCATCAACATTTTCAGTTTCATACTTCCAGTCCAATGATTCTCACAAGTCTTTGGTCATCTTTTCCTTATTGTACTTATTGTACAAGGAATCAGTTAGACTATTCAGAACATAGTTTCAACATAGATAATCATAATGTTTTCATGCTTCAATAGCATTAGCAGACTGAAAATCTTGTTCACCCCCAGATTGATCGGGATCTTCTTCAGTCAAGAACCTTGCTAAATTCAAGATGGTGAGAAAAAACATTATCTTACTCTTTCATCTCTTAAAGTTCAAACCATTAAACTTCTCCGGTCTCTTTATCACAACATAATTCATTGGAACCCCTATGAGCCACAGAAGGCCTCATCATTTGATTCACGATAGGATCAACAACATTCACAATTAGGCTTTTAGTTTAGGAAACTGGAATTGTCATTTTAGATTGCATAATCTTTTCTTTATATTTTCTCTGTTCAATACACAAATAGCAATTTAAGTTTTAAAAATTTCCAAATAAAATTTATAGATTAAAAAAAATTATATATATATATATATATATTTAATAAATAAATGATTGAAATATGATAATTAATATATATATATATATATATATGTAATTTCATTAATTATAACGATTAAATAATTTTAAAATAAAACAATTTATTTATTTATAAAATTATAAAATATATATGTATAAAGCAATATATATAGTAAAAATAAAATACAAATATAAAGTAAATAATATTAAGATTATTAATACAAAATAAATAAAGAAAACAAAATACTTAATATAAAATATCAGTATAAAAAATATATTATAATTATATAAAATAATTAATATAACAAATACACAAAAATCGATAAACACAAGTAAATAAAGATGATGAAATGAATTAATAAAGATGTAAAAATTAAACAGTAATTATAGTAGAATATATATAGCATAATAGATAAATATAACATATTATAAATAATTTGTTTCTCAAAATATTTATTAAAAAAACTTTTTGTATTTGTTTGTCCAAAAAAAATAAGGGGAAGAAATTATCTTAAGATTGTTATAAATAATGCACGAACAAATAATTTAAAAATGAAATTATTTTATTACAAATAAGTTAGAAATATATATTATATAAATAAAAATTTAAATAATATATAAATTAAATAATTGAATAAATAAAAAATAATAATAACTAAGGCCTGTGTATCACATAGTATTCTTAAGATAATTTTTTTGCTCACCATGCGTGTTTGAGATCGACGAGAATTTATCTCCCAAGATACAACGATTAAATAATAATAAATTTACATCATAATTTAATTTTTACGAACTTTAAAGTGTTTGAACTCTATTGAAAGAACCTAACTCTAGATAAAAATTATACAAAAAAAAATAATAATAAATAAATTAAAATATTTTTTTTCTTTTACCTTTTCCGACTCTCTCTTTTTTCTTTATTCTTCTCCTTCTTTTTCACGTCTCCCTCTTCTTCTCTTTTCTCTGTGTTTTTTCTTTTTCTTTCTCAAATTTTCTTCTCAACTTTCTTCTTTATTTATAGAAGATTTATTCATAAACAAAAGTTGAGAATTAATGCCGAGATAAAAACGGTTTGAATTGAAAAAGAGAAACAATTGAAAAAGAGAAACAATTGAAAATTGAAGAAGAGGGAGACAACGGAAAATTTTGAAACTAAAAATTGAAATTTTTATTCAATTTTTCTAACATTTTCATCAATATTTGTTTTTTTAGTTTTTTTTATAATTATGTGAATTTAAATATACTTATTAATAATACTATATCTTGTCATTTGAGATTTACCTCGTATATAAAATATTATAAATTGTTTTTAAATTATTGATGATATGATTATCAAGACCAATAAATAAAAATATAAATACAATAATTTTTTAAAAAACATAATATCTATTACTTTTCTAAAATAATAACAATTAATAAAATTAATAAGGCATACTAGATATCTTATACAGATTTTTTTTTTAATTCATCACATCAAAACTCAAAAAATATTGTATTTTAGTAGGAAAAATTTTACAAATGTCAAAACATCATGTATTACAAATTTTAGCAGGAAATATTTGGACAAATATCAAAAGATAATGTATAACAAATTGTGTCATTATCAATCCTCGAGAGAGGTTTACATGAGCCAGCTGAAGAAATTAATGTTTGAAGAAATAATCAGAGGAAGAAATAAACGTTTTATTAATCTAATTTCTTGATTTGTATCGGATATTTACATTGTTTATATAGACAAATACTAATTACTATTTCACCAACCACCATGATTGAATTGTATGATTTGATTGTATGATTTGATTGGTAGGCGCCGTGTATATTGGAAAAAATGTTAGGCGACGGTGCAGTGATTGTTGAATTGTGTTTGCAGTGTTTGTTGAATTCAACACTCCTCGAGTTGGTGCATAGATGTCTTTCATGCCCAACTTATGCAGCTCTGTGAATACTCGATATGAGGCTGCTTTAGTGAGGATGTCGACGATTGATCTTCGACTTGATTTTTGGCAATTCGATGAATTTTCTTCTAACTTTTCTTTAATAAAAAATCACATCCCGACTTGACATGTTTTGTACGATCGTGTTGAAGGCGGATTATCGCTTAATATCACATCTTTGCTTTATTGTCACAAAATAACTTAATTGATTCTTTCGCGGGATATGTCAAATCTTTTAAGAGAGATTGTAACCCGAGGCCTCGTAAGGCTTGAGTGCCATTCCTGCGTATTCGGCCTCTGACTTGAGCAGACCTGACATGTTGTTTCTTACTACTCCGTGTTACAAGATTTCCCCCTACAAAAGTGAAGTAGCACGATGTAGATCGTACATCATTTATTGATCCCGGCCAATCGGCGTCGGTTATACTTGATTCTAGAAAACTACGAGTTCTTAGTGAGCGATACTCCTTTTCCGAGGCTTGATTTTAAATATCTCCAAAATACGAATAAGCTGCATTCATATGTTGTTACTCCCAGGATTATGCATAAATTGGTGGCAATACTTAAAGCGTAGGCAAAGATGCAGTCTTGTGTGTGCCAAATACATCAACCTTAAACAAGCCTTTGGTATCTTTCTTTGTTTGTTGGAACTTGATCAACCTTGATACATAACTTTAATCCTTCCTCTCTTTGGTGTATTAGTGGTTGACATCTTGACATCTAGGTTTCTTTTAATAAATCTAAGGCATACTTTCTTTGAGATAAGAAGATTCCTTACATTGATCGAGAAACCTCGATCGAAAATATTTTAAGGAACGAGTCTTTCATTTCGAATTCTTTGGATAAGTAAGTTTGTAGCGCTTTCCTTTCTTCAAGATCATTTCTGTTACTATCGTATCATCAACATATACAATAAGTCGCAGGTGATCTTACCATACCCCTTTTTAGAAATAAAGTATGGTGAATTGCTGCTTGTAGCCAAATGCCTTCGTTGACCTTGTGAACACGCGAGCCGTACTCTTGCAGGGATTGTTTCAATCCATACGGTGATTTTTTAATTTGCACACCTTTTCTCCATGGATTGTGGATTTCTTGATTCTGGTGGTAAATCCATGTAGACTTCTTCAATTAAATCTCCCGTGTAGAAAGGCATTTTTACATGTTGATATAATGGCCAATCTAAATTTGCGACTAGAGATACGAAGACGAAAGCAGGTGTTAATTTTGGCCTACGGTGCAAATGTTTTACGTATAGTCGATCCCGTATGTTTGAGTGTATCCTTTTGCCACCAATCTTGCTTTATATCGTTCAATCGTACCATCTGCTTGATATTTCTTTGAAAAAATCCATCGACATCCAACAATTTTCTTTGTTGGTGGGCGATCGACAAACTCAGTTCTATTTATTTCTAAAGATTTTAGTTCTTCATTCATAGCATCTTTCCATTTTTGGTCGGCTAAAGCTTCCTGCTGCTTTGTTAGGAATAGATACGTGAGATAATTGATTCTGAAATGATACGTTTGATTTTGACAAACGATGTTTAGACATATAGTTACTCGTGGGATATTTGACTTTACTAGAAATCTCGAGGTTAAATACATGGCTTTAGGAATACCTCTGTTAGGACGTGATGGAAGTATTTTACGGTTGGTTCAATAGTTGGAACATCCTCACGCAAACGATTGGTTAGGTATATCGGCGGTTTGTGGAGAAGGAATCTCGTACTTTCATTTAGTGGTAGTAAGGAACTTCCTTGATGATCTTGAATTTGATGAGGACTTGATTCCATTTCCACTTGAGTCTTGTCTATATTGAGAGTTATTACCATCTGAATTCAAGTTATTTGTATTTTCCTCAGCATATAATTTGTCTTTCTTCGTAGGAAGCAATTTATATGTAAGTCTAATTTGACATGGTTGTACTCCACGAAATTCAGGTGTAGAGGAGAAATACATTGTATCTTAATGAAAAATAACATCCATAGTAGTAATCATTTGTTTTGTAGGAGGATGGTAACACCGATACTTTTTGTTGTATGGCATATCCCGTAAAAACACAACGTATTGCTCGTGGATCCAACTTGCTACGTTGTTGTTTATGTAGGTGTACAAATGCCACTTTATGACGACCACGAGGAGGTAGATTGGGAACATTTGGTAATTTATGATTGCTTGATGATGGCTTGTAGTGGTGTTTGGAAGTTAATGGGCTGGAAGGTACCGATTGATTAAATATGCAGCGAGGAAGTAATTGCTTATACGATAAGATAATGACATATTAGCTTCGATCAATGAGGCACGGACAGACTTCGACAAGTATGTCGATTTTTCCTTTCTGCAACTCCCGTTTTGTTGAGGTGTATCAACATAGTAGTTTGATGAATAATGCCTTCGATTGAAGATATTCTTGAAGCTGAGAACTTTTATATTCTCATAAATTTATCACTTCTTAGAACTTGGATTTGTGTTTTATATTGAATACGAACCATTTTATGAAATTTTCTAAATAAGAAGTTTACCTCGCTTTTAGATTTCATTAAACAAACCCAGAGTCATTCTACTAAAATCATGAATAAATGTAACAAACCAACGTGATCCTTCCAACGTAGAGACTTTGGAAGGACATTATCGAATGTATAACCAAAGCGGAGATGGACTTTTTATTTAAGGTTCTGAAATGAGAGCGATGACTTTTGCTAGTTCAGACATCACACTTTAAAGTAGAAAGATCTAAGCTCAAAAATAAACTTGGAAATAATTTTTTCAAATATCCAAAAGAAGCATGACCCGAATCTCTATGCCATAGCCATATATTTGATTCATCCTTGTTAGATCCGATTCTTTACCAATGCATGTTTTGTTGAATCAAGTCCAAATAATACGGGTTTCCTTGCCTAACACCACGACGATCGTTTGCTTTGTTTGAATGTCCTTGAACACCTGAAAGTCGGGCCAAAAAATAACAAAACAAGATAAAGCGGTGGTTATTTGAGAAATAGATATAAGGTTATACTCTAAGAGAGGGACTAGTCTTGAGTCTAAATTCAAAGTACTAGTGAGAGACAAAGATCTTTCCCCGATAGTGGGGTTGTGTTACCACGTTAGCGGTCTGCAAGCGGTTTGTGTGAAGATGGTTTTGAGATTTGTCTAGAATCGAATGTCATATGATCAGTTGCACTGAATCAATTATCCATGTATTATTAAAAACGCAGGAGAAAAAACTTTAAGCATCTTACCAACGTGTCTTTGAGGAGGTTACCAACGTGATCCTTTGTTGTTTCGATGATAGTGACGATGAACGTACGGTGGATTTTCTTCAGGAGTCCACGGTTGTGATCCAGCGGTCGAGGATATCCCTTAATTCAAAACATCGTTCTTTTGTATGACCTTTTGATGACAATGGGTACATTTAAATGATGATTTATCGAGTCACGCTTTCGTTCTTCTTGATTGGAAAAAGAACGATTTTTAGATATCATGGCGGAGCGTCGACATCTCTAGATTTTTCCTTGATGAGATTGACGTTACTACCTCGTCGAATCAAGGAATAACAACCTTCTAAATGCAGGATAGTTTCTTTTAGCAAAATTTCGCCCGCGAACACACTCGAAACTCATCATCTAATCCGTGACAAAGGAAAATATGTATCCTTAGTCTTTCAACGAGACTCTTGATATGATATTAGATCGTGAGGGTCTTTCATGACCGCCTTATCACGATGGTCTAGCTCTTGGAAAATTTCGATTAACTCTCGTAATACTCTGAAAGTGATTTTCCATTTTGTCACAGAAGTAAAGGCTTTTTGGTTTAAGATAAATACATGTAATTCATCAACTTCCATCATAGAATGCTTTCGCCCAGGCTTTTAATTTCAAGAAGCGGTATGGGTATGCGTAAATATCGCTCGTGATTTACGGACTCGTTGTATGGTAGCCATCTCTTCTTTTGATTTTACGCATACCACTTGTTATAATTGTTTGATGTTTTTTGGGTTGCAAATTTTTGTCATGAATATAAGAGAGTTTTCTCTCTACGCAATATACATTTCTATTATTTGAGACCAAACATCACGTAATTGGTCTCGTTAAGAATAATTCCGGCATTAAACACACCTTGGTGAGCAGTTGTACAACAAGCTGGATTTGATTGCTCGTAGGTAATGAAATTATACCTACTGTCGTGATATTATGGTAACAGCTAGAAAATGGTGTAATAATTTTAGAATTTAAAGAATATATATATATATATATATTTTTTTTTGTATTTTTTTTAATATATATTTATACTAAATAGGATAAAAACCGTAAAACCGAATCAAATTTGGTTTAAAAAACTTGAAAAAATGAGCGGACATTTGTTAGAAATCGAGCAGGAGCTTAGGGTTTGGACCTTTAAAATAAATAGGCCGTTGAAAATATAGGCGTGAACAAGCAGAAAAGCAGGGTTCAATGAACATTTGGCCGGACCAACTGGCCGAGCAAGAGGTGACTGGGCCAGAGCAAGGCGCGGACCGGCCTACGCCATGGCCAGGACCGAGCCCCGGCCGTAGAACCGGCAGAGAGCCGGAACCGTAGAGCCAGAACCGGCGAGCCAGGCCGAGACCGGATGACACGTCATCGTCTTGACCTCAGGAGCCGGCGCGCGTGGGGCGCGTGGGCGCGTGTACAACTCGCCCTCGGGCGGCGCGTGAGGGGCGCGTGGACGGTTTTCTGCTGTCTGTTTTTACCAAAATGTTTAGAATTGTGTTTAAGAGTAATCTGGTAAAATTAGGTGGGAGAAATACGCCCAAAAATTGATGTTTGTAATTAATATTTGTAAGGGTGTTGGAATGAAAAAATTTTTCGGTAGAAAAAAATATTTTAGATAAAGAAATCTCTGTTTTAGAGAACAAGGGGTTTCAAATTTGTATAAAAACAACGACACAGCTCTACGATACCATGAAGAAATTAATGTTTGAAGAAATAATCGGAGGAAGAAATAAACGTTTATTAATCTAATTTCTTGATTTGTATCGGATATTTACATTGTTTATATGACAAATCTTAATTCTTATTTCACCAACCACCGTGATTGAATTGTATGATTCTGACTTGATTGGTAGTAATAGGTGTATATTGGAAAAAATGTTTGGCGACGGTGCAGTGATTGTTGAATTGTGTTTGCAGTGTTTGTTGAATTCAACACCAGCTCATAGATGACAGTAAAAAAAATTCTATTGATTATCAAAGTATACCAAATATTCATGCATCTTATTCATATAAAAAAATTTCCTCTTAATGACTTACGTTATTAATTAAGAGCATGTTAGTATTATTATAGAAATGGAGTGGCTTTATTGTCTTTTGGGTTACAACGGTTCCAAACTTCAAATGGTCACAACACAGGCAAGCAAAGCAACTGAGCAAATAGGAATGGGCGTGGATTTGCAACCACGATTATACTAATAATCATAATTATTTTGTATTAATTTTAACTGTCGGTTATGAACGAATAATAATTTTTCTATAGTTTAATGATGTTTCTTATTTTTAACATTTATTTAAAAATATATTTAATTTTGTTGTTTTCAATCAAAATATTTTAATCTTATAATTTTTTTTAAAAAATATGTATTTCATTTTTAAAACTTAAAAACTAGATAATTTATGTGCACCCTTTCGAGACTAAAATGTAAACATTTAGAAATAAAGTGAATATATTTTTTTTAAAATTATAAAACTAAAATTTTCAAATTAAAAACTATATAAATAAATCCTCACCTACCCAAAACTACAATACCACTGCACCCTTCTCCCAAAATTTTATTCAAAAGCTAACATTCTTTGTCAACGGACTTGGAGCATTAGTCGATATGACCAACATGCATAGTTACAACATAGGCAGTTAGGGTTTGGTTCGGCTGCCGCTAGTTGCTTCATTGATAAAATCAACCATGCGTCATTTGAAACCATCTTTTTTTCTTTGAAAAAAAGCAAGTCTACCTCTGGGAAGATAATTAATTGGATTTTTAAAAATAATAAGTAAGTGATATTGAGTAATTTAATGCTGCTCTTGAAGTATTTCCATACACTCTTTTCCTTTATATTTACTTCTGATATGTTAAGTCGTAAATTTACGGTTCATTCTTTTCATTTGCATTTTTCTACTTTTTATATTTTTCAAGTTTTCGTCCTTAATCTTCATTATATTTGTACGAAAATATTTGATAATAAATTTTCTTATTGTTATGATAAAATTTGAGGATAATTTTGAGAATAAAGATTGTGAAGAAGGAATTAATTCAAACGTAATAGAGTTATTCTTACTTTACCTTATTCCTGGTTTTGAAACCTTGAGTTTATAGTTTTTGCATTTAATAAGTTTTAAATTTTTGCAGTTAATACCTTATAAAAAGTAGGAGAATGCAAATTTAAAATTTGTTTAATCAAAATATTTAAGGTTATTTTGTTATTAAATTTTGGGAGAGAATTAATTATTTGAGTACCAAGGACCAAGGAGTGAGACATTAATGTTGATTGAGTTTGTTTCCATGTAAATCATGAGTCTTGATTTAAATAATAGGCTTTGTCACGGGTGAGAAGTTTTTAGTACTTCTGCAATATATTTTATATTTAAAGAAATACAATGAAATTATATAAAAAATAATACCCATTAACCTATAATAATAAAAATAACATTTAAACAATATTATACAAACTCTAATCAAATCATTTTCAACTTTTTATCGAATCTAAATGACTTTAATTCAATTTAAACGACATTTAATTAAATAACGTTAAAAAATAATTTATCTAAAAACATACTAATCAATTATAAAGAACATTATTTCTATGGATATAAATTTAAAAAAAAAACTATTTTTTTTTGTTGTTTTTTCAAAAATATTTGTCAATTTTTTTTTTTGTATATTTCGTGATTTTTTTTATTACTAAAAAAATTAACCCTTTAAATTGCATTACAAAAGCTGAGGGAATATGATATTTTCCAAGAATATTTGTCAAACTTTTTTTCATATTTTGTGATTCTTTTAATTACTAAAAAAATTAGCCCTTTAAATTGCATTACAAAAGCTACGGGAATATGACATAAATTTACTATCTTAAAAGAGTAGATATTTTTAATTGAAGGATCTATAGGAAGTAACATTTTGTTTGCAAGCTAACTTGCATAATACAACATACAAAATGAACCGGCTGTCCGGGCGTTACTTATTTATTTGCACATGCACAAAACTTATGACAAGTACGATGGATGATACAGTGGGGTATAGCAATTAAAATGTCACCCGAATTCCGAGCAATGCCATCAATTGAGAGATGAACTCTGGGTGACCTTGCCAATCTGCTCAGGTAACCAAATTTCCATCAGTGAAACAACGGTGTATCGGTTCAGGCTCCAACCATGTTGCACCAGACAAAACTATATTAAGCTTCACAGCTGGGTATGCAGTACATTTCTTTCCCTGTAAAGCAAGTCAAACAAAAAAGATTATGAGCATGAAGGAAAAGATGCAACATATCTACTACCACCGTCAACTGTTCACATCCTCAACAACACAAGCAAACAACACAAGCAAATTAGTGAATCATAACCGTGTACCTACTGAACTCGTAATTATGATCTGAAGTGAAAAATATCATACCATGGATTGAGATTTTCTTAAATTAAATGGTATTATAGTTGAAAGTAATGTATTCAAGGCCCAAAACCCTAATTATTGAATTAGAAGGGTTTGACTTATATGTTGCATAGAACCAACACTTGTGGGGTGATGGATGTATAAAAACATAATCGAACTTTCTACTACTAGCTTCAATATTTAGGAGAGTTGGTTTCCCAACAACTTATAACAAAACATGTCTATGGTTTAAAACAAGGAATGACAGATTTATAATGAAAAAAAAATTATTTTTGAGGCTAAGATTAGAATGCAATTCTTCGATATTAAATAAGAGTACGATATCCTGTCTTCAAATTCCAACAACTCTCTATTATGACAAATTTTCCATGTGATGACCTTTCAAACTATATTCATGTGAGGGACCGAGGGGTGCTAGCTAGAAAGATAATGTCAAATCAAAACACAAGTGATGATCCACTTATACTTCAAAGTTCATATATTTATAAGAAATTGTAGCAAATGCTTTGTAAAACAGCCTTGAGAAAAAAAGGCCAGGTTCCTTGCTATCATGCTGTTAAATCATGTTGCTATACATTTTTCTCAATGCTTCAAACTTTCCTACTTTAGTATCTGTTGCAGGTGATCACTTTTCAGTTTTCAAATTCCTAATTATCATAAACACAAAGCATAGGAATCACTTTTCATTATGAAAAAAAATATAATGGTAACAGTTAAGAAATGTTTGAGCCTCAGAATTGTATTAACAAAATATGTTATGAAGTTTCAGTAAAGAGATTATGCCAAATACTACCTAAAGAACACCGGCAGCAGCTAAAATCTGCTGTCCATGACAGATGGATGCAACTGGCTTCCTGGCTTCCATAAAGTGCTTCACCAGAGCAATGACCTTCTCATCCAATGCCAAATATGCTGGAGCTCGACCTCCAGGGATGACAAGTGCATCATAACTTGAGACGTTTATTCCATCAAAATCAGCTGTTTAAATGAATAGATATCCTGGCTTCTCACTGTAAGTTTGGTCGCCTTCAAAATCATGGACAGCAGTTGGGCAGGTGTCGCCAGTTTTCTTCTTAGGGCAAACTGCATCTACATGGCACCCTAGAGCTTGGAGGGATTGGAAAGGTACAGTAACCTCATAATCCTCCATGTAATCCTGCAAACAGAGAAAGGAGATGAATGATGACAAGTGATAGTGCCTTAAATGGAAAATGCTGAAAATTGTAAACCAAATCATTTCCCTAAAAAGATATAGCTTAACCGAACAACAAAGAGAATGAAAACACACCCCACAAAGAAACAAGATCTTTTTATTTGCACCAGTTATGTTGCCCCCCAGAGCCTTGACAAAGTGGTTAATGAATTCAGGATGTCCTTTGTATGCAGCTGCAGTGATTATATTACCATCAACAACACATGATGCCAATGTCTCAGGTTCTACCCATTGAGCACCTGCAGCAATGAGCACAGGTTTCACATGTGGGTAAGCTGTGCATTTTCGCTCTTTAACAGAGCCTGCAGCTGCTAAGATCAACGGTCCGTGGCAAATAGAAGCAATAGACTTTTTAGCATCTGAAAATTTCCGCACAATTTCCAAAACTGATTCATCTATGGCTAGATATTCAGGAGCTCGTCCTCCAGGAATTACCAACCCATCATATATTGCTACAGTCAATGTCATCAAACATTGCATTTAGAGTGAAATTGTGACCACGTTTCTCATAATATGTCTGCAACAAATCAAGGGGAAAAGAGCAAACAATCGAGTTTAAGGAAAGGAAAATTCTGTACAACTTATCAAACTTATAGGTCAATTATAATAGGAAAACAAAATTGGCCCTTATAGATTGACCATGTTCACTCTTTAGATTATGAATATGCTCCAATTTAAGGCCTACCTGATCTTTAAGCCGATTATAAACATTAATATCTACAAAACGGATGGTGAGATTCAGATACATAAATGGTCGTTACACTTACATATAAGTTCAAATACGACATTGAAGTGGTAAGCTCCTCTAAAACCTTATGGAATAAATCTCCCTTAACTCATTCATAAGCAATTAGCTGTATCAGTTATCAATAATGAAGCTCTAAAAAAGCTTAAAATGGGACCAATAAGTCAACATGAAAAGCTCATTTGACTCCTAACTAATATTACCAATTCTAGGGCAGAAATAAACATCTAAGCACAAGAAAAATATGCTTCAATTGGTAATTTGGGAAAAAAGAGCAGCATGCTTATCTATAAACAGAAAAATAATAATGGGGTATTGGAAAAAAGATCAAAAATTGAGATCTGAAAGAACAGCGATATTGAACCTGGTAGCCAGAAGACTCGTGAATGGCAGTGCGACAGACATCTCCAGTTTTTTTACCAGGGCAAACAGCATCCACTATAACGCCGTAAGCCTGCAGAGCTTGGAATGGAACCATAGCCTCAGCGTCTTCCATGTAGTCCCCACAAAGCATCAACACCCTTCTCTCTTCTTCTTCTTCTTCTTCTTCTTCTTCTTCTTCTTCTTCTTCTTCTTCTTCTTCTTCTTCTTCTTCTTCTTCTTCTTCTTCTTCTTCCTCAGGCCTTGGCTTGGAACCATAGCCTCAGCGCCTTCCGTGTAGTCCCCACAAAGCATCAACACCCTTCTCTCTCTTCTTCTTCGCCTCAGCGTCTTCCATGTAGTCCCTACAAAGCATCAACACCCTTCTCTCTCTTCTTCTTCTTCTTCTCTCCTCTTCTTCTTCCATGTAGCCCCCACAAAGCATCAACACCCATCTCTTCTTCTTCTTCCATGTAGTCCCCGCAAAGCACCCATCTCTCCTCCTCCTCCTCCTCCTCCTCCTTCAGAGCTTGGAATGGAACCATAGCCTTAGCGTCTTCCATGTAGTCCCCACAAAGCATCAACACCCTTCTATCTCTTCTTCTTTGCCTCTTCTATATGTGTGGAAGATGTTGTTAAGTTTTCTTCAATCATATATCGGATAAGAGTCCGACAACAGTATTTATAAGTTTGTACAATCTTAAGAGTGCAACAACAGTATTTATAAACTTGAAAAATCTTAACTCAACGAGATTTTAATTAAATACAGTTTTAATATTACAATAATTATTCTTTAGATAATCATATTTTTAATTATCTATAATTAAAATATAAATGTGAATAAATACATGTGTATTAGGTCCGATGATAAGTAGTTCTCTATGTATACACAATGTGATTGAAGTCCACCAAATTATTTATTTTTTATTGTTTCTACAAATGTGTTCGTTTTTAAGTTAAGAACTCATAATTATTAACAAAATATTTAATTTATTTTTGAAGAGAAATAAGTATAAATAAGATAATAAGGAGAATGTTTAAAGTTTTTAGCTCATGATGTGTAGTTCTATATATAAAATGAAGTTATATTTTTAATTTATTTTATAAAATTTATAATAGATTAAAAAATATTAAATTTATTGGCTAAAATTTCTTATATCAATAACATCCTAAGCTAAAAATATTATGGATATATGAAAGATGTTATAAATATTTTAATACGTGGTTATAACTTGTATACTTTTTTTTCTAAATAATTTTTTTTTTCACTTTCACTTTCCCGTACTCTTCTGGTGTTTTTGTTCATGTACGATAATGCTCGTAAAAAGGCACACAATTAGAATGGTTTGCTAATGATATTTTGTTGAATATGTAATCAAACATATTTTATTTGTTGCTGAATATGTAATCATATATATATATATATATATTATTTATTATTAAATATGTAATAATACATTTACAAGTAGATGTACTAATTAATTCACAACTATGTTGAACATAAGAGGTACATTAGATGCTGATTTGAAAAATTTTGAATCCAGAGGGAGATAATACAATATTATGGCTATTGTCATGAAGATACAATGAATTTAATGATTTTTAAGAAGTTATATATTTACTTGGTGATAGAATGGGATAACGGAGGATTATATATTATATGTCCAGATGAAAATGCTAAAGTAGTTCATTATTTACTTGTTTGTGAGGTTCTTCAATAGAATAATTGAAGTATATGTAAAGATACTTGGGTCGGGAAGTTATGAAGATGAGTATGAAAATGCTATGAAAAAGGGCATTATGCATGTACATGGGAAAGTTAAAAGCAATGCTGAAGTCAGAAATAATAGTGCACAAAACACCGTTGAGAGTATTGAATACGAGGACTTTATTAACAACATTGATTAGCTTAATCATGATACTAACTGTTAGGAACAAATATCGCTTAAGAATGATACAAGTGTATAGATAATATTAAACTATTTCTTAATATGGTATTTGTTGATGTGAATGTAAATCTTATTTGTAACATATTTTTGATCATATATGCATAGAAGAAATACACAAGAGTATAGGAATATGTTTCAATTTGATCATACTTTGGTATTTATTTTAACTATATGATCATGAATTGAAACAACAATATTGAGAACATAAGAGTTCATTGCAAACTGTTTTGAACATTATAATTAACGAAAATTTGAAGATATTTAGTTTGATAATATTTTTGTATTATAAAAATAACTATAAAGACTAAATAAGAAATAAGAAATTTTTTCAAGAAAAATAGAATAAATTGAAGAGAATTGAAGAAGAAAATTAATGAAAATTGGTAGGATGAGGCTTTTAATAACTAGAAGTGGTGAAAATATTTTCTTCTATTTTTTTTAAATAAAAGTGTAGGTAAAATAATATCAAATACCCTTAAAAATACTCATATGACTTAAAATTAATAAAAGTTTGAAGATATTTAGTTTGGTAATATTTTTGTATAGTTAAAATAACTATAAAGATTTAAGAAAAATATAATTAATTGAAGAAGAAAATGAAGAAAAATTAATAGAGTTGAAGCGCCAAAAATAATGGAAATAATTTTCTCTCTATTTTTTCTGAATACGTAAAAGTTACTAAGTATAGATTATTTTATAAATAAATATAAGACTCATATGTTAACCCTCCCTGTTAAATATATGTTCTAAACAATTAATACATAAATGGTCCTAAACTGTTCATAAGATTGGATAGTACATTTTAATCATTATAGTTCAGTCAATCTTTTATTACCTAAACGGCCCTATTTAATTTTCTAATTTTTTTTAATAACCGGACCATGACACCCTTATTATTATTTATATGTTATTATATCTATATTTAAATTATATTTATAAGATAACTTCAATTTTTAATTTAATAAATTTTTATATGTTAATTTTCAAGTAATATTTAAATAACGTTTGGTTTACAAAATAGAATCGAAAGAATAAAAATATGAATGAAAATAAAAATGAAAATGTAACACTGTTACAAAAAGGAGTATTAAATTCGGTTCAACGTGTGAATCGACTTTAAATATTTTTTTTTTACAAAATTTACTCATTTTTTATTATATTCAAATTAAAACTTGTATTCAATCACTAAATAATAACAGAAAAAAATAAAATCAGTTTAATAAATAGTTTAAATAATACCAATAATTGAACAATAAAATATTAATTAATAGCAAAAAAATTATCATGGTGTTGTTCTATGTTATTCAAGATCATCATATTCTTCTCTTGATGTTATAATACAAACCTACCTATATAATACAAAAATCTATATACATAAATAATAATAGAAACAAATATGAATAATAAGTGCGTAGGATTAATAGAAATACTTACAAGAGTAAATGAAGTGACAAAATGAAGAAAATGAAGAAAAAAGTATGTTTTGTAAGTAAGAAATGAGTATATAAAATTTGAGTATTTTGCTCAAAAAAATAGTGGATCTAAAAGATTAGTTAGAGAGGAAGAAAACCCACTAATTGGTGTTAGAATTGGTGGTCGTAGGTGGCTGGAAAATGAGAAAGAGTGGAGGAGAAGTGGAAGAGGTTTTGGATTTTTGAGAGTTATACAACGCTTGGAATAATTTTTGTCTGGGAAAGAAAGAAGAGAAAAGAATTTATCCACGTGTGTAGCATCGGTTGACGTGTCGAACCGACGGTATGCTACGTGGATAGCATTGATTTGATACGTCAATCGATGCTACTTCTTACGTGGATACCGTCGGTTCTATACCGAACCGACTTTAAATTCATTAAAAATTGGTTTTAACCAAAAAGCAACTTTACATAACGACTTATATACCCATTTTTGTAGTAGTGTAATGAAATAAAAAGGAAATAGTTTTGTTTGATTTAACGACTTAAAGAAAGAATTAGTATTACAGTGTTTGGTTTATAACTGGAATGGAATAAAAAACACTGTATATTACTTTAATACCCCTATATTCAATAAAGTTTAAATAATATCATTTAATTATTATTTTTTGTTAGACAAAATACATTATTGAAATCATTATTTTTTATAAAATAAAATATATTATTAAAATTATTATTTTTCTAAATAGGGTTTAGGGTTTGAGGTTTTGGATTGGGATTCAAAGATTTGAGGTTTAGGGTTTTGGAATTTAGAGTTTAGGTTTTTGGATTTGGAGTTTAGATTTTTGGATTTATGGTTATATTTGTGGGTTAAAATTATTATTTTTCTAAATAGGGTTTAGGGTTTTGAGATTTGAGATTTAAGGTTTAGAGTTATATTTGTGAGTTAAGGTTTATGGTTAAAATTATTATTTTTCTAAATAGGGTTTAGGGTTTTAAGATTTGGGGTTTAGGGTTATATTTGTGGGTTAAGGTGTAGGATTAAAATTATTATTTTTCTAAATAGGGTTTAGGGTTTTGAGATTTGATGTTTAAGGTTTAGGATTATATTTGTGCGTTAAGGTTTACGGTTAAAATTATTATTTTTCTAAATATGATTTAGGGTTTAAGATTTTTGGTTTTGGATTTTAGATTTTGGATTATATTTAAGGTTGAGATAAAATTGGAAAAAATATTTGAGATGGGAATAAAATCATGATTCTTTAAGGGGAGAAGAAATTATAATTCTTTTTCTTTTAAGAATCGATTTCATTCAAATCTCACTTTTCAATCCAACCAAACATAAAACTAAAAACAATTGATTCTTATTTCATTCCAATCCGGTCAACCAAACATGTGATCAGTGAATTTATCTCAACATACCTAATTACCTATAAATCTTTTCCTTATGAGAAGCATACCCATAAGGTTGTACATTTATCTTTTCATGTACTTCATAAATCTCCTGTTAAATCAGACCAAAAAAAGAAATCATATGTTAAAAGACTACCAAAATATAATCATAGGATTGGATAGTTGTTAGTTGTGACATCTTGTTTCAATACACTTTCAATGAATACAAAACACATCAAGGTAATGCTCCGAGCTTGGTAAACTTGGAACTCAATTGCTTCACATTCCCAAAAGTGTGAGGACCAAAATAAAATGTAGAAAACCAGAACTAGGGATTGTTGAGTACAATTTAGAATGAACAACTCTAAATTTACTAATATTAGATCTAAACAAGTAAACAAACTGCTTGTATTATACTCACTATAACATCATTCAAAGGCAACTCACAAATTGAAGAGAAATACAAACACTCAAAGAGAAAGCTCTTAACTCACACTCAAACTAAGAATACAAAGACTTATTTGTTTTTGATGGAATGATTAAACCAAATGCAAGGTAGGCTATTTATAGTCCTCACCATGCAATCTACACCACACAAATATAAAACTAAGAAATAATCCTAGCCATACAAATCTTATCTACACACTTCTCTTTTCTACAACCTTCAATCACTTCATTTATTTCTACAACCTTCAACTACTTCATTTATTTCTACAACCTTAAACTAATTCATATATTTCTACAACCTTTACCCAGTTCATTTATTTCTCTACCTCTTCAATTATTATTTTGGTGTTGATTTTCAACACTCCCCCTCAACACCAACTCTCACTATTTTTATTGTGTCAAGCTGATGGCGAAACATTTTGAACTTGCCAACGCTTAAGGTTTTTGTGAACAAGTCTTCAACTTGATTATCTGTCTTGATTTGCCTCATTTCAATTTCTTCGTTAACCTTTTCTCAGATAAAGTGATAGTGTATTTCAACATGCTTAGTTCTTGCATAAAAGACCTGATTTCTACCAAACGAATTTGATTGATTGTCACAATACAATCTGCATCGCATAATCTTCTCGATTGACGTAGATTATTCATTAGTTATATCAACCATGACACCGAAGCTTCCATTGCCGCCAATACTCAACTTCTGGTTGATAATGATATGTTGGTTGTCTTTTGCTACACCAAGAAATTGTTCCTAACCCAAATTTTAAAATATACCCATTGTTGATCTCCTCGTATAGTTTTCACAGATCGCAAAGAACCAACTAACTTGTTTGCCTCCACCTTTCTTATACAAAAGACCATAGTCAATTATACTCTTCACATATCTCAATATTCACAACCGCTTCCAAATGTGGCTTCTTTGGATTTTGTAAATGTACCGACTCATTACACTAATCGCATAAGAAATGTCGTCCGAAGTTAAGGTTAAGTAGATCGATCGCCTACCAATTTTCGATACATTGTCACATCTTCCAAATCTTTTTCCTTCACAGGCACACATTTTGGCATTTGGCTCCACTTCCGTTGAAATTGGTTTGCATTCAAGCATTCAACCGCTTTATCAAATCTTTGGAATATTTTTGCCGACAAAGAAATATTCTTCTACGTGCGATCAACCTCTAAACCAAGGAAGTGCTATTGAGCCGGCCAAGTTCTTTCATCTCTAAACTGGATCGACAAATTCTCTTCGTCCGAAGAATTTCGCCTCATTATCACCAAGCTATGATTAAGTCATCCACATACACTAGCACAATAGCTAGCTTTCCTTCATTGGCTTTAACAAACAAGTCGGAATCCGCAAGTGTTATAACCACTTTGTGTTGTAAATTCAAAGAATCTTACCATACCACGCCCCGGGTGCTTCGTTTTAATCCGTAGAGTGCTTTCCGCAGCCTTATACACATATTCAGGATGATCTTGGCTCGAAACCCATTGGTTGGATCACGTAGGATCTCCCGGATCCAACTCTCTACGAAGAAAAGCATTCTTCACATCCATCTACCATGCCTTCCAATCTTTGTCTTGCAAGTGCGCAGGGACTCGAATAGTTGTAAAGTTTCGCCACCGGACTAAACATTTCATCATAGTCTAGTCCATACCGTCGAGAGAGAAACCACGAGCTACCAATCGTGCCTTGTATCTCTCGATTGACCCATCTGGTCTACGCTTTATCTTGTAAACCCATTTGCAGGATATGGGTTTCACATATCTTGGCTTTCGCACCAAATCCCAAGTTTGATTTTGCTGAAGTGCATCGATCTCTTCTTTCATAGATGTCATCCACTCAGATCTTTTTGATGCTTCTTCAAACGTCTCAGGTTCTATTACTTCTTCAATTATCGTTGCATTGGCATATTTGGGATTCGGGTCTTCGTGGTTCTGCCGACTACTCGAGTCAGATCGTGAGTCTGATTCTTCTATTTCACTGTGCCCACCTTTCTTCATTTAGTCATGTTGATATATACCCGCTTTTGCCAAGGATTCTAAGTTACTCTTTGTTCGGCACCATCATTGTCCGATCTTTGGATTCATCTAAACTTTGTTGAAATTTTATAGTACGCTCCTCCATCTTTTGTCAGTAACTTATCTCTAAATTCTCTCGAGTCCTGGCAATGCTTCCTTCGAGGACTACCAAGCAGATGCTTCATCGAACACCACATCTCTCGTGAAGGAAAGATCTTGCACTCGCTTGATCACAACATTTCCATCCTTTTCTTTTCGTCGCCGTATCCCACAAAGATACATCTAATTTTCTTGTCAAATTTACTCCGTAAATGATCGTAGAACAAATACATAACATACACGCCAAATACTCGAAAGTAGCTAACCGTAGAGGTTTCATGTTCCATAATTTATCAAAGGGTGAAACAAATTCTAACCTTGGTTGAGGAAGTCTGTTGATCACAAAGGCTACAACCCTCATCGATTCAAATTTCAAAACCTCCTAGTACATTTCTTTCACGTAGCATATTCACAAATTTTTGCAAGACGCTTCTTTCTTTCTCGCTTACACCATTTTGTTTGTCGTGGCGTGTTGGCACAAGTGTACTGATGACGTATTCGACATTCCCTTAGGTATTTAGAGAACTCGCCTGAGCTATATTCTCCGCCGTTGTCTGTGCACAAACAACGGATCTTCTTTCCAACTTCTCCTTCAATTGACTCTCTAATCTCTTTAAACTTTGAGAATACGTTAGATTTTTCTTTTATAAATAGAATCCACACATACCTTGAGAAGTCATCAATGAATGTCACCATGTATCGTATACCGCCAATTGATGGTTGCTTAACAGGACCGAATACATTAGAGTGAACTAACTCCAATGGTTCTTTTGCTTTAAACTTTGATTCCTCATATGGAAATTGGGCGTAGCTTTAAAGATATTGGCACCCCGCACGTACAGACAGGTTTGTTCGCACGTCTAGTTGAGGAAGCCCTTTAAGCATCAACTTCTTCACCATCATATTTAGCTTGGAATAGCTAACGTGACCTAACCGCATATGCCATAGATCCGCTGTCTCATTTCTTCTTGTCTTGTCTACATATGCAGATTCTGCTGACATCACGTAGATTGATTCCAATCGCTTTCCCTCCATCATTTTGTTTCTCAGATTTTGAGATCACGATACACCTTCACGTCCTCGTGGATCGAACAAGACATGTGCCCGATGATGTTAATCGAGCCACGATATAAATTTTTTCTTCATTCTGTGGACATGATAAACATCTGCTGTTGGTACTGTTAGGCACTATATCGAGGCGTGCACTTATCGCCTTACCGACGCTGGTCAATTTCCAGAACCTCGAGTTGTCGATGTCACCACTACACGACCTCCTCAGACGTGCATGCTTCCAACTTATGTTTATCACCCGTCATATGATTTGAGTAAAGTCCGACCCATACGATCCGGGCTCATTCTTGTAGTCAATCAACTGCTTTTGACGTTGTCACCGTAAGAGCTAAATTCTTCTTCCTCTCAGAATAATAATGCTTCTAAGATCTCAACCATCTTCGCTTACGCTCCTTAGAACTGTAAGTAGTTGTATTGCTTTCAATGTGCTTTTTCTTACTCCAACAATCTTTTGCTACGTGATCCATCTTTCCAGCTTGTAACATTAACCGTCAAATTTTCTATTGTTATCCGGTTCTTCCAAGCTCCCCGGACGAAAGCCTTCCCCTTCCTCGAGGAATTTTTCCTTTGTCGCCATCATTTTTATATCCATTTCCATTGTACCGCTTGAAAGTGCCTTTGTTTTTGCTACAGCGTAGCGCTTCTTCTTCACCCTTCATTGGCTCCTCCCATTTGCTTAGCCATAGCTGATCGAAGCAATGATTTCAAACTCAACAAGAAACGTGGCCGTGGCCCATCCTCAGATAATGCAGAATAAACCCTCGATATTTGGATATCAAACCATGAATAATTATTCTCTTTATCCTCGTTTTCCCCAATAGAGCTTTTTGGATCTAACTCTAAAATTTCGCGGCATAACGACTTTACCTCGTGGAAAGTATCGGGAAATCTTCATGTCGCGTTACGCCATCGATAGTAAATCATTCTCCGTAAGTTGCACCAGACGATTCTTCTTTGAAAAGAGCGTAACAAGCAGTTGTCCCATGCCTTCGTGCTTTTGCATCCCGAATATGCTCCAACATTTCTTCTTCAATCGTGGTCTTCAAAGCAAACATCGCTTTGTCTCGCTTTAATTTTCCACTTCCGCAAGATGCCGTTTGCATCTTCCACCGTTGGTCAGGTAACTTCATCACCACCAACAACCTCTCACAAGTCTTGACCTCAGAGATAAGACTCCATACATACGTTGCCCTACGTGTTATAGTTTTTGTTGTTGAGCTTCTTGATTCTTCCAACTACTTGAAAATCACCCATCGTGTCGGCAAGACTTCGACTATACCGAACAAGCTTGACTAATAAACTTGCAGAGTACCAAACTCCTCACAACTCAAGATAACTCCACTAAGAATGATCCCTGACCGTCCCGCTCTGATACCAATTGTTGAGTACAATTTAGAATGAACAACTCTAAATTTACTAATTTTAGATCCAAACAAGTAAACAAACTACTTGTATTATACTCACTATAACACCTTTCAAAGGCAACTCACAAATTGAAGAGGAATACATACACTCAAAGAAAAAGCTCTTAATTCACACTCAAACTAAGAATACAAATACTTATTTGTTTTTGATGGAATGATTAAACCAAATGCAAGGTAGGCTATTTATAGTCCTCACCATGCAATATAGACCACACAAATATAAAATTAAGAAATAATCCTAGCCATACAAATCTTATCTACACACTTCTATTTTCTACAACCTTCAACCACTTCATTTATTTCTACAACCCTCAACTACTTCATTTATTTCTACAACCTTTAACCATTTCATTGATTTCTCTACCTCTTCAATTATTATTTTGATATTGATTTTCAACCTAGAATACATACAGCAACATAAGTCAAAACATAGCCTAACACTCTACTAAACAACAACTTCAATCACTTGAATTATAATTAAAACTAAAAAAAGAAGAAGAAAGATAATTCTAAGAATAACAGAGACAAAAATAAAATAAAAAAATCTGCCCTTTATCACCTTGATGTACTTCAAATATGTTCTTAACAAATTAACTAAAACCGAGCTATCTTAGAAACAGCATGGCCTCTTCTTTTTGGATAAACATCAGTATTGACCTTGATATCATCTTCAAACTCAACAGCCTTGTCTTCATCAATCTTACAAAACACAACATTCTGACTCTTGGGCATATCAACAAATATCAAAGGGGAGTTCCTTCCTTGCTGTTTTCTAAGAAAATCAATCTCAATCTTATTATCCAAACTCCTACTAGAAGCAACTCTTATTAGTTCTTTAAGATCTTCATCTTGTTTGGTAGATATTGTAGAGATGGTACTGAAGCTTCTAGGCAGAGTTGAGACTTGTGCCGTTGGACAACCCATATTGACTGTACCATAATCGAACCTTCCAGAACATTCACTCAGACTTTGAATGTACCAGCTCTTCAATTTGATCAAGATCCTCAAAGGAGTTTTCAAGAATGTTCTCATTTTTTGCTTTCTACTTAAGTTTTAGTCAAATACTCAGCAAATTCTATACAAAGATTAATAATTTATGATCTGGGTTGTGATCAAAGTTATTGGAAGAACATAAAATAGTGATTTGTGTGCTAACTATAAAAGAAGAAAATGACATGAAATAAATGGGAAGAGAAAAAAATGACACTGAAGATTATCGAAGGGTCGTACGTGTTTTACTTATAAATGTAAGGGTAAAGGTAGTTTATGAAATATTTTTAATAAAAATATATTTTAAATTTATAATTATTAAATATTACCTCATAAATTTACCGTTTTTATAAAAACGATAACAAAAATCTATTTTTGAAAAATATGTATCACATATCAAATGCATGAATGAGACGTGACATGTATCAAATACCTCATTGATATATTTTTCAAAAATATAAATCTTTTTTATAAAAAATTCTGAAATTATGTGGGATCTAAAGTTTATTTTTTTTTAAGTTATTGAATTTGTACCACCATTTTTGGTTGATATAATTTAAAGTATGATTTTTGATTGGTTTCTATGAAAGTGAGAGCTAAACAAAGCACACGAAGATTATTGAATAAGAGATTGTCTTGATACAAGTTTGTTAATAACAGTATTGAAACAATATTACCGAAAAACTGGTATGAACTGTTTGGGTTGAGTCGTGAACTAGGTCGCTCTCTTTAAGACGTTTCGCAGCTCTGTCCAATTTGTGCAAGCAAACACAGTCCCGTCGTCCCTAAGATAAAACAGTTTAGAATCTTTTTTCTCTGTCTCGGAACTTCATTGCACTGATGAAGACCGGAATGCTACACCTGAAAAATTTGTTGCTCGGAAAACTAAAAAATAACTTAGAGTTGCAGAGAGAATTGTTGGTAGTGAGAATTGTTTGTAGTGAGAATTGTTTGCTGAGATTATTGTGTTAAACTGAGAGCTAAAGTCCTCTTTTTATAGGTTTTAGAAACCGTGTGGTAATTATGATAAAACGGTAATGTCTGGGAATTAAGAGCGTAACGGCCATTCTGAGTAATGAAGAATAACGTCCATTCTGAGTAATGAAGAATAACGGCCATTTTTCGGATTAAAGACGAGTAACGGAAATTTTTGTGAGTAAATACGAGCAACGACTCTTTTTCTCAATAAAGAAGACAAACGGTCATTTAACGGTCATATTTTTGATAAAAGAAAATAATGGTCATTTTTTTAAACAAAATATATATATATATATATAACAACAATTTTTGTAAGTGGGAAAGTTTTCCTTAAAAAGAATATTTTTCTAAAAAATAAAATACCACATCACCTCATACACACGCACTCGGACTCGAACTCAACTCAGCACGGCACGGTCGGTCGATCGGTCGGACAGACGGCGGCGGTGCGCACGCGCGTGTGTGGTATCACATTTGCCTAGGTCCTCTCCCCTTTCACAAAAGTGGGTGCCCCTTGGGGCCCAATCCCAATAGCCAATTTTTCACTATTTATACCTCTTTAAAATAATGTAAAAAAGCAATGTGGGACAAAGCTTTATAATTTTTTATTAGCTTCACATTTTCCAACAATCATTTTTTTTATAAATTTTATCTTTTCCAACACTCCTCCACTTGAATTTTATATAAAAATAATTTTCATCGAGCAATCGATCAATTATAAGATTGTGCATAAGCGAAAAAGGTGTCTTTCAACTTTAACCTTTGCATAGTGTTGCTGCTTTAGAATATACTAGAGTAACTTGTAGTTTTGAACTCTATCTCTAACAATCATCACACACACAACCTTTCCAAGGTGTAGTTCGAAAAAGCCTGTGCTTTACGGCTATGCACATGTATCCCAGTATAGTGAACGCTCTAGTAAATTTTGCCCAAAAAGTTTTCATAGGAAGCGGCCACACTTCCACATTCACATAGGTGAGTCTATCAAGAGTACTGATAACTGTATTTTATACAGTTATTTTCATCAATTTTAGTAATGATAATTGCTATGTTCTTTTAATATTTAGTTAATTTTTGTTAAATAAATTAATATTTTCCTTTTATGTGCAAAAAATACATTTTTAATAAAATTAAATAATTTGTATCGAAAATGTACTTAATTTCATATTTTTGTCCACAAATATAATTTATGATAATATAATTTCTTAATTACAATTTATAAAAATTGAAAATATAATTTAAATTAAATTTGGGCTTAATTATAATTATTAAAAGTTTAAAAATTTAATTTAAATTAGTAAAGGGCTAAACTGTAATTTAAGAAAGTTTAAAATGTAATTTGAAATATATTTGTGGGTGAAAATATAATTAATAAAAGTTTAATTTTTGCCAGTAGAGCATTTAAGTCCACACGCAACATCACACTCGCCAAACGTGGACCGTCCGATCAAAGCGATCAATCCGCCAGCATTCGCGTGTCCATCAAGCCCGACCAAGGTGATCTGGGGACAGTAGATATTCGCTTTCAAGCAGTCCGGGCGTGCTGGCCCCACGTGTCGCGCAGTCGGCCGTACTGGGACCCACATGCCGCCGCGCGTATTCCCCCCGGTGCGACGCCGACCGTTGGATCGATCGACGGTCCGTATCGTGCCGCGTCCATCCAAGCCGCCGCACCGAGCCGCTCGTGTAAAAATCCCGTGTGACGCGGGATTATGGGTAAGAAATGCCGGGCATCCTCGCAGATGGCATGCACAAGAATCCGCCACGTGTCCCACGAATATTTAAGCTAATCAAAGTCCGACACGTGGCTATTTACACGCGCGCACACCGGCTACTGGATCACGCCCCGTTTCCACCGTTGTTCGCTTTCGCCTCCCCCAATCCCGCGCGCCGTTCCTACGTGCAACCTAAGCCAGGCACCCAATGACGTGCCGCCACGTACATAGGAATCTTTCAAATAATCGTAAAAAGCACACGTGCGCCGTGGGAGAAAATAAAAATCGAAACGGCTACCGCTTCACGCGTGATTTTAATTTATATTTTTCGATACAAAAATCGACACGCGTGATTTTTGTTTTTCGATAAAAATTATTACGTTGCTTTCGATAAAAAAATAAAATAAAAATGTAATATTTTAGATGTATTTTTTAGCTATAAATAGGGGAGATAGTTTTTTAGTTGTAAAAGAGTTTTTTTTTGGTCAGAGTAAGAGTTTTTTTTTTTTTAGTTTGGAAATTTTGTTGTTCGGTTCGGTTTGACATAGAACACGCAGTAAGCCATTTTTGGCTTTTGTCAGAGCCTCTCATGCTATACAAATATTTTCGCTTTCTTGATGTTTTAATTTTCCTTATTCTTCATCTTATTTTTATGAATCTCGTTGTAATTTTAATTTTAATTTTATGTAAGTAATTTAATTTTTTCTGTGGTTGCATTTGATCTAAATTTACGAAGCTTTAATTTTAATTATTTTTTGTTATAGATTTATAAGACGCTCGATTTGTCTGCTCTATTTTGTGCTTAATGCTTTTTGATTATTTACTAATTTTATCAAAACGATTATGGGCATAAAAATAAACTCAGAAAGGCATTTTCAGGTATATCAAGCTTCGTAGAATGTAATGACATGTATGACAAGGATAGAATATACCCTAATTGTACATGTGGCCATTCGAGAACTTAGAACTTAATTTAATCTTATTAAATTTAATTTCATGTAGACATATATAATTAATTTAACGAGGCAGTGCTGAGTTAAGAGATGTATGAATAAAAAAGAAGTTTTCGGTTGACAAATTAAATGTACTAAAAAATATAAATCCAAAGAAAATAATATGATTGTAGTGGATTAGTTTGGTGAAAAATTGCAATCCTAGAGTTCTCTTATTTATTTTTGTTACCTTTTTTTTCATATCAACGATTGTTTTGGATAAAATTAGAGAGATACAATTTTAGTACTCAACAAACTATAGTAACAAATCCTCGTGGGAACGATACTCTACTTACAAATCTTTATTACTTGTGACCGTGTATACTTGCACGATTTTCGTATGTTGAAAAACACGCAACAAGTACTCTTGTAGCTATGTACTCCACTCCACATAGAGTATAGAACTCATTAAGAGTTTAACAATTAACTCATCATTTTCTATCGCTTTAGGACTTCATGCTTCTAACAATATAGAATGGGATTTGATAAATAGCATGATACATCTCATATCACTTCATGACTTGTTATTACCCTTTGAACTTATTTCTTGGGATCTCTAGTCTATAAGTTGGGTTACCATCATAAGTGACTCTTCATTCTAAGGGCATTAATCCCATTCCTTTTGAGGTTTTGAAAACCTTCTCTCTTGGTAATCCTTTCGTCAAAGGATCTACCAAATTTTCATCAGAACGTTTATGATCCACTCTTACAGCTCCCGTAGAGAGAAATTCTCTAACAGTACTATGCTTAGGACGTATCTGTCGTCTCTTTCCATTGTAGTAACGGTTCTGAATCTTTGTAATAGTTGCGATACTATCGCTGTGGATCAAGATAGTTGGTATCGGTCTTTCCCATAAAGGGATCTCAGCTAACAGACTTCTTAGCCAGCCTGTTTCTTCACTAGCAGTGGCTAATGCTATCATTTCAAACTCCATTGTAGATTGAGCCAATATTGTTTGTTTCTTAGACTTCCAGGAAACAGCTCCACCAGCTATGTTAAAAATATAGCCACTAGTTGCTTTGGAGTCTTCTGATAAAGTGTTCCAATCTGCATCGCTATATCCTTTTAAAACAGCAGGAAACTTTATATAATGTAATCCAAGGTTCATAGTTCTCTTAAGGTATCTCATAACCCTTTCATTAGCATTCCAATGCTCTTCACTAGGTCTACTAGTAAACCTACATAGTAGTCCCATAACATAAGCTATGTATGGTCTAGTGCAATCAGTAGCATAACGTAAGCTAGCAATGATACTCGCATACTCAGTTTGTCTAACACCATCTTCGGTGTTCTTGAACAACTTTACACTAGGATCATAAGGAGTACATGCAGGTTTGCAGTTAAAGTAATTATATTTCTTTAAGATTTTTTCAACGTAGTGAGACTGATCTAGAGAAATTCCCTTTTCACACCTAGTTATCTTTATACCAAGGATTACACTCGCTTCTCCGAGATCTTTCATATCAAAATTAGCACTTAACAAAGTTTTTACATTGTTCACAACATGAATATTTGACCCAAAAATAAGCATGTCATCCACATATAAACATATAATAATGCAAATGTTATCTTCTAATTTATAATAAATGCATTTGTCACTTTCATTTATTTTGAATCCATGTGAGATAACTAGATTATGAAATTTTTCATGCCATTGCTTAGGTGCTTGTTTTAGATCATAAAGGGATTTATCTAGTTTACAAACTTTATTTTCTTGACCTGGGATAACAAAACCTTCAGGTTGATCCATATAAATTTCTTCTTCTAAATCACCATTTAAGAAAGCAGTTTTAACATCCATTTGATGTACTACTAAATCATGGATAGCAGCGAGAGAGAAAAGTACACGTATAGAAGTTATTCGTGTAACTGGTGAAAAGGTATCAAAGAAATCTACATTTTCCCTTTGCCTATATCCTTTAACTACAAGACGAGCTTTGTATTTTTCAATATTACCATCGAGTTTTAATTTCTTTTTTAGTATCCATTTACATCCAATGGTTTTACAACTAGGAGATAAGTCAACTAAATGCCAAGTCTTATTATACTCAAGTGAGTCCATTTCATCATTTATGGCTTCTTCCCATAAGTTGGCATCTAAAGAAGATAATGCTTCTTTAAGAGTTTGGGGATCTTCCTCTAAGGTATAAGCATAAAAATCAGACCCAAAATCCTTAAGGGTTCGAGCTCGTTTACTTCTTCTAATTTTAGTGTTTAATCCTTCAGTTTGTTCACTAGTTCTAGTTATAGGTAAACTACTAGAAGACGAGCCCCCACTATTTTTAAATTTAAAGGGAAACCTATGTTCATAGAAGTCAGCATCATTTGATTCTATAACTACCTGATCTTTTAAGTCATAGAATTTATAAGCTTTACTATTCACAGTGTATCCTATGAATACACATTCATATGCTCTACTAGCAAGTTTATTTCTTTTAGGATCAGGGATCCTAACATAGGCTAAACAACCCCAAGTTTTAAAATAAGTTAAATTAGGTTTCTTATTTTTCAAAATTTCATATGGTGAAATTTTATTTGTAGATTTAGGCACTCTATTTAACACATAACAAACAGTTAATAAAATTTCTCCCCACCAATGGGAAGTAGCACCAGAGTTTAATAAAATTGCAACAATTGATTCAGTAAAAGTTCTATTTTTTCTTTCAACTTTGCCATTCATTTCAGAAGAATAAGGTGTAATTTTTTCATGAATGATTCCATGAGTTCTATAAAAATCATTGAAGATATTAGAATCATATTCAGTGCCTCTATCACTTCGAAACCTTTTTATTTTCCTATTAAGTTGATTTTCAATCTCAGTCATAAATATTTTAAACATGTCAAACGCTTCACTTTTATTTTTCATTAGATATACATAAGTGTAATCTGAATAGTCATCTATAAAAGTTATAAAATAACGTTTTCCATTTCTTGTTAAATTTCCATCAAGTTCACATATATCAGAATGAATTAATTCTAAAGGTTTAGATTCTCTAACTACTGATTTATGTGAAGTTTTGGTTATTTTAGCTTGACTACAAAAATCACATTTTTCAAAATCATTTAAAGATAGTTTAGGAATTAGTTCTAAGCTACTCATGTTCTTGATTATGCGTTTATTAACATGACAAAGTCTAGCATGCCAAATATTAAAAGAACCCAACATGTAAGCAGAAGAGGAGGTTTTATTGATTTCAACGTTTAATTTAAACATGCCATCAATGGCGAACCCTTTTCCAACAAATATATTATTTTTAGTTATAGTATATAAATCAGCCCCTATAGTTTAAGTAAACCCAGCTTTGTTAAGAAGATAGCCTGAAACCAAGTTCTTTCTCATCTCTCGAGTATCCAGGACATCCTTTAAGATGACAGTCTTTCCAGAGGTAAACTTCAATACCACCTCACCAATACCAGCAACTTTAGTGGAGTGGGAGTCACCCAACATCACTTTCTTATCCTCAGAATCAGAATAGGACTTGAACATGTCTCGATTATAGAAAACATGGCGAGAAGCACCGGTGTCCACCCACCACCCCTCGGATCCACGAACAAAATTGACTTAAGATATCATAGCAATAAGTTGATCTTCGGTAAGGTTCGCATGTGGGGCAAGACGATTCCTATTTCGACAATTTCTAGCCAAGTGGCCAAGTCTGTTACAACTATAACACATGAATGTGTTATTCCTTAAGGGGGTTTAGGTCCATTCTGGGGAGGATAGTTTCTATTTCTATTTTGGTGGTTGCAGTTCTGAGTTTTCATATTTCTACCTTTAGGTTTCAGAATTGTAGAGGAGAGTTTCTTATTGGTACTGTTATTTGAGACTACGAGTATTTCATCTCTTTGGTCTTGTTTTCGGGTTTCTTCTTCTATTCTTAACTGGGTTATAAGACTTTCTAAAGAAAATTCCTTAGTTTTATGCCTAAGTGTATTCTTAAAATATTTCCAAGTAATGGGTAATTTATCTATAATAACAGCTACTTGAAATTGTTCATCTAAAGTCATACCTTCAGAAGTTATTTCGTGTGCTATCTTCTGCAGTTCGTGTGATTGAGCTTCCACTGATTTGCCATCAATCATTTGAAACTTCATGTACCTACTGACAGCATACTTCTTAGTTCCAGCTTCTTCAGTGTCGTACTTCTTTTGAAGTGCTTCCCAAATTTCCTTAGCAGACTTATCAGAGTTATAATAGTCATACAAATCATCAGCTAAACCATTAAGAATATAATTTTTGCACAGAAAATCATTTTGCATCCAGGTGTCTAAATCCTTAGTTGCATCCTCAGTAGGAGTAGACTGTATTGGTTTTTCAGTAGTAAGAGCATAAACGAATTTTTTCATGGTTAAGAAAAATAACATTTTTTGTCTCCATCTTTTAAAGTGTAGTCCCTCAAAACGGAATGGTTTGTTTAGATCAGCAGTTAACATTTCAGTAGACATGGCAGATTGAATACGTCTTAAAATTGTTGATACAAGTTTGTTAATAACAGTACTGAAACAATATTACCGGAAAAACTGGTATGAACTGCTTGGGTTGAGTCGCGGACTAGGTCGCTCTCTTTAAGACGTTTCGCGGCTCTGCCCAATTTGTGCAAGCAAACACAGCCCCGTCGTCCCCAGGATAAAACAGCCTAGAATCTTTTTTCTCTGTCTCGGAACTTCACTGCACTGATGAAGACCGGAATGCTACACCTGAAAAATTTGTTGCTCGGAAAACTAAAAAATAACTTAGAGTTGCAGAGAGAATTGTTTGTAGTGAGAATTGTTTGCTGAGATTGTTGTGTTAAACTGAGAGCTGAAGCCCTCTTTTTATAGGTTTTAGAAACCGTGTGGTAATTATGATAAAACGGTAATGTCTGGGAATTAAGAGCGTAACGGCCATTCTGAGTAATGAAGAATAACGGCCATTTTTGGATTAAAGACGAGTAACGGAAATTTTTGTGAGTAAATACGAGCAACGACTCTTTTTCTGAATAAAGAAGACAAAAGGCCATTTAACGGTCATATTTTTCTGAACAAAAAAATATATACATATATATAACAACCATTTTTGTTAGTGGAAAAGTTTTCCTTAAAAAGAATATTTTTCTAAAAAATAAAATACCACATCACGAACTCGGACTCGGCATGGTCGAACGACGGCAGCGCGTACGTGTGGTATCACATTTGCCTAAGTCTTCTCTCCTTTCACAAAAGTGAGTATCCTTTGGGGCCCAATCCCAATAACCAACTCTTCACCATTTATACCTCTTTAAAATAATATAAAAAAATAATATGAGTCAAGGTTTTATAATTTTTTATTAACTTCACATTTTTCAACTATCAATTTTTTTATAAATTTCATATTTTACAACCGGTTGCCTTTTGAACAAGTGATTATCCGGAAGGACTTACGTGAACTTTGTCAAAAATGTATATTTGTTATTTATTTAATTATTATTATTATTATTATTATTATTATTATTATTATTATTATTATTATTTTTGCTTCTTTAGTTGAATTTTAAAGAAAAAAGAAGGATTATGTTATGTGGTTCTTCACTTGAGTGGTCTATCTTTAGAGGAATAAACACGCAACTAATTTGTTTCTCAATGTCTCATTTCTATAATCATGGAAAGCCTCTCATAGTGTCCCATATCTTTAATTTAGAACATTAATTTTATATTATTATTTTTTCCATGAATTTTATATTATTATTTTTATTAAATTCCACAGAGATTAGAACATTTTCCGTAATTATCGATATATTTTCTCTAAAATTAATATGTTTTAATAATTTAAAAACTTTATTTGGCCACCAAGTGATGAATAAAGTCCATTTTTATATCTTTCAACCTTACCATTTTAAGTAATTATTATTAATAAATAACTGTAAATGGAATTTATCAATAGTTAATTAATTGTGGATCGATACTGATTGGCAACCGTTGATTGCTTATTGACAATTAGATGAAAGTAAAATGAAGTTATTTCCATATAGTCGAATATAAATGAAGCCAAATGGTGAATAATTCATTTGAAGTTTACTTGAATTATCCGGTTAAATATAGACAAATCAAGAAAAATGACTTATGAAATGCAGACAAAGACCATTGTATTTTATTGAAATAATGATTTTGTAATTTTCAAAAGGTAAAACTATCAATGATGGTTCTTACCTTTAACGTATATTTTTATATACATCCCTAATTTTTATAAAAATAACTTTAATGTTTTCAATTTTTATAATTAATATCACTAAAATTTTCAAATTTTATAGTTAATATCAATGATACATTTATTTATTTAATAGCCTTAAGTTTTCATCTATTGATGTATTTTATTTCTTATAAATATGATATCAAAGTATGATTATCTTTTTTAAACAGCCATGTATGTTATCATTTAAAGGTAAATCTTTATGTTTTTATCAAAAGATTGATTTAACTTTATAATTTCTTTATGTTTATTTATATACAAACTTGAATCTAGTTCTTTGTCTTCATTTTCTTATTTTTTAGTTTTATATATATTATAAAAAATATTTAATCTTTCAAGATCATTAATTTAATTAGAATTATAACTATCATACATAAATTTAATGAGTCTACTACTATCTTTCTTTCTATTATATATTCTTCTTTTGTTACACTAAATATACCTCAACTTATTCTATTCTGAATACCCTCCTAATAATGACGAATTTCTTGTATTTGTACATAATATGATATCCCACGTAGACTTAATAGAAAATAGAAAAATAGTAATTATACTTTAATTAATTTATAATATTAATAATTATTACAACTCTTAAAGTTAATTGAGAACCTTAAACGAATTATTAGTTACTCAAAGTTTCTATATTCATAGTTCCTAGATGAACAATTTTTAAAATAAAGAGTTTCTTGTTGAAGAAGTTGTGTCCAACTAATAGAAATGAGGGTTTCTTTTAATGGATAAGAAGTCCTTGTTTAAAATAGTCAGAAATCACTTTTCACATTTACTTTAATAATTTTCATCTAACATTTTGCTTATAGCATTTCAATTTACTTCTTTTTATTTCCTTTACATGATCTGAAGACTAAAGATGTAAACTCTTCATCTTTATTTCCCTTTGTTACTTTCTATCGACAATCTTTTTGATGATACAGTTGATAACACATCTTCATCTTCTCTCTAATGTAGTAAATGCAATTGTAATCCTTGGTGATTTTCTTATCATAAAAAACACATTTTTTTATTTCTTGACAAATTTTCAAATTATTACTATTAAAATTTGTTTCAAACTTGTTGATTTTCTCATCATTTTCTTCATTGAGGGTCATATTGCTATAGGAAATTATGATAATTTTACTAGTCGAGTAATTTACGTTGATTTTAGAAGAATTATCAAATTTTTTTATTTCATAATAAATTTGACTTAGCATATGTCCCCTTAGAATACAAAGTTCATCTATATTAAATTTATTTTCTAAAAGCCTCCTTGATTTTGAAAATTCTCTATTAGTGTTAGAAATCCCTAATTTAATAAAATAATAAGAATTAATACAACTTTTTTCATTCCAATCCATAAATTAATTGAAAAATCTAAAATAGATGGGCTTATCATTATTCTAATCTTCTTCTTGAAGTTTTTGATAGTTTTTTTAAAATTTTCTAGAAAATAATTTAAATCATTTAAATTAATTCATGGATATAAGTTTTCAATTAAACCTGCATGAAAAAATTTATAAAAAAAATTGGATCAATTCTTTTAAGAATATTAAATTTGCTACTAGTAGTAAATTCTTTTTCTATGGTATAAAATTTTATATCTTCGATATATTTCTAAGTAGATTTTCTAGCTTAGTTATACAAACTCGACCATTGTGATTTACTTAATTTTTTGTATTTTTTTCTCTTTAATGACCATATTTTTGGAGGATGTTTCCTTGAATAATACGGTGGTCGTACTATCTTTACTATCTACTTGGGAGGCATTTCTCTGAATAATATTGGTGGTTAATTATACTATCTTTCATAGGATCTTCAACCTGTTTGGTGGTAATGGTTGTTGTTGTGTTATTGTAGAGTAATTTTTAACAATATCCTTTGGAGTTAATAGTTTTGGTACTTTATAGTTGATATAATTACCTCCAATTTTTATTCTATTAGTAAAAACTCTGTGAGTTATTCTACTAAATTTGATAATAACTTTACTTGCTTTAAACTTATTGTTGTAAAATTATTACTCTTAGACTATTATAGACTACATAAGTCTTTCTTGGTCTTATTTTTATACTTCTTCAGTCCAATTGAGATTTTTCTTTTTTTTCTTTTTAGAGGTGTTACTTTATTTTGGGTCTAATGATCTTGAACTGTTAGGTTCTTTATTTTCATTTTGAATTATTTGTTTAAAAGTTTTACCTTCTATAAAATGGATCTTTGAGGTGAAGTTCTCTCGAGAGTTTTTGGATTCTAATGCTGGTTTTGAATTGTTAAGTTTTTCCTATTTAATTTTTATTTCTAGAAAAGAATTGTCTATGAATAAAATCTTGAGTTTTTCTTGAAGAATTTTTATTTTATTTTCCTTTCTTTTGATCTTGATATTAAGAAATTTTATTCTTGTAAAAATAAAAATAGTTAAAAGTGTCAATTATCTTTTAAGGACATTTGCTAAACTGTTTTTTTTTTTCTTAGAAGATGTTCGACATCAAAATTGTAGTGGTTAAACCATTGTTGCCATCTAACAAATCTTCCATATTTATAATTACCTACAATATTAGTTCTTAAAAAATAAACAAAATTCTTGTTATTGGTTGTGACAATGAATATAGAACTTATTACTTATATTGTAAACTTATTAATAGCTTTTTTGACAGGTAGGTATTTTTTTTATTATGATAATTTAATTCTAGACCATGTAAAGATCTTGATGTGTATGTACAAAGGTATTCATTTTTGTCATCTACTTTTGCTTTTAAAACTGCTCCTCAATATTCATGTGAAGTATATGTTTCATTTATCTTTTTATCATCTGGACCTGAATGATATAAAATTGATACATTTTTTACATGTGTTTTTACCTTATCCATATATAAAGTATCTTATTTTGTCCATCCCAAACAAAATATATTTTTTCAATTTTATTTGTAAATTTTTTCACATTTCTGCAAGGTTCTTTATATATATTTTAGCATATGTTGAATATCTTAAGAATCTTTATAATAGATTTTTTCTTTTAATTTATTAAGAAACTTTTGAATGTTATTTAGTATATGTGGCTATAGATCATATTTTCTATCTTCAATTTCTAATCCTAAATACTTAATTTTTTGTTGAGCAATTGATGTGTTTAGATGGACAGTTAATTTAAACCTTTCTTTAAATTTCTTAAGATGTTATTTAGTATATAGCAAGTAAGGTTATTTTTATTAAAATAGGGTTTTGGTTTTGTAACTGAAAATTAAATCTAAGAACTAAATATTAATAAGAGTAAAGATTATGAAAAAAATTCCAACAAAATAATGATTGTAGGATCATTCTCCACCACTAGCTTGTATTCCAAATCAACAAAAGCATATCATAATCTTCTATTCTTTGATTATATAAACTTAAAGAAATTCACAAGCGCGAAAGTCTACATCTCTTTTTACCTATTTGTTGAATTAAATAAATTTTTAATCCAAACTCTTTCTAATAGATAATTTAGAATAAACTCTCTAAATTTATTCTATCAAAATCATTCAATTTTAAGAAGCAAATTGTATCAAGGTTAAACATACAAGTTCGATTTAATTATTTTAAGTATGAATTCTCAATACAAGCAATCTATCACTAATTATTTAAACTGATCAAGTGATTATGTACTAATCAACTAAATTAATTAACGATGAATCAATTTGACAATTTTATTATATATTTAAATAATTAAAAAAAATTATACAAAGATTAAAACTGAGAATTAAAACATAATAAAAAAGAATAGATTAATAGATTATTGTAGATCTTATTAAATATTATAATTCATATCTAATGTTTTAAAATTATCTATAATCAATTATAAAATTAACCTACAATAAATTAATAATGTTATTTGTGAAAACAATAAAAAAAATGAAAAGAAGTTTTAAAATTATTATCTTTAGTTCTAGATTTAATTCTTTTGATTGAATTTTAAATTTTATTCTTAATTCTTACCTCCAACGCATCATTATATTTTATAATGTATTGTTTTGTATATATATTTAGAAAAACTAATGTATTTTTTACTTATATTAGTATCAGTGATACAAACAATACACGTAAAATGGCAAAATTCTCACTGTGCTTAATATTCTATTGTTACCATGTGTCAGTTCATGGAATCAGTAGATGAACAGTGTAACGCATTGGGCGAAGCTGATATATGACAAAACGACAGGTCATATGGGGGAGGGGCTATGAAAACGACGTGTCATTTGGGGGTTGTCATACGCACCTGGGAAGTTTGAAACGATGCCATTTTGAGTTTCTCTTTTTCTAAGCACATCCACTGATCATTTAAATGCACCGACTTATACTAAGTATATCAATGGATATGTTTTAGTACATCCACCAGTTAAATAAAAAATTTTAAAATCTCCAAAAAAAATATAAAATATCAATATTTATCTAATAAATAAAAAAAATTAATATTAACTCGTTATAATAATAAAATATACATAAATGTAAATGAATTAATATCTAAAAATTATTATAAAATAACATTTATTAATTAGTATTTTCTTTATAAAAAAAGTGCAATGTCTTCTTTTCTATATTTTTATAAAATGTTAATAATATCTAAATAATTTTAATTAATTCATTATTGAAAATCAAAATATCATCTACATAAACGCAAAAAATATTTTATATTTTCTTAAAAATATTATTCATATACTTTTAAAAAATACTTAAAACTTGTTTTAATTTAAATAGTACAACAATCCATTAGAATTTCCTTTATGGATAGTTAAAATTGTTAGTTTTTCATAATTCTCATATATTTTTATCTACTAAAAACTTTTACCATCAAAACTTGAGAATTATTTCTTCTCTTTTATTAATGATAATATTTTTTTTCTTGTGAATAAAGTATATATCACCGATGATTTTCTTATTCAATATTTTGAGTTTATTATCCTTCTCTTTTCTCCTATCTTTTTTTAGTTTTTTTTTCAAGGAAGAATGTTGGAGTAGAGTGAAGTGAATTATTTAAAATTATGACTTTTAGTTCTAAAAGTTCTTAAATATATTTTTCAAACTCAATATTATCTTTTGGAGTATAAATTACGGGTTTTACTCTAATGACTTTGTTAGGGTCTCTAAGTTTTATGTTAGCAATTATTTTAAATGTATTTACTTTTGTATCTAAAAGATTTTCTGAATTTACTATTTTTAAAATTTTTCTAATCCTTCTTAAGTTTTCATCTTCTTGAATTTCATTAAGAAAAAAGTTTTGTTTCTCTTCTATGTCCAATGAAATAATTTTTAAATAAGATATTTATTGTTATTTTGTGTCTATTTTATCACGTTTTTGTTTTCTTATGTTATTACATAAAGAGTTTGATATAGTCAAAACTTTTCTTATTTTGACATATAAATGGTTTCATCATCTAATGTTGTTAGACTTATCGTGTTTAAATATTGATATAAGTGATGAGTAGAACCGGCATCGGATTAGAAATACCGATCCTACAAATACTTTGGTTTTATATTTGTAAAACTCTTGAAAGTGCACGATTTATTTTATAAAAAATGACAAGTATATTCTCAATGTCGATTTAAGGAAGAAATATATGTGGTTTTTAATTTATTACTTAAAATTTTAAAAACGAAATTAAATTCTAAACATCTTGTCATGATATTTTGGTTTCTATGCTTCCTAATCTAATAACATAAAAATAAACATAGATATTGATTCAATAAACATTTATACAAATTTTTATCATTTATAACAGTGTAGTATTTATGGATATAATAATTAAGTTAATTATGATTACTCATATTATTAAGTTATTAAATATATAAATTGATATTTATTGATTCTTTTTTTTAGAAAAGGATGGAAAGCAAGAAGACTTGAGTCGGAATAGTAAACAGTTGAAGAACTACTACTTTTAAAAGAACATGTATATTGAATTAATCAACGATGTTTGTTCAAGAAATTTTCATCAAGTTCTTTACGAGTAAAATGATACAATAACCTCTAGTATGAAGGAGGAGACCAAATGTTCCCCCCACTAACGATGCAGGTATAAAAGACATATGGCTCATCCAAAGAAAGGGTCATGAGTTCACAAATGTCAACCTCCTCGTTCGGTAGAAAAGTATAAGTGAAGAATTTACTTTCTGACTTATTCCCATCACCTATCTCACAAACAAAATAATGCAATAACCCTCTAGTATAGAAGATGAGGCCAAATGGTTCCCCCACTAGGGATGCAGGTATAAGAGGCATATGACCCATCCTAAGTAAGGGTCGTGAGTTCACAAATGTGAACCTTCTCCTTGGGTTGAAAATGATAAGTGAAGAATTTAATTTTCAAATTATTCCTATCATCTATCCGAGGAACAAAATAATGTGATAACCCTCTAGTATGGAGGAAAAGGCCAAATGGTCTCCCCTAATAGAGATGCATGTATTAGAGGCATATGGCTCATCCTAAGAAAAGGTTGTGAGTTCACAAATGTGAACCTCCACTTTGGGTCAAAAAGAATAAGTGAAGAATTTACTTTTTGACTTATTCTAATAACGTACCTCACAAATAAATACCTGATAGTCCCTTAGTATGGATGAGAGGCCAAAAGATTCCTATAATTATATGTAGGTATCAGTGGCATGTGGCCCATCCTATGTAAGAGTCTTGAATTCATACATATGAACGTCCTTTTAAAAATAAACAAGATGCAATGACCCCAAGTATAGAGGAGAAGACCAAACGATCCTTCCCCTCCCTTACTTGGGATGCAAGTGATGTATAGCCTATCCTAAGTAAAGCTCTCAATTTCATAAATGGTGGACCTCTTGAAAATAAATTCAAACAGATTACAAACAGGGAAAAGTCATTTTATTAAATGATTACAAAGATACATCAATTGATGCTCATTTCTCTTGGAAACATTTGAAGACATTTTCATCTTGAAATAGCTTCTTTTCCAATGATCAACCTCTTGGAAAAACAAGAGTTTTTCCTCCCTTTCCTCACCAAGTTTATGTCTCAAGGAACCAACTTTTTGGCACATTTCATCTCATTCAACAATTAAGCTTTGATTTTCACAAAGAATTGTGTCACACCCTTTATTAATGAGATGAACTTCATCCTAAAGACTTTGGAGCTCTTGTAGTGCTTCTTTATATGTGGCATATTTAATTTCATTGTCTTTCTCAACATTGTGGCCTAATTCATATAATTGTAGGGCAGATCTCTTGAAGTCATAAACAAGGGATACCTTTTGCAAAATCAACTTTTAAGAAGCAAGTAATCATAAATGATGAGAAGCAAACAATAAATATTTACCTCAAACAAATAATGCTCAGCTATGTGCCAAATGGAACCTTTCTCGTTCCTTGTACGAGAGATGGGTGATCACTTTTTTGGGTGCCAAAATGATTATACAAGTCATCTTAGGCTACTTTATTCCTAAAAATACCATTCTCAAAATGTACAGGAAGGTTCTTATAGGATACACAACACAAGATACCCCGATTTCATCAATAAGAGCTGTTAGGGCTTGACGTGCATGTTGTTTGAATTTTTTAGGGATAGTTCGAGGTGGGTTTTCGTTAGGTTATCTTATAATACTAGGTTATAACTCATTGTGAATAGGTGAAAAGGGTGCATTGTGATGAATTTGAACAAGGTGCTCTCTGTCATCTCTCACAAAATCATCTTCCATCTCACTATATAGAGGACTAACCATAATGAATACCACTTCTTGTTTGGAATCTACTTCATTTCTAGTAGAGGTCTTCATCATGTCCCCATGTATGGGAATATGAATCACTCCATTCAAACTTAGGCTCACATGGTTTCTTATAACTTGTGCCCATAAGAAAGTTATTCATGATGTCATTAACATTACTATTTATGAATTCCATATGAGCGATGTGCTTGGAGTAAAATCCTAAAACAGATGACTGAAATAACTAAGCAAAGGACTAAGAAATTGGAAATCACAAAATAAAGGGCTAGATTTCTCTTAATAAAAATATAAGAGTTGTTACAAATTTCAAGAGCCAAATGGCTATAAATAACTTCCAAAGTTTAAAACATTTAATGCAAAAACAAAAAACATTGAAAAGGAGGATAAACAATAGAAAAATACAATATGAAAAGCAATGGGGTTGTTGATAAGAGCTAAATTATTGCATTTTTGTTATGATTTAAATGTTGATATTTGTGTGAAAATTGTGTTTATTTGATTATTTAATCCACAAATCTCATTTCACGGGTATTTTGTGTTTAAAGTGCAATTTCAGGTAAAATCATGATTTTGGAGAAGTTAGGGACAAAGTACAATGATCGGGATTGAATGAAAATAAAAAGAGAAAAAAATTTGGCCAAGTGAATCTCGCCGCCGGCCAAAGTGTCTCGCCACCGGCGAAAATCTTCCCGAGAGCACAAATTTTGGTAAACTCATCTCGCCACCGGCCAAATAATTCTCGCCGCAAGCCAAAGCATCTTGCCGCCGGCCACATTAATTTGGCCATCGGCCAAAATCAGAAAAATCAAAATTTAATTTTCCAGAAATCACGCTGCGGCGAGATTAATGTCGTCGCCGTCGACTTTCGTCCGAAAACACATTTTTATGTTGTTTTGTTCCAAAATTGCCCCCCAAACCCTAGATCTATATATACATTATGATGGAAAAAGAGGGGGATGGCAGAGAGAGCAGAATTGAGTTATTTTTGGAGGAGAAAAGGTAATTTTGGAGAGAAAGGTTGGAGAAGCTTGAAGGATCATCACCATTGTTGCTACCAAGTCTTCATCTTCAAGAGTTTTTCACCTCTTCTCCTTAGCTTTTATTTTCTGCATTTTATTCAGATTTTTTGTTCATAGATTCAATTGAGAATATGTTTGTTCTTATTTTCGTTATGAACTAATTCGTTTTTGCTAAGGCTATGATGTAGTTGAATCAAGAAAATATGATTTCTTGTGTTATCGTTATATGAATTCGTTGTTTTCAAGTTGAGTATTTATTTCCATGCTTAATGCTTTTAAATTTCTGATCAAGATTTTGATGATTTGTTGCATTATATTGAGACCGAGAGGAGATGTGTAATGAATGTTTCTTGTGATAAATACCGTATGTTGAATGTGAGTTTGACACCTAATGCATGATGTATGTGGTTATTCTAGAAATTCCATAAATCGTAATGTGCTTATTTGTGATTAAATCTTCATAGAAATATAGTTGGTTTTCATAGATAAGTAATTCTAATATAACTCAAGAGAGAGTATTAGATAAGTTTGGGTTTTTCAACCATCACTTTTAACTTTGATTTTCATATAACATGACTTGAAATCGGATTGAATTGATTTAGCGAAATCAAATGCCTTAGCGTTTTTAATCATTTGTGAAAAACATTAAATTTTGTTATTTGTGTTTAGTTTTAAGTTAATTTACTTTTTAAACAAATTCAAAAAATCGGTTTTCAAATAAAATTAGGATTAGTCAATTTCGATACTTAGTAATGCCATTCCTTGTGGGTTCGATATCCGTACTTTTGTACACTTTATTACTTGAACGATTCGTACACTTGCGAAAATACGCATCAAGTTTTTCGCGCCGTTGCCGGGGAATGATTTGATTTTATTAATATCGATACTACCTAATCTTAGTTTTAATTTGAAGTTAATTTGCTTTATCATTGTTTCATTTTTAATTTTGTTTATTTTGCTCTTTTATTTCATTTATCATAAAAAAAGTAACTTTGTGTTGTTTTTGTGCTAGTTAATTTTCTGGTTGTAGGATTGTTGTATGAGACGTATAAGAAGCCTTAACCAATTTCCATTTGATCCAGAGATTGATAGAACATTTAGGCGTCTAAACTGAGAGAGAAGGCGTTCAACCTCACCTCGTAATAGACAATCAACTATGGATCCACCATTTGTTGAGGGAGGTGGAAATCATATAGCTTTGAGGGATTATGATGTGCCTAATGTTGCTGGAACTACTTCGGGTATAAGGAGGCTAATTGTTCAAGCAAATAACTTTGAGATAAAACCATCCTTTATCCAAATGGTTCAATCAAATCAGTTTGGGGGAATGCCAAAGGATGATCCAAATGCACATATTGCTTACTTTCTGGAGGTGAGTGATCTTTACAAGATAAATGGTGTGTCTGAAGATGCTATAAGATTGAGGGTTTTTCCTTTTTCACTTCGGGATAAAGCCAAGGAGTGGCTAAACTCATTACCACCGGGATCAATTACAACATGGAATGAGTTGGTTCAAAAATTCTTGTCCAAGTTCTTTCCTCCTGCTAAGACGACAAAATTGAGGAATGAAATCACATCTTTTACATAGTATGACCAAGAAACATTGTATGAAGCTTGGGAAAGATTCAAAGAAATGTTGAGAAAGTGCCCACATCATGGTATACCAATTTGGATGCAAGTCTCTACATTTTATAATGGGTTGGTTTCAAACTATCGTGCAATGATTGATCTGTAATTTGGAGTGGTCTTTAATGGGAAAAACAGGAGGATGCTCATGCGAGATATTAGAGATTATGGCGGAAAAAAAATAAGTGGCATTCGGAGCGGGTAATTGCAAAAAGACCAAAGATCGGTGCATGAAATTGATTCGGTGAATGCTTTGTCAGAAGTTAGCTGCTTTCTTTCAAGAAAGATGGATTCTTTGTCATCCAAATTCGAATCCAAACCAACTGTACAATGTGATTTATGTGGTGGTAATCATGCTAGTATCGAGTGCCAAGTCGGAAATCCATTTGCTTACCAACACGGAGCGAAGCAAATTATGTTTCAAATTTCCAAAAACCTCAACATAACCCATATTCGAAAACCTACAATCCAGGTTGGAGAAATCATCCAAATTTGTCATGGGGAAATAACCAAGGGGGATTCAAACCGTCATCATCTTCCTACCAACCCCAAGAGAAGAAACAAACAGATTTGGAAGGAATTTTGGGAAAGTTCATTGAGGAGACAAGAACAAATTTCAGAAATCAAGAGGCAATAAACAGGGACATCCAAAACCAACTAGGGCAGCTTTCAAAGCAGATTGCAGAAAGGTCTCAAGGATCATTACCTAGTGACAAAATAAATCCCAAAGAGCATTTAAAGGCTATCACATTGGGAAGCGGTAAAGAACTTGAATGGCAGGGGAAATCGGAGAAAAAGATGGAAAAATCTAAAGAAAAGCCATCAACATCCCAAGATGTTCACCCTTCTCCAAATGCGAAATATGAGCCTCATATCCCATATCCTCAAAGATTGAATAAGAAAAAGCTTGATAATCAATTTGATAAATTTTTGGATATTTTTAAGAAATTGCATATTAACATTCCTTTTGCAGAGATGTTGGAACAAATGCCCAAGTATGCAAAATTCATGAAGGAAATTCTATTAAAGAAGAGGAAGCTGGGAGATTATGAAACTGTCATGCTAATTGAGGAGTGTAGTGCAGTTCTTCAAAGAAAACTGCCACAGAAATTGAAAGACCCAGGGAGTTTTACTATACCTTGTACTATAGGAAGTTGCAATTTTGATAAAGTCCTATGTGATTTAGGAGCAAGCATTAATTTGATGCCACTTTCTATTTTCAGAAAACTAGGCTTGGGAGAAGTAAAACCCACTTCAATCTCTCTATAATTAGTGGATCGATCGGTGAAATATCCTCGACGGGTAATTGAGGATGTTTTAATTAAAGTTGACAAATTTATTTTCCCAATAGATTTCGTGGTGCTTGACATGGAGGAAGATAGAGAGGTACCATTGATATTGGGGAGACCGTTCCTTGCAACTGGAAGAACATTGATTGATGTTCAGCAAGGAAAGCTCATTCTACGGGTGCAAGATGAACAAGTGACTTTTGATGTTTTTGAAGCAATGAAATTTCCAAGTGAGGTACATTCTTGTTTTCAAATTAACACTCTTGACAAGTTAATCTCGGAAACTTTTGAGGAGAGAACTCCATTGCTACCACTAGAAGCTTGCCTTGTGAAATCTGCAACAAATGAGATGGATGAAATGAGGAATGATGCTTATGAGAATGCCCGAATATACAAGGACAAGACGAAGGTTTTGCATGATAAGCACATTTTGAGGCAAGACTTGGAGGTGGGACAAAAAGTGCTGCTTTATAAATCCCGTCTTAGACTTTTTCCAAGAAAGCTAAAATCTCGTTGGTTAGGACCTTTTCTAGTAACCAAGGTGTTTCCTTATGGAACAATTGAGATCAGTCATGAAACAAAGGGAACTTTCAAGGTAAATGGACAACGGTTGAGGCCATATTTTGTCGGAGAATTCAAAGAAGCGAGAAGATGACATAAAGTCTAGCTAATGACTATAACTTAAAGCGCTTAATGGGAGGCAACCCATCAGATTTGTTTTCTCATCCTTTATCTCATTTTATTTTAGAAATTTTAAATTTTTCACTTCATTTTATGATAATTTTATTTTTAATTAAATTTTCTTATTTTATTTGTCTTGCAGGTAAAAAAAACCCATTCTGATTTTCTTTCTTACATTGAGGACAATGTAAGGTTTTATGAAGTATGCTTAAACGGTAAATCTTTTCTTCCCTTCATTTTTATTAGTTTTGTTTGTGTGTTTATTTGTGTTTAATTTTGATTTTCCATTTATTTTTCGGCATTTTGATTTAATTTCTTTTATTTGTTTATTGTCTTATTTTTATTTTTTATTTTATTTGCATTTTACTTATTTTAATTTGCACGTTGATGATAATAATATGATTGTGATAACAAGTAGCTTTTAGAAGACATTAAATTTTGCTTCGGTTTAAAGATAATTTCAAATGTTGATTTTACCTAGTTGGCGACTCTTTTGGTATGTGGTATGATTTGGTTGATTAGTCTAAATTCTTAGAGAAGTCTTATGTGCGAATTTTTCATGGACATTTTTGTGATCTCAACAAACTCTAGAACTCGTTTGAAAACCTCTTAAGGCGAAATAATTTGGGATTGCACTGTTTAAGAGATGATGTAGGCCATTTTTGGATCGATTGTGCCATTTTAAGCCTACCTTGTTATCCTTATATCACTAGTTAACTCTTTGAGCCTATTTAAATATATTGTTAGCCTTACTTTTCTTTCTTTTGGCCTTCTATAACCTACCCTTTACTGAGTGAAAAAAATATATATATAATTCCTACCTTATTTGTTAAGAGCACTTAATTTTGAACATAAAATTTTCAAGAGCAATTGGAGTAAGGATGGAATAAAAAAATTAAAAAAAAGACATCTTCCACATATATTGGAAGAAATTGGTTGGGGGTTGTGTTTAAAAAAGAAAACAAAACAAAACAAAAGAAAAGAAAAAAAAGAGAGAAAAAAAGGGCCTTCACACTCTAGTAAATAAAAGAGTGTTAGTAATGGATGTACTGAGGTGAAAGATTGAGGAAGAATTTTGTTTATCCTTGAAAAAATGGGTTATAATCGGAAGAAACAATTTAGGTTAAATGGTGTTACTCTTTTACTTAATTGGTTGTGTTTAATCTAATAAGTGCTATTATTTGTATTTTGACACTTCCGGTTCTTTCTTAACCAAATACCTAAGCCTAACATTACAAGCCTAATAAAGTCCTATTGATCCAAAGTGGTGTATTTTTCTTCATTAGTGGAGAGAGTTTTGAAGAGTGAGCCTATGGAGTTTGAGATTTCACCTTTTTGTTTGTGGATGTTCTGCATAATATTATCTGGGCATTATGGCTATTGGTTTTTGGTTTGATGGATGTTTAAGAGTCAATAACAAAAGTGAAATTGGCATTTGAGATTTCTTAAAGCTTAGGTGACATTTAATTATTCTATGTGTTGTGTGTTATTTACAATTTTTGAGACATTTGTGCAAATTAATTTTTGTGTGATTTTATTGTTTTAAGTTAGGATAGTTATAGGTAAGATGTTTGTAGGTATCATCACTGGAAGCCCTCATGACACTACAACTCATCCTACTAGGGCCGCCTAGGGGTTTAAAGGCTTATTGCATACGCTTAATGTAATTTTGTAAATAGAATAAAATTTTCTTTGAAGTTTCTCTTAATGTCTCCTTTGAATTTATTAAATAGAGCACTCTTCTTGCTAGAGACTAGCAAGAAGCTGGTTGGGGGTTGTTGATAAGAGCTAAATTATTGCATTTTTGTTATGATTTAAATGTTCATATTTGTGTGAAAATTGTGTTTATTTGATTATTTAATCCACAAATGTCATTTCACGGGTATTTCGTGTTTAAAGTGCAATTTCAGGTAAAATCATGATTTTGGAGAAGTTAGGAACAAAGTACAATGATCGGGATTGAATGAAAATAAAAAGAGAACAAAATTTAAAAATTTGGAATTTCGCCGCCGGCGAGAGTATTCTTGCCGTCGGCGAAAATCTTACGGAGAAAATTTTGAAAATCATGCAGGGAGCACGGATTTTGGCCAAGTGAATCCCGCCGCCAGCCAAATTATTCTCACCGTTAGCCAAAGTGCCTCGCCGCCGGCGAAAATCTTCCCGAGAGCACAAATTTTGGTAAACTCATCTCGCCGTCGGCCAAACCATCTCCCCGCCGACCAAAATCAGAAAAACCAAAATTTAATTTTCCAGAAATCTCGCTACGGCTAGATTAATGTCGCCGTCGGCGAGTTTCGTCCGAAAACACATTTTTTATGTTGTTTTGTTCCGAAATTGCCCCCAAACCCTAGATCTATATATACATTATGATGGAAAAAGAGGGGGATGACAAAGAGAGCAGAATTGCGTTATTTTTGGAGGAGAAAAGGTAATTTTGGAGAGAAAGGTTGGAGAAGCTTGAAGGATCATCACCATTGTTGCTACCAAGTCTTCATCTTCAAGAGTTTTTCACCTCTTCTCCTTAGCTTTTATTTTCTGCATTTTATTCAGATTTTTTGTTCATAGATTCAATTGAGAATATGTTTGTTCTTATTTTCGTTATGAACTAATTCGTTTTTGCTAAGGCTATGATGTAGTTGAATCAAGAAAATCTGATTTCTTGTGTTATCGTTATATGAATTCTTTGTTTTCAAGTTGAGTACTTATTTCCATGATTAATTCTTTTAAATTTCTAATCAAGATTTAGATGATTTGTTCCATTATATTGAGACCGAGAGGAGATGTGTAATGAATGTTTCTTATGATAAATACCGTATGTTGAATGCGAGTTTGACACCTAATGCATGATGTATGTGGTTATTCTAGAAATTCCATAAATCGTAATGTGTTTATTTGTGATTAAATCTTCATAGAAATATAGTTGGTTTTCATAGATAAGTAATTCTAATATAACTCGAGAGAGTATTAGATAAGTTTGGGTTTTTCAACCATCACTTCTAACTTTGATTTTCATATAACATGACTTGAAATCGGATTGAATTGATTTAGCGAAATCAAATGCCTTAGCGTTTTTAATCATTTGTGAAAAACATTAAATTTTGTTATTTGCGTTTAGTTTTAAGTTAATTTACTTTTTAAACAAATTCAAAAATTCGGTTTTCAAATAAAATTAGTATTAGTCAATTTCAATACTTAGTAACGCCATTCCTTGTGGGTTCGATATCCGTACTTTTGTACACTTTATTACTTGAACGATTCGTACACTTGCGAAAATACGCATCAGGTTCTTGGTTGGGTTTTCTTCCCTAGGTACTCATAAGTGTTTAAAAATTATTAAAATTATCGTGATTTTTTGTACTTTAATTAATTAAAAAATATTTATATAATTTTATCATATTTTTATATAAAATTTATCTTTTCAGAATTATAGTTATTTTTATTATTTTTTAGGTATTTTTCTTTTAAAAAAATAACTTAAAGACTCGGAAAAAAATATTGGAGGCAATAAATCATAAATATATTGATAAAATAAATGAGAAAAAGTAAAAAAGATGAAAAATATTGGACAAAATGGGTAAAATATGGGTAAAAAATATCAAAAATGCAAAAATTGCTTGTGTAGCCGCCAGCCTTGCCAAGTAACACACGCATTGCACCACACCATTCCGGGCATCTGCCTGTGCATCTGCACCCATCTGTGTGCACCGCTCGAAAAACAACACCCCATATACCCGAACTCATGTGCGCCGCTACGCCCATCTACGCCCAACAACGCCTCATATGCTGAATTCGTGCACACCACTGTTTATGTTAGCGTCTGTCCATTCTACATCAGTGTCCGCCTATTACACGTTTTCCCATTTTTTATCATTTGTTTTCCATTTTTTAACCCTTCTTTTCACATATAAATATCTTAATCTCCTCTATTACAATACACACCTCAAAAACATCTTCTTATCTCCTTTTTCTCTATATTTCTTTTGTTTTCTTAGTTTTTAGTTTTAAAGTTCTTCTCTTTTTAAGAAGAACTAGTTATGTTTTTTTTAATTATTAGTTTTTTGATTCAATAAATAGAAATGTAAATCTGTTTGGAGGATTTCTAGTAACAGAATTAGCATCAAAATACTGTAAGGATTATATTTCTTTATAGTTATTTTTTTTATGTTTTATTCTTATATGTTATATTTAATTTGTCTGTGATTAAATTTAACATTATTGGTTGTTTATAAATATGATATAATAATAACGTTATTATGCTTACTAAATATTAAATAGGTAAAAATCTCTATAAAATGAATTGATTTTGTTTTTATTCAAGATTTTATATTAAGAATGCTAGAGAGAAATATATTATTTTTCATTACAAACTTAAATCTGAAAATTAGATTTTAAGGTTTATTTATCCGGTCTGATTTAGAGTAGTGCTACTTTATTTGTTTGTACAATCGTCCGGTAGTTAGAGTGAAGCTCTATTTCAAAAGTTTTTATAAGAATTATTATTTGAGAATGTATTGACAACATATTTTGAGTAATAGTTTTAAAACTTGAAAGTTAGTACTCAGATAATTAGATTCTTAGGTTTAATTTGGACAACTTGAATAAAGTTTAAACTATCTAACCCTACCAAATGTGTCATTTAAATGGTTCATTTTCAATCTCTTAGAGAAAAAAGAATTAATTTAATTAACCAAATTAGTTATCGATCACACTCATAGGTGTTAATTGATTTGTTTAATTAACAAATAATATCTAACCCCATCACATGTTGTATTCATATAAAAAATAGATAATCAATAAATATCAATTTATATATTTAATAACCTAAATAATATGAACAAACATAATTAACTTAGTTATTATATCCATAAATATTCTAGTATTATAAATGATAAAATTTGCATAATTTTTTATTGAATCTATATCTATGTTTATTTTTATGTTAATAGATTAGAAACACAAAACCCAAACTATCGTGAAATGATGTTTAAGATTTAATTTCGTTTTTAAAAATTTGAATAATAAATTAAAAACCACATATATTCCTTCCACAGATCTACCTTGGGAATATACTTATCATTTTCTATGAAATGATTCGTGCACTTGTGAGATTTTATAAATATAAAACCAAAATATTGGCAGGATCAACGATGCCAATTCTGCTCATCAAGTACATCTCTTAGGCTGGTCAAGAGTAGGCAGTCCAATAGGTGGTATAGCTTGGGGTGTTCTCGAGGTAGCCTGTACATTTTGTTGATCCCGTACATAACCCCAGAAATTAGGAAGGGTATGGAACTTTACAACTTGTACCCTAGAATTGGTTATCACAAAGGATACCCCATCAAGATATCCACGGGTGCAATCTTTTTTTAGCCTAGCCACCATCTTGTTCAACAAGGCCACTTCTTCTATTAAGTACCCTATGGAGTCTTTGGCTTGCTTAGCCCTTTCTTAAGCCAACCTTACCCATTCCTTGGTAAGTCTAGCCCATCTTCGACCTATTTAGCCAAGGTGTCCCTCTCTAAGGAAAAGGTCAAAGCTACCTTCAGTTTTTGGGTACGATCTACCAAGTTGTTACCTATGTCAATGATTTTAGCTTCTTACAACCCAAGGCGCTTATCTCTCTCTTCCAACATCTTGTTCTTTTCCTCAAGGGCACTCTAGAATTGAGAAACCAGGGCTTTAACCTCATGTGCACGAGAACAATATACGATGTTTGTAATTTTCCCCTTCCTCAACAAGGATATAACCTAAGTTAAAAATGGGATGAGTATTATACAAATTGATAAAAACAAAATGAAGTGTGCAACTATGTACCTCCAACATATGGCTTTTCACCATCTCCATGTGGGTTAGCCCAAACTCCTTCATATTTTCTTGGATGAGAGCACGTTCTATTTCACACCCAAAATGGTAGGATGTGACTAAAAGCACTTCAGGTTTCCCAAAGACCCCTTCATCAAAGATGGTCATTGGAGTGTTTTCCACTTGAATATTTGTTAACTTTATATCATCTACACGTGTGTCTGGTTGCTGCACATGAATGAGGGTAGTCTCTACTTCATAGGGAGAATCCAATATCTTTTTATTGGAGAAAGAGGGCTTTGTAGAAGGTTCTAGTATCTTAGTTTTCTTTTCTTTTAATGAGATTGTCTCGAATGAGATACCTTCTAAAACAAACAAGGTACCCACCTTATGGGTAGTATTTTCATGTTGTTCGGGGGAGTTTATTCGATCAACTCATCGACTTTAAGATTAGCTATAAGGTTATTGATCCCAATGTTTCTAAAATCCATCTATGCATGAAAAAAATAAGGATAAGAATTGAAACAATTAACATAACACAAATATAAGTACCCTGTGTATAAACCTAAGGGTCCAGTACAATAGTTCCTCCATACCCCGAAAACCCTAAATCGGGATTCAGTAAGGCTATCCTTGCAAGTCACATGCAAGGAATTCTATAGCTCAAAATGACGTACTTTTTCTTTTCTATCATAACCAAGAAGAAGTAACATCTCCCGACTCATATATCACCCCCATCATAGATGTATTTTTCCTTCCATTTAGGTCAACTATCGGACAGGCTCAGAATAAGACCATGAAGAGTGATGGCCAAGATGTATGCCCTACCTTCATCAACCCTGTTCTTTTTTATGTAATACATGGTAAGTAACTCACCTTCTTCTAGCTAGTAACCAAGCTCTCCACTACTACAACCAAACTTAGAAGAGTTCTCCATCCATTTGGATTTATTTATGTCAAGCTCAAGTTGTATGTGTTCAAAAAGCTAGAAACACCTAAGATATTAGAAACCTCAAACTAACTCATAGTACCTCCTCATGTAAAACATACCATCCCTTGTGTAGGTCATTTACTTCTAGAAGGTGCTAGGGGGCTAGAACTAGACTTATATGTCCTGGAATTGAATACATTATATGTGGCCAGTACATGTCCTCCATGACCCAACTACTCGATAATTTTTGAATATTCTTTATTGAGGTTTTGTTTGAGAGATCCCCAGTTGGCTGACGACATAGTTTATTTTTCCTTTAAACTTTTTAAGGAATTGTGATTGGATGGGAGTACAATATATGAGGTTGAAACACCGAATGGATTTTCAATTGGGATGCTGATAGGTGTAGGAACTTGAGCTCCACTAGTTGTAGCTTCAATATGGATCTAGGTAGTATCACATGATGTTTGATCTACCCCCACAAATAATTCTCCCAGAGTGCTTTATCCAAAATCGTGTGGTTACTCGCACACAAACCATGCCATTTAGATGAAGTATAGAAGCAAGAAAGGCTAGTACCCCGTATTGTGTTGTGGGTTTTCTTACTTGTATTTCTCTACCCCATTCATTGTACCTACGAATGATTAGAAATAAGGCTTATTAGTTCCTATGATGGGGTTAGTCTTAGGTGAAACAAGAAAGAATTGGTTTACTTGGCCATAGACACTACTACAAAACATGCATACAGCCTCGGTTTTTAACCGTGACCGTAGGTCTATGGCCACGGTTATAAGAACCGAGGCCTAAGTGAGAGAGACCATAGGTAATGACATATAACCTCGATTTTTAACCGAGGCTATAGGATGTACCTATGACCTCGGTTATTAGATAACCACGGCCATAGGGTGCACCTATGGTCTCGATTATTCGATAACCGAGGCCATAGATACACCCTATGGCCTCGGTTTTCTAATAACCGAGGTCATAGGGTACGCATAAATTAAAAAAATACCTTATGGCCTCGGTTTTCTAATAACCGAGGCCATAGGGTATACATAAATTAAAAAAATACAATAATTAGTAATTACAAAATTAAAAATCAATATAAATTACAATAAATTTATTAATTCAAATATTAAAAATATAATTACATTTGAGAGTTTATTATATACAAAAAAACTTAGTATTACAACCAACTTTTTAGTATTAATTACAAACATGAAAAAAAAACTTATATTAATTACCAACACCAAGAAGAAATACATCAAAGACAACGCCATCAATAACACCAAATAAGACACGCCATCAACAATACCAAGAAGACAACGCAAAGACCATCAAAGAACACTACCAAATAAGACTAACACAAATAAGAAGACCATCAAAGAACACTTTACCAGCCACAAGAAGACTAAACAAGACACAAATAGTGATAAAGACCAGCATAGAGTCAAAGACCAATAGATTCAACAGTACAACACAAGTAGCAGAGAGATTTAAATCAATTTAATAACAATAGTACCAACAATAATCAAGTGTTTTAATGCTTACCAAAGACTTGATAAAAAAAAACAAGTAAACTTAGAAAAATTTACTAAAAATATCACCCATTATGTGGTTAGCTTCACTGGTCCCAAATATCACAAATGAAGAGTTCTCCGTATTAAATGTGTCTCTTCATTCAATTTTTTTAACTATAATGAATAATAAATTTGGTTGCGTAAAAATGCAAACCTATATTTACGGGATAATTTTTTTTCTTTCGAGGTCACTACTCAAAACTTGTTCTATATATATAGTCCCTTTTCCAAATTCAAAGTTGCCCAATAGAAATTCCCGATTTTTTTCTTAAACTCAATATTATATCTTTGCACATCAAAGACTGAGCAATTACTAGATGGGATGAACAAGACTTACGTGGATTTTCATGTACGTAAATTTCAACCAATGAAAGGACACAGAGCTTAAACAACCCAAGCTGGAAACGAGGACATTCACTCCCAGCTTGATTTTTTCTCTATTTAAAAATTTGGGCAACAACTTGGCATCTCGTCAGGTTTCAAACTCTTCTTGATAACCCGCAACATCCGCAGCAAACCATCATTCGTGATATCACCACAAAAGTATTTAAATACTTATGGAGAGAAACAGAAGCCAACTAACAATATTAGGATATTTAGAAAGATGGACATGGTTTAGGATACTAGCCCCATCCAGAAAGATGTGCCATATTGATTTATCTATGTCATTTCTTTTGTCTTACATAGTAGCATCTCTAGTTAGACCTCTGCTTCACTTTGTACTTCATTTTTTTAATTTAATGGTGTTTGTTTTCTATTAAAAAAAATACTCAGAAAAAAACAAGTTTTTGAAGGGAAAAACTAACAAAGTGATAATCCAAGTATGGTACCATAAATTATTAACACCCATTTGTACTTTCAAGAAGCAGGCATCAAACTTATTAGATGAACTTGAAGGATCACATGCCCCTAGTCAATGGTGCCATATGATGATAATCACAGCACAATACCATAATTCTCACAAATTTCACAGACAAAGAACATCAAATAAATTTTCTCGTGGATATATATATATATACGTAAAAAGGTGAACAAATGCATAGCTATTGAAAATAAGCATAACTATATCTCACCTGGCTTCAATTGCCGTCGCAGTAGTGAAATCGATGATCAGGAAATAATGAGAAAGCAATGTATCCATAAGAACATCCATTACTTCAGTGCATTGCATCACCATCCATATCTTCTTCAACAAGTTATCAAGATTAGAGTAGGAAAACTTTGGTACGCTAGTATAATTAGCTCGTAGGCAAATTAAAATTCTCTAGAAGTTAAGAAGCACTTGCAAAAGCAATTGACGAAAGCAAGTATCTAAGGGCATGCATTCTATTTTCATCAATACCAAGCCCATTTATTCCGCTCTCGCCATAAATAAATCATTTTAAATATATGTACATTATGTCGTAAGTAAAAATTGTCTTGTATAAAGTACTTTCAAAGAACAAAATAATAGGAATTTTAAATACGTTGGCCTATATTACTCAATTTATCAACACATTGGAAAGCAAGTATCGACATGCCATAAACAATATCATATTCGAGACTAAATTGCCCATTATTTATAATATCCACTATAAGAAACCTTATCCATAACAAAATGATTTTAGAATTCGCCCCAAGGCATATTCTCGGACAAAGTATAAAAGAAAGAAGAGTACACCGGGTAAGGGACAAGGTCTTTAATATATAATATAAGATTCATTCAAATAGCTATACAAGTGGACCCCTAAAAATGGATATTGCACCTCTACAATTGCAATAATACCTTTTCACAGATTTTAATCGATTTTTAATATAAAAAATAACAAATTAACTGCGTGCCCTAACAATCGCTAAACCATACTGCACCCAAAACAAAAATTGCACTCTCAAAAGTTTTCTATTGCTTGCAACTTTTTCAATACATTCTCTTTCTCTTCTTCTGTAGCTCGAAAAAGTGGAAATTGAAGGATGATGTTGTGCAAAGTGCCAAGAAACCTCATTAAGTACGAGCCTATATCATTTGGCTCAAGGGCGAAAGCTAGCGACAAAGGCGAGACCGAGAGCCGTGATTCTGGATTCGAAACAAATAAAGTGAAAAATCCTAATGCAACGCGTGAATCGTGATATCGCCCGAGGTCGAAGGTAAAGTGGTCGAGAGCTCAGCGAGATCGCGAGCGACCTAAGGCGAGCAGAGCTGTTACGATTCTCGAAACAACGAAATTGAAAAAACCCTAATGAAACGCGTACATGAATGGGTATAATATATATTTTAGGAAAAAATGGGAGATACGTTGATAATATATATATATATATATATATATATATATATATATATTAATTAGAAATTATATATTAATATAATTGGAATTTAATTATAAAGAAAAAATGGAAAAAAAGAAGAAAGATATAAAAAAAGTGAAAAAATTTGATATATATTATAAAAGAAATAAAATATATTAAATTAAATTAATAATAGAGAAAACAAATTGTAAAGTAATTTTTTATTTTTTTAAATGAATTACATATAGTATATTATTTTATTTCGATTTTAAAAATATTAATTTTTTTATGATTTTAATTATAATTATAATTATTTAATAAAAGTTGTTATATAAATTTATTTATATATATTTAAATATTTTTTTGTAATTTAACCTATAATCACGATTATTAATAAAACCGAGGTTATATATATACACTATGGTCTCGGTTTTTATTAAACCGTGGCCAAAATCCTATTACCTCCATTTTTTTAAAAACCGAGGCTAAAATTTTGAGATCAAGAACATATATTGTAATAGTGAGACAAAAACAAGAAAAGTAAAAACAAGATAAAACAAAAGCAATTGAAAATAGCGAACTGGTTTTCCTTTTCATGGACTAAATTTTCTAAAGTACGGGGTTGAATTTCCACAAACGAGGGCTAAAATTCCTTAAGAATGGCCTCAAATTCTCTCGCACATACTGGATTTCTCTTAAAGGAGATTTTTGATTCATAAAGCTCTTAGGGAAATGGATTTAGAAGAGAGATTAAAGCTCGTAATATAATAGGTGAGGGAGTTGGATCATCCATAAGAATTTGAAAGGTTGGTACCCTTATAAGAAGTCGAAGAGTTTACCTTAAGAAGCAAAAAATATAGCACTCTTAATAAAGCCATAATTATCTATTGAAATGACATGCACATATAAAGAATGAGATTATTTAATCTTGTTTTAGGATAAAAGAATAAATGATTTAATATTTAAGTATCAAAGGTACCTCATTACCATGGGATACACGACTTACATGGCATGCATGACTTATATGACCTATGCGAGCTACATAAAGTACATGACCTATACGAGCTCAAAGAGGTATTTTAGGAAAATGAAGCACACGACCTATACGAGATATGCAAGACTAAAAATACTTAATGGTAGGGTTCTTGACTCGATTGAGGGATACGAAGAGATACATCACAGGGGTAAAATGGGTGTGACCTCATCGTTAGAGAATCAAACTATTTTTGTGTTGAATATTGGTTCTAAAAGTAACAAATTAGTGGCATAATTTAGGGAAATTAGTGGCCTAATTTATGGCATAATTTGTGGCATGATTTAAGAAAATTAGTGGCATAATTTAAGGCTTAAATTATGGCACAATTTAAGGAAAGGGAGCCTTGCTTCATCTATAAATAGGGAAGAGTTCATGCATTGAAGAACAAGGCAAAAATAAAAAAAAATAAGAGAGAGTATAAGCAAACTCAAAGAGAGAAAATACTTGTGAGTTTGGGAAAATACTTGAGAGATATTATTACTGAGTAAATACGTACCGTATTCCGTATATTTCTACTCAGCTCAAATAATATCTCCGCTCCCCGTGGACCTAGGTGAATTGCCGAACCACGTAAATTCTATGTGTTCTTTTATCGCTTTGATATATTCATATACCGCTATTTATTGCTTCTGCCCACAAAAAATTGGTATCAGAGCCAAATATAGCAGTATTATATATCAAATCGAAGCTCTCGACGAGACGAATGCAACAGTGAAAGAATCGCTCAAATCGGAAGTCAGAATCACCACCATAAGCCGCCGGAGTGTTGCTGCCAGCAATTGAGTCAACTCCCCGAGTTGAATCGAGTCAACTCAGTCACTAGTGATATTTGGACCGATTTAGTCTGTTTTTCATCTGTTTTCAACTGAGTTGGATCTATTCCTAGCTAATTGGACCATTCTGCATTCAACTACGGACTCCGTTTTTTCAAATAAGGTATAAAATTTGGAAAACACTGTTTTAAGTTGTAAGTGCAAAATTTCTATTATCAGTTTGTACTTATGGCTGATAAAAGAGAGATCGAAGAAGGTGAAAAAGTTGACCATAGAATTTATGGCAAGCCAAGTTGTTCTACTCGAAGAACTATGTTTTCCAACGCATAGTTTGAGGTGGAGAAATTCGACGGCACCAATAACTTTGGCATGTGGCAATGTGAGGTATTAGATCTATTGTTTCGAGAATGATCTAATATAGCCTTGGATACCAGGCCAGGAGATTATTCAAATGAAGATTGGAATTATGTAAATCGACAAGCTTGTGGCACAATTCGACTGTAGCCGTAATTCTCTGGAAGAAACTAGAGGACAAGTACATGACGAAAAGTATTGAGAACAGACTCTACTTGAAGAAGAAACTTTTTCGTTTCCAATACAAGAAAGGTACCCCTATGATTGATCACTTAGGTAATTTCAATAAAATTTTGGCCGATCTACAAAATTTAGACGTTGAAATTATCGATGAAGATAAAGCTTTGTTGTTGCTGAATTCATTACTTGAGAGCTATGAGCATTTAACCACAACCTTGTTATATGGAAAGGATGAGGTTAAGTTCGTAGATGTTTCAAATGCTTTGGTAAATAACGAGTACCGAAAGAAGGATCAACATGATCATTGACTCGATATCGAAGCATTGATAGCATCCAGAGGTGGGACTAACAACAAAAAATATGGTGATCAAATAATAGGGAAAATCTAGATCAAAGTCCAGGAGAGAGTCATCCGTGAAGACGCCCCACGGACGACGAGCGTGTGCTATCATTACCGTAGAACCTTTGGAAGAAAGATTGTCCAAACAAGGACAAGTCAAATGCAAATGTTGCATAGAAGGTCGATGAAGATGAAGAATCGGCCTTTCGATTAAATCATCGAAACCTACTCGGATAAGTTGGATCCGATTCTGGATGTTCTTATCATATGTGTCCCAAACAGACATTGGTTTTCAAGTTTTGAGGAGCTCGATAGAGAGTTGTGCTTACGGGCGACAATGCCTGTCAAACAAAAGTGGATTGGAACAAGATTTAGACTAAAGATGCACGATGGTACAATTAGACGACTTACAAATGTAAGGTATATTCCTAACCTAAAGAAAAACCTTATTTCTTTAGGTGTTCTAGATTCTGATGGTTACAAGGTAACATTGGAAAATGGAGTCTTGAAAGTTGTACGAGGTGAATTTGTAGTGATGAAGGATACTCGGAAGGCGAACTTGTATTTCCTAGATGGAAGTACAGTTACAGGAAGAGCAGCTATCTCAAGTAGTTCTGAAGAAAACACAAATGATTCTTCCTTTACCGTGGCACGTACTTGTGGCATGTCGGTGAAAAGGCTTTGCAAGGCTTAATGAAGGGTATTTTGAAAGGTGCCAAGACAGGAAAGTTTGATTGGTGAGCATTGTGTAATGGGAAAACAAACAAGAGTCAAGTTCTAACGCCATTCATCGTACTAAGGGATCTCTTGATTATATTCACATGGATGTCTGGGAACCTTCAAAGAATGCTTCACTTGGAGGTAAACGCTGGTTTGTGACTTTTATTGATGATTTCTCTAGATATGTTTGGATATACCCCATGAGTCACAAAGATGAAGTTTTGGATATCTTTCTTAAATGGAAGAAAATGATCGAGACTCAGACAGGCAGGAAAATTAAGAGGCTCAGATCTGATAATGGTGGCGAGTAGAAATCAGATCCTTTCTTTAAAGTTTGTCAAGATGAAGGGATAATCAGACATTTTTCTATTCCTCGTACACCACAGCAAAATGGAGTTACAGAAAGAATGAATCGTACTTTGATTGAGAAAGTTCGATGTATGATATCTCAATCCAAATTGAGCAAGGCATTTTGAAATTTGAGGCTTCATTACATGCAACTCATATAGTCAAGAGACTTCTGCGACTGCATTAGATGGAAAAACTCCTAAAGAGGTATGGTCTGGACAACCTGCTACTGATTATGATTCATTGCGAATATTTGGATGTCCTGCATATTTTCATGTTAGTGAATCCAAACTGGATCCCAAAGCAAAGAAAGTTGTTTTCTTGGGCTTTAAGGAAGGAGTTAAAGGATTTTGACTTTGGTGTGGTGAATCCAAGAAGATCTTCTTAAGCCAAGATGTTACATTTGATGAGTCTGTTATGCTGAGAGAGACAAATTCAGAGAAAGAGAATGAAAGTCCAAATACTCTTTCTAAGTTGATGCTTGAGACTCCGGAAGATCCATAAAAGATTGCACCAATTATCGATCGTGGTGAAGATGAAATTGATGATTAAGAAGATATCTCAGTTGAGGTGGAGGTTCTCTCACCATCACCACCGATTAATCAACAGCCAGAATCTATTGCCACTACTCGACCGAGAAGGGAGATTAGGAAGCCTACCAGATACACAGACATGGTAGCATTCGCACTTCCAGTAATTGATGATAATGTCCCATGCACTTACAGAGAAGCCGTGCAAAGAGTTGATAGTATGAAGTGGAAAATGACAATGGATGAAGATATGAAGTCTCTACATCAGAATCAGACTTGGGAGTTGGTTCAACTTCCCAAAGGAAAGAAAACTATTGGTTGCAAATGGGTCTATGTCAATAAGGAAGGTGCTACTAGTAAAGACAACATCAAATACAAAGCCAGACTGGTAGCAAAAGGCTATGCTCAAAAAGAAGGAATAGACTACAATGAGGTATTCTCACCTGTTGTTAAGCATTCATCTATTCGGATACTATTGGCTTTGATAGCACAGTTTGATCTCGAGTTAGCTCAACTCGTTGTCAAAACAGCTTTTCTCCATGGTATTTTGAACGAAGAAATCTACATGTCTCAACCGGATGGCTTCAAAATTCAAGGTCGAGAGAATTGGGCTTGTAAGCTGAGCAAGTCAATTTACAGTTTGAAGCAATCACCGCGACAATGGTACAAGCGTTTTGATAGCTTCATTAGAGAACAAAAGTACACACGCAGTTAGTTTGATCATTGTGTATACTTTCGGAAACTCCAAGATGGTACCTTCATTTATTTGCTCTTATATGTTGATGATATGTTGATTGCATCTAAGAGTAAGGTGGAGATCGGCTTGATTGAAGGCTCATTGAGTTCGAAATTTGAAATGAAAGATCTTCGGGAGAAAGCTAAGAAAATTCTTGGGATGGAAATCACAAGAGATAGAGTTCTGGCGTAAGCATACCGTCTCGACACGGACTCGAAGATCTCGAAGAAAAGTACTACAAAGGTTTGACATTGATGAAAAACCAAACCGGTAAGAATACACCGCTGCTTCCTCACTTTCGGTTGAGTGCATTGATGTCACCTAGCACCACCGATGAGAAAAAGCAAATGGAATGCGGTTCCATATGCAAATGCCGTTGGTGCCTTGATGTATGCAATGGTTTGCACCCGACCTTTCTACGCCGTTAGTATGGTGAGTCGATCACATGCGTAATCCCAGTGAAAGTACCTTTGTGACGGTGGAGTGGATTCTATGGTACATCTACGGTACTGTGGATATTGGTTTGAAGTTTGAGAGAGACAAGGCGAAGGTAAACACCTAGTTGGATATGTGGATTCGATTATCGTCGGAGATCTCTGGATAAACGTCGATCTACAAGGTTATGTGTTCACAATGGCAGGAGGACCAGTTTTGGAGATCAACATTGAAGTCAGTAGCTATTGTCTACTACGAGAGGAAGAGTATATGGTACATATGAAAAGCATTCAAAAGCTATCCCGGCTTCTGCCGACTCAAAGATTTGGGTATTTTTCATAAGAACGTGGAAGTTTTCTGTGACAGCTAGAGTGCCATTTGTTTGGCAAAGAACCAAGTTCATCATGGTCGCACCAAGCACATCGATGTTCGATTTCATTTTGTTCGGGAAATCATCGATGAAGGGAATGGTATACTCGGAAAAGTCGGAATCTTGTAGATAACCCTACCGTATATGCTTACAAAGGTGGTTACATGGATCAAGTTTCAACAACCGTTTCTGAACTTGATCAACATCTCTCGAGCTAGAGTGCTGGGAGACGCATTTGGAGGCAACGTTATGAACTTTTTCACCAAGGTGGAGATTGTTGAATATTGGCTCTAAAAGTAACAAATTAGTAGCATAATTTAGGGAAATTATTGGCATAATTTGTGGCATGATTTAAGAAAATTAGTGGCATAATTCTAAGCGCTTAGAATTATGACAGCTTTGAAAGGGAGCCTTGCTTCATCTATAAATAGGGAATAGTTCATGCATTGAACAAGGCAAAAATAAAAAAAAATAAGAGAGAGTATGAAACTCAAAGAGAGAAATACTTGTGAGTTTGGGAAAATACTGAGAGATATTATTCTTGAGTAAATCACATATATACGTATTCTCGTATATTTCCTACTTCGGTAAATAATATCCGCTGATTCTCAGTGATCTAGCGAATTACCGAACCACGTAAATTCTGTGTGTTCTTTTATCGCTTTGATATATTCATATATCGTTATTTATTGCTTGCGCACACTACATTTTGTGCCAATAAAAATCAAATATGGTTATTTCAATGAAGTATCAACGCTGGAAAATACTTGTTAGTTATATATATAATTCTTTTCAAACTACAACAAAACATCTCAATGTGTAAAATTATTATCCAATACCTGAAATTGGGAAATTTTGTGTACCTTCCACAATTATGCCACCTCTGCTGCACAACATTACAAGTAGGAGAGTCACAATTCGTGTAAGTAATGTATTGATGTATGAATTTTGACACGTGTGTATTCTTAACTCAATAAATACTCAGTTAAAGTGTTGGATTAAAAAGTAATATTATTGTTTGAGTTATTTTTATTAATATTATAAAAAAGTTTTTATATTTACAAATATTTAGACATAAATTGAATGAAATTATTTAAAATTATTTTAATATTTATCTTTATTCTTTAAAAATTAACTTTAGAAAAAATTCACTGTTATATATTAATATTTATTATATTGATCTAATACTAAGAAATATTAACCAGACATATTGACTTGAGTTTTATGCTATTTATATCATAAATTACAAGATAATTATATATCATAAATATCTTTGTTTGAATACAGATATATATGATGATGATTAAAAATGAAATACTATTTATTATTTTAAAATATATTTTTATAATTTGGATTAATTTTTATTTTTTTAAAAAAATTATAATAACTTTAAATTTTATTAATATAAAATATTATATTATTACATTTTAGTAATAAATATTATTTTTTTCTATAACTTAATACCCCTGATTACAAGTGTTCACCGGGATATGTATATATATTGATCCTTCTACGTGACCCACGTGCATACCATACCTTCATTGTTTGGATCCCGAGAAAGTCGGCTTATGATATGACTTATGATGTGACAAACCGAGGGATTTGTTTTGACGTGTTCTTCTTTCGTGGATGGTCAATTAAATTCATTGGCGTGCTATTTATTACATGAGTCTAGAAAAAAATGAAAATATATAAGAAAAAAAAATATATATATATATATTAACAATTTGTAATATAAGTATAACTCATGTAATAAAAAGATCGTTGAAGAAAAAAATATGATTTATTTAATTAATTAAGATATTAATTATAATAATATTATAGTGTATGATAATTAATTTTTTTAATATAATAATTGTTTGATGAAACAATAAAATCTTTTAACGTCATTGCTTACTCAAATTGGTTTCAACTGGCATACCCACAATGATGCGAAAGAGACCACGTTCGGTGAATCATTTGTTATTTTCAAAATATCAAAACTGAGAAAGTAATAATAATAATAATAACGATTATAATTAAGTCCAAGTTGGTTCATTTGTCTCTAACTAGTTTGACTCACAAAACAATGGAAGATAGCTAGCTACCCAATACTATCTTTTATATGCTCACTTTGTAACCCTCTGGAACCTTCTATTAGGTGAGCCTTAAATTAAACAAATTTTAATATTAAATAAATTTAAATAATTATAATTTAATTTAAAAATTAAAGTTTGATTTTTCATCATAATATGATAATTTAGGTAGTAATAATATGTTAAAAACTTTAATTGATGTCAAACAATGAAACTACTTAATTTCCTTTTCTAATTCATATGTCACGCATGTATTGGGGATTTTTATCCATTGAAAAGGTTCTAATCTTTACCATTTAGAATTGTGCTTAAACATATTATTTAAATGGAATTATAAATTTAAATTAAATTGTATTTAAATGGAAAGAAATAACATGTTTTTATTTTCTCGTCCCCAGGTGCTACTTGGTTATAACTAATTGAGATGCATGCCTACACAAAAAAAATTACATATAGAGAATAAACATAGTGTACGATGATATTGATACTGTTAATTTTGAAAAAAAATATTTTATATTAATTAATGAATATAATAATATAATATTTATAAGTAGTATAAGAATTATATTTGTTGATATTAATATTTTATATGATTAGATGATTCATGTTATTTCTATACTATATAAAATTTACATAATATTAAAATTTCGTTCGATCAATGAGTTAAGAAAGTGAATTAGATTTAAATAATATCATATTATATCAAAATTTCAATAAAAACCTAATAACTAAAGAAGTAAACGATGAACACAAGTGAAGAATCTCAACTTGAAACTAAGTATCTTAATAATATGGCTTCATCTCCTCTAGAGATATCACACCATTCGCTTATCAAACAAGAGGCATTCTTAAACTCACCTATGATCTTGAACATTCTAATAAAGTAAAGTATCTCATGCGTCATTATGTGTTTAACTATTGTTTGTTAAAATCAAACATGTGATTTGTGAATCAATTATCTACTATATTTATTTTTAATAGCGCGTAAAAGGCTTTAGTTGATCCCCAGTGAAAAGATGCTATAAATGAGAAGACGAAATCTTTGGGAAAAAAATAAAACGTGTGAACTAGTTGATCCTCCACCATTGAAGAAACAAATTGCATGTCAATGGATTTTCATTATGAATCACAATGCTTACTACACAATTGAATGCATAAAGCAAAATAATATACTCAAACCTATGAGATTGATTATACAAACATTTTCACATATAGCCAAAGTGAACATAGCTCGTATCCTATTATCTTCAACTGCAAACTTGGATTGACCATTACAATAATTTGATATGAAGAATATTTTTCTACATGATGAATTATTCGAAGAAATTTATATGAATTTCTTACCAAGATGCATGATACAAAAAGGTACAATCATAAGGTATGTAGATTAAAGAAATTATTGTATTATTTGAAACAATCTTCAAGAGCATGGTTTGGAAGATTTACAAAATCTATGATTACCTTCAGCTATCAATAGATCAACTCTAATCATACGCTTTTCCAAAAACAAATAAAGGGATAAGATCATTGCACTCATTATATATGTGGATGACATAATGGTTATAGGGAATGACTCTAAAGAAATAAAGGCATTATAGAATGAGTTGTCCAAAGAATTTGAAATGAAAAATCAAAGCCCTTAAAAAAAATTTCTTGGTATCAAGTATTCCTATCTAATAAAGAAATATCTTAAACTCAAAGAAAATATGTCTTAAATCTATTAGAAGACACTATTATGTTAACATATCAATCGGTTGATACACCAATAGAACAAAGTCTAAAATTGTACGTTGATTCCAACTAAATACTTGTGGATAAAGAAAGATATCAAATATTTGTAAGGAAATTGATATAATTCTCTTTTACCATATTAGATTTGACTTATGTTTTGAATATTGTCAATCATTTTATGCATAATCTTGGATAACAACATATGAATTCGATTATTAGAAGAAACTAATATCAAATAGCTGTTATAAATTAGAATAATTTGATGAACTCCTATATATATCACTTATAGATACTTTAAAAATATATTATTTCATCAAATCAAACATGTCATTTTTTTAATAATGAAAACGTATACACTAGACATAAAAAATACTATTTTATGATTATTATTTTTGTTCATATTTTTTTTAACCAACCAATAAAACTTATCTTTATTAATAAAATAGATGACAAATAACCCATAAGTAACATGCTGATGGTATAAAATAAAGATATAAATGCAATTTCTTTCAAATTAATCCAGATTGAAAATGGGTTTACTTTAACTCCATGTCTTGGTTTATTAGAATGAAATGAAATTAGAATTGATTCCTTCTAATTTTATGTTTGGTTGTGCTGAGAAGTACGAATGGAATATAATAAATTCCTAAAAGAAAAAGGAATTAGAATTCTTCTCCCCCTTAAAAAATCATGATTCCATTCCCATCTCAAACTTTTTTACAATTTTACCCCAATCCTAAATATAACCTTAAACCCTAAGCCATAAATCCTAAATCCTAAGCCCTAAACCCTAAATCCTAAACTCTATTTAGAAAAATAATAATTTTAATCCTAAACCTTAACCCATAAATATAAACCTAAACCTTGAATTCTAAATCTTAAAACCCTAAATCCTATTTAGAAAAATAATTATTTTAACCATAAACCTTAACACAAGAATATAACCCTAAACTTCAAATCCCAAATCCAAAATATCAAATCTCAAATCTCAAATCTCAAATATCAAATATCAAATCTCAATCTTATTTAGAAATATAATAATTTTAATAATATATTTTATTTTTAAGTAATAATTATTTAAAAAAATAATAATTTAAATAATGTATTTTATCTGACGAAAAAATAATATTTAAATAATATTATTTAAATTTTACTGATATTAAGATATATATAGTATTTTCAATTCTATTTTAATTATAAATTAAATATTATTATATTAATTTTTTATTTGACTATAGTGATCAAATCAAATAAATATATTTTCTTTTTAATCTATTTTATTCTTATTTTCGTTCTCTAAACCATAAACCAAAGATAACTCGTCATATTTATATATGTATTGAGTTATTAAATTACTATATATATATATATGATTTAAATAACATGCGTTAATAAGTGATATAATATAAAATTAATGACATAAGTAAAATAATTATAAGATATTTTTAAACAAAAACATATTAAATTCTACAATTCGTGGATCCGTATTAAAAGCATTTTTGTAACTTTAATATATATATATATATATATATATATGTCATATCATTTCTGGTCAACAAATGCAACAAGAAAAGGCACGTGTTACACCTTTATAAAATACTTTGAAAAACTGTAGAAGGCGGCTTGTCCACTCAGCAACCAATCAATGATCTGTCTTTCATCTTTTGTATATCCAAATATGAATATGTATAGCATATATATATATATATATATATATATATATATATATATATATATACATCATAAATTTATAATAATTTAAAATAATATAATTATTAAAATTTTACGTATAAACAATAGCATATATAATTATTGATCATTATTAAATTCTCAGTAATATAAATTGTGGTTATTTTTATTAACAATATATTTATCTATATAATTATTTTTCAATTTATTATAAAATTTATCAAAAAAAAAAAAAATTAAATAAATATTCGAATTTTAGATAATTATATTTCAAGTATATCTTTTATAATTATGACACATAGAATTATATTTATACATTTAATAGTTCATGTTTATAAATTTAAAATTATTTTTTTGTATTAAAATATTTATTTAAATTTAAATCAATTTATTAAATTATTAATTAAATATTTTTAGATATATTTTAATATTTTAAGATGTGTTTTTAAAAATGATTTTTTCTTATAATATTAAAGTTATTAAATGAATTTGAAAAATTAAACTCAAAATACATTCCCTAATCAGTGTAACCCGAACAGTGTGGCCGAAAAAAGCCTAAAAAAAGAATATTCATATCTCTTCAGCACCATCAGAGTAAAGGGTGCATGAAAGCTAAGGAATCAGATACAGGATCATAAAATGATATTGATTTAGCAAATTAAAGTGAATGCGCTACATTGATTTTCAAGTACATCAAAATGAATTAACGCGATATGAACATTTGCAATGAGATTATATTTATTGCATTGTGATTTGTTATTTATTTGGCCGTTGAATTAGAGTGGTGTCTAGTTAGTACCTCATTTCATGAATATGTCAATTGAGAATAGTTTAATTTTCAATATTTAGTTGTTTGTCTGCCCGATTCATGGTAAATTAAGAAGAAAAAAAAGTTATCTTATTTCACGTGATAAGAGATACAGATAAAGTGGTAATATTGATTCAGGACTTTTGGAAAATATATTTTCATATTTATATAATTTCTTCTTTGTAAATACTTTATATTATTAAATCATGATTATTTAAATTTGATTATTAAATTTTAAAAAAAATATTTTTATTTAACTTGTGCTTAATCTTTTTCACTCAATTTTACTACTTGATTTGATTTGAGTAACATATGTTTTGAATTATCTAATTAGTATTATTCATTATTAAATCCGTTTTAGAATACTTACATACGTTTTTAATTTTTGTGCTAACAATTTTATAGTTGATTTATGAACGTATTTGATTGGCGAGAAATTTATTAGAATATTAGTATGAAAATCGTTCACGCTAATATTAAATTACTGTAAAAATAAAGCAGAGGCTCGTAAGTAAGATATATTGAGGCAATATCTTAGAGAGAATAACATAAGATCGAGTTTGTACTTGAACATTTGATTTTCACTATGTACTTGAACACTTGAACATTCCTCTTAAGTAATGATTTGTGGCCTAACTTGTTTCCACATAAAAATGTTATTATTTTATTTTTGTACTTTATTTTTACATACGATTGAATATCTGACAACTTTATTTAAGTTATTAAGTTATAAATCGATAAAAATTAAAAAATAATCTTTCATCCCTGTAAATTAATCAGTTACACGTTTTATAAATTTTCATTTACGAAGATGATTAATTAAATTCACGCTATCATTTATAATTATTATAAATTTATGATATAAAAAAACTTTAATTAACATATTCTGCTTTGACACTTTAGAGAGATATCAGCATCAATATACATAATTTGAAAAATATTAAATAAATGAAAAACATAAATACAATATCAATTAATAATATATAAATAATTTTGATGATAAAATATTATTTATAATTAATTTTATTTATTTTTAAAATTATTAAATATTTTTATTTAATTATACTTTTAAAACGTTTACTTAATATCAGAACAAATTTTAAGTTTTGATTTTAGAAATTTTCTTATTTTATCGATATAATTTATAATATTATAAATATTTACCCATAATTTTTAAATATTACTTTAAATAATTATTTTAAATATTTTAACTATATATATTTATATATTTTTTTGAATTATTGATCAAATTATTTAAATTATATGTATTAAATAAAAATATTATTTTAAAAATAAGTAATTAATTAGTTTGATATTTGTTAAAGTATATAATTTTATTATTTTTATAATTTTGGTAATTTTTAAATTTTTTATGGATAATATCATAAATATTTATATAAAATTCAAGTTTTAATATTTATACGTTGATTGATATATTAAGAGTATTTTTATTCACAGTAATTAATAAAATAGCTATCTATTAATTAATAGATAGTACGTTGATGTAATCCATCGTCATATATCACATAAATTATTAAAAATAAATTTTTTCATGATTTAAACCTTCCTTCTATCGTACCTCCTTATCTCTCTAACCCAAATTAGCACTCAATTAATTTTTGCAAATTGGTATTGCCGTTTGGATTATATTATTATTACCCTATAGCATTTATTATTATAATAATATAATAAATAAAACAAGAAATTCAAAACCATGAAGAAAATGCCATAATTATGGACATCATAATTTGTTAATATTTTTAATAATAAAAGGTCAAAACTTGAAGATTTGATCCATATTCAGCATATCAGCCTCCTCGTCAACACTAACCGACGGCTAATGCCAAAATAAAATAATATTATAAATTATTTTTAAAAAGTCATAAATAAAACAATACCCTATGTTATTCAAGTGGCTTCCTATATTATGTTATTCTTTATTAGTATAATTATAAGAATAAATTTTTAAAAAAATTATAAAAAAATAATTTTTTTAAAATTTAGATAATAAAAATAATACCTAATAATATTAACAAATTTAATTAAATAATGTTTAATAATAAATAAATCTAAATAATCATAATTGTATTTAAACTACGTCTGAAGTTCAAAATAAAAACAATACGATAGACATTTTTATAATAAAAATGTATAAAATAGATGTTATTTTTATAATAAAAATGTATAAAGTAGATGTTATTTTTATAATTTTAAATTTTAAAAATATTATTTTTATTATTTTCTTATTTTTTTAAAACTAATTGTTTAAAACAAACATAACTAACTATTATTTTTCTAAGATAACAACGACACGTCGCTTAATTCAGAAAAGTATAATAATTTCTCCTATTCTATATATAAGAGATGGTCCAATATAAAGTTTGCTCGATACTTTCTTATTGTTCATTCTAATTATAAGCACTTAAACCTCCAAAATATTCCATTGTCAATTCTCTCTCAAACATATATAAAAAGAAGAGTACATTAGACTACCAATTCTAATTTCCATCGTCATTAATGGAGGGATATTCATCTTCATCATCAACAACAATCACATACTTAACAAAAAACCCAAAAAATGAAGATAAGGGTTCATTAATTTCAAATCAATCATCAAATGTTCCAACATATAATTCATCACTACACTCGGTTAAAAAAGCACCTGCAAAGCCATGGAACAAGAAGCCAATTATAGCACCATTACCACCAACACCACCAAGAGTTTACAAAGTAGATCCTGTCAACTTCAGAGACCTTGTTCAAAAGCTCACGGCTGCGCCTCAATTCCTCCAAACTCGGCGCCTTCGAAACGTAGCTCCTCCACCACTTGATTCATTAATGTTGAACGATAATAGAAGAGAAGTAGCAGTTGTTGAACATTCATTGTCTGAAGTTATGAACAAAGAGTTTTCTGAAGCATTAGATCATCAAAGTAGTAGTAAAGGTGATGATAATAAGGAGGCTTCCACTTTTCTTGAATTGAATTTGTCACCATCTTCTTATAATTGGTGTTCTACCGCTCTGTTTAGCCCTGATACATGTACTTTTCTGGAACAGAGTAAAGTAGTCTAGATCATTATCATATTTCATTAACTCAACTTTTATCCTTTTATTTATTTATAAATTTATGTGAACCGATGTGTGTTCTCAAATTCATGAGTTAATGTTTTCATTTTCTTTAAAGTTTTTTCCTTTCCTCTTTCAAAACGTAGATATGAAAATCTTTCATAATGAGAATCCAAATTTGTTTATGCATTAAATTACTAGATTTTCTTTATTAAATAGTGTTTGAATTGATTCAAACATTTAAGTAAAATTATCTAAAATCATACTCATAAAATTTAGTATAATAAAAATAATATTCTTATATGAAAGTTAATAACTGTATGAATTAGTATTAAAATATATTATCGTGTTATCTGTATATGTAAAAAATAGTTATTTTTTTTTATTTTCAGTAAAAAAATTATTAATTAATTATAATTAAATTTAAATATTAAATTATCAATTAAAAGATATTTTTAAATCTAACTAGTTTTCATATATGATTTAAAATAAATGATGAATAAGTCTTAGTAGAACTTCTCTTCAAATTCATCTTCTCTACTAATACTCTCAAATCTACGTTTCTCTCTTTCTTCTATTAATTAGGTGATGTTTGATTTATTTAAAGAAATCAAAATAAAAATGAGAATAAAAATAGAATAGAATAGAAACAAGTTTGTTTGATTTGATTACTAAAATTAAAAAAATTATTATTACTTTACAACTTGAATGAAATGAAATGAAAAAAATTGTATAATACCTTAATATTCTTATATATTCATTAAAATTTAAATAATATATTTTTATTATTATTTTTTCATAAGATAAAATATATTATTAAAATTATTATTTTTCTTAATAAGATTTAGGGTTTTGAGATTTAGAGTTTAAGATTATATTTTTGGGTTAAAATTTAGGGTTAAAATTATTATTTTTCTAAATAGAGTTTAAAATTTAGAGATTTAGGATTAAAATTATTATTTTTTAAATAAAGTTTAGTGTTTTGGGTTATGGGATTTGGAGTTTAGGATTATATTTGTGAGTTAATATTTAGATTAAAATTATTATTTTTTTAAATAAAGTTTAGGATTATAAGATTTTGTTTTTAAAGTTTGTTTAGAGTTTATGGTTATATTTGGGATTGAAATAGAGTTGTAAAAAATTTATATATGAATAAAATCATGATTCTTTAAAAGTAGAAAGAATTCTAAGTTTTTTTTTTATAGAAATGGATTACATTCAATTTTTATTTTTCAATACAATTAAAAATAAAATTAAAAAAAATCAATTCTATTTTCATTCGGATGAATTAAATATAAAGTTAGTTTTCCTCTTTCTCACTTTAGTTAAATAATCCTTTCTCCATAATCAAAGCCTCTTTATTTATCTGCTTTCCTTGAGGATATTTTTGGTATTTCAGAAGTACGTTCTGCTTTAGAGAAAAATATAAATAAACCCAAAATATAGGTATGTCCGCGTTGACCTTCCCTATTCTCTGATGTCTATTTCTATGATTATCTTACCATTTTCATCCCTATCCATTTGACCTTCCCTAGTCATGAAGAAGATTAAAGCTATGGTGGCAATTGCTTTGTTTTATGATCGTGTCTCTTTCCATTTAATACTTTCCCAAGTGTCTTTCATATTTGGGTAAAATTATCTGGTGGGCATGCCAGTATTTCTCATTGATGTGATGGTATCTCTAATATGTGGTGTTTGGTTTTATACCAATGGATGCTCCATTTTGTGTGGTGATATTGAATAGTATTAGTGGAGGTTATATTATGGTGAGTAATGTGGGTGCATGGTTGAAGATTGAGACCTGCTACTGGTCGATGGCATGAACGTTAATAATGTTAAAAGTATTTTAATTTTTTCTATTTTTTGAAAGATATACAATTTTTATTTTTATAAATTTTTTATTTAATATAATTTAGATTATTTTCTATTCCAAAGAAAAACAAAAATGTTAATACAAATATTCTCTTTTATGTATGTTTTTGTACAAAAATGAATTCTTTTAATCAAATTTTTATCAAAATAATATTTGGTTATTATATTTTAAAATTTATGTTTTGTTAAACGAGTTCGCAAGTTAATGCAAATTAGTGAGCTGAATTCATTGGTTGAGATTTTTTTTTCTTTTTGACTCATGAGCTCATTGGTTAATTTTAAATGAACAAAATTTAGCAATTTATTTGACACATTTACGTAAAACCATACATACAACAGCACATAGAACTAGTGTGTTCTCCATCAAGTTCTAAAATAAAATAGGGAGCGGAATTAATATCATAGCAACATAATTTAGCAAATTGTATTGCTTTCTTAGATCTAAAATGAATTTATCTTTGCATCTATGGCATGAAAAATTTCATACCCAGCAAATTCAAGTCGTCTTTTTACATGATACAGCCGATTGTAGGCATTATCTGCGCGAGCTTACTAATGCTTTCGCTTTCTACAAACAGCTAATGTGAACAATGTATAACATTTACTTTACACGCATTTTGAAAAATATTATTGTTTTTGTTAATTATCAATTATTTCATGTATTTTTGATTCTGTTTCTGAATAAGAGTTTAAGTATATGTATACAAAGAAAACGAAAAATAAACAATAACCCTAATTGTTGCACATTCATGTCTTATGATTCCACTAATATTATTGTCTGTTCCATGTTTTCCTCCACTAAGCATTGATGTCTGACACTGTTGCAACATACACCACAACACACACCAACACTCCCCCTCAAGTTTGTGCATATATGTCTCTTATACCCAACTTGTCAAGTGAGTTGTAGAAGTTCTTTGCGGACACAAATTTTGTGAGTATATCAGCCAATTGATCTTCTGATTTAACAAATGGGAGCTGAATAATCTTTTCTTTAAGATTCTGTTTGATGAAGTTCCGATCCACTTCAACATGCTTCATGCGATCATGTTAAACTGGATTGTGAGAGATGGCAATGACTGCTTTGTTATCACAAAATAAGTTCATTTCAGAGTTAGGAGTAACACCAATCTCAGTTAGAAGTTTTTTCAACCAAAGGAGCTCACATATTCCCTTGACGATTCCTCAAAATTCAACTTCAGCACTAGATAAGGCAACTACCTTTTGCTTCTTGTTCCTCCATGTAACAAGATTTCCCCCACAAAAGTAAAGTACCCAGCAGTAGATTTCCTATCCTTCATATTCCCTACCTAGTCTGAATCTGTATATCCAACGACTTCCAATTGACCATTCTTTGAAAACATAAGTCCTTTCCTAGGGGAGGATTTTAAATAACAGAGTATTTGCATAACGACATCCATATGGTCTTCACTTGGGCAGTGCATAAATTGACTCACGACACTCACAACATAAGCAATATCAGGTCGAGTATGAGATAAGTATATGAGTTTACCTACTAACCGTTGATATCTCTGTTTATCTGCTGGTACTTGGTCCACATATTCTCCAAGTTTATGATTTTGGACCATCGGAATATCGACAGGTTTACAATCTAGTAATCCTGCCTCTGCCAGTAGGTCTAGAGTATATTTCCTTTGGGAAAGACATATACCTTGTTTTGATCTTGTTACCTCAATGCCTAAGAAGTATTTGAGCCCTCCCAAGTCCTTCATTTCAAACTCATTTGACAGTTGTTCTTGAAGCCTAGAGATTTCTTCTTTATCATCCTTTGTAATGATCATGTCGTCTACATAGACTATAAGGGTTGTTATTTTTCCCAATCGATGTTTTAGGAAAAGAGTGTGGTCAGAGTTGCTTTGTTGAAACCCATATTTTCTCATTGTTAAACTCAATCTACCAAACCATGCTCGAGGTGATTGTTTTAGTCCATACAATACTCGTTGTAATCTACATGCAGTTTCTTTTCCTAATGTAACAATATATCCTGGTGGGATATCCATATAAATCTCTTCTTCAAGGTCACCATGAAGGAAGGCATTCTTCACGTCAAGTTGGTGCAATGGCCAATCTAAATTTGCTGCAAGATATAACAAAACTCTCACAGTTTTTAGTTTAGCCACAGGTGAGAAGGTTTCTTGATAATATATACCATGTTTCTGTGTATACCCTTTTGCTACTAGCCTCGCCTTATATCGATCAACAACTGAGCCATTTGCTTTATACTTAATGGAGAAAATCCACTTGCATCCTACCATCTTCCTCCCTTGAGGCAAATTGCTTAACACCCATGTGTTGTTCTTCTACAGTACTTCAAATTCTTCTTTTATAGCTTGAGCCCAATTTGGATCAGATAAGGCTTATTCAACGCTGCTTGGAATTTGACATGAGGAGAGTGTTTGTGCAAAAGCCCTGATATGTTCTGATAACCCTTGAGTAGATACATAATTGGCTATTGGATACTTGGATTGTCGTTCCTCTTTGTCTGGAGAGTATCGATTCGGAGGTTTTCCTCGATTGTGTCTGAAAGGTAGAACATAACCAACATATGTATCTATAGCATTAGTTTGTAAATATGTGATAGGAGAATTTACCTCAGGAGTATTCTCAACAGGAGGATCATTGGGTACTAGAGAGTGGAGGGGTGCATCAACCACTACATCTTTTGGAGATTCAGTCACTAGTTCAGATTCAATTCTTAGAAGTTCAAGTTCGGGTCTAGGTACTGGTTCATCCATATTGTTGGCATTATCTAAGTATGTCGGATTGTTACTAATGTCTAATACTTCAACATCAAGCCAATTTCGTTCTTCACCATAACTCTCCCCCTGAAGAGGGTAATTGGATACTGATGATGGAAAAAACCATTCAGATTCTAGGAAAGTGACATCTATGGTAATGTTAGTTCTTTTAGTAATAGGATCGTAGCATCGGTATTCTTTTTTTGTACGCCATACCCCAAGAATACACATCGGACAACACATGGATCCAACTTAGTTCGTTGATTTTTATGGAGGTGGAAAAAAGCAACATATCCAAAAATTCGGGGCGGAAGCATCAAAATAGTAGGCAAGGGAACATGATCAGATAGCACCTTTAATGGAGTCTGAAATTGTAAGGTTTTTGTGGGCATACGGTTTAGTAGATAAACAACTATAGTAACAACATCACTCCAGTATCTACTAGGCATATGTGCACCAATTAGTAAGGCCCGAGCAGTTTTTAAAATATGCATATTCTTCCTCTCTGCAGTCCCATTCAATTGTGGGGTTTGTGAACACCAGGTTTCATGAAGAATATCATGGTTGTCCAAGTATGTCCAAAATTGTTGATTAACATACTCCACTCCATTATCAGACCTAAGAATCTTAATTTTCTCAGAAAATTGTGTCTGAACCATGGTGTGAAACAAGTGAAATGTAGAAAATAATTTATCTTTATGTTTGAGAAGGTAAAACCATATTATTTGTGTACAATCATCAACAAAAATTACAAACCAACGATGACCCGAGGACGTAGTGACCGGGGAAGGTCCCCAAACATCAGAATGTACTAAAGCAAAAGTAGTCATACTTTTATGCATGCTCATAGGATAAGACGCCCTATGACTTTTTGCTAAGATACAAGTATCACATTTGAAATCCTAGTGTGTGATATTTGAAAATAAACTATAGAGTAGGCGTTTTAAATACCCAAATGATGGATGCCCAAATCGACGATGACATAGCCAAATCTATCGTTCCTTGTTACTAACGGTGTGTTGCATGTGATTGGCTCTTCCTGAACTGAGGTCATCCACATAATATAACCCTCCTCTCTTAGTACCACGCCCAATGATCTCCTTGGTAAGAATATCATGTAGAAGACAAAAAGTAGAATACATCAATACTATACAGTTAAGATTTGAGGTGACCTGACTTACAAACATTAGTCGATTTGAAAAGAGGGTACAAGTAAAGTATTAGATAATGATAATGAAGGAGGTAAAGCCACTGTTCCACCCCCTGTAACTGGATAAGTGATCCTATTAGCATTGGCAACACTGCTCCGTCTTGGTTGGGTTGTATTGGAGAGATCTTTTGGGTCAAATGTCATATGATCTGTAGCTCCAGAGTCTAGAATCCAATCCTCAATATCACTACGAGTAGAGATGTGAAATGCTTTACTTGAATTACCTGGATCCTGGGAAGATTTGGCCTGAGGAATAAGGGATAGTAAGGCATTATTGGTAGCCACAACGGCTCGCCTAGTAGTTTCCCATTTCTTCCGTGCTTGAAGATCATTCCACCATTTGGGATACCCATGTAGTTTGAAGCAAGTTTCACGGGTGTGTTTGGAGTTTCCGCAATGGCCACATTTCATGTCAAGAGATGGCGGATTTCTCGTGGATTTTTTGCTACCCAAAGAACTTCCTATTTTTGGTGGCATCGGATTATGGTGTCCCTTGACCCCTTTAAAAGCCATAACTGCTCCGGGTGTCGTTTCTGCACCTGTGATCATTACGGTTTGCCGGACCTCTTCCCTACGTATGAATCCATAGGTTTGTTCCACCATAGGGAATGGTTTGATTTGAAGCACATCACTTCGAGTTTTGTCTATTTGTCATCAAGTCCATCGAGGAAGGTATACACTCGATCTTCCTGTACGATAGAGTTGTAATTTTGTATGTCAGTTGCACACTCCATTGGATTAGGACTACGGAAATCAATTTCTCGCCAGAACCCTTGAAGGTCATTGTAGTATTTTTCAATGGATCCACCCGCCTGCTTCATACGAGTAACTTGACGACAAAGATCATACATTTGAGACGTGTCTGTCCTATCATAGTAGGTGGTAGCAGCAGAATCCCAAACTTGTTTTGCAATTGGGAATCGAATAAAATTTGTAATCAAGGAAGGGTCCATCGAATTGATCAACCATCCTTTGACAATGGCATTTTCAGTACGCCATCTCCTGAATAAGGGATCGATTTCAACAGGTTGAGGAAAATCCCTATTAATATATCCCAGTTTGTCTTTGCCAGAGATATACATCTCCACCACCTGGAACCACAAGGCATAGTTGGATCCTCCCAACTTGATACTAATGGGAGTAGTTAACGCTTCAGTTAGCGGAGGTTGTGAGACGGTCTGAGCTCTAGTTAGAACTTTAGTCATTTTTGTAACCCTAATTTTTTTTTCAATTCGCAGATCGACACCCTTTTTCTTCTTCTGTGTTCCTCAATTCGCGCAGAGCAACACCCTTCTTCTTCTACCTCTTTTATAAACTGCTTCCATCGTCACAGCTTCCACCGTCGTAGCTTCTACCTTCAGAAGAGCCGTTGTTTAGCTTGTGCTTTCCCAGCTTCGCAATGTCCCTCACAAATTCAAGAAGGATTCAAAGAGGGCCACCAAGGAACAACATTTTTTCGTCGATACTTGAAACCATCCTCATCATCAATCTAATCACTGCAATTTTTTTTGGTTTACAGAATTGCAGGACTGAAGAACAGTACAACTGCCCCACAACAACAGCTAGAATGGAACGTAGAGACTGTGATGGCTCCGACGAGCAATTTGTACAGCTACCCTAAATCCCAACCAAATAATCAGCCAAATACCCACAGATTAACACAATCTGTTGAACATATCACACCAAATCAGCCAAAGGAGAACAGAATCAGCATAGCAGGTAACTTATTCTTCCATTAGAACAACTAATAACTATGCTATGATACCATGACAAATATTATCATTTCTGTTAATTATTAATTATTTCATATATTTCTGATTCTGTTTATGTACAAGAGTTTAGATATATGTATACAAAGAAAACAAATATTAAACAATAACCCTAATTGTTGTACATCTATGTTTTATGGCTCCACTAATATTATTGTCTGCTCCATGTTTTGCTCCACTAAGCATTGATATCTGCCACTGTTGCAACATACACCACAACACACACCAACACATTTTAGCTAAAACAATGTCATGATAAACTAGTAATGACAGGATAATAAAAGAAATATAACAGAGAATGAAAAAATCCATAAAATATATGTATATATTTGTATGCATACATATTACTTTATAAGTCACAACATAAGCTAAGAAAATACTCAGTGTGTTGATTCAAAATCTAGAAAATATATATTATGTTGACAAGTTTGGATCCTGATGCAATCATACAACTTGATTAATTAAGTTACATCAGATTGCATTAGACATGGTTTCTATTGATCCCAATAGTTTCTTAGTTGTGACATATGAAGGAGGAGTTCATCTCTGCCCAGACCTGTGACGCTGCTAGTCATAATCCATGGAGGATGTTGCCGGTAGTTTTCTTGGATTAGCTGCTGAAAGTTCCTGATGTTTTCGTCTGGTCTTTTCCCTTTACTCACCTTCATTTTGTCACACTTTGTGAAAACAAAAGTTATTGGTATCTGAAATGCAGAAAAATGCAGCAGCATTAGATTGTAATGAATGAAGTAGTTATAGATTAGGGAGGGCATAGTAAAGAAGTTTGATATTAGGTAAAATACATTGTTGCGTCCAAGCCAATTAGCACAGTCTAGATCAATCTTTTGAGGTGGAACACTCGCATCAATAAGAAGTAGCACAGCAACAAGAGTATCTCTGTTCAAAAAGTACCCTTTAGTGAACGATGACCAATCCGTCTGCGCTGCTTCGGAAACTTTAGCAAATCTGGAAACAAAAAGGCATACATGAATTACAAAATAACAAAATGTAATCATTCACATCATTAAAAAAATCATGTTTTTTTTTTATATACAGCAATCAATAGCCTGCTATGACACATGAAAAGGTAGAGGGCTAAGTTAAGCATAGACTGCTCAACTGAGTAAAAAGAGAGAGACGAACAGAAGATAAGAACTGGATTATTTGAAGGCATCAAACAAGAACCTGGTTTGGTCTAGAATCGAAATAGCATAGTGACACTAAAATATACTAAAAGATCTTTCTACCTCAAGTAGATACCCTATTAGGCACAAACAACTACTAATTTAAAATTTGTTCAATAAGCTCTGACGCAAGTTGCTAGTTGGAGGATAGCTTCACAAGCAAAATGAAATCCCCAAATCTTTTAAAACATACACAAAGCAAGGATACTAAGAATCCACTAGGGTCAGTCTAATACCTGTAAAACACGCTTCCCAACTAAAGTCAAAAGATTCACCATAAGTGTTTTCAAGACTACGAAAGCACATTTATGCTTCCTGATAAAAGTACAAATGACAACTTCCTGAAAGTGTTTTTTTCCCCTTGCTAAGAGCACTTTTTTCTTCCTGAGTGCGCTTTAATTCGAAGCACAAGCAAACAAACTAGATACTCTGTGCTAGAGTGATTATTGGAGTACAACATTATGTATAATTACACAGGAAAAACCAAAAGGGGAAAATGTGCTTAAAGTTAGAGATTTAGGCAAGAACAAGGAAAGTAAAGCTTACCCATAACCAGGCAAATCAACAATATACCAACTTTTATTCACCAAGAAATGATTAATTAGCTGAGTCTTGCCTGTGCATAATAATTACACAAAAAAAAAAAATAAGCAACTACAACTCAATTACCCAGCAATAATTAAGGGGGGGGAAAAACATTTTTTGAGAAGCATAACCTGGTCTCTTAGAAGTAAGAGCAACTTCCTTTTTACGAACAAGAGCATTTATGAGTGAAGATTTGCCAACATTAGAGCGACCCAGAATAGCAAATTCGGGTTTGACATCTTTGGGGCAATCCTTTGCTTTGCTACTGCTCTTCACGAACACAACCTCCTTAATCTTAGAGTCTCCAGCGTAAGGACCCACCACAATGTTTGAGCCTGCTAGGACCATTTCTTCGGTGACCTCATGAGGCTCGACCCCAGGAGGAACAAAGAAGAATGTTTGAAGGAATCGATCAGTCTCGGATTTTGGTGGGTTTGTTGAGGTTTTTGAGGCTGACGCATGTTGGTTTGGTCTTCGACGGGATGATGCTGAAAAGGCTTGTGTAAAAGAGAGAGTCAAAGGTCGAATCTTTATAGTAGAAGATGAGCAAGTAGAGTGAGGCGTTGATAAGAGAGATACGAACTGGAGGCTCAAGAGGCGATTTCTCAATAACATTGTTCGTTTGGACCGATTGGAAAAGCTGAGCGGAAGAAATTTAGCTAAGCACTATCGCACAAGGTACACAAGTTATAAACGACGCCGTCGCAGCTTTTTTTTTTTTTTTTACTCAAATTAATTTTGAAACATTTCAAGTAGGTTACTAATAATTCTATGACCAATTCTTGTTCTGTCTCTGATATGTTAGAGATTTAGACAAGAACAAGGATATTAAGGTTAGAAGCTGGCCAAGTCAATCAGTCCAGCAGTAAATAGGGTAAGTGCAGTCACTTAACTAGAAGTTAGTCAAAATATTACTGTAATCTATCATATTAAGATGGCTAGATAGCATTCCTAGCTCCATATTAAAATAAAGGAGTCGTTGACAAAGACTAGTGTTATGGGAATTGAGGGAAAAAAATTTATACTCACTAGGCAAATAACTATAATGAAATGAAAGCTTATTTGCTACTTAATATATGCACAATACAAAACCAATTGAAGGAAGGGCTTCATACCTCAAACAAAGAAGCCTCACCAAAGTTCAAAGTCTTTAATAGCAGCTATTTTAGGGAACTTCTTTGGGGTTAGGTGGAGCTTAAGATTACCCTTTGAAGGTGATGAGAGCTATACATTGGGTAATTGAGTACCGGGATGGTAGAGTTATTTTGTTGAGATAAACTTTCTCAAATGGGTGTTCATCTAATATCCTCTAACAATCAATCTATATAATGAATGGTACACAGCAATTGGTGCTCTAATTTCTTGCACTGAAACATACAAATATAGTTAGCAATATTATCCATTTGCCAAATACTTTCTATATAGAATCTTTTTATCTCAGAAAACATATTCATTTTTGAGATAATATGGTTCTCTCTATTTAACAAGAAAATTGATCTTATATTTCTTAATGATATATCTAGCTATGTATTAGTTTTTGGTCAAGACTCAGAGTACTTCTAGCTATTTCTTAATTGTCTCTAATACAGAACATTCAGAATTAGATGCTTGACTCATACCATCCCTTTTAACCTTAGAAATTGTTATCTCAAATTATATTAAATTTACTCAAGGGCTTCACAAATTCAACCAAACCGTGTAGTGAATGACCTACATCTAATGTAGCCTATAAAAATATCTTACTCAAAAAGAGCTTGGATGGTTGCTTTTCCTCTTTCTATATAAAATCAATCAATCCCAATATTATCTTAATCCATCCACTGAACCACCTAGAATTCTTAATTAAACCTTTACCCTTGAGATTGAAAAAGGAAATTGGATTTTCTTACGAAATCTTAGGAGGAATTGAATCTTCCTGTAGCAAGCAAGATCTAGAAACTTTCCCCATAACTCTCTTTATTCTTTATCACCCCACCACTTCTTGAAATAGCATGCCAACATGTTTTCTCCTTAGACAACCAAAGTATTCTGATGGCAATAATTGTTTTTTCCGTTATAAGTAAACAAAAGTTCTCTTTATGCGAGCTTTTCTGATTTTATTTGATAACAGAAGTTTTATTAGGGGATAGAAAGATCATTCTAGTGTTCTTTCCTTCTTTTGAAAGATGGGATATTGCTCCTTGTTGTTGTTAGGGTTGTTTCTATATTATATCTTTTGATAACTCAACTGAAAGAGAAAAAGGCTTCAAAGCATGTCCCCACAGTAGTTTCTTTCTTAGATTAAGATTAACAAGGTAATGATCTATAACTTTTATGTACTCAAAGACTTATTGAATTGTGACAAAAGTACGTCCATTAGCGATCTACTCTAGACATGAATATGAGACGCAAGTCTCTCTACACTTCCTAGTACTAGTAATTCTTTCTATGTACTTTCTTTTTTCTTTTTACTATGCATATGAATTCAAGACCGTCTTAGAAAATAGACTTCACCTATTGTCATTCTTTGGCTTTAATGTGCCGTTGAAAAAAATGTATTTAAAGAACCAATCTTAACCCATAGTCCCATAGCTATTGTCAAGCTTGTAGCAATAAATATAGATCCATTATGAATGATTTAGATAGAAGGCACATGAAGGTGTAGGTAGAAACTTTTTGAGTCAAAGAGCTAGAGACTTTGAAGGTTACCTGAAACTAATCTTATTAGGTTTCTAGCTCAACCTATTGGATATAGTGATTGCGATTGCGATTGTGGTAGAGATATAGACAATCGAAAAAGCATTTACGGATTTGTGTTTTTCATGGGAGATACTACTTTTACGTGGATTCTCTTTCAGCTTTGAAATGAGTGATTGTCGGTTTCTCCATATAGCAGCTAATCAATCCAACGATATATACGATGTCAAGTCTTTTGCATGTGAGATAACGTAGACTTCCAACTAGACTTTTGAAAAATGTTGGATCCACGCCATCTTCATGCTTGGATAGTTTGATTCCACGTTCCCCTAGTGTGTTGATCGACTTGCAATCGTTCATCTTGAACTTCTTTAGTATCTCCTTTGCATAGCTTTCTTGAGAGATGAAGATGCCTTCTTATTTTTGTTTCACTTCAATTACAAGATAGTATGACATTAACTCAATATCTGTCATTTTGAATTCTCGGGTCATCACTTTCTTAAATTCTTAAAATAGGTTTAGATTACTTCCGGTGAAAATGTGATCATCTACGTATAGGCAAAAAATCAGAATATTTCCATCTTCAATCTTGACGTAGAGTGAATGTTCATAGGGACACTTGGTGAAGTTGTTCTCCAAAAAGTACTTATCAATGTGGTTATTCCATGCTCTTAGTCCTTGCTTCAACCCATAAAGAGCTTTCTTCAAATTTAACACCTTGTCTTTGTGACCTTTTGTTTCATAGCCTGATGGTTGCTGAATGTAGACTTCTTCTTCAAGGACTCCATTTAGAAAGACAGATTTTACATCCATTTGATGTATCTTTCACTTATTTTGAGCTACCAAAGAAATGATTAGTTTTATAGTCTTTAATTGAGTAATAGGAGAAAATACCTCATCATAGTCAATTAATGCCTTTTTGACTATATCCTTTTGCTACTAGCCTCTCCTTGTGCTTTTCAATCTCTCCCTTAGCATTTCTCTTTATCTTATACACCCATTTGACACCTAATTCCTTGTGTCCTTTGGGAAGTGAGGTAAGTTCTTATGAGTCATTCTTCTCAATGGCCCTGAATTCTTTGTCCATTGCATCTCTCCACTTCTTTTCTTGTACTACTTTTTCAAGTTTTACTGGTTCACAGTCGACAAAGAGATAGAAAAGTATGAGATTATCTAATCGTTCAGTTACCTCATAAAGATCTCAAAGACTGTGTGTGTGTGTGGCACTTCTCTTTCATCTTGACTTCCACTTGACGATGATAAAGGTGATGAGTCTCCTTGAGTTGTTGATATTGGTGAAATGGTTGGAGTTGCAAGCTCTTGTTGAGGTTCACCTAGTTGCTCCCTCATTGTTTGTTCACCTTCTTCAAACTGAGGGAAGAAATTGAAGTTCCCTATATGAGAGTTAAAATCTCATTCTCCTTCTTCATCGAATACTACATCTTGACTTATAACAATCTTCTTATTGTCTGGATTGTATAACTTGTAGCCCTTTGAATTAGCATCATAGCCAATGAAGATAGAACTCTCGCTTTTATCATCAAGCTTCGTTCTTATCTCATCCGGTACATGAATATGGGCTATACTTCCAAAGACTCTTAGGTGGGAAATACTAGGCTTTCTTCCACTCCATGCCTCTTGCGGTGTTTTTCCTTATACACTTTTTGTTGGAGATTGGTTTGACAAGTAAATTGCACATGCTACTACTTCCACTCAAAACTCCCTGGGTAGTTTCTTGCTTTTGAGCATGCTTCGTGCCATGTTGAGGATGAATTTTCTCTTTCTTTTAGCTACACCATTCTATTGGGGGATCTCAGAATTGTCAAGGATCTACAAATTCCATTTTCTTCACAGAACTCTTGAAACTCCCTAGATTTAAATTCTCCACCTCTGTCGAATCTTATGGCTTTTATCTTTCTACCGCTTTCTCTTTCCACTACATCTTTGAACCTTTTGAATACTTCAAAAACTTCTGATTTCTATTTCAAAAAATATACCCAGATTTTACTTGAAAAATCATCAATGAAAAGAAAAAAATAGTTACTGTTATCGAGAGAGCTTGGCTTGATCAGTCTGCACACATCAGTATGGATTAACTCAAGTGGATTCTTAGCTCTTGAGTCTGACTCCTTTGGAAATCTTTTCTTGAATTGCTTCCCGAGTAGACACCCTTCACAAGGTTGATTAGGATGGTTAATGCAAGGTACTCCATTCTCCATTTCCTTCTTAGATAGCAACTGCAATCCTCCAAAATTGAGATACCCGAATCGAAGATGCCATAGCCACGATGCATCTTTGTAGCAAACTTTCAGAAACTGTGCAATGTCATTTTATATGTTGATCAGGAACATTATATTCTTTGATATCAGCACGTTAGCAATAAAGTTATTCTTATAATCTTTTATAGAAAGATTACAATCCTTCATATTAATATCATAACCTTTCTCTAACAGTTGTCCTAAACTCAAGATGCTACTTTTCATATTGGGGACTTAGTAAACATTGGAAATAAATTGATGTCGCCTATCCTTCAAGAGAATAAGAATGTTACCTCTTCCTTTCACTAATACGTTAGAATAATCTCCAAATGAGACATTTCTACTTACTAACTCATCTAGCTCCATAAACATGTCTTTCCTTCCACACATACGGTTGCTTATCACCATCACCCTCCTTCTGTGCTAGAAAAAAGAGTTTATTTCTCATCAATCTTCTCCTCCATATAGTTGATTTTATCATCTACTCTATCGTTGGGAGCTCTACAATCTGAAGCATAATGTCCAAACTTTTGACAATTATAGCATTGAACTTGAGATTTTTCATATCTTGAGTTCATATTGCTTTTACCACAACCTCATGTTGAGCTTTCCCCCCTCTCAAAGTTGTTAGAATTATTTTTGTAATTCCAATCTCGTCCATAACCACGGCTTGCACCTCATCCACAGCCTCTACCTTTGACTCGACCACATTGGTTTCTGTCATTTCCTTGGCTTTCATGCTTATCCTTGAATTGCATCTTGAAAAATTGCTTAGTGATCCCTTACTTCTTCATATGCTTTTCTTCATATGCTTATAATGACCCATTGAGTTCATCAATGGTCATTTCTTCCAAATTTTTTGTCTTCTCAATCGTCACGACAATGTGTTCAAATTTGGAATCTAATGAGCAAAGTATCTTTCCATTATTCTAACATCTTCCAACATCTCACCATTTTTTTCAATTGATTAGAAACAACTACAACTCTCGAGAAATAGTCGGAAATAGATTCAGAAGCTTTCATATGTAGAGATTCAAATTCACCTCTTAGTGTTTATAGACGAACCTTCTTCACTTTCTTGGCTCCTTTGAAAGATATTTAAAGCTTTTTACATGCTGCTTTGGAGGATATTGCATTCCAAATCTTCTCAAACTCATCATCATTTAAGGCTTGATAGATAAGGAAGAGGGCTTTATTGTCTCTCTTTCTCGAATCCTTCAAAGATACTTTTTGCACTTGCGTTAGCATAGCTTCATCATATGGCTCACTTAAGCCTTTCTCTACAACTTCTCATACATCATGTACATCCAAAAGAGCCTTCATCTTGATACTCCAATTATCATAGTTGTCATTGTTGAGTGTCGGGACTTGAAACGATGTTATATCTCCACTTGACATAACTCTCAATACAGTAAATATTTGCAAATTCTTTTCGCACAGATGGATTGAGAACGTCACAAAACCTTGAAAGAAACTCAAGGGAAAAATCTGAAACTTTCGATCAATAGTCAAAGTCAACCCTTTTTGGTCAACGATCAATAGGCTCGATTGCACGATCAAATGGCTCGATGGCTTAGTTAGCAGCTCGATCAATAGGCTTCACGGCTTAGTCAACTCGACTGACTCAACTCTAACTCGGAAAGTTAACTCACTTTCTGGCGGCGCGTCTACACTTCGATCACGATGATTTTGGCAATGTCAAATTTGTCTCGTCGAGAGCTTCGATTTGATATACTATAGTATATATTTCTAACTACGGTTTCGCTCTGATACCAATTTTTTGGAATATTATAAATCAAAACTACTCAACACTTAAGAACACTTAAGATCAATTTTTCCAATAACTCTTAGAAACTCTCAAACTTTTATTTCTGATTTCTTTACTTGATTATTACATAGATGCTAAAAAGTATTTATAGAAATAACTAATAAATCAAAGCTATACAACATAAACCTACCAAGCAATCTATAACCATACATCTAGCTCCTTACCTAACCCATTTCTTTTCTTCTTTCTGCCTACTAATAAGCTCAACACCATGAGTTGTATCCTTATCAACTCAGATCATCACTGTAAAAGCTTCCATGAGCTAGACTTTAAATGGGTTGGATGATCGCCACACACGAAGTGTGTGCAATGAATATGCAAGTATATGTATCGCAACAAGTAATATAATGATAAGAAAATATCGTTCCCACAGATATTATTTTACTATAAACTAATTTTTAAAACTAAAAAAATAAAAATCAATATTTTTGTGTTTTTATATTTTAAGGAAGCAAAATTGAAATAACTAAAAGTAAATAGCAATAATTAATTAAATCAATTTTGGTAACTAAAACATATATGAGAAAATATCTAGGAATACTTAATCCCCCCAATATAATAACAATTAATTAAATGATCAATTGAATCCAACCTAGTATGTTTTCCTCTATCAAGTAAACTATACATCATATAGTAATTGATCTAATCACACTCTCATGCCAATTAAATTGCATACTACTCATTAAGTTCATCAATTATAGATCACATACACAAGAATAATACATATCTGCCTAGAAACTATGCATGTTATTTAATCAAGACAAATAATTAAATAATTCATTCAAATCTATTTAATTGCCTCTATAATTAAATTATTAACCAAACAATTAATACCATACAAATCAGATTAAATAATATAATTCAATTATAATTATAATTGGGGTAAAATAAGAAATCATCACATGGTGAAAATTGGATTCATAAGATTCCTAGATTAATACATTAACTACATTAATTATGTTTATAAAGCTCATATTTTTTATAAATAAAGATATAAAAATTGATAATTAAAACAGTAAAGAAGAAATACAATGAATCTCTTGAATTGAGTATTAATCTCCTCTTGAATCTCCACCAAAATTGTGTCATCTTTTCTGTATTTTTTTCTTTTTAGCTCCAAAAATTGACCAAAATTATGCTAATAGAGGCCATTCAGGGTTTATAGAGTGATTAGGGGCTTAAATAATATTAAAGTGTGATCTAAACCATCAAATTAACTTCAGATTAAGGGCTACGATCAAAACAAGCAAAACTGACAGCTCAAGCCAATTACAGCGCGACACGTGGCATAAAAAATTCACCAGGCAAATCAGGGAGCGACACATGGCAGGAAAGATCAGTCATAGTCAATGTTCGCTTAGTCAGTGCCATGCGGCGCGACGTATTCATGGAAACGGATGGAATGCACGGAGCAATGGCGTAGCAACACGTGGCAATGCGGTTTGACCAAGCCCAAACTCAGATTGAACGATATACTGACACGTGGCACCCATGTCGTCCTTCTCACATGCGGCGTAAAGTGATTTGCTCTCTGTGCTTGCATGGAATCCGCGTGGCTTACCCAATCATTTCTTATGCTTGTGTGGCATGCCATGTGGTAGCTCCTTATTGGTCGTACGTTAAAAATTCATAAAAAATCCCAAAAAATTCATAAAATTATAATTTTACCCCTTTTTCAATAAAAAATTTATATTTTAATATTTTTTTACCCTAAAATACTATTTATTGAATAAAACAAATAAATATTAAGTAAAAAAGTGAACTAATGACTCTCTTTTCATAGTCATCAGACCCCAAACTTAAATCTTTGCTTGTCCTCAAGTAAAGCAAAATGTAACTAAATAGAATAACTTGGGTAGTATATTAATAAATATACTTCTATTAGTACATGTATATTTCACAAAAACTATCTCTTTCAAAAGTCGTACAATCCTATGATAAGGAGTTTCATATATTCATCAATCAATGTTCCATCAATATATGGATATGCAAGGTTTTTGAAAAATTGATTAGTGTGTGTGTGATGCAAATGATATCATCCAACACACTCATGAAATCAACTTATATGAACATGCTAATCAATTCAATCTTAGAACAAGTCTCATAAATCTATTTTTCATATTCATCTCCACTAATATAAATATGTACTTAGCTCAAGATCAATAATGACTTTACATGGTTGTAATATAAGACTTAGGTGGGGGTCGATAAATGAAGACACTTAGGCTCTTTACACACATTAGCTTTCTTTCTTTTCATCATACACTTTTTAACTGCAATTGAGCTTTTACTTGATATCTTAGTGCATCATCTTTTTTCATTATTTTCATATTTTTTTATTCCACCTCTCTTTTCTCTTTTTTTTTTATTATAACTTCACACAACTCCAAACTTATTTTCAATTATAGTTTCTTTTTTTAGAGATATAATTGTGTTGTGAGTTTTTCTTTTTCTTTTTTTATATGATGCATTACATTTTACCTTATTCTAAAACATAATATATGATTATATTTTTTTTCATACAAGCTAAAAGTGTTAAATGTAATGCTTATTTGTTAGGTATAAAATGTTGCTTAAAGATATAAAAGGTTTTTTATTAGGCTCAAATAGATGATTAAAAATATTAACAATATTTAGCTTGAAAGATTCAATCGATTCAAATAAGACATAAATCATTTCTCTTGTTAAATATTATTTAAGATTTTGACTTATAAAAAAGATTTTAAACTTTTCCAATAAGGCCTATCAAACCTAAAAAGATTCAATCGATTCAAATAAGATTTAAATTATTTTAGTATAAATTTTTCATCGACTTATTAGACATATGAAAGATGTGACACTAAACTTTTTTCGCTACAAACTTATCATTAAAGTATTTAAAAGTTTCAAATATAACGTTATGTTAATTTTTCGTCATGTGTAGCGTTAAAATAAAATTAAAAAAATTCTTCAAATTTACTTTTTATCTTCTTCACTTTCATCTCCACTTTCCACGACCATACATTGAAACCACCAAAATTTACCACCCAACTTTGAACTAGAAAATCCATCCTCCATTTTTTCGAAGTGGCTCTGCATTTGTCATCCCCAAAAGTAGTTTGAAAAATATTGAGAGGAATTTCTCTTCAACTACAATCAATTTCTCTTCCTCCGCCGTTGCGAATTTGTTTATGTCCTCACTGACTGATGACACCAATCACAAGCAGCCATCATTGTCTTCAGCTTTTCAGTTTATAAATATTTCATAGGCTTCATGTACCCAATGGAGTTGCTGAAAATTATTTTAACATTTTGAAGTTTGTGTGGCTATAGAGGAGTGGGAATTGTGCAGTGAGATCTGTGAATTTCATATGAATATTATTTTTCTTGTTTCTCTTTAGGGATATTGGAAAGTGGACTCATTCGAATAAAGAGGAGCGAGTGCAAGAAATAGGTGTACGTGGGTGTGTTAATAACACCATTTATTTCTAGCTCTTTTTTTAGAGGTCTTTGGTGAAGAAGAAGATGAGTAGTATATTTTTGGGTTTTTTTTCCCTAAAACCACCCGGAAAAATTGAATGCATTATATTTAAAACCATTTAGAAGTTCAATACTAAATAAAATTAGTGGTAAATTTGTAGCATATTTAATAATTTAGTAGTATTTTTTTAGGTTTATTTAAGGGTGTTCAAAAAATCTGATCATTCGATTAATTCGATCAATCTAATCTGACCATCGGATCGAATCAGTTGAAATTTTTTTTAATCCGTTAAGTTCGGATCGGATCAGCTGGAAATTTTTTTAATCCGTTAAGTTCGGATCGAATGATAGATTTCACTATGTATCATCCGATCTGACCGAAAGTACTTAAATATATATTTATATTTTATATATTAGTCATATTCTCATTGATCATTCCTATATTAGTCACATTTTAAGGTTTTTTTAGCTTAAATAAGTTTATGTTATGTGAAAATTTAAATTTTTTATTCAAAAATACCAAAAATAGAATTAATTAAGTTTATTAGTCGGATTGATCGGATTCAACCGATCAAATCCGAATAGATTACGGATAAGATTGCATCGGAATTGAAAAACGATCGGATCGATTACAGATTATGATGTTTCAATCCGATTGGATGGTCGGATAGGATAAGATGAGTATAAAATCAACGGTTTCAATCTGATGTACACCACTAGGTTTACTCTTAATAATAATAATAATTCAAAAATGTGAAACTTTTTAGAAGACAAATATGATTTTTTTTTCGCTACAAGAAAGAACAAAATAATTTATTTTAGTTTCGTTCTCTCGTGTGGAGCTCAAATATAAAGATGGGCAAATAATGATTAAGGATGTTGCCCGCCACTCATGTGTGTCATAATCAAGGTATGTACCTATATGTTAAGTTTTAGAGAGATTCATCTCATTGAAAGCATACAAAATTTACTGAGCAGCTTTATTGCATCTTGTAATATGTGTTGAGTGTTCGAGTCTACTGGAATATAATATTTTGAATTGAAAGTATCAATAATTGTTTTAACATTTCTCTTAATATAAATGACATTGGTTTTCCTATTCAAAGCATGTTGAAATGCATTAAAGAAAGTAGCATCTTCTACCTCTTTACTGGATAGTGTTATAGTGTATCCAATCTAAGAGTGTATTACTCTTCCAACTTGACTTGTTACCATAAATCACAAACTTGTTTTGTCTTATGTTATACAACATCAAAATTTATTTTAATGACATTACGTAGATGAGGTCTCTATTGTTTTAGAATGAGTTGGTGTTGGAAAAGTTGAAGTTTTATTAATGACATTACGTAGATGAGGTCTCTATTGTTTTAGAATGAGGTGGTGTTGGAAAAGTTGAAGTTTTAGATGAGTCCTTGTCCCACGTTGCTTTTTTACAATATTTATAAGATGTATAAATAGTGAATAGTTGGCTATTGGTACAGACGCTCTGCACACCCACTGTGAAATGGGAGAGACCTAAAGAAATGTGATACCACACACGCGCACGCGCTTCCCACCGTCGTCCGTCGTCGGCCGTGTGGCAAGTACGAGTCTGAGTCCGTGTGTGTGAGGTCTGGTCTTCATCAGTGCAGTGAAGTTCCGAGACAGAGAAAAAAGATTCTGAGCTATTTTATCCTGGGGACGACGGGGCTGTGTTTGCCCGCGAAATGTCTTAAAAAGAGCAACCTAGTCCGCGACTCAACCCAAGCAGTTACTTTCAAGTTATCGATAATATTGTTCCTACACTGTTATTACAAACTTGTTTCAACAATTTTAAGACGAATTCAATCTGCCATGTCTACTGAAATGCTAAAATGTTATTTTTCTTAACCATGAAAAAAGTCGTTTCTGCTCTTACTACTGAAAAACCAATACAGTCTACTCCTCCTACTGAAGATGCAACTAAGGATTTAGACACGTGGATGCAAAATGATTTTCTGTGAAAAAATTATATTCTTAATGGTTTAGCTGATGATTTGTATGATTATAACTCTGATAAGTCTGCTAAGGAAATTTGGGAAGCACTTCAAAAGAAGTACGACACTGAAGAAGCGGGAACTAAGAAGTATGCTGTCAATAGATACATGAAGTTTCAAATGATTGATGGAAAATCAGTGGAAGCTCAATCATACGAACTGCAAAAGATAGCACAAGAAATAACCTCTGAAGGTATGACTCTAGATGAACAATTTCAAGTAGCTATTATTATAGATAAATTACCTCCTGCTTGGAAAGATTTTAAGAATACACTTAGGCATAAAACTAAGGAATTTTCTTTAAAAAGTCTTATAACCCGTTTAAGAATAGAAGAAGAAGCCTGAAAACAAGACCAAAGAGATGAAATACTCGTAGTCTCAAATAAAAGTACCAATAAGAAACCCTCATCTACAAATATGAAATCTAAAGGTAGAAATATGAAAACTCAGAATCGTAATAATAACCAAAATAGAAATAGAAACTATCCTCCCCAAAATGGACCTCAACCCCTTTTAAGGAATAACACATTCATGTGTTATAGTTGTATGCACTCCGGCCACTTGGCTAGGAACGGAACAGTCGTCCCACGTGCGAACCTTTAGAAGATCAACTTATTGCTATGATATCTGAAGTCAATTTTGTTGGTGGATCCGAGGGGTGGTGGGTGGACACTGGTGCTTCTCGCCATGTTTGTTATGATTGAGACATGTTCAAATCCTATTCTGATTCTGAGGATAAGAAAGTGTTGCTGGGTGACTCATACTCCACTAAAGTTGTTGGTACTGGTGAGGTGGTTTTAAAGTTTACCTCTGGAAAGACTATCATCTTGAAAGATGTCCTGCATACTCCAGAGATGAGAAAGAACTTAGTTTCAGGCTATCTTCTTAACAAAGCTAGGTTTACTTAAACTATAGCTAAAAATAATATATTTGTTGGGAAAGGGTACGCCACTGATGGCATGTTTAAATTAAATGTTGAAATCAATAAAACATCTTCTTCTGCTTATATGTTGAGTTCTTTTAATATTTGGCATGCTAGACTTTGTCATGTTAATAAACGTATAATCAAGAATATGAGTACTTTAGAACTAATTCCTAAACTATCTTTGAATGATTTTGAAAAATGTGATTTTTGTAGTCAAGCTAAAATAACCAAAACTTCACATAAATCAGTAGTTAGAGAAACTGAACCTTTAGAATTAATTCATTCTGATATATGTGAACTTGATGGAAATTTAACAAGAAATGGAAAATGCTATTTTATAACTTTTATAGATGACTGTTCAGACTACACTTATGTATATCTAATGAAAAATAAAAGTGAAGCGTTTGACATGTTTAAAATATTTATGACTGAGATTGAAAATCAACTTAATAGAAAAATAAAAAGGTTTCAAAGTGATAGAGGCATTGAATATGATTCTAATATCTTCAATGATTTTTATAAAACTCATGGACTCATTGATGAAAAAACTGCACCTTATTCTCTTGAAATGAATGGCAAAGCTGAAAGAAAAAATAGAACTTTTACTGAATCAGTTGTTGCAATTTTATTAAACTCTGGTGCTGCTTCCCATTGGTGGGGAGAAATTCTATTAACTGTTTGCTATGTGATAAATAGAGTGCCTAAATCTACAAATAAAATTTTACCATATGAAATTTTGAAAAATAAGAAACCTAATTTAACTTATTTTAAAACTTGGGGTTGTTTAGCCTATGTTAGGATCCCTGATCTTAAAAGAAATAAACTTGCTAGTAGAGCATATGAGTGTGTATTTATAGGATACGATGTGAATAGTAAAGCTTATAAATTCTATGACTTAAATGATCATGTAGTTATATAATCAAATGATGCTGACTTCTATGAACATAGGTTCCCCTTTAAATTTAAAAATAGTGGGGGCTCGTCTTCTAGTAGTTTACCCATAACTAGAACTAGTGAACAAAATGAAGAATTAAACACTGAAATTAGAAAAAGTAAACGAGCTCGAACCCTTAAGGATTTTGGGTTTGATTTTTATGCTTATACCTTAGAGGAAGATCCTCAAACTATTAAAGAAGCATTATCTTCTTTAGATGTCAAATTATGGGAAGAAGCCATAAATGATGAAATGGACTCTCTTAAGTATAATAAGACTTGGCATTTAGTTGACTTACCTCCTGGTTGCAAAACCATTGGTTGTAAATGGATACTGAAGAAGAAATTAAAACCCGATGGTACTATTGAAAAGTACAAAGCTCGTCTTATAGTTAAAGGGTATAGGCAAAGGGAAAATGTAGATTTATTTGATACCTTTTCACACGAATAACTTCCACATGTGTACTTTTTTCTCTTGCTGCTATCCATGATTTAGTAGTACACCAAATGGATGTTAAAACTGCTTTCTTAAATGGTGATTTAGAAGAAGAAATTCATATGGATCATCCTGAAGGTTTTGTTATCCCAGGTCAAGAAAATAAAGTTTGTAAACTTGATAAATCCCTTTATGGTTTAAAACAAGCAACTAAGCAATGGCATGAAAAATTTGATAATCTAGTTAACTCAAATGGATTCAAAATAAATGAAAGTGACAAATGCATATATTATAAATTAGAAGATAACATTTGCACTATTATATGTTTATATGTGGATGACATGCTTATTTTTGGGTCAAATATTCATGTTGTGAACAATGTGAAAACTTTGTTAAATGCTAATTTTGATATGAAAGATCTCGGAGAAGCGAGTGTAATCCTTGGTATAAAGATAACTAGGTTTGAAAATGCAATTTCTCTAGATCAGTCTCACTACGTTGAAAAGATCTTAAAGAAATATAATTACTTTAACTACAAACCTGCATGTACTCCTTATGATCCTAGTGTAAATTTTTTCAAGAACACCGGAGATGGTGTTAGACAAACCGAGTACGCGAGCATCATTGGTAGCTTACGTTATGCTACTGATTCACTAGACCGTGACATAGCTTATGTTGTGGGACTACTATGTAGGTTTACCAAGAAACCTAGCGTAGAGCATTGGAATGCTATTGAAAGGGTTATGAGATACCTTAAGAGAACTATGAACCTTGGATTACATTATAAAAAATTTCCACATTGCAGAAGGATACAAATGATGCGATTGGAACACTTCATCAAGACTCCAAAGCAACTAGTGGCTATATTTTTAACATAGCTAGTGGAGTCATTTCTTAGAAGTATAAGAAACAAACAATATTGGCTCAATCTACGATGGAGTTTGAAATGATAGCACTAGCGCTAGTGAAGAAGTAGAGTGGCTAAGAAGAAGTCCGTTAGGCCGAGATCCCTTTATGGGAAATACCGATACCCGTTTGTCTTGATCCGCGATAAGTACGTGACTATTGCAAAGATTCAGGCTTAGTTACAACGACAAGAGATGACATACATCGTAGTCTTGTTAGAGAATTTCTCTATGGGAGCTGTAAGAGTGGATCATGTACGTTTTGATGAAAATCTGGCAGATCCTTTGACGAAAGGATTACCGAGAGAAAAGTTTTTCAAAACCTCAAAAGGAATGGGATTAATGCCCTTAGAATGAAGAGGCACTTGTGATGGTAACCCAACTTATAGCCTGGAGATCCCAAGAAATAAGTTCAAAGGGTAATAACAAGTCATGAAGTGATATGAGAGGTATCATGCTATTTTCAAATCCCAGTCTATATTGTTAGAAGCATGAAGTCCTTAAGCGATAGAAAAGGATGAGTTAATTATTTAACTCTTAATGAGTTCTATACTTTATGTGGAGTGGAGTACATAGCTATAGGAGTACTCTTGATAGACTCACCTATGTGAATGTGGAAGTGTGGCCGCTTACTATGAAAATTTCTTGGGCAAAAATTTACTAGAGCGTTCACTATACTGGGATACACGTGCATGGCCGTAAAGCACGGCTTTTTGAACTACACCTTGGAAAGGTTGTGTGTGTGATGATTGTTAGAGATAGAGTTCAAAACTACGAGTTACTCTAGTATATTCTAAAGCATCAACACTATGCAAAGGTTAAAGTCGATAGACACCTCTTCGCTTATGCACAATCTTATAATTTTAATTGATCGGTTGCTCGATGAAAATTATTTTTATATAAAATTCAAGTGGGGGATTGTTGGAAAAGATGAAGTTTTATTAAAAAAAAAATTTGTAAAGCCTTGCCTTGTCCTACATTGCTTTTTTACAATATTTATAAGTTGTATAAATAGTGAATAGTTGGCTATTGGGATTGGTCCCCAAGGGGCACCCACTTTTGTGGAAGGGGAGGGGAAGTAGGAAAATGTGATACCACACACGCGCGTGCGCCGCCGTCGTCTGACCGGCCGTGCCGTGTCGAGCCGAGCCGAGTCTGAGTCCGAGTGCGTGTGCGTGTGTGTGAGGTGAGGTGGTATTTTATTTTTTGGAAAAACCTTTTTTTGTTTTAAGGAAAACTTTTCCACTTAGAAATAATGGTTGTTATATATATATTTTTTCTTTCTTAGAAAAACAACCGTTATTTTCTTTTATCAGAATATGACCGTTAAATGGCCATTTGTCTTCTTTATTCAGAAAAAGAGCCGTTGTTTGGATTTACTCACAAAAATGTCCATTACTCGTCTTTAATCTGAAAAATGGCTGTTACTCTTCATTACTCAGAATGACCATTACGCTCTTAATTCCCAGACATTACCGTTATTATCATAATTGCCACACAGTTTCTAAAACCTATAAAAAGAGGCCCCCAGCTCTCAGTTTTAACACAACAATCTCTGCAAACTCATCTCACTACAAACAATTCTCTCTGCAACTCTAAGTTATTTTTCCAGTTTTCCGAGCAACAAATTTTTTCAGGTGTAGCATTACGGTCTTCATCAGTGTAGTGAAATTCCGAGACAGAGAAAAAAGATTATGGGCTATTTTATCCTGGGAACGACGGGGCTGTGTTTGCTTGCACAAATTTGGGCAGAGCTGCGAAACGTCTTAAATAGAGCGACTCAACCCAAGTAGTTACTTTCAAGTTATCGATAATATTGTTCCTACACTGTTATTACAAACTTGTTTCAACAGGTGGTAATCATCTATCAAATAATTATATCTTTCTATTGAGTTTTACTAGGTATAAGTTAAGAGAATTCCTTAGTTCTTTTAAAAACTCTTAACTTATATTGATGATTAATTATTCTATTATTATAAATCACATCATTTTTTAACCACCAAATCCATTCTATCAGGATAAGTGAAGTAAGGATGAAGGGTTCTTAATCTATCTTTGAAATTAACCATCTGGTGGAAGGGATTAGAATGAAAAATAAGTAAGATTTAGTGTCTAATTTATCAGTAAAATTTTAAAGAATATTTCATTTGAAGAACCACCATGATCTCAAAATTTTACATCTTATAGATAGATGTTCCATATCTTCTACTTCATTCCTATAAAGAGGACAATTTAGATCTTCCAATGACATACAAACATTTAGTTTCTTTTTAGTGCCTAAATATATGTTAGCAATTTTTCAGAGTAAAATTTTATGTCTTTCATGGACGAGAGCTTTCCAAATTTCCCTCCCTAGGCTAGAGTAATTAGTCGAAGCTTTATTTTGTATAAGGACTTCATAAGCATATTTAACAATAAAATGTTGTCTTTCTTGACCATATTAGTGAATTTGGTCATTAACAAAAGGATCATAAGTTCTCAATTTCATAATATAGGATGTAATATCTTCCCAAAGTGTAATCATTTTAAGAAAGTCCCAATACCAATGTTTATTCCAAACACAAAGATCAAAAACACAATGTACTTGTTGTAAATTTATAGGTTTTTCTTTCAATCAAGTATTGGGAAAGCTTTTGTCGTGGAAGAGCACGTACCTAAGGATCATTCCAATATTTCTTGTACCTACCCTCCAACAGTTACTTAGTTGAATCGGCCCTTGAGTCCAAAGTAATGCCTTTAAATGCTTGAGTCATTTGACTCCTTAATAATATTAAAGAATGAACTATTTTTAAGATATTTTTATTAAATATTTGGGCCCTAAAGTTTGAAACGATATAACAAAAATAATATAACAAAAAAAAGTGTACGTCATTTTTTTTTAGATTTTAGGCCTCACTCATATAGTCGATATCTATAGAAACATCGTAAGAATTGGGATACTTTAATTATTTATAGTTGTAGAGAAGTATTTTTTTATTTTATTTTATTTGAAAGTAGTTTTTTGTATTCTAGTTCGTTTGATAACAAGTTTTATCTTATGTTTTTTATAAAATGAAAATAGAACACATAAAATTGTCTTTGCAAGATTGTGTTTTGTGTTTATTTTTTAGATTTTTGTCATTCATTTAATACTCCTTTTTTATATATATTCTCATTTTTTTTAATTTTATTATATTGATGATGTTAATAGAAAAGAGTAGAAGTCTTAGAATATTATTTAATTTTATTGTGAGAATTTTAAAATATGAAAATAAAATATAGAATACAGATCTTGAAAGTATTTTTTTCATATTTAAAATTCATGATAAAGAAATGGAACTCGTTTATAATTAAAAAAAAAACTAAGAATATAATTAATTATCATACATTACATAATACAAATTTTAAATTTTAAATTTTAAAATAAAAAAAATGTTTAACAATTCTACCCTAAATAGGTCAACTAGCCAAGTTTAAAAGCAAGTTTAAAACCACTAGCATCCGATGGTGTACTCTCTTTATTTTTCCAGAAATATTGAGATTTTATTTCTACTTATATGGTATATATGGTGAAATATTTTTTCCAATATGGAACATTGGCATCATCAATAAATTACAGCCATATAATACTTTGGCTGTAAGTTGACACCCCCGACGAAAATGGCCCAACTATTGTATAATATTTTGCAAAACTTTTGACTACAAGGCTTAATGAGATCATTTCAAAAGTGATTAGTCCCCCTTCAGAGTGCCTTTCTGCCTAGGTAACTTATTACTGATTATTCTAATGGCTTACGAGCTGTTACATGCACTTAAAAATAGAAGAACGGCAAACCAACAGTATATGGCAATAAAGCTTAATATGAGCAAGGAGTATGACAGGATGGAATGGGGACTTGTGGACGTCATGATGAGGAAACTGGGTTTTTTTTTACAATGGATCGTTGGATTATGGCATGTATTTCTTCTAACTCTTACTCATTTGTGATTAATGGTGAACCAACGAGGTTTCTTTAAACGATGCAAGAGCTTCACCATGGGGAACTTTTATTAGGAATGGACAAAAAATTACGGGTTCGATTATATGTGGTTATCAGCACCGTCAGTTCGGTTTTTAACTGATAAATTTTTAAGACGGGTACGATTTTGGATAAAAATCAAACATAAAATAATGGGTACAGTTATACTAATAATCGTACTCAAAATTAATTATATTTATTTAATTAATTTATATATTTAAATTAAATTATATATTAATTAATAATTAAAGTTTATTAAGAAATTTTTTAACAATTTAAAAAAAAACTATTTTTTAATATTTTTTAATAACTATCTCGAACAATTATTCATGGGTAAAAAATCGTTATCGTTTCATAACAATTTTTAAAAAATTTTGAGTATAGTTTTTATAATTCAATTTAAAAACAATTATATCAAAATTATCACCGTACTTACACGTGTTAATTCCTATCCTTTATCCTTTATCGCCTTTTTTTTTGTTCTCAATTAATGCATAGGGATTCTGTTATCTCTTTCATAGAGATGGTTTGGAATATTGGTGCGCTGAAAGTACGTTGGACTAGTTCTACAATGTCTCATCTTTTATTCATTGGCATTGGTAAGGAACGTTAGGCATAATAACTTTTTAGAACCAAGTTATTATTTTGGTACTCATTAACCAAATTCTTTAATGGTATCTTAAAAGTACTCGTATCCTCAAAAAATTACCCATTTAATCAAAAATAATTTTATGCACAAAACAATGGAAGACAATTTAGTTGTTTTAATTTTTTATTATTATTTTCTTTCATGTTTTACTATTTTTCTCTCTTTCTCTTTTTTCCTTCTCTCTCTTTCCTTACTTTCTATTTGCATAACTTCTCTCACATTTCTTTTTTTTCACTAAATCTTGACCCCAAACTTCAAACTCTAAACTCTAAATACAAACCTAAATCTTAAAACTTAAATATTAAACTCTATAACATAAACACTAAACACAAGGATAAAGAATGAGAGAGAGAAAAACAATAATGAAAAAAAGAAAAAAATTAATTAAAAGACTAAAATACCTTTCAATTTTTTGTTCGCACACACAAATATATATATATATATATATATATATATATATGTATATGTATATATATATTTTGACCAAATAGGTACATTTTAGATTATTTAAATATTTTTAAGGTACAACTTAAAAATTTTACCTTAAAAATTTAGGCAACAATGGATACCAACAGATTAATATAGATACTAATAAAGTATTATACCTGGTTCATCGGGTGAAAGAAGTCCTTTAGAAATATGAGATAACTCTTAAACTAATGGTCAATTTTCAAAAATCTAGTATCTTTTTTAGTTCCAATACCACTCCTCACAATTAGGATATTATGCATCAGTCTTTAGGTATTGGTTCTACTACTTGATTTGAGAAGTATATGGGTCATTCAAACCTATTCGATTAGAAAAATAGTGCAAGTTAATTATATACTAGACAAGGTGCATCAATAAATTCAGAATAGACCCAATGCAATTCCATCAGAACAATAGATATTTATGAAAAATCTTATTCTAGTTAAAAGAATAGTAGAAAAGAAATCATCATTCAATAAAAAGCTAAAAAAATAGCTACTTGGTTTAATGATAAAAAAATTATTATTCCCAAAATATTTTGTTTTCTTAATATGCATGGAGATTTTGTCATAAGAAACAATTTTATGACATTTTTATCCAATGAAAAAATAAATCATAATTACATATATTTTACTTTAGATAAAGAATTTGTAGACATTTTATTTGTACAACAACAAAAGTATAAGTGTGATAAAGAATTCACATCAATTAAGCGTGATACTCACACATTATCTATCAACCAATTAGAAGAAACGCATTGGTTATATAAAGTTTTGGAAGAAAATTTTAGTGAAAATCTACTTAAACTTTTATCTATAAGTCCTAGATATTGTACTTTAAAATTACTTGATCCTAGTATTATTATTCGAGTTAAATCAATGATCTATACTAGACAAGATATAGATGAATTTGATATTCAAATAAATAAATTATTAAATAAAAAATTAATTGAAAAAACTAAAAGTTCACATTTTAGTCCAACTTTCATAATAAGAAACCATATTGAAATAAAAAAGGATAAAAGTTCAAATGGTCATTAATTATAAAAGATTAAATGAGAATTTAGTGTTTAGTGGATATTTTATTTCTATAAAATATGTATTAGTTAATCAAACTAAAGAGCAAAATTATTTTAGTAAATTTGATGGTAAATCTAGCTTCTCATAAATTAAATTAATAGATGAGTCAAAACTACTAATAACCTTTAGTATACCAAGAAGACATTATCAATGGAATGTAATGCCTTTCGGATTAAATATAGCTCCACAAGTCTATCAAAGATGATGGATAATATATTTAAAGATTTTATATAATTTTGTGGGATATATATTGATGACATTCTTGTTTTCTTTAAACTAGCATAAGAACACAAGAAACACTTAAAAATACTATGTGAAAAATTCCAAAAACATTGAATAATTCTCTCCAAAGAAAATAGAAGTAAAAAAAACAACTATTGAATTTTTAGGAATAACTTTAAATTACTCATGAATAAAACTTCAAGAATGTACTATATCAAAAACGAGAGAATTTTTAGAAGAAATCAGTGATAAAAAACAATTACAAGTTTTGTTAGAAATTCTTAATTATGAAAGGAATTTAAAAAAAATTATCTCAAAAATAGATTCATCTTATCAATAACTTAAAGAAATATACTAAATTTTCATGGAATGAAAAGGACAAGCGAGTTCTAAAAGAAATAAAAGAAGAGATAAAATCTCTTTTAGAAGTTTATTTTCATAAATCATGTGATAAATTAATCCTAAAAACATATGCTTCAAATTTTTACTAGAGTTGTGTGCTAAAAGTTATTCCAGAAAAACAATGAGAGAAAAAAGATCCACTGAGTTTTGTAAATGGTATTGGAGCTAGAAAAACTCCTATATCTAAAAAAATTCAAAAAGAAGAATTAATTTGTGGATATAATTTTGATAAATTTAATAAAAAAGAAATTAACTATATTGTATTTGAAAAAAATTGTTAGCAATAAAACTTGCAATTAAACATTTTTATATTTATTTAGTTTTATAAAATTTTATTATTAGGACTAATAACCAAGCAATTAGAGATTTTATATGTAGCAAAAAAATAATCTTAAAGGAAGAAGATTAAAATGGTATAAACAAATTTTCATACATAATTTTGAAGTAGAACATTTAAAAAGCACTAACAAATTTATTGCAGACTATTTAAGTAGAAATATTTATAAAGACCTTTAACCAGATGGGAATTTTGTTTTTCAGATGAAAAACCCTCCAGGAGACTGAATTACCATTACTAAGAAGGAAAACAAATGGTAGAACAAACAAATGTTTTAAAAAGAAAATATTATGTCGTATTAAAAGGTTATCATCCTATAATATATGCTTCTTGGAATTCTTGTCATTATCAAGTAAATAAGAAAAAAAAATGCTTGTTATTAAGCATATAATTCTCTTGAAAGAGCTAAACAAGCTTTTGAAGTATATTAGTTAGAGTCTAATTTTGCCCATCTTATGTCTAAACAAGACACCAAAATGTTTTACAATCCTAGTATTCCAAACAACATCTACAAGGAACTTAATGAAGTATGAAAAATCCATATTCTAGGTGAATCACACAAAAACATTTCATACAACATTGACTTAATTAGCAAAAAGGATAGTTGAAGAAATAGCTACACTATCAAATCTTAAAGAACTCTATTTCAAATCATTAAACAAACGAATTGGGTTGATGACATTAATTTTGAGAAAATAACAATTTTTCTTCAATTACCAAATATACTTAAAAGTGAATTTCTTGATCTAGTTTTTGAAAAAATAAAAAGAATCTACTTATTTGAAAAAGCTAAAGCATTATTAGAATTTGGACATAAAGAAATATACTAGAATATTAATAATAGAATTGAAGATCATAAACTTATAATAAAAGAGATGTTTCAAAGAATTAGTTTGTCCATTAATCTTATTGATGAATTTCCTAAATTAACTATACTTGTTAATCATGATTTATGGCATATTGATGACATTGAATGAGGAAGTATTAATTAGGTAATTTTTCAAAGTCTTATTATAATGAAATTAATACAGTTTTTTATGATGATCAAATCCATGGTCTATCATTATGCAAAAAATTATAAATGGTCCAAATATTTGACATTCTATATTACAAACACAATTGAATGGTATGAAAGAAAAAAATTCTTTTAGCTTTACCCAATATGGTGGTTAGCAAAAATTGAAGAAAAAGAATTTAAAAGAGAACCTATTAATAATTCTAAAGATTTAATTCAAGCCATGAGTACAGAAAAGTATTGAATGCAAAATTTCATATATACATCTCAAATAATCAAAAAAATCTTATTTGAACCAAAAGATAAAAGATCATTAATAATAACATATGGTAAAATAATCTTTGTTATAGAACTCCTCATCAATTATGATAGGTCTAAAAAACAAAAAAAAGAGAGTTAGAAAAGATGTTGGAGAATCTTGTCAGAAGACATAAGTTAGATATGTCATATGAGTTGTCACTTTATGCTAAAGATATATAATCTTTCTGTCAAGATATTCATATCCTATTAAGTGTTACCGATGAGGAACTCCATAGTATACTGGACAATGTGTTGATCTTTCTAACTTTTTGGTGAGGATATTTTATTGAAATCAATAGCATGCATCATGCCAAATTTTACTATGTAATTTTTTGTGTTACCATATGGCTTATGTAGTGATTTGGAGTCTTCATGCAAAAAATTATGGTGACAGTCCACTCTTGGTGCTAGGAAAATTCATTAGGTTGCATGGAGAAAATTGGGTAACTTCGATAAAGCTAGGAGTTAGGCTTTAAAGAATTACGCACCCTTAATCTAGAAATGGTAACTAAACAATATTGGTGAATTCTAACACACCTAGATTCTTTGCTTGCACAAGTTTTTCAGAGCCATTATTTACGCAAGTGCATTTTTCTCTCGATAAGATTAGGTGACTCGACCTCTTGGGCTTGGATGGGATTTTACAAAAAATTGAGATCATTTTTGCTAGTTTACACTAGGAGATACATAATGGTCAGTCTATTAATATTTGAGAAGACCAGTGGGTAGCAAAACCTCTGGGTTTTGAATTCAGCCTCCATGGGTTCTAATTTTTACTTAGGGGAAGGATTTATTGCTAGATGATAACCATTCTTGGGATGTTTATAAGATGATTCAACTATTCTCATCTAATGATGCTATTTGTATTCTTTTTATTAGGGTGGGAACTTCAGTTGTGGTTGATCATATAGTTTGGCATCAATCTCCTAGTAGGGTGTTTTTAGTAAAATCAATTTATGGTATTGATTGTGATATGATGGGTCAACCATTGCATGGTTTTAATACTAATGGGTTGGGATAAGCTTATTTGGTAATCAATTTTGAAAGTCTAGCTCCTCATAAGGTTCACCATGTTATTTGGAGGTGTCTTCATGGTGCATCATTATGGTGTGTCATTATGTGAATGTGTTTGCACTATTCTAACTATACTCTATCCCAGTGTTACTCATTTGTTCAGTATCATTGTCATATTTAGAAGATTTCTTGTCCTCTTTGCAGTGCTTATGAGGAGATTGTTACTCATTTATTGGTTGGTTGTCAATGTGTCTACACTATTCTAATTACACTATATCTGGGTTTTCAATTTCATCTCTATGATAGTGGCTTGTTTTTGGAGTTCTATAAGACATTCTTTCAATTTTCAGAACACAACCTAATGGTGGTGATTTGTTAGGAATTATTGCTATGGCTCCTAGCATATTTGGAAAGGTCGTAATGTTGTCATTCTAGGCTCCGTAAGTAGTGGTTATTTTTGCAATTGGTAATTGGCACTTATTTCAAAAGGCTTTTTCACTAATGCGGTGACTTTTTTGGTCGTAGGTACGTTAGTTGCCCATTTATTGGCTTGGTGGATTGCTATTGTTTGTTTTCATTTTGTGCAATTATTGCAAGGTAATATTACCTTTGTACCAATCATTATTATTCAAATAAAATTATAATATTGTTTGATATTAAAAGGAAAAAGTCATATAAAGATTAAATATTTATTCATGATTACCTAAGAGCTTTCACATATTCAATATATATGTAATGTTTATATCTAGTTGTAATTAACATAAGCATTAGTTTCTCTTCAAATTTTTATGCTTTTATAATCTATTTGGATTTTATTAAGAGCTCGATTATTATTAAAGTTGGTGATACTTATGAAAATTTAAATTTCATAATCTAATTCTATGTTTGCAGAAATATTTATTATTTTTATCTCAAATTAAAATATTTACTCTAATCGAGTCGGTTGTGCCTACCTTGGTCACTTTTATGGACATTAGTAATTTATGAAGCATACCATCATTAGAGGACATACATATCACGGTATTCGACATGAACCCCTTAAGTGCTCTTCGGTCGGATGATTTTACACGTCAATTCTTTTAACAATACTATGGAATCATTGGTACATATGTAATACGGGTAATTCAAGACAATTTTAGAATGGGTGAAATGCATCCGGAACTGAACTCAAATTTTCTAATTCTTGTACCTTAACACCTACGAGCAAGCAATATTGATTAATATAAACCAATCGCTTTGAGAAACTTTATGTTCTAGTTAATCACAAAGATTGTAACCGAACATTTGGGAGACATATGTTCTCGTATTCTATCCCAAAATCAGTTTGGGTTCATTTCAGGTTAAAACTGAGAATTCTATACATAGGAACAATTGTACAAAAGTTAATTTTTCTTCTTACTCAAATAAGTAACTGGGACCTAGATAATGGATGATAACGCCAATCCATGGAATTTTTTTACGAGCTCTATTTTAACTCGGCTAAGTAGGCATCACAATATGAATTTAGCAACTAGCATAGCGAAAGTACAAAACAACATACTTAATTCAACACATAGCTAAAAAAACTAGTAGATATGAAAATAACATTATGAGGTAAACACAATAGTGATGGTGTACCTTATAATCTCCTGTATAGGCTAGCAGTATATATATCAAACATCACATATCAAGCAAATTAATCATATATACTTTAGGACTATAAAGGATTTTTAATTACTTCAAGACTTCATATGTGGGAACATATATGATAAATGATGATTGTACTCTCATAACATGCAATCATACATAACAGAGCATATCATAAGAAATAGTCCTACACCTGATACACAACCAGAATAAGGCAAATAAAAAATAGAAGCAATATAAATTAATTAGATAAAATAATCAAAAAGCAAGCAAATTAATTTAATACATTAAAAAATAATACATAGAAAGTTATATGCATGCTATACATAAAGGAAAGAAAGCATTACAATGCATGTAATAAAAAACCTTTCTAATCAGAGTCTACATCTAGTATATTGGTTAAAACACGATATAAACTCATATTATACTAATATACAAACAGATCTTGCATAACAACATTGAAAGAGTCTAAGATCCAATACATAATCATGTTAAGATGATACTATCTCCTTAAGGACTCATCCCAAACATTAAAAAAATGAAAATATAAATACTTAACTGATAATCATAGTAACACCACAAATAATCATAGACAAGTAGTAAATAAGTAGCATATATATTATCAGTAATAAAAAAGAAATCAATAAATATTAAAGGTTTCCTAATTAAAGTTTAAACCTCAGTATGTAAAAACATACAAAATTTAAACTCAAACTGTACTAGCCAACAATAGAGCATGCATTTATAACATAAGATATAATGAGGTAAACTCGCGTAGAATTCATGCCTATGTGCTAACATACTTGGGTTGCTTATGCCAACCACTCGATAGCAAATAAATCCATTAAGCATTAAAACAATTACAACCTTGATAGAAATAAAACCTCTATTACATCTATCAGTTAAAACCACTGTCTAAACTAGGGGTGTCTATGGTCCGGTTCGGTCCGGTTTTTCCTAAAAAAAATTTAACCGGACCGGACCGTTTGACTTATAAAACCGTTCAGTCCGGTTTGGTTCCCGATTTGGTTCGATTTTTTTATAATTTAATGAAAAATAATGTAAAATTTTTAATATATTATTAAACCGGTCCGATCCAGTTCGAACGGTTTAAAATTAATACAAATCGGACCGGACCGTTTGATTAGAAAAACCGTTCGGTTTGGTCCGGTCCGGTCCGGTTTTACGGTTTGGTCCGGTCTGGACCGGTTTATGGACACCCCTAGTCTGAACTGCCTATTGTTTCCCTCGATGTAGTATAATTAGCTACCAACAATTAGTAAAGTGAACAAGATTTGAACACACAACGTGAGAAACCACTCAACTATGATAACCCATAAACTCATAAACAACCAACATAGGAAATACATTCAACCATGTATCATGAACCTCCAACAACCAACTAACATTATGGGAACCACACTCAACCACAAACCTCAAACCACCAATGTGGGAAACACAATAAACCACGTATTGCATATAGCCAAAATGGAAAATAAATTCAATGACTTATTACCAATAACCAATTAGTCGACACTTGGTTCATTACCACACAGGCCCCTCACAAATGAAAACTTGCATCTTAGCAACTACCAGTTGACATACGGCTCACAGTCATACAAATTCCTCACATAAAATTGAATCGCAAACACTACCTCAAGTACTCACCACTCAAGAGGAAAATTTTACTCATACAATCATAAATTACTAATACTGAACACCACTCAAGGTAATAGTGATTCGAAATAGAAAATGAGATGTCAATTTTTCAAAGCTCTCCCAAAAATTTTTGAAAGAAATAAGAAGAGAGGAGGGTATTTATAGAACACAACCAAGTATAACAACCAAACTTACCAAGGGTCCTCGCCGATCACATTGTTGGAGATCTGTTGAGGGGTCCAACGAGACCCTTGTAGAGGACCTCACTGAGGTGCCAAAAAATTTAAATTATTTGTTTCCAAAATTATCAAGTGATTTTCATAAATATCTGCACCATAAATTAAACAAAAACATAGGCGACAATGTTAGCTCGCGAGCATGCTTAACCTAACATGCATGCTACTAAAACCAATCCCTTGGTATGTGTAAATATGCTCGCATATAAAGTATACCTAACTATGTTTGTGTATGCATTACTAATCATTAGTAATTAACCTTACATAGAGAAAGATAGATATATTAAGTAAAGTAAAAAGAATCCACATTTTACACACGAGAAACCAACATAGACACAAAAGAATACAATACTTACATAAACATTAGCAATTGTATTGTTAATACTTCTAAGTGCTTCAATACAATGCAACTCCTTAATCGAGAGGGTAATGTTGCTCTTAAAATTGATATTCATACTCTTTTTGACACCATGTGCTGGGACTTCATCTTAAAAGTCATGTAGTGCTTTGGTTTTGACAACATCTTTCTGGGTTAGATTTGAGATCTTTTTTTGCATCAGTGAGAATCTCGATCCTGGTTAATATTTCACCTAGTAGTTATTTCTATTATTCTAGAGGCATTAGGCAGGGACACTTTCTATCTTCACTATTATTTGTATTGCCAAAGATTTTCTAAACAGATGTCTTGGGTCTTTGGTCGACCATGGTCGCTTTCTTCCCATTGTTTTACCTAGGGGCACTCTCGCCCTCACCCACTTTTTATATGCTGATGAACTTCTCATATTGGGTCATGTTTGTTTGTCAAACATCCAAGTTTTATCTAAGGTTTTTCATTTTTATGAGCATTTTTTGAGTCAACTTGTCAATTTGGATAAATCTTTCATTTACTTTGGTAAAAGCGTACCACAAAATAATATTTCATCAGTTTGAGAAATAGCTAGGATACATACTGGGGCACCTCTACTTCCTATTTATGTTTCACCTCATTTTAGGGAGCTCCAAGAAAATGTTGGTTTCAACGATTAGCTAATAAAATTCGTGTAAAAGTATAAGCATGGAAACGACTCACTCTCTTTTTGGCAGGGTGTAGATGTTTGATATCTTTAGTCATTTAGAGTGAATTTCTTCACTTTTTTTTGATATATAAATGGTTAATGGTAGTCTTAGACAATCTTACAAAATTCATTCAAAACTTCTTTTGGTCGGGATGGATGGATAAACTTAAATTGGTCCTAGTTGCTTGGAAGGATTATTGTTGCACACTAGAGGAGGGGGTCTTAGCCTACGAGACCTCAGTCTTCTAAATGAGGCCATGTTAAGAAATTTTTCCTATCGACTTATCACAAAAACATCAAGCACGATGCTTTATTTATGTAGATGGTACTTAAAGAGGGAGAAAGCTACATGGAGTTATTTTGTTCACTCTTCTACCTTGCCCAGTATTCAACCTTATTATTTGAACCTATTATAGGAATCTAGATGGTTAGTTGGTATAGACTCTTTAGTAAGATTTTAGATGGATGGATAATTGACTGGGTACCCTTTTAATTGAAAAAAATGAACATCTTTTAGTGAATCCATTTATGCATTCTTCAATGGGAGATTATTTATGAGTGGATGGATGGAATCTGCCACAGGATTATTTTGTCAACCTCTATCCAAAATTTACTTCAGATATTTGCTCAATAGTTTTTGAAATTGCTTCAGACACAAGAATTTGGACATACTCAATTAAAAGATGAGTCATAATCGTCGAGACCTATACTTTCTTACGTGTGACCAGGGAACTCAAAAGTTGGCGTAGGGTTATTTAGGCCCCTTTCATACCACCATCACAATCCATCTTACTCTGGTATGCTTTACAAAATAAACTTCCCACTAATTGCCAGGAAAAGAAGATAGGCCATTCTTTTCCTTCGAAATGCTTCTTATATGGCCTAATAGAGGAAACTATCTCCCACCTTTTTTGAGTTATCATTTTGCAAGCATACTCTGGGCCCTCTTATGCTCTTTTTTTTTTGCAGGAAACCTTACATAGATTCTTCATCCTTGATTTATGTACATCCGTAATTACAATTGACCTTAGGTCACAAATCGGTAACTTATGGAAAGAATGGATTATTTAAGCCATTTGGGTGATATGGACAGCTATAAATGATTATGTATTTAAGGATAAAGATACACTTTTGAGCTCTACGTTTGCCACAGTTTGATGATTTATTTGAGAGGTGGGAATTTCATTTTGTAGATTCATACAAAATACAATGGATGATCTTTAGGTCCTCCACCATATACTAATACAAGGCACCCCACAACGGGCTCTACCGATTGTAAAGGTTACTTAGAGGGCACCACCTTCGAAATGGATCAAGGCTAATACAAATGGTGCTATTTTTGGATTGCCAGGGTTATCTGGTTATGTAGGGATTTTTTTGAACATCAAGATCCTTTGTTAAGGGAAGTTCCTATATCCCAATTGAGGTCTCATATGATTTTGAGGTAGATAGCAATGGTCATTCATGTGATGATGTATACAACCTCCTTTAGGTGGCAGAAACTTTGGTTGAGTTTGTGTATATATTGATCCTCTTTTTTGGGCTCGATCACTTTCGATGCCATGGAATTCTACTTGGGTTGACTACCTAAAGAAAATTACTTGCATGTAGTTTCTCTATTCTTATATTTATAGAGAGGGCAATGCAATAGTTGATAATATAACCTCTAGAGCTCCTAGTACTTATACTAAGACTTGGTGGTGTTATATCCCAGTATTTGCTAGCCCTTTTGTTTATTCAGATGCTAACAACTAGCATAATTATAAGTTTTGATGAGATTTAATTTATATATATTTTTTATCTATTTAATAAGGAGTTAGATGAGCATAATAGTACGAAAATATCAACTTAATTGAAATATCTTGGTATAGTTACTAAAACTTGTAACCTAAAAATCTATGGTTAATAAAGTAAAATATGTACACTAGTTTGTATTAATAATGCTGGTGATATCAATGCCTGATTGAGGAATTGCGATTGAACTAACATATATTCACTTTGAAGTCTTCTCTATTTATTGGAGCCATCAGATCGGGTTGATGAAAAACAGGAAATATTTTGTTTCAACCTATTTATACTTGAATTTAAGAAATAGACAAACAATTTGTATAGATCTAACTGTTTACTTGATATATGATACGATCATATATTTTAAAATTCTTTTCTTTTTAAATAAATCAAACTATGGGGACCTTTGCAATCGATGAACATTATGATTTCACAATTGGCGAATTATGTTATTTCATAATTGGTGAATTGTATGATTTAATAATTAATAAATTGGTATATTTTACTATTAATTAGTGAATTAATTAATTTTATTTTAACAAAATAAGAGAATTCCTATTTATGACATATTGAAATTTCATATTTAGTAAAATTAAATTGTTTGATTCTAGTATTGAAATAATTAAAATATGAAAAATTAGTGAATAGTGTAGTGTATTCATTAAATTTGAATATTTTATATTTGTAAAATAATAAATTTCATATTTGTTAATTTATAGTTTATAAAATAAGTAATTTTTTTTCATTTTGCTAAATAATTGGTTTTTGAGATTCCAAAATAGTGAATTTCATATTTATAAAGTAATGAATGTTATAATTGCAACTATATATAATTTTGTATTTATTGATTATGAATAACTTCTTTTTGTAATCAACTGAATATTAAAATTAGTATTTGTTAAATACAAATTGAAACTTAATTTCAGAAAAATTAATTTAAAATAATGAATAATTAATTTTTGTATTTTCAAATTTCTTCAAAAATCATGAAATTAGTTTTTCTTATTTTCTAAAACTGTTGTATCTAACAAACACCTTATTTATTGACGAGATGACATTAAATAGTCCAGTTTGAATTGGAGATCCAACAATGACACAAGTTTAATCTAAACTGCTTATTTGTTAATGTTGTTTGATTTCAATGGGACCATATCTGTTGAGATTAATCCAAATAATATATTAAATTTCATCGCATGATAACTTGATCAGCAGTAGGAAATAAATGATATAGTTCTGATTCTTTTGTTGGTAATGAGTTGTCACTTACGATATTCAATATTTGACCTTTGAATGATACACATATATATATATATATATAAAGCAATATTATGAGCATTTGTTTAGGAGCAATGACAAACTATAAACAAATTCTTTCTCTATAAGATTGTAGCTGAGAATCATCTCAACAAAAGGATTAAGGAACTACAAAGTAGCAATAGCAGTGGTGATGAGATACAATTTGATGAATTCTTTGCATAACATGTAATAATATTTTAAATCACAATATCTTATTCACTTCAGCAAATTTTTTTGTTGAACGTGATGTTAATCAATCTTGTGTTGCTTCCTTGATTGAAATGATGAAAGTGATGTTAATCAATCTTGTGTTGCTCGAAACATGTTGGGTAGAAATTTTTGTTGGCAAACTATTTCTTAAATAAGATACACGAAATAAGAAAGACAAAACCCCTTATGAATTGTAGAAAAAAGAAAGTAATTATTCCTACAAACTCTTAAGAATGTGGGAATGTCTAATGTAAATTCTCTTAAATGACCAAATAGGAAAGAGGTCATTAAGATTGAAAATTGAGTCCATGCATCAACAAATTTTTTGATGAAGTACTAGTAGATTTTCCCTTGTGAAGTAAATCAATAGGTAAAATGAATTTTCAAGATGAAATGAAAACAAGATTTATCAATTGAGAAATACAAGATGGTATTTATAATAAAGTGTTACAAACAATAAAAACATCTTGATTACTTTGATACATTCTTATATAGTGAGAATTGTTGGTGTGATATCACACATTCTTATATAGTGAGAATTGTTAGTGTGATATCACACATTCTTATATAGTGAGAATTGTTGGTGTGTGTTGTGGTGCATGCTGCAGCAGTGTCAGACACCAATGTTTAGTGGAGTAAGGAATGACAGACAATATGTTAGTGGAACCATAAAATATGGGTGTGCAGCTGCTGCTAGGGTTAGGTTTTGTTTTCTTTTTTCTTAGTATACATAGATGAATACTCTTGTACAGAAACATAACAGAAATGATATGAAATATATATGATAATTATCAGAGAAACATAATATTTGTCATGGTATCAGAGCAAAGTTAATGTTGTCCTAATGAATAAAATAGCTACATGCTATGCTGGAAATAAGCTGATTTCTGTTCTCACTTGACACTAGTTTCATCTGGTGTGATATGTTGATTTATGTTCCTCTCTGAACTGGTTTGATCTGGTGTACGGTCGCTCAACAGATTGTGTTAATCTGTGGGTATTTGGCTAGGATCGGGGGTACCGTTCTAGTTGCTCTGAAGTTGAGTCATAAAAAAAATTCACTGTCAAAGGATTAGAAGAATACCTTCTCTGCCATTATATTTGCTAACTCCTTTTGTATCCAACTTCCCTCCTAACAAGCTCCAAAACCCAACAAAGGCATCACTTCCTCCTCAAAGATAAACCCCATCAAACTTTCCAAGTTTTGAAGTCATAGCCCATCTAATACTTCTACTAAATAAAAGCCCCAACAAAGCTGTGCAACTTTGATTAGCCTTGCGCTTGGGGTCTAAAGTACGACTGACCTCCTAGCTCTAAAAGCAGCTTGGTAGAACATCACAGCATCGCAAGCCTTCAGCAATTGTGGCTTCACGGCAGCTGAAAGTGATGACTAGCTCGGACACGTGGACATCTTATTCGTTCTGAACCTCCGGCTGCACCATTTCGGTTGATCTGAGAGAAGAGAAAATGAAGCTCTAGAGAAGAGAGCCTGCAAAGTTGGAAAGGAAAAAAAATGGAAAGTAGTAGAAGAAGCTGTGCGAATTTGGGAAAAAATATTAGGGTTACATTCTGGTTTTTTATATATATATATATATAGTGGCTGGTGTAAAACAAAGGAAGGAAAAAAAGGAAAAAAATTAGAAGTGATAGATTCATGGCAGAATCTAGAGATTTAACCACCAATTTCATATTGAATGAGTTGACTACAAAAATGACGGAAGTTCTAACTAGAGCTCAGACCACCTCACAACCTTCGCTAACTGAAGCGTCGACTACTCTCATTGTCAAAGGATGGTTGATCAATTCGATGGACCCCTCCTTGATTGCAAATTTTATTTGATTCCCAACTGCGAAACAGGTTTGGGATTCTGCTGCTACCACCTACTATGATGGGACAAACACGTCTCAAGTGTATGATCTTCGCCGTCGAGTTACTCGTATGAAGCAGGCGGGTGGATCCATTGAAAAATACTACAATGACCTTCAAGGGTTGTGGCGAGAAATTGATTTCCGTCGTCCTAATCCAATGGAGTGTGCGACTGACATACAAAAATACAACTCCATCGTACAGGAAGATCGAGTATATACCTTCCTCGATGGACTTTATAATAGTCTCGAAGTGATGTGCTTCAAATCAAACCATTCCCTACGGTGGAACAAGTATATGGATTCATACGTAGGGAAGAGGTCCGACAGACCGTAATGATCACAGGTACAGATACGACACCCGGAGCAGTTATGGATTTCAAAGGGATCAAGGGACACCATAATCCATTGCCACCCAAACCAGGAACCTTTTTGGGTAGCAAGAAATCCATGGGAAATCCACCGTCTATTGACATGAAATGTGGCCATTGTGGAAACTCCAAACACACCCGTGAAAACTGCTTTAAACTACATGGGTATCCAGAATGGTGGAATCATCTTCAAACACGGAAGAAACAGGAAACCACTGGGCGAGCCGCTGTGGCTACCAATAATGCATCACTATCCCTTATTCCTCAGGCTAAATCTTCCTAGGATCCAAGTATTTCTAGTAAAGCATTTCACATCTCTTCTCATAGTGATAATGAGGATTGAATTCTAGACTCTGGAGCTACAGATCATATGAAATTTGACCCAAAAGATCTCTCCAATACAACCCAACCGAGACGGAGCCGTGTTGCCAATGCTAATGGGGTCACTTATCTAGCTACAGTAGATGGAACAATGATTTTATCTCCTTCATTATCATTATCTAATACATTGCTTGTACCTTCTCTTTCAAACAGACTAATGTATGTAAGTCAGGTCACTTCAAATCTTAACTGTGTAGTATTGATGTATTCTACCTTTTGTCTTCTACAGGATATTCTCACCAAGGAGATCATTGGGCGTGGTACTAAGAGAGGAGGGTTATATTATGTGGATGACCTCAGTTCAGGAAGAGCCAATAACATGCAACACACTGTTGTTAACAAGGAATGCCAGATTTGGTTATGTCATCGTCGATTTGGGCATCCATCATTTGGGTATTTAAAGCACCTACTCCCTAGTTTATTTTCAAATATCACACACTCGGATTTCAAATGTGATTCTTGTCTCTTAGCAAAAAGTCATAAGGCATCTTATCCTATGAGCATCAATAAAAGTATGACTCCTTTTGCTTTAGTATATTCTGATGTTTGGGAACCTTTCCCGGTCACTACGTCATCCGGTCATCGTTGGTTTGTAATTTTTGTTGATAATTGTACACGCATGACATGGCTTTACCTTCTCAAACATAAAGATGAAGTATTTTCTACGTTTTCACTTATTTCATACCATGGTTCAGACACAATTTTTTGAAAAAATTAAGATTCTTTGGTATGATAAATGAGGGAAGTATGTTAATAAACCATTTCGGACATACTTGGACAACCATGGTATTCTCCATGAAACCTCATGTTCACAAACCCCACAACAGAATGGGACTGCGGAGAGGAAGAATAGGCATATTTTAGAAACTGTTCGGGCCTTAATAATCGGTGCATATATGCCTAGTAGATACTGGAGTGATGTTGTTACTACAGCTGTGTATCTACTGAACCGTATGCCCACAAAAACCTTACAATTTCAGAATCCATTAAAGGTGCTATCTGATCATGTTCCCTTGCCGACTATGTTGATACTTCCGCCCCTAATTTTTGGATGTGTTGCGTTTGTTTACCTCCATAAAAATCAACGAAATAAGTTGGATCCATGTGTTGTCCGATGTGTATTCTTAGGGTATGGCATACAAAAAAAGGGATACCGATGCTACGATCCTATTACTAAAAGAATCTACATTACCATGGATGTCACTTTCCTAGAATCTGAATGGTTTTTCCTATAATTAGTATCCAATTACCCTCTTTAGTGGGAGAGTTATGGTGAAGAATGGAATTGGCTTGATGTTGAAGTATTAGACATTAGTAACAATCCGACATACTCAAATAATGCCAACAATATGGATGAGCCAGTACCTAGACCCGAACTTGAACTTCTCAGAACTGAATTTGAACTAGTGATTGAATCTTCAGAAGATGCAATGGTTGATGCACCTCTCCACTCTCTAGTACCCAATGATCCTCCTGTTGAGAATACTCATGAGTTAAGCTATCCTATCACACCTTTACAAACTAATGCTATAGATACACATGTTGGTTATGTTCTACCTTTCAGACACAATCGAGGAAAACCTCCGAATCGATACTCTCCAGACAGAGAAGAACGACAATCCAAGTATCCAATAGCCAATTATGTATCTACTCAAGGGTTATCAGAACCTATAAGGGCGTTTGCACAAACACTCTCCTCATGTCAAATTCCAAGTAACGTTGAAGAAGCCTTATCTGATCTAAACTGGGCTCAAGCTATAAAAGAAGAATTTAAGGCATTGTAGAAGAATAACACATGGGTGTTAAGCGAGCTACCTCAAGAGAGGAAGATGGTAGGATGCAAGTGGATCTTCTTCATTAAGTATAAAGCAAATGTGTGAGTTGATTTATAGAAGGCAAGGCTTGTAGTAAAAGGGTATACACAGAAATATGGTATAGACTATCAAGAAACCTTCTCACCTGTGGCTAAACTAAAAACTGTTAGATTTTTGTTATCTCTTGCAGCAAATTTAGATTGGCCATTACACCAACTTGACGTGAAAAATGCTTTCCTTCATGGTGACCTTGAAGAAGAGATTTACATGGATATCCCACCAAGATATATTGTTACATCAGGAAAAGAAACTGCATATAGATTACAACTAGCATTGTATGGACTAAAATAATCACCTCGAGCATGGTTTGGCAGATTGAGTTCAGCAATGAGAAAATATGGGTTTCAACAAAGAAACTCTGACCATACTCTTTTCCTAAAACATCCATTGGGAAAAATAACAGCCCTAATAGTCTATGTAGACGAAATGATCATTACAGGGGATGATAAAGAAGAAATCTCTAGGCTTTAAGAACAACTGTCAAATGAGTTTGAAATGAAGAACTTGAGAGGGCTCAAATACTTCTTAGGCATTGAGGTAATAAGATCAAAACAAGGTATATTTCTGTCCCAAAGGAAATATACTCTAGACCTACTGGCAGAGGCAAGATTACTAGATTGTAAACCTGTCGATATTCCGATGGTCCAAAATCATACACTTGGAGAATATGTGGACCAAGTACCAGTAGATAAACAGTGATATCAATGGTTAGTGGGTAAACTCATATATTTATCTCATACTCGACTTGATATTGCTTATGTTGTGAGTGTCGTGAGTCATTTCATGCACTGCCCAAGTGAAGACCATATGGATGCCGTCATTCGAATACTTCGTTATTTAAAATCCTCCCCTGGGAAAGGACTTATGTTTTCAAAGAATGGTCAATTGGAAGTCGTTGGATATACAGATTCAGACTGGGTAGGGAATATCAAGGATAAGAAATGTACTACTGGGTACTTTACTTTTGTAGGGGAAAATCTTGTTACATGGAGGAGCAAGAAGCAAAAAGTAGTTGCCTTATCTAGCGCTGAAGTTGAATTTCGAGGAATGGTCAAGGGAATATGTGAGTTCCTTTGGTTGAAAAAACTTCTAACTGAGATTGGTGTTGCTCCTAACTTTGAAATGAACTTATTTTGTGATAACAAAGCAGCCATTGCATCTTCCACAATCCAGTTCAACATGATCGTACAAAGCACGTTGAAGTGGATCGGAACTTCATCAAACATAATCTTGAAGAAAAGATTATTCAACTTCCATTTGTTAAATCAGAAGATCAATTGGCTGATATATTCACAAAATCTGTGTTTGCAAAGAACTTCTATAACTCACTTGACAAGTTGGGCATAAGAGACATATATGCACCAACTTGAGGGGGAGTGTTGGTGTGTGTTGTGGTGCATGCTGCAGTAGTGGCAGACACCAATGTTTAGTGGAGTAAGGAATGGCAGACAATAATGATAGTGGAGCCATAAAATATGGGTGTGTAGCAGTTGTATGTGTACAGCTGCTGCTAGGGTTAGGTTTTGTTTTTGTTTTTCTTAGTATAAATAGATGAATACTCTTGTACAGAAACAGAACATAAATGATATGAAATATATATGATAATTATCAGAGAAACACAATATTTGTCAAGAACAAAGTTTATTTAGATGATATTTGCAATCATAACTTTAAAAATTTAAAGTACATCAAATGGATATGATAATAGTATTTCTTAATGGAGATTTAAAAGAATAAATATATGTGACATTACCTATGGGTTTTTCCTCATCGGAGCAAGAAAGAAATGTTTGTAAGTTGGTGAAAGCTAAATGGTTACGTGGCTTCTTAAAGGATATTATAAGAATTGATAAGTGACTAAAGCTTATTCATGTGTTAGTGATATGCATCCATTACAAAAATTAGTTTTACAAATAGAATGGCACATAGTGCTAAATATAATGGTATGTCTAAATACATAATTTGAAGACACAATACCATTAGATAACTATTCTCAAATGAAGTTATCTTTTTTAACTATGTAAGGTCAAAGATAACATTGTGAATCTGTTAACGAAATGATTAAATATAGAACTAGTTGAGAGATCCTCGAGGAAAATGAGACTAAAACACTTGCCAAAACAAGTTGATAGGACGAAAAGTCAGTCTAGTTGATTGGAGATCCTAAGATCTATCTTTAAAGGGATAACCTAGTTGTATTGAACTTAACTAGGTCAACATAGGATTTTTACACCAACGTTCCTTCGTAAGACAAAACAATGATTCAAGCATTAAAAAGGGTTAAATTGTGATTTGAATGATTCTTATTTGTGGAGAATATATTTGACCAGAGTATTTTGCGTTTCTCTTTACAGATTACTTTTATAAATAAGAAATTACCTATGTATGAGGAAAGTGTGAACACAGGACATTGGAATGGACTTAATTCCTTAGAAACTTTTGCAGAATCATGTGTATGCTCATAGCTAAAATGAACATAACATTAAGAATTGAAATGTATTAGGAAAATTTCAATAGGTAATACCTACCTATCTTATGTGGGTTTCATATTATCGAACTCTTGTACCAAATCAAAATTTTTTATATTGTATCTTTTGACTATTTCGTCAATTTTCATTCATTTAAAAGATTGTTGGAAAATTGGCATATGATAAACGAATATTGAGACTTAATTTTGAACATGATTCACTTTATAATAGTGGATTTATAAGTTTAAAATTATATTTCGATGAATGAGAAATTATCTTTCAAAAGATCACCCAATAAGATAGAAAAATATATAAAACAAATAATATGGGCCAACTTCTTACGTGATTAGAAAATATATGTATTTAAAAAAAATAGGCATACATACTGCTAGGAAAGTGATAAGTATAAAAGTATTTTGGATTGATTTGTTTTAAGGTTTTTATTTATCCTATAAGTATCAAAATGATGTGTATTTTAATTTGAATTGAATTCTGATAAGAAAATAATCACTATTTAAATTAGATTAGAATTAGACTCTATTATATTAATGGTTATAAAATTGAAACCTTTGTCTTCTTTTTTTGAACACATATATCAGATTTTTGAAAATAAGAGAAGACAATCCATATAAATTTTTTAGCCAAAAACTATCTTCCAAAATATTTCGTCTTCCTTTTATTTCAAAATTTTCATAGAATCTTATGCCTAAACATGACAGATGATCGAATAATTTTAGTTCGACGTAATTGTTGCTTGCTAACTGTTACTCTCGACCATTATATCATGTGAAGCATATGTCTATAAAGTCTATGTTCTCGTTGGATGTGGAAATTGTTGAGAAGCACTAAATATGTTCTAAGGACACCATGTGAAGTATTTTCCTTAGTTAGGTCTACAATTTGTTTTTTGAATTTTATGTATTCAATTTATTTAATTATTTTATTTATCAAATGAATTGGATCAGCTTTATTGTTTTTTATTCTCAATTATAGGTGCATTCAGGAATAATATCAATAATACTTCTAAGCATTGAACTAATATCACAAATACCCTTAAGGTTTTAAAAATATAATAAATACCTTATAAACTTAACAAAAATTAAAGTTAATGAAAGTCAATAATAATTTTTTATACATAAAAATGACAGAAATAATAGAAATTAAAACACAAGATATCGCAAGTTGTTTCTCATAAGAAATGGCAATTAACAACAAAAGATTTTGAAGAAATATAAAAAAAATAAGATTAAATTTTAAGGAATGAGATGGATTTAAGGATTTATCATTCTCAAATATAAGGAAAATATTTTGAAGAAAATATATAATTTATTATGAAATAAGTAATAAAGAAATAAGTATTAATAGATGTAAAAAGAAGGTATATTATACCATTAATTGATAAAGAAATCATTACGGATAAACTATCAAATATTCCTAAGGAGGAATTCAAATATTAATAAAAATATGTTTTAGAGAATGAATTGATATACCAATAAAATTAGCACTATTAAATAATAGAATAATAAATAAATAAAAATATGCTTTATTAGGAATTATCTATAGAGATCTAGGATACAAGAAATTAAAATTTAGAATATACCTTAGATTTGTCATTAATATTAATGATAAGAAATTAAACCAAATATTAAGTTTAGTCTATGAATTTGAAAGAGGAGATGTGATGAAATAATGAAATCATTCATTTTTAGTATACTACGTAGTAGGATATTCATTAACAAAAAATCATAATATTTCAATAAATGGACAAAATAAATTTACAAAAATAGATAAAAACTTTTCAAGAAATTAGATCTTGAAATACTTTTCAAAATATTAATAGACCTTGAAATATCAAAAGAATAAAACTTAGATGTTAAAGAAAAACCTCTAACACTAGGGAGAAAAAATAATATTATAAGAAAAAAGAAATATATATCAAGGTTTACGTTTATAAACCCTGAAAGAAAAACCTCTAACAAAGATAAAGAGGTGATAAATCTAAAATAAGAAGTTAAAATAATGAAAGCGTTAGTCCATGACGTAATATTAGGAAGAAAATGATATCATTATTATCCCAATAATGTTCAAAAATAAACTACATGATATAAAATTAAATTTTAATAGAAGCTTAACAAACATATCAAAAAATCAAATAAAAATAACGAAATTATTTTAGTGTAAGAAATGGATATAGCACAAAAATCAAATATTAAGTACTTACAATATATAAATGAAACACAAAAATAATTCTAAAAAAATAGGAGAATATGGTTACAATAAATTACAACAAGACGTAAATAAAGAATTTACAAAAATAAGAAAGGTTGTAAATAACATACTTAGAGAAAATGAAATTATAGGTTATAAGTTTGATCCATTTGTACGATTAATAGAAGAATCACCTAGGAGATCAAATGCATTAATATTTAGAAATCAAAAAAGAAAGGAGGAAAAACATAAAGATAAATAATAAGCTATAATCTTAGTTTAATGTAATATAGAAAGGAATTAAAATAACAATTTATGGATTCTAAGAATAAAGACATAGAAAAATTAGTTAATCTGTTAACTCTAACAGATGAAAAACTAAGAAGACATTATGATAAAAAAACTTTGTGCAAATAAAAAGTCAAGTTCTTTTTGCCTTTGTCTATTTCCTTCTTCTCTATATGGGTCAAATATTCTTTCTTTTCTTTGTTTCCTAATAGAAGAAAATAAAAACCTAAACTGAAGAAAAAAAATATTACAACTAGTTATAATATCCCACCATAATTCAAACATCATGAAAATTATATATATGATCTTTATATTTAGATTGTATAAGAGAAAAAAAGCCTTAGATGAACTGTATAGTGGTATGAGTGTAATCATACAAACTTCTCCAACTACAAAATTAAACCCTTCAACTTGTAGAGTCTTAGTAAGCCACAAAATGATAAAAAATGTAAACATTTAGTTTACAAATTTAATAAAATAACAACATATACACATTCAAAGGAATACTCTTATAGGCATGTAGTACTTAATTACTATAATAAATGAAATATACAAGAAATTTACTAGAAAATACAAAGGTAGATATATCACTAAATCTAGTAAAAATGAAATTGAGGAGGCCAAATGACATTTAATAAATATGAAAAATATGAGACATGTGTTATATAGATTCATTTATTTGTGAATATGAAATATATTATCACAAGTTACCACTCTCGATGCAAGAAACTTATAAGAAACTGTTTTTCAGAAATTACCTGAAATATTACATAAAACTATAAGATAATGATGGCATAAAAGAAATAGAGAAGCTATATTAAAAATCCTAAGAGAAAGAATAAGAACACTTAAAAATTGAATAATCATTAAATATCAATAAAGTCAGGAATATAAACAAATAAAAAATAATAATAAAATCTGCTATGATACAATAGATTTTAGTATGCTAGAAAGATATAGATGTGACATAAAATCTTTTAAAAAAAAGTATAAAAAATATCAAATATACAAAACATTATTCAAACAATATAAATTAAAAAAAAGACTATCAAAAATATAAGAAAATATATAATAAAAAATCTTATAGAAAAATATATTTTAAAAGAAAAATGTATAAGCCACTAGAAAAAAATTATTGTTCATAAGGGAACAAGAAATGAAGGTGTTAGATTTGTAATAAGGAAGGACATTACACTAATAAAGGACCTTATAGGCTTCAAAGTAACAAAAAATTTAAAAAGAAATTTTCGTAGAAAGCAAAAATCATACAAGAAGCTTTTAAGATAAAATTAGAATCAATTGAATAATATGGAATTATACTACTACATTAAAGGGTATTTAAAGTCAAGTTTTGCTTAAAATCGACTTATAAATTTTTTTAAGTCAGTTCTACGTATCAACCGATTTAAAAAATTGCAAAAAAATAAAATAGTAGTGTTAGTTGACACGTAAAACCGACACTACACGTTGGATTTTAAGTCGGTTCTACGTGTCAACCTACGCGTAAATGGTAGCATCGGTTTTATGTGTCAATCGAAGTTACATGTAGGATTTTAAGTCATTTCTACGTGTTAATCGATATGAATAATCGAATATAGATGTTATTTTTAGTATTTATCTATTAGAAAAACTAAGGAATAAATAATTGACTTGGAATATGAATACTTTTCAAAAGATGAATGATTTGTATAATATTAAAAATTCAAATAGTAAGTATATTAAGGTATGATTGAAATTTAAAGGTTACACAAGTAACTATTTACATGCATATATAGATATAGAAGTTAGAATGTGTATTGCTAAAAAATATGTAATTTTAGAAAAACTCTTGAAACAAGCACCAAAAGACTTAATTCTAAGAATTGTCAACAACACTACAATATATCTTTAAAAAGTCTTAAAAGATACAAATATAATTATAGGATTAGAAAATTTTCATATTCTTACCTTATATCAACAAAAAACAGGAATTGATTTATAATAGAAAATAATTTCTTAAATTTATACAATATTTTACACAATATTTAAACAAAATAAGTCTAATTTCACTAGATGATGAAACCACTTGTCAAAAATAAGAAAAGTCTTGACTATATCAAACTCAACTGTTATGCAACAACATAAAAAGTGCAAACATAGTGAGATAGACACAAAGTAGCAACAACAACCTTATTTAGAAAACATTTCATTAGATATAAAAAAGAAATAAATTTTTTTCTTAATGAAATACTGAAGATAAAGTCTTAACAGTTATCAAAAAATTAATAAAAATAGTAAACTCAAAAAATCCTTTAAATCGAAAAGTAAAATAATCCAAAATGATTGCTAACATAAAATTAAGAAACCCTTACAAAGTCATTAGAATAAAATATATGATTTATACTCTATAAGACATTACTGAATTAAAAAAATTAAAAAACTTTTAAAACTAAAAGTCATAATATCAAATAATTTACCTCACTCTAATTCCTACATGTTTAGTAAAAAAAGATGAAAAAGGAAGAGAAAAAAGAGAACAGTAATAAGCTTCAAAACATTGAATAAATAAATAATTGATGATTGATACTTATTATAAAGAAAGAAGAATTATCATCATTAATAAAAGAAAAGAAATATTTCTCAAGTTTTGATTATAAAAGTGAATTTTGGAAAATAAGATTAGATGAGAAATCTCAAAAATTAATATCATTTAATTACCTTAAAAATAATTTTAATGGACTGTTATTTCATTCAGATAAAAACAAGCACTATAATTTTAAGAAACTACAAAATATTTGCTGTCTTACATAGATGATACTTTAATTTTTAATAATAAATTAAATAGATATTATTAATATTCTACAATAATACAAGAAAAATTGCATTATATTTTTTAAAAAGAAAATAGTAATTACTTAACAAAAAATTAAGTATTTAAAATTATAAATTAAAGATGAAAAACATAATCTGTAGTCTCATGTATTAAATAACATTCAAGATTTTTTTAGTGAATTAAAAGACAAGAATTAATTATAAAAATTTTTAGGATTTTTAATATATACTGAAGCATAAACTAGGAGAAATGCAAAAAATTTACAAACAAAATTGAAAAAAAATCATGTTTAGAAGTAGACAGAACAAGATACTTTGTACATTAATAAGGTAAAAATACAGGTAAAACATTTACTAATTTCATTTCATCTAAATCCAGATGATAAAAATACTGAAGAGCAGTTTTAAAAGAAAAAATAGATAACAAAAATAAATATCTTTGGAGATATACATCAAGTTTTCTATATAATTCAGAATTAAATGATCACAATAATATAAAAGAATACCTAATTGTTAAAAATATTATTAAAAAATTTATAATATATATAATACATGATAATTTCAAGGATGTTAATGATAACTTGTGTACATTTTTCTCATCATATATAACCTACTTAATAAATTGTATTGCTTTTAATTAAAGATATAAAGTTTAATTCGACACCCTTATCCATATTAATAGACGAAACATATCAACTCAACGTGCAAATATAATATAAATACGATATAGGAAATGTAATATTGGAGATATTCTCATTAATAATTATATGGGAATCTATCAATGAGGAGGGTACCACAGGATATATACCTTTTATTTCAAATTTTTTTTCTCTCATATTCGACATGTTCTTCGTAAGTGTTTAAAATTTGGCAGAAATGTTATCAATCGTTATCGGAAGAATCTTCTGTCCTATAGAAAATAGCCAGCCAGTACAACGACCCGCTATTTTACTAGATATAAAGATGGTAAGAAAAAATTATATTATTTTTGCATAAGTTATTTATATTATGATATGTAATAAATTTATCTTCAAAATTAATTAAGTAATTATTTTTATAAATAATTTTATCATATTTCATAATATAAATAATAACGAAATATCATTTAAATTTATTAACTATAAAAAAATATTTTAAACTCATATTTATTAGATAAGATAGTACAAGTCTATACCTTTATAAAAAGTGTCACACAAATTTATTTTATAAAATAATAAATTTATGATACACCACATTTTTATTTAAAATTTATGACAACATAAGTTCATTACTTTATAAAATGGACTTAACTAGTTATTTTTTTAAAGGTAACAAATTTATATTATCTCACTTAATAGGTAGATAATTAAAATAAACTTTCAATAAAAATAATAAATTTGTGATACTTTTTTTCTATAAACATATATATATATATATATATATATATATATATATATATATATATATATATATATATATACACACGGCTAGTTATTTTTAAAAATTAAGTACATGTAAATAAAAAAAAATTTCAATAATATATTATGTCTAATTTTTTGTGCATATTTTGATATATCGTTGTATATATCAAAAGTATTTAATATACATGTAAAAACAATTATATAAATAAATCGCGAGTAAAATGGTTAAATATAAGTTTTTTTGTTCACGTATTTAATAAACATTAATTAGTTGCACACATAAAGTTATAATAGTATCATGTAATACACAAATATTTCATATATTTAAATTTAATTCATAATAATAAAATATCAGTGTCAAACATTATAGAAACTAAAATAAAATAAATAAGCATAGTTAGAAACTATAAACTAAAGCTCTTAAGATATTTCATTCTTTATGGTAAAAACAAATTCATATTTTTTTTAACACTAAATTTTAATTTTATTTAATATTATATTATTTTACATTTTATTTTGATAATTATGAAAATTTTAATATTATTTTTATAGTTTTTTATTCATTTTTATTATTACTACAAAATCGAATCCTTTCATCGGTTCAAGAAAAATGATGCAATAAATGGGAAAAAAATTTGTATTTATTAATTTTTTTTTAATTTTTTTAACATTATGTATTTTAAAATATATTCTCAAACTTAATATTATAAATCATTTTTTATTCTTTATATTTTAATATATTTCTTTTAGTTTTAATTTTTAACACTTATACATATATAATGATATTAATATTTATTAAATTATTATATTTTATCCATTTATTTATGTTAGATAACTTTGTTATAAGTACATGCGTTAATTTTATGTCTCTCTTATAACATAATATGAAAATTTTGTCTTTAATTATGAAGAGTTTATTGTAGCTCTCATATTAGCATATATTTTTTTACTTCTAAATATTTAAATATAATTATCAATTTTGTAAAATTATACTTCATGTCTCTTAAAATATACTTGTAATTCTGCTACTGTATATATGGGTTTATTCTGATAATAAATCATTTAAACAAATAGTATTTGACAAATTATATTGGACTTTGAATAAAACTATTTAAAGATACAAATCTTAATGAAATAAAAATTTAAATTAATGGATAAAAAATATTTAATTACAATTAAAAATATATATACCATTTAATTATATTTATTTAAAATTCATAGAAATATTTATTTAAATTATTTTTACTAAAAGTTATCGTTATATATAAGTGTAAATTTACTTAATTATAACAACTCTCTTTGTTAGATTTGCCTCAACCCCCGCTTTCAAAGGTCCCTGCAATTGGATAGGTTTTCTTTTCCCCCTCCATTTAAATAATAATTTACATCTTACAAGTGTCACAAATAAGGGTATTTTTTCTCGAAATTAAGATAGGTATTTTAATAAAAGATATAAGTTCATCATTTAATATTTATTCATGTATTACCAATTCCAAGCTTCTTCTCACAATTACTTATTTCTTTTCTTTCTTTTAATATATCTAAGAAAGCTTTTTAAAGACTCTAGAAATATGAACAGATGGGTATAGTATGAAAAAAATATTACATATAATATACTATATGTCTCTCGTTTTATTATCACTTTTAATATTTTTTTTATAAAAATAAAAAAAAATTAAATAATATATCTTATTAATATTAATAGTTAATTTTATTCTCACTTTTAATATATCTTTTTATAAAAATAAAAAAATTTAAATAATTTTATTTTATCAAGTAGTTAGGGAAAAAAATTAGAAATACCTTCAAGGTTTAAGAAATCTTCGAAAATATCTCCAAGATTTCAAAAAATTCAAAAATATCCTTGAAAACATAAGAGATGTTAAATCTATCAATTATCAAAAATATTCCTAAGGTTTAATAAAAAAAATTCTCAAAATGGAAGAAGAAATAATAAACCAAGAAATAATAGATATAAAAACAAAAGACATTTCAGGATGTTTTTCGTAAGAAAATTCTAATAAGTCAAAAAAAATTTAAAGAAATTCAAAAAGTAAAGTTAAATCTTAAAGAATGAGATGAATTTAAAGATCCATCATTTTTATTAAGAATATTATTCTCTAGAAAAAAATATAATATATTATGGTGTAAGTAATAAAAAAATAAGTATTAAGATTACAGATACAAAAGGAAGATATAATATACCATTAATTGATAAAGAAATTATATTAAACAAGCTATCAAAAATTCCTCATAAAGATAAAGAAAAAATTGGATATATCCATTTAGGAGGAATTCAAATACTAATAAAAACTCATTTTAGAGAATGAATAGATACATCAATAAAAATAGTATTATTAGATAACAGAATAATAAATAGATAGGATGCTTTATTAGAAATGATCCATAGTAATTTAGGATACCAAAAACTAAAATTTACAGCATATCCTAGGTTTGCTATAAATATACAAGATAAAAATCTAAATCAATTATTAAATCTGGCTTATGAATTTGAAATACAAGATAAAAATCTAAATCAAGTATTAAATCTGACTTATGAATTTGAAAGAGGAGATTTAATGGAAGAAGAAAATCACTCATTTTCAATACATTATCTAATAGCACATTCTTTAACAAATAATCATAATAGTTTAATATATGGACAAACTGAATTTATAGAAATAGACAAAACTTTTAAAAAACTTGGACAAATAATAAAACCAAAAATACTAACAGATTCTGAAATACCAGAAGAATGAAAACTAGATATTAAAGAAAAACCCTTAATAGCAGGACAAAATAGTAATGTTGTTAAAACTAATAGCATACCAAGATATATTTTTATAGATCATAAAGGAGAAACTTTTAACCAAGAAGAAGTTAAAAAACTAGAAAATGAAGTTAAAATAATGAAGGCATTAGTTCATGATTGCATATTAGGGAAAATTAATTTTTAGTGAAAAAATAAAAAATATGCATTTAGAAGTAAATCAAAGCCTAGTAGGTGTAGTAAAAAATCAAGTAATATTATTTGAAACTGTACAATTATTAACAGAGGAAATTAGTCCAAAAATCAAACACAAAATATTTACAGGAAATAATAGATATACAAAAAGAATTACTAAAGGAAAAATGAGGAACAATTTTAGAATAAAGATATAATTCTAATTTAATGGAATATAGAAAATAATTAAAAATAAAATTCATGGACCCTGAAAATAGAGATATAGAAACATTGGTCAGGTTATTGACATTAACCAATGAAGAAATAAAAGAACATTATAATGAAAAAATTTGTAGTAACAAAGAAGAGGATGATATGACAATAATCAGTGAAACTGATTCTGAACCAAAAAATATGACCTCAAAAGGTCATATAAAACCAATTTCATTACTAGTCCCTTGCCAAAAAGGAACATCTGACCCACATAAAGGAGAAATAAATAGACAAAGAACAGAACAACCTGATACTACGTATAGAAGAAGACAACCACCTAAAATAAAGGAAAGGTTGCATTGGGGAACTAGAAGTAGTATTCTACTAGAATTCAAAATCTATGATAATTATAAAACTGAACTTCTAGATTTATATTGTATAAAAGATAGGAAAAAAATCCTTAAATGAATGGGCTAGTGGAATGAGTGTGCTCATACAAACTTCTCAAACTACCTAGAAAAATCCTTCAACTTGTAGAGTGCTTATAGCACATAAAATGATAGGAAATGTAAAAGTTTGGTTTTCAAACTTAACAGATCCACGGGAAGAGAATACTTGGATACAATAATATATGAAATATACAAAGAATTTATTAGAGAAGATAAAGGAAGGACTGTCACTGAATCCAATAAAAATGAAATCAATGAAGCTAAATGACATCTAACAAATATGGAAATTTGTAACATGTGTTACATAGATTTTTTTATTTGTGAATACGAAATGTATTACCATAAATTACCACCCTCTATACAAACAACCTATAAAGAAATGTTTTTTCAAAAATTACTTTGAACATTATATAAAACCTTAACAGAAAATTGGGAACAAAGGAATATAAAAACTATACCAGATACTCTAGGATGAAGAATAAGAAGTCTTAAGGATTGGATCATTAATAAATGCCAAGAAAGAAAAGAATATAAACAAATAAAAGGAAATGATAAAATTTGCTATGATACAAGAGATTTTAGAATACTAGAGAAATATGAATGTAATATAAAATCTTATAAACAAAAATATAAATATAAAAAATATAAAAGATTTAAAAAATATAAATTCAGAAAACAAAATTTCCAAAAATATAAAAAGAGATTCAATAGAGAAAACTACAAGAAAATATATTTTAGAAGAAAGATTTATAAACCTTCTGAAAAAGGAATTATTGCCCTTCAAGAAAGAAAAAAATGTAGATGTTGGATATGTAATGAGGAAGGATATTATGCTAATGAATGTCCAAGCAGACTTCAACATAAAAAGGAATTTTCACAAAAAGAAAAAAACTTAAAAGAAGCTTTCAAAATAGAATTAGAACCAATCGAGGAATCTGATATAGATGATACTTATAGTATATATCTTTTGGAAGAAACTGAGGAAGAAATAATTGAATCAGAATATTAACACTCAAATTATGAATATTCTTCATCAGAAAATGAATGAATTGTATAGTATTACAAGTCCAAATAGTACTTACATTAAAGTAGGACTAAAATTTAAAGGCTATAACACTTATCATTTCCATGCATATATAGATACAGGAGATAGTATGTGTGTAGCCAGTAGATATGTATTTCCAGAAGACAACTGCAAAAAAGCACCAAAAGATTTAATTGTAAGAATTGCTAATAATACTACAATAAAACTCAATCAAGTATTAAAAGATAATGATATAATGATAGGAGGAGAAAATTTTCACATTCTTACTATATATAAATAAGAAATAGGAGTAGATTTGTTAATAGGAAATAATTTCCTAAACTTATATCAACCTTTCACACAACATTCTAACAAAATAAGTCTCACAACCTTAGAAGGAGATACCATCTATGTTTCTAAAGTAAGAAAAGCTTTAACTGTCTCAAACTCAACTTTTATGCAACAACATAAAAAACAAAAATGTGGTTAGATAGAAGACCAACAAAATCCTTATTTAAAAAATATTTCATTAGATATATAAGAAAAACAAAAATCTTTTCTCAATGAGATATAGGAAGACAAAGTCCTAACAGGCATTAGAAGACTATTAAAAACAGTCAGTTCAGAAAATCCTTTGGATCCAAAAATAAATAAATCTAAAAAAATAGTCAACATAAAATTAAGAAATCCTAACAAGATCATAAGAGTAAAACCAATGATTTATACTCCAAAATATAGGATTGAATTTGGAAAACAAATTCGAGAACTTTTGCAATTAAAAGCCATAATACCAAGTAATTCATCTCACTCTAGCCCAACATTCTTAGTTGAAAAAGAAGTTGAGAAAAGAAGAGGAAAAAAAAGAATGGTAATAAACTTTAAAGCACTAAATAAAGAAACCATTGATGATGGATAATTCATTCCAAAAAAGGAAGAACTACTATCTTTAATAAAAGAAAAGAAATACTTCTCGAGTTTTGATAGCAAAAATGGATTTTGGCAAATAAGATTGGATGATGAATCCCAAAAATTAACAGTATTTAGTTGCCCCTAAGGTCAATTCCAATGAACAGGTATACCATTTGGATTAAAACAAGCTCCAAGTATTTTTCAAAGATATATGGATAACATTTTTAAGAAATTACGAGATATTTGTTGTGTTTACATAAATGATATTTTGGTTTTCAGTAATGAATTAAATAAATATTATTTGGATATTATCAACATAATACAAGAATGTAGAAAAGAAAGCATTGTACTATTTGAAAAGAAAGCAATACTTAGGGTTAGAAATTGAAGATGGAAAACATAATTTACAACCCCATATACTAAATAATATTCAAGGTTTTCCTAATGAATTAAAAGATAAAAACCAATTACAAAGATTTTTAAGATGTTTAACATACGGAGAAGCATATATCAAGAAACTTGTAGAAATGAGAAAACCATTATAAGCAAAATTGAAAAAAGATAATATTTGGAAATGGACAGAAGAAGATACTCTATATGGATAGAGTAAAAGCAAAGCTAAAAAATTTACCAACTTTATACCATCAATGACCAGATAATAAGATGATAATTGAAACAAATGTTTCACAAGAATATTTGGGAGCAGTTCTTAAAGCAAGAGTAGATGACAAAGATGAATATCTTTGTAGATATACGTCAGGATCTTTCCAAGGTTCAGAATTAAACTATCATAGTAATGAAAAAAAATCTAGCTGTTAAAAAGGCTATTAAGAAATTTGCAATATATGTCATAAGCTCCAAATTCATTGTTAGAACATATAACAAGAATTTTGGTTATTTCTTAAGAACTAATATTACAGGTGATTACAAACAAGGAAGACTAGTTAGATGGAAACAATGGTTCAATCATTACAATTTTGTGTTGAACATCTTCTAGAACATAAAAAGTAGCTTAGTTGATGCTTTTACCAGAGAATTAGCACCTCTAACTATTTTTATGTTTTTAGGAATGGAACATCTTGATATCAAGATCAAGATAAAAGAAAAAGAGATAAAAATCCTACAGGAACAACTCGAGTTGCTATATCTCAAGAAATCTCTTATGGAGACAGGAAAGAAACAATAAGAATTTAATTGTTCAAAACAACCTCTAGAGACCAGAAACTCAAACGAGGAATCTCCATTAAAAAAGGAAGAACTTAACAGTTCACAAAAAACTTATGAAATCACAAAACTCAACTGGGCAAATAAGGCAGAAAAAGAAGAATAGAAAAATATTTATGTGGTCTATAATGGCCCAAAACCAGGGATTTATAACAAATGGATAAAAGCTAGCAAATATATTCTAGGAATTAGTAGAGTAACTCATAAAGCCTTCACCAACAGAATAGAAGATGAAGGTAGTTATATCAACTACAAAACACCAAAACTAATAACTCCAGAAGAGATAGTAAGAAATTATTCTGAGCACTACAACAACAACCAATAGCTTCAAGGAGATTGACAAATCTTGGAAAGATAACAAGGCCTCCAATGCTATTTAGAGAAACATCTTCTCCAAAAACATTAAAAATAGTAAAACATTTAGTACTATTCAGGGAGACATCTTCTAGAATTACTCCAATCATTGAAGATGAAAATGACCAATATAGAAACCTTAGCAAACTACAATGATCGAGTCTCTATAATTTGGCCAAAAAATATACCCAAGAACATATTGAAGATATGAAATTCTATACTATAGACAAGAAATGTCCTACAATAAGTAAAGTTAATATATTGGAAGGAGTTGATCCAATATTTGAGTATAAAGCATTTCATGTAGGATTAATAGAAAATATATATCCAGGAATTAATTTAAGTGAATTCAATTATTTCCCAAAACAATTTAAAAGAGCAATAAAGAATTTTAGAAGAAAAATTAAAGCAGATGATAAACCTGTTTATCTTAGATTTTTCAATTCATTAATGGACTGGATTGAGGAAGGAAGTATTAATTTCTACCACTTCATCAAGATATGGATCTCCAACACAAACAGAGAGGTTCCCAAACCAAGGGCACTTCTAGAAAAGGAATTCAACACAGAAGAATTATGTGTATTAAGAGGATAAATGTTAAGCCAAATTTACTATGAACTTTGGAAGATTGACAATTCTACTGAGATTAAAGTAAATTATTCAAGTAGTAAAGTCATCATCATTTCCCACAGTAGCATGGCTCTGTCAGAAGAAGATGGTGAAAAAATCACCAAATATGTAACAAATTTTAATTGCAATAACCTAGAAATTAGTCAAGAAACAAGGAAGGTATTCTACTTCTATGCCAAAAAATCCACCAAAGACCACAAATGCATTCTCTGCATCAAAGATCGAGAAGATGAAGATGCATCGTCATCAACATCATCAAAGGAACCATCGCTAGAAAATGACAAAAAAGATAGGAAAAGAAATTATTAACGTAAGACTACAAAAGAAATAAAGATAAAGACCCCACATCTTAATCGGCATCATGTGTTAAGGAAAAAAGTACCAAGGAAAAAAATAATGACTATCCTTTAAAGTAGAAAAGTAGATAAATTATTAAAATAAAGGTAAAATAATAATTTTAGTAATGTAAATAAGGATTACTCGTTAATTAAAAGAAATCTTTATTATCATTTTAGAAAAACATCCTCAAATACCGAGAATCTTAAGCTTATTAATTATATGAAACAAAACTTTAAACCAGTGGCTAATTAATGCCTAGTGGGATAGATTAGGTGTAACCTACTACTTTCCCTTTTTACTTGTTTGTACTACCTCATTAAATTTTACAAGAAACGGAAAGCCAGCCATGAAAATCAAATTGCTTCGTTGTATGGTACATAGCATCTTCTGTACATTCTTTATATTTTAAATATATATATATATATATATATATATATATATATATATATATATATATACAGAAAGAAACATATTTTAATATTCAATGAACACCTTAATTTATCGCAATGAATAATATTCGAGGGAAAAAAAATTATTAGAACGAAAGCAATCTTTCATATAAACATTATTATATGCACAAGAAGTAGTTCATGGCAAGAAAAGATTTTTATCAGTAACAACCATTCAAATTTCTAGAAAACAGGGAACCCATATTTGATAATCTCCAGTTATTTAACTTAAGAGAAGTTTAAATCGATAATTTAGAAAAAAACGGAGACTTGCTCTGTTTTTTTTTTAAACTCTGCAGAATCCATTGTAGGCTTTAGGTGGACAGAGAAGAGAAGCAACTACCAGATCGAACCAAGGATTTAGAACGAACTTTTTCAACCTCTCTTTCAAGATTACCACTTGAAATCGAACGAAGAGCTCTGGGAAATTCCAAGCTGCGACGAAAAATTCTTCCCATAATGGAAATGGGGTGGTCTGCTTCAGGATTAGATGATCTGAATTTCTTGCAGAAATTTATGTGACGATTCAGAGCTTCTTCGGTGGAAATGAGTTTATCTGATCTTAAGACTTCATCTTTGACTGCTTCTATACAAAGCCCACATATCCATCGACCTTGGTATCGCTCTCGAACTCTAAGAATATATGGAGGAGTACAATCCTCTGTTAAACCACAAGAAGCGCATTTCACACACTCGACTTCGATTACTGGAATTGTTTTGCTGCTGCTTATGGTTGGCTGCTGAGACGACTCTGAATTTTTAATGACCATTGTTTATAACAGAGCAAGTATTTAACTTCTCTCTATGTATTTTATTTTCCGTTCTCTTCTTACGGGACTCACTTGTTTTGGTTTTTCAAGATATTGAGAGGGAGAGATTCTCACTTGATTTGGTTTTTCAAGATATTGAGAGAGAGAGATTGCTGACGCAAAGGATTTATATAACCTTCTCCTGTGTGTTATCTTTTATACATATATATAAATCTTTAATATATATATATATATAAAAGATATATCCAAATTTATTGATTATGAAAAAATATATCAAAAATACAAAAAAAAAAAAAATTGTCAGAGATAATGGATGTGAACTTTTAAGTTGATATGTATTATTAAATTAATTATTATATATCTAAATCTATCAAAATTTATATTTTTTAAAATATAATTAATAACAACTTAAAATATCTTTCATTTACTCTATTTTTGAAATTTTTGTTAATTTTTGAGCTTCTAATATATTTTTTAATAAATAATAAATAATAAATTTATATTATCTTATCAAAAAATTAATATTTTTCTACTATACTTAGTGTGTGCTATAATTATTTTTCATAATAATAATTTTATCTAATAATAATATTATATTATAATATAATTAATTATATGATTAAAAATAATATTTCATATATCTTTGTTATTATTAACAAATATAAATATTACAATATTATTATTTTATATCATTTGTGTTATATGGTATCGGTAGGTGTACATTATCGGATTCTTTTTAAATTTTATAAAATTTAAGTGAATTAAATTGAATTATTTATATATATTAAATTAGAACCATAAAATATGATATTATCTAATTAAAACTATTTATAACATGAACACTAAAATATATATTGAAATAATTTTATATTATTACCAACCAATCAAGTAATATTTTATTAGTTTGTGACATATTATTAAATTCTTTTATCCTTTTTTAAAATATGATAAAAATAATATTATTTATTTATTTATCTATTCATTTAAAATAATTAATAAGTTTGTTATTTTTAAAAATATTAAATTGAATAGTAATAGATTTAATAATTAAATTATATTTATAAAATATAAATTATAAATATAACAATATAAATATAAATGATATGATATGAATAATTTTAATTTTTTATATATCATATCAAAACGAATCAAGTATCAAAACAAATTGAATTATTAAGTATAATAGGATATTCCGATTTAATGGTTGTTAAATCATACCTAAGTTTTGGTGTTTGTACTGTCTAGTTGTATGATTAAAATATCACTATATTTTTTTATTCGTCAAGGATTTCATTACTATTTATACACTGAGCATAATTTATATGAGTTAGACATATAGACGAGCTAAATAATTTTTTTATTATTTTATTTAAATATATTTATTTATATATTAAATATTAATAATATTTATTTAAAATTATTAAAATAAATCACATATTTATATACTTAACTCATACAATAATAAATCTTCTTACGTACGACCAAGTATGGATGTTGATTTTTGTATTAGTACATAAAAAGAATTAGGAAGTCAAGATAACTACGTTACTTGTAGAATGTTTTGAGAATTTATGAAGTAGTGTCGAGTTAGATTGTTAATTATCAAAAATCAAGTATTTATTTTTGTATTAATACATATTCTATTAATAAAGAGAAAAATTCAACATTACTTGAGTATTCTGTAATATATCTGAGTTTGATAAGTCTCCAAGACTTCTTTATGCAAAAATTTTAAAATTGGTCTTGTAAGTTCCTTTCTCTATCAGGAAAAGAAGTCATATAAAACACAATAACTTGTATCATATATAATTTTACGATACAATGTTTTGTCCTACTTGTGGGCCTGCGGTTGATTTGAAAATTGCTATACAAAAGTCCTAGTGAGGTACAATTGACAATAACACAAAGATTCATTTACCGGCATAGATTGTGCTCTTTAAAAGAAGATGGAGTTTGGGGTTCAAAGATATTAGGGCTTTAACTTGACTATGGTTGCCATGCAATATTGGTGGTTAATTAAAAATCTTGAAACTTTGTTTGCACAAATCTTCGAGCATTAATATTTTAGAATGAGTTTCTTTCTCACGATCGATATTGGATCCTTTCCTATCATGGGTTTGGAAGGGTCTTTTGGATTTTCGACTTGTGATAGTGGTTGGTGTTTGGTAGACATTTAATGGAGGATGTGTAATTTACATTTGAGACGATATTTAGATTCCTAATTCACCTCCTTTTAGCTCTTTCTCTACGTGGGTTAATGGTTTATGTTGAGTGTCTCAACTTATTGATATGAATCGAGGGTGTTGAAAGGTCTTATTTATTAACCAACTTTCTAGATAAAGTGATGCCAATAAGATACTTGGGATAAATATTACTCCTTATTTGAAGGATAATCTTGTTTGGCACTTTACTTCACAAGGTGGGTATTAAATGAGCTTAAGTTATTATATGGCTTGTGATATGTTAAGGAAGAACATTCATGGGGATAATAATGTGGATAAACTCATTTGAAAGCTCAAAGTTCCACCAAAGGTCTGTCATTTCATTTGACGTTGTCTGTATGATGCTTTGGTGATGCATAAATCACTTGTTGAAATGAGATGTGTTGTGAATGATATTTCTTATCTTTTTGTGAGGTGAATATGTTGAATTTGTGACATATTTGTTAGTTAGGTGCTATAGATATAACCTTATTATAACTAGCTGTGTCCAAAAACTGAATCAAATCGAATTAAATAGAAAATCAGACTGAATCGGATCGGTTCGAACAGTTTTATAAATGAAACAATCCAATCTGGTTTGTATTAAATAAAACCGATTTTCAAATGATCCAGTTTGTATTAATTAAAACTGATTTTTAAACGGTCGGATCCGGTTATACTAATTTTTAAACCGATCGGACCGAACCGGACATGATTTAATAATATATTAAAAACTTAATTTAATTAGTGTATATAACAAAATCAGCCATTTCTCTCTCATTCATCTCCCATCTCCCTTGCATAATGTTTTTCCTCTACGAACCCTAATAAATCCTCGCTACCACCTCCAGCAACAATCAATCGTCCTCGCGTTGCCTCTACCACTAGCCAGCCGACCTTGTCTCTACCACTAGCCAGCCGACCTTGCCTCTACCACTAGCCACACTTTTCCATTGATGATCTTTTCGATTTCTCTAACGAGGAATCGATGCTTATTGACGGATTATTCGACAATGTTGCCATAAAATCCGCTGATTCTTCCACTATCACTACCCTTGATAGCTACAATTCCTTCACTTCCTGTGGCACACCTCAATTCTATGGCATCAAGAGCTTTGGTCATTGTCAGTTCACCGATGAATTTTGCCTTCCAATAAGCTCCATTTCTCTCAATCAAATTTCAATGACTTGTTTTGTCGAAACTTGACGTAATAAAATTAAATTTAATTAAAAAGAGTCCAAACTTACAAATTCCTTTCCCTTTCATATTTTTTTTATCAAAATTTGACGTAACAATGATTCCTTAACCACATTTTAAAGTGTCCATATAATTTCTTCATGTTTTTGTTAAATTTGCAAATGTATTATCTGTTCCCACATCTAATGATATATTATTGACTGTGAGTTTGGATGTTTGTATTTGTTTATGTTTAAGAATTCTATGTCAATGGGATATTAGGACTTCATTTCTTCGTGTTTAATCTATTTTACTTTTGTATTTTTGTTTTGTTTATTTCCCAAAAGCTAATATAATTGTGCAACAGACTGGATTTTAATAACATATATTTGTATTTTCATGTCTATTTCCTGTTACTTTAATTATGTTAAAAATAAAATGTTTTTCATTCATTGTTGTTTCATGTCTTATTGTTGCTACGATGTTAAGGATTTCTTCATGTCTAATCTGTTTTACTTTTGGATTTCGATAACAGACTATTGGTTGGGTGAACAAGTGGTTAAAGAGGTGAATAGTTGTCTCAAGTTGATGACTGAAAAATCAAATCCCTATTTAATAATGCAAATATATCAACTTATGTATTTATTTATGTATTTAACAATAATATCTATTTATGTATGATGAGCATTACATTTGACTGTATTTTATTACACTGTATCCTATTAAATTGTATCGTATTTATGTATTATTAATCAGACCAAATCGTTGAAAACCGTTAACCAAATCAAACGAAACCGTTCGGTTATAACATTTTGTATAGATAAATGGTCCGATTCGATCCGATTTAAGTAATATGAACTATCATATTTAATTATTATTTTTTATTCAAAAACAGAACGTTAACACCCTTAATTCTAATTATTTTATGTACTATTTTTCCCTTTTAGTAATACGTGGTGAAGAACTATCGGTAATTATTAATATGTTTTATGAATTTGGATTTGTTGAAATGCTATAGTTTTTAAGCGATGGATTTTTTTATCCTGGTGTGATTAGACATGATCATTTCACTTTTTAGTTAGCTTTTGGCTAACATAGCTTATTTCTAGCTAACATTATGTCAGTGGTTTTGATAGGTTTGATATTTTATTACTATCATAGTTTTATTTTTTGGTATTATTTTTTATTTAAATTTTTTGAGGTAATATTTTAGTTGTATCTTATTATAAAAATATACTAATTTGATTAATTTATTACTTAGCTGATAATTTTTTATATTTACAGTGTGATATTTAAGTAAGTATTTTTAGATAATCAATTAATTTTTTATCTTAAAATATTTTTTGAATATTATTTAATTAATTTATTATCTAAAAATATCATAATTGTAAATTTTTTTTAATTAAATCATATCAAATTGATACCTTTTTAAGTAAGAATACTATTAAGATAGCGTATCAAAAATCTAGATAAAAAAGATATTAAAAATAAAATCGTGTTAAGTAATTAGACTTTGATAATTGCATTACTTGTATTTGTGTTTTTTATTTTTTTGGCTTTGTCCTCGTTTGTATTGATACTTACTCAACATTTTTTGAGTACTATTAAATAAAATTCGTTTAAAAAAATTTGGCTTAAGAAGGAAAGAGTCTCGGATATATCTATCTTTAAATCTAAGAGTGATTTACATGTTTGTTTGTTTTCCATAGTTCAATTGTAGATCTAGATTTGATGCTTTTTGATTAAGTATTATTGTAATTTAAATCTTGTTAAAAAAATCTTGAAAATCCTAAGACATAAAATATTAAGTTTCATCAAACATTTGTCAACTTAGCAATTTGAAAAACAAAGTTGAAAATGTTAAAAAAAAAAAAAAACTCTAAATTAGTCTGTTCCTGTGATATAAATGTTTTTATATAATTATGATAATAATCTCTCTTTTTTTTAAAGAACGATAATAATCTTATTTAAAAGAATATAATATTATATTTTCTGAAGAAAAATTAAATAGATCACTTTCCTTTTTGACAAAGTAACCTAAGAAATTAAAGGGGGGTCACATGATTTTGGGGTAGTAACTCTAAACAGTTAAATACTAACTAAAAAAAAAATTATTCCCCACTGATTGTAACAATTTTTTCTACCTACTAACTAAAAGTACATTTTTTTTTCTCGAAAATTGCTAACACAACGTGTCAAAATCTATAATTTTGTCAAGTAAATATGATAGATGAATGTGGTTATATTTTGATCAAATTTTATTCAAAATATTAACTGAATTTATATATATTGATTTTTAAATCAAAAATAAAAAATAATATATAATATATTAGTTATAGAATATTTTATCAACTTATTTATTTTATTTTGATAGATTTAATTGTTGGTTTAAATTTTGATCTTATTTTTAAATGAATTTAAATTGCTTTAACTTTATAATAATATTAAATTATAAAAAAGATTCGATGTTTATTCAACAATTTAATTAAAAAATATATATTAAAATTTAAAATATAAAATAACTTTTAAAAATAAATAAGTTTTTGAGAATTTGATTACAAAAAATAATTTAAATTTTTAATTAGTTATAGTAAAAAAAATAAACATAAAAGATAATAATATAAGATGTTTCACTTTCAAAATAACATAACAATTTAAATATGATATATAAATAAATAAATAAATATATATATATATATATATATAATATGAGTCGATTAATTGAAAAAATTTAAAACTTTAATTAACCCGAGTTTTTTGTATTTTTAAAATTTAAACCAACCTATTTGAATCTATACAAACATAAAATTCTTTTAGATTTGACACAATTTTGATGAAATAAATTGTTTTATCGATTATTATATCCACCTTTAATTATACTAATAATATTGTTAAATTAACCTGTTATTGGTGAGCTCATTGCTTAATTAGGTAGTTTTATTTAATTAATGCATTAATAATTATTAGGGTAAAAATTTTTAATATAATAATTGGTGAGCTCATTGCTTAATTAGGTAGTTTTATTTAATTAATACATTAATAATTATTAGGGTAAAAAATTTTAATATAATAATTATTACGTCAATCTAGTCTAATTTTTCAAATAATTTATATTTTTAAAAGGTAAAATTTTATTTCTTTATTTATATATTTAAAAAAACAAAACAAATAAAAAAAACTCACTTTCCTTTCCGGTATCTCTCTCTCTCTCTCTCTTCACTCCATCTGTTACGTTATCTCTCTATTTGGTTCCAATTGCAAACTAAAAGGTTATTCAAACGTGTTTCTTTAGTAAAATTCTGCATTCTGCCCTTTCTATATGTTTTATTATTTTCTTACTTGATTTAAAATCTGTGTGTGGTTTCTTTTTGACTGGGAAATTAATGGTTAATTTGGACTGTGAGAGACAAAAAGATTTCATTACTATACATATGTTCACAACTTATTTGAAGTTTCATCATTTTATTCTCAGTTTTAATTGTTTTATTGGTTTGATTGATCTTATACTTCCTCTAAAAAAAATCTCAATTCTCAAAAGATTTCTTTTTTTCTAAATAATTTTTAAATTATATTCATCAATAATCTTAAACTATTTTTACTGTAATCATTCTAAGTTAGTTAATTAAATGCTATGGTTATAATAGAAATTTGATTTTACCCTCTCGAATAAATTAACCTAAATTTTAAATTATTTAACTAAATAAAATTATCTTAATAATTATAAGATTAATATATCATTATATTAATGATATAAATAAATGAACCTAAAATCCATAACTCTTTAAAAAAATGCTTGAAAATCTTAAATTCGGTCAAGATTTTCAAAATTGAAATCCTTACCTTTAATTATTGCTAATATTATTTTTAAACTAACGAAAATAAATTATATTTTATAGAAATCTAAAGATTTGTTTGTAAATTGGGCACGTTCTGCTACATTTGTATCACAACCAATGTATTTTTTTTTTCAACATTTCAACTAGTTTTTAATATGAATTCGAAAGCACCACGTCACCAATATTTCGCTCTAATTTGAGATCCCACAAATTGAAGTCGATTGTATACAACTCAGCACAATCTGAAACTAACATATGCACTACTAACCATTTTCATTTTCACTAATAAGCCACATTAGCAACCATATTGACATTTCCCTATAAGCTAATGATTTATCCAAAATAGTGAGAGATTTTAAAATTTAATCTATGAAATTATTGAGTTCTTGAGTTTTGATAACTATATAAAAATATAATTATTTGGTAACTTATGAACTCATTTGTTTTGTTTGTGCTTAAATATCATGAATAAGTTTAATTTATATTTAACATGATAATGTAAGTGGAAATATATCAAATGGATCAAAAATATATAAAAATGTTGATAAATACAGAATTACAAGATAAATCGATCGACCAGGAACTGGATCGATAGATTGAAAAAGTAGTGGATCGATCGATCAAGTGACAAGGATTAAAATACATCAACCTTAAATTAAATTCAAACTTTCAATCTCAACCCTTTAATCAAAGTAATACGAATCATAATCTAATGAAGATTAATTTTAACCTACTTAAAGCACTATAGGGAGGTCATAAACATACAATTAAGAAACACAAATAGAAAAAAACACAATTAATAATCAGAGCGTTAGTAGTTGTTAAGAAGAAGAAAAAGTTCAAGATGAAATTAAAGGAGACACAATTTTGTGAAGAATTTAAGAGAAGATTAATGCTACAAATCAAGAGATTGAGTGTCTTTTTCTTTGTACACTACTCATCCATAATTATGTCAAATTAATTTATTAATATATGGGTCTTATGAACCCAATTTTCTACATGTAATGATCTAATATTTTATCCCAATTGTTATTGCAATTCAATTATATTATTTAATCTATTTTTTATGATATTGATTGTTTGGCCAACGATTAATCTATAAAGACAACTAAATAGATTTGAGAGAATTATGTAATCGCTTGTCTTTATTAAATAACATGCATATGTTTTAGGTAGAAATATATATTCTTATGTGTATGATCTATAATTGATGAACTTAATGAGTAGTGTACAATCTAATTGACATGAGAGTATAATTAGGTTAATTAATATATAGTATCTAGTGTACATGACAAAGAAATACATGTTAGCTTAGATTCAATTGATCATATAATTGATTGATGATTATATTAAGGAAATTTTAGCGATTCACGTGCTAGAAAATTGAGAGATTAAAGATTCTTACATCATTTTCTAATATATCTTTGTAGTTTTTGAGTCATTGATTTAAAATTAGTTGTCATTTATTTTTTAATTTTTATAACTTTCTATTGTCTAAATAATATTTACAATAATTATATTGATACTCGTTTATAAGTTGTATAACTTCCTATGAGATCGATATATGTGCTTAGATATATTGTATTACTTGCACAACCCGTATACTTGCGAATTGCATCATGTTGATCAAGTTCCAAGTACTTTACTCATAACATCAATTATTCGGTCTTCACTTGTCACATATTCTTCAATTAGTTTGGTTTCTTGTACTTTATCTCTTACAAAATGGAAGTCAATTCTTGCATGCTTTATTCTAGACTTCCTCGTCAAACAGGTAGCACTCTTGTTATAAAAAAACATTATAGGCACATGAGACAATATCACTCTCAATTATTTAAGTGATTTTAATATCCATGCCACCTTTGTTGTTGTGTGTATTAGAGCTCTAAAATTAACCTTTATGGAAGAACTAGACAACACTTTCTACTTACTAGAGGGCCAAGGAATTAGAGAGTGACCCAAGTACACAGAGAAGCACTTGTGCTTCTTTTATTATTAGGGAATGAAGCCCAGTTAGCATCACAACAGGTAGTAACACTTAAGTAAAGGCTTTTGTATAGATATAAGCCATGATTGAGGTACCTAGTAGATATCTTAGGACTTTTTTGTAGAACTCTGATAACTCTATGAAAATAGAGTTATTAGAGCACTTTTCTGCTTAATTTTTATTCTTTTTATTCAATAAGCAATATTTTGGGGTTAAAAATATTAAAATATGAACTTTTTAGTGAAAAAAATGAAAATATATTTTTTTGAAATTTTTATGGATGTTTTATGAATGTCAATGAGAACATGACATGTGGATGCCACGCAAGCAAAGAGGAACCAATCAGAGCACACCGCGTGTACCAACTAATGAAGTCATTTTCATGTGGATGCCACACTGATCAACACCATTCTACCTTGTCACGCGTCGCATGCTGGTTCATTTTGTGTTCCTCACTTGCCACGTGACGCGATCTAATTGGCCAGTGTTGTTTAAATTCCCTTTTTCATTTCAACCTTTGATCTAAAGTTGATCTGACAATCTAGATTCCATTTGAGCTTAATTTAACCTCTTTAACTTCATCAGAAAACCAAACAATCATTTTTTGTAATTTTGTATTAGTTTTTTTATGTAAGAAAAGATAAAGAGAAGTTCAAGATGAGATACAATTTAGTAGAGATTTAAGAGGAGATTAGTGCTACAATTCAAGAGATTGATTATATTTATTATTTTTCTCCTTTCTTTATTAATCTGTATGTCTTTCTTATTGAAAAATATGATATTTATGAACTTAATTAAATCTAACTAATTTATTAATCTATGGGTCTTATGAACTTAATTTTTTACATGTGATGATATAATATTTTTACCCCAATTATGATTTCATTTAAATTATATTATTTAATCTAATCTTTATCCTATTAATTATTTAGCCATAATTGACCTATACAAATAATTAAATAGATTTAAGAGAATTATTTAATTGTTTGTCTTGATTAAATAAAATGCATAGTTTTAAAGCAAATATGTATGATTCTTATATATATAATCCATAATTGATGAACTTAATGAATAGTATGCAATTTAATTGACATGAGAATGCGATTAGGTTAATTACCATATGGTGTTTAGTTTACTTTAGAGATGAATGCATGTTATGTTAGATTTAATTAATAATATAATTGAATTGTAATTGTATTGGAATTTTTTTAATAATTTCATGCTTAAAAAATTGAGGAATTAAGTATTCCTAGATATTTTCTTATATATCTTCTTAATTGATAACTTTGAGTTAATTAATTACTTGCTATTTACTTTTAGTTCTTTTAATTTTGATTTCTCAAAACACAATAAATTGATCTTTATTTGTTTAGTGTTAAAATTAGTTTCTAATAACATAATATCTGTGGAAACATTATTTGTTTTATCATTATATTACTTATAGGCGATACACATACTTACATACCCATTACACACAATTTGAGCAATCAAGTTTTTGGCATCGTTAACGGGGATTATAAATATTAGAAATTAATTTCTATTTTATAAACAAATAAATTAATTTTTTGTAATTTAATTTGAATTTTTTTTGTTATTTTTTTTAATTTTGACATCTCCTTTAAGGCTATTATAAACATATTTGACTCTTTTGCATGGGTAGATTCCATAAGGGAGAAATTTTACCTTTAGATCCCAAAATTGAACGTACTTTGAGATCAATAAGAAAACAACAAATTTTCACTCAAGTGAAAGAAATGACTAATCCATTAGAAATAAAAAATAATGAGTTATATTTGAATAACTATATACCTTTAATGGATGATAAGGATATAGCTATGAATGAATACGCATTACCTATATTGAAAAGGTTGAATCCAGGTATTACAAGGCTAAACATTCAAGCTAATTAATTTGAATTAAAGCTAATAATATTTCAAATGTTACAAACAGTTAGACAATTCAGTGAATCACTAATAGAAGATCATCATTTACATCTTAGATTGTTTATTGAAGTTGGAGATTCATTCAAGTTCAGTGGTGTGACCAAAGTGGCTTTTAGGCTTAGATTATTCCCTTATTCTTTGTAAGACCATGCTTGAGCTTGGCTAAAATCTTTGCCATCTGATTCCATTACGACTTGAAATGATTTAGCAGATAAATTCTTAATGAGATATTTTCTACTAACAAAGAATGCCAAGCTTAGAATGATATTACCTCCTACAAATAAATTAAAAGGAATCTTTATATTAAGCATGGGAAAGATTCAAAGAATTGCTAAATAAGTTTCATCACCATAGTATCCCTCATTGGGTCCAAATAGAAACTTTCTACAATGATCTTAATGCTCAAACAAAAATCATTGTTGATGCATATGCTAATGGAACTCTACTAGCTAAATCTTACAGTTAAGCTTAAAATTTACTTGAGAAAATGGTAGCTATAATTATCAATGGCCAATTGAAAAAATGGCAGTCACAAGAAGAGTAGGAAAAATACATAAAGTAAATGATGTTATGACACTTACATCTCAAGTTCCATATTTCGTGACACTACTACAAAAAAGGGTATTAAAGTCGGAACCGACTTTAATTTTTTTTTTACAAAATTTACTCATTTTCTATTTATACTCAAATTAAAATCTGTATTCGATCACTACATAATAGCAAAAAAAATCTGTATTCGATCACTAAATAGTTTAAATAATACAAATATTTGAAAAATAAAATATTAATTAATAGCAGAAAAATGACCATGTTATTGTTCTATGTTATTCAAGATCATCATATTCTTCTCCTGATGTTATAATACAAACCTACATATATAATACAAAAATTTATACATATAAATAATAACACATAATAACAAAAAAAATATGAATAATAAGTGCGTAGGATTAATAGAAATACTTACAAAAGTAAATGAAGTGACAAAATGAAGGAAATGAAGAAAAAATGGTGTTTTGTAAGTGAGAAATGAGAATAAATTTTTTGAGTATTTTGCTCAAAAAAAGTAAGGGATCTAAAAGATTAGTTAGAGAGAAAGAAAACTCACTAACTGGTGCTTGGAATAGTTTCTATCTAGGGAAGAAAAAAGAGAAAAGAATTTATCCACGTGTATAACGTCGATGTATGTGTCAACTGACGCTTTCCACGTAGCGTAGCGTCGGTTGACACTTGGAACCGACGCTACATCCTACATGGATAGCGTCAGTTCTACACTGAACCGACTTTAAATTCATTATAAGTCTTCTTTTTTTCAAAAACTGACTTTACATATCGAATTAAATACCCTTTTTGTAGTAGTGTGAATCTTTTGAAAGCTCAAACTCGCCAACGAGTATAAACCAAGTCTAAGATTCATGTGTTTTTTGTGTCTTTTATGGTAGAGCTCATTTTTTTAATAATCGTCCAAATAATCCTGAATCATCATACTTTGAGGGTAATGTGAGCCGAAATAATAATTCATACTTGAACACATATAACATAGGATGGAGACAACATCTAAATTTCTCTTAAATTTATCTTAGAGTAGTAACAATAATCAAGGTGGTAATAAATTTAACCGTCAATCATTTTCATCGCCTAGTTTTTAATAATCATAACAATCATAAACCGAATAGAAAAAAGCCACATATTGAGGACAATACAAATTCTTTAATAAGGATGAAGAAAGACTTCATCAATTCAGTAAATACAAAAATATCCACTCAAGAGGCTTCAATTTTGAGACCTAAATAAGGCAACTTGCCCAGGCCATAAGTCAAAGGTCTCAAGGTAACCTTCCAAGTGACACACTTCTAAACCTAAGAAGAGAAGATAAAGAGCATTATAAATCCATAGTCTTGAGAGTAAAAAAAATTTAGATGAGACTAAAAAGGATGAGGAGAAATAGGAAACTAACAAGAATGAAGAGGAACTTGTGGATAAAGAGAGCACTAAATAGAAAATAATTCAACCAAAGAAAAGCAACATGTACAAACCCACTACTTCTTTTTCTCAAAGAATGCAAAAGAAAAGGTTAGACACAATTTTCAAAATTTCTAAAATTTTTTAAGAAGCTGTACATAAACATACCAATTATAGATGCACTTGAATAGATGTCGTCTTATGTAAAATTCATGAAGTATATACTATGAAAGAAAATGAGGCTTAGAGATTATGAAACAATAACTTTGATTAAAGATTGTAGTGCCATCCTTGATAAAGTATTACCACAAAAATTGAAAAATCCAAGTAGTTTTTACATTCCTTGCACTATTGGAAACATTTATTTTGGCAAGACACTATATGACTCAAGACTCAAACCATCCATTGAGGAGCCACTAAAATTAGAGCTTAAACCTTTATCATATCATCCTCGTTATACATTTTTGGGTGATAACGAGACACTTCCAGTTATAATCTTTACTAATCTAAGTATGGAGTTAATAAAAGCACTGCTGAAGATGTTAAGGAACTTCAAATTAAAGAACTATAGATTGGTCTATTGTTGACATCAAAGGCATAAGCTCATCCATATGCATACACAAAATCTTGCTAAAGAATGGAGCTAAACCCACTAGGGATGCACAATGTCGATTAAATCCCATTATGAAAAAGGTGGTGAAGGAAATTGTCAAGTGGCTAGACATGTGCATCATTTATCCATATTTAGACAATGGATGGGTAATTCTAGTTCAATGTGTACCGAAGAAAGGAGGAATCACTATGGTGAAAAATGAGTCAAATGAGTTAATACCTACTAGGATTGTTACGGGATGAAGAGTATGTATAGATTTTCGCAAAGTGAATAAAGCTACAAGGAAGGAATATTTTCCTCTTCTCGTTCACGGATTAAATGCTTGACATATTAGTTGGTATTCTTTTGTTTTCCATCTAGATGGATACTCTGGTTATAACCAAATTAGTGTGGCACTTAAAGACCAAGAAAATACCACATTCATATGTCTTTAGGGCATTCCAAGTACTTAAAGAGAAACTAGTGTCATCATTAGTTATATTCTCTCCATATTCGAGGAAGCTCTTTGAGTTGATGTATGATGTAAGTGATTTTGCTATTGGATTTATTCTTGGATAGCGAAGAGATAAAATGTTGCTTGCCATATATTATGCAAGCAATACATTGAATGATGCTTTAAAGAATTATGCAAGCAATACATTGAATGATGCTTTAAATAATTATGCAAGCAATACATTGAATGATGCTTTAAAGAATTATGCTACTATAGATAAATAGCTCCTTGCCATTGTGTATGCCTTTGAGAAATTCAGATCTTATTTGGTTGGAACCAAAGTGACTATCTACAGATCATTCTAAAATAAAGTACCTTATGACAAAGAAAGATTCCAAACCAAGATTGATAAGATGGGTTCTCCTTCTATAAGAATTTGACTTAGAAATCTATGATAAAAAAACAGAAAATGATGTAGCAAATCATCTATCTAGACTGGAAAGGGAAGCAAAAATGGATGATAATATGGTGATTGAGGAATCCTTTCTAGATGAACAACTCTTTTCAGTAGCTTAAAAAGAAATCCCATGTTATGCAGACATTGCAAATTTCCTAGCTAACAACATTCTTCCATCAGACCTCACATGCCAATAAAAGCAGGAATTCTCCATGATATTAAATAGTATTTTTGGGATGACCTTTATCTCTGTAAAGAATACAGTGATGGTATTTTGAGAAGGTGTATCCCTTATGATAAAGTTGAAAGTATTCTTTAACATTGCCATAGCTCAGACTATGGAAGTCACTTTGGGATCACAAAAGCAATAACTAAGATACTTCAATATTTTTATTTTTGGCCCACACTATTTAAAAATGCTTACATTTATGTAATTATGTGTGACAGATGCCAAATGATAGGCAATATTTCAAAAAGAGATGAGATGCCCCTAAATAGTTAACTTCAAATGAAACTATTTAATGTTTGAGGCATTGACTTTATAAGGTCATTCCCTTCATCCTTTGATAATCAATATATACTTGTAGGAGTGAATTATGTGTCAAAATGGGTAGAAGTCATGGCTAGCATTAAATGTGATGCCAATGTTGTTCTAAAGTTTTTGAAGAAAAACATTTTCACTAGGTTTGGAACTCCTATAATCATTATTATTGATGGAAGTAGTCACTTTTGCAATAAAGCCTTTAAGTCTGTTTTTTTCCATTTTTACTCAAAATACTTATTTGTTCCCAATAATTTAGCATTTGGAGGAGGAGGAACTCACTCCCAAGTGTCATTATTTACTAATGCTTGAAATTCCTTCTTCATGGAATGAATCCATTTAGGTGTTTGCAAAGCTTCAGTGATAATCTTAGGCTCACACAATATAACTTGCATAGAGAACATTTTTGGCTTGTGACTGCTGCTCCTAGAGTGTGTGGTCATCCCATGACTATTAAGTGATTTAAGAGAGTGAGAAAATACTAAGAAGTAATAGAGGAGGATTGAGGTATTTCAAGATGGTCAATAGAAAATCCTATGCCATTTTGATTAAAAACATAAACTAGATTTTCAACAGGAGACAAATGAGAAGAATTAGGTTGGCATTTTAAGATTTCTTAGAATGGGAGGTTTTAGATAATGAATCTTGAGATGAAGAGAGAGGTAAGGGTGATAAGGAAAGAGTAAGAATAGATGAATGATATAGGAATTTCATGAGTGTTGTTGATAATAGATGAAGAGAACACAATGAATATGGGTTTAAGAGTAGTTAGAGTTCTGAAATGAGAAGAAAAAGGGTTTGAATGTTGAATAATGAGGCTTTAATTGATTTAGGTTAAGAAAAACAAATGATGACTCATAAAATACAACATAAGGGCCGAAACATATATGTTTGGAGGCTATATCCATACACCTAACCTTTGTGGTAAGGGGGATATCTTGGGAAAACACATGGTATGAACCTATGTTGAGTTTATTTGAGTTGTATGGTCTGAGAAATGAATGACATAAGTAGCTAAAAACCCTTAGATAGTTATAAGTAAGCTTGTGATTATGTAACATTTCATGTTGTGATTTAAACAAAAAGGTAACATTAAGGCATTTTGTTAATGAGATGAATGGTCCACCTATAAGTATGTTACTAATAAGGTAAAGGAAAATCTGCCTTATTAACTTGTCTCCACCAAAAGTCTATTATTTCTTTCCACAATTCCTTTGTGAAAATGACTATATGGATACAAAATTATTTATTGTAATTTCTTTGAAAAAGCAAACTCTAAAGTTCCTTAAACTCCCTACCTCTGTCACATTGCAATTGATTTATTTATGTACTATATTGTTGTTTGACAAAGGCACCAAAATGTATAAAAACAATGGCAACCTAACTTTTTTGTGACAATATATAAAACCACTTAAACCTTGAAAAATCATTTATAAAAAGTAGGAAATAATGTGAACCATTAACATACAAAACTAAGATTGGACCCCAAACATCAACATAAATCAATTTAAAAAGCTTTAGGATTATAGTGTGACAATGCATCATAGGAAGTCTATATAACTTCCTCATTTAAAAGACCACATATTTCAGGTTAAGTACTAGGCTTGCTATTAAGACCCAAAGCACTATACACACATTTAATTACACCAACATGTGGATGGTCTAGTCTATCATGCCATATACTACCATTGACAAATGTAATAGCTTGACATTGGACACTACCAACTAAGCAAATTTCAATGGTATCATAGTTTTGTCTCATATCTTCTTGAAATTCAATGGCATTCGTAGGTTTTCGTTTCCTTTACATATCATTACAATCGACCCAAATTTCTCCATTTAACTTGATGAATCCAATTACATCATATGGTGTAAGCAGCTTTGTCATGTCATTTTGAGTGTATGAATTACAATTTTTCACTGATGACTTATCAATTGCTCCCCAAGTTTTATCAAGAAAACAATTCAAACTATCATTGATGATGTTACAAAGGATTAAGAAGTTTTTGAACCTAATTCTGAGTTTGTTATTTGGAGTACGAATGATAAGATTGTAATAAGTTAGATTTCTAGCTCAATTACTCATAATTATCTAAAGTATCTGATTGGAAAAGACAAATTCTACTTCAACTTATTGGAAAGCACTTGAGAAGGTTTTCTTTGATACATCTAAAGCTCAATTGTTACAACTTCAGTGGTAATTACAAACTACGTAAAGGAATCATGCCTATGGAGTCTTAAATTGGTACGAGTAAAGATCCTATTGATCATATAACAGCAGATGGGGAAGAAATCTCATACAGATAATAAGTCTTGTATGTTCGTGGTGGTTTAGGAAGTGATTGTGCTTCCATAATCACTAATATTACCCAGAAGAAATGTGTCCTCTTGATAATTTGTTATATTCTTTGAGGATTCAAGAAAAAGCAATTAGAGAGGATGAACAATGGTAGCTCTCAGCTGATGCAAGCTAATTTTGTAAGATAAGGCCAAAACAATTACAACCACCAAAACTCTCGGTCAAGACAAGTTCAAAATTATAATCCTGAATACAATAATTCTGGTTCTAATAATGGCCCCAATAATAATAATCAAAGGCAGCACTCATCAAACCAAAATCTTGGCAGTGGCAAGAATCAAAATGGTTCTAAATACAATGGTACGTGCCAAATTTGCAAGAAAGAAGGCCATAGTTCCAAAAGATGATATTTTCATTCTTCAGCGTCTAATAATTCTAATAACAATGTTGGAAGTTCAAGACCACCTCAAGTACACCTCTCTCAAGTTCAAGAAGATGAGCAAACGGATAATTTTGTTTCAACTCCTCAACAGAATCAGTCCATGAACACTACAGATGGATCATCTGATCAACAATTTTTTTGTTATGCATTGGTCCTTTCTCATCAGAAGGTAATTATTCATCTGTTACAATTTTTCTTCAAGAATCAAATCTAACTAATCTTGGTTCCAAGACAACCCATGATTCTCAAGCAAGAAATGCTTGGTATATGGACACAGGAGCATCTCATCAACTTACTAATGAGTCTAGTATGCTTCTTGGTGCTTCACCTTAAGAGGGATCTCAAACTGTAATGCTTGAAAATGGTAGTACAGTTCTTATTGATCACTGTGGTAAGAGTGCGTTAGTGACCAATAAAAGGAGGTTGAAGTTGTGCAATATGCTGCATATGCCCCAGTTAGCAAAGAATTTGATCTCTGTTAAGAGATTGTGTCAGACAATAATGTGTAGTGGAGTTCTTCCCTAATGTGTGAAGGATGCTGGACAGTACAGAGCAAGGGTCTTACAAGCTACCTCAGACTATCACTGTGCCGTCAAATGTGATATCTGGTACATTTTCTAACCCATTGTGTAACAGTAGCTTGTCTTATGCACAAATTAATAGTGTGCTCTGACATCATGAAAGAAAATTGGAGTAGAGAGAGCAAGAAGATGATGAACAGTTGTGAAGAAAACAATTGTATTATTCTTGATCCTGAATTACATACATAGTTAATGCTTTTATACTAGTATTGTAGAAGTAACAGATCTTAAACAGCTCAGCACGATCTGAAACCAACTCTAACAACTAATACATGCATTACTTTCACTAACTGTAAATAATCAGCTATTAGCAACCATCTTAACAGAAGTTTCAATCAAAATGGCTGGTTTTAAAGATCAATTTAAGTCATTTCAACATTATTTTTTATGACAATCTTAAACCTTCCCAAAATCCAGAAGTAAAAGCTGAGTTGAATCCTAGGTTAATATTATTACTAAGATACAAGACAATAACCAGACATAACTCAACACCTACTGTCAGGCCGCCTTTTGAATAAATCCTTTTATGTCAAAAGCACCATTACCCACTTTTGTTATGACACCCTGCCCATATAACAAAATCATCAGATATCGAATTTGAAGGGATAAGATCAAATGAGTCATGGAGGGAGAGGGAGAGGGAGAGGGAGAGAGGGAGAGAGAGAGAGAGATGACCTTCTCTGTGATGATACCAGATATCAAATTTGCAGGGGTAACATCGAATGCTGGGTTCCAGACAGATATTCCAGATGCAGCAACTTGTTCCCCAAGTCCTCCACGGGCATGCAACAACTCCTTCGGAGACCTTTCCTCTATTACAATTTCTTGTCCAGATGGAAGGGACAGGTCAATGGAAGTTATGGGTGCAGCCACAAGAAATGGAATGTTATGGTGCATTGCAATTATGGCAAGATTATAGGTTCCAATCTTGTTGGCAGTATCACCTAATTAGAGGTCAAATATGTTAAAATTCACGATTGTTAACTTTAGCAACGTATAAAAGTGGTTATGGTCTCAGTACCATTAGCAGCCACCCGATCTGCTCCAACAACCACAGCATTGACTCGTCCATCATTCATTAACGCAGCCGCTGCAGAATCTGCTATAAGAGTTGCAGGTATTTTATCATGCACCAATTCAAACGCTGTAAGTCTAGACCCCTGAAATTGGTTAAATCATTAAAAACACAAGAATAAATATCTGCCAGGCAAAGGTGAACAAAGACTAGGATCATAAGGGTGTGAATTTGTATGTTAATCAAGAAATTAGCTACGTCCTTGAAACAAGATCCACATATGTACAAGTTACCTCCAAAATACTATATAGCAATACAAGATGATTTCATGAAGTTGGTTTTCTTATGGTAAAACATCAGAATCACAAGAAGGTCACAATAACATATCTGCATCAGTCAAAGAATATGATGTCTAGCAGTATCTGGCTTAAAGCTTCACTCAGTACTTTACAGAAAAAACTTATTCTTAGGATTCCAAAGATTTTATTACACTTCTGCAAATCTTTTTAAATTTCGATTTTTTATAGCATGCTATACAAATTTCCCCGTATTCTATGACCGACAGTTAGCTCTCTTAAAAAGAGAGATTTTTTTTCCGGGTGAGTAATAGCTGCTATTGTCATAGCAAAATGTCTACTTTAGAACAATAAATTGTTAGTTTAAATTTTTAATTTCTTTGTATCTAGTCATTTTTGCTACGGAAATAGGCCTTTTCTTTTTTTCTTTTTAAAAAAAAAACATAAAGGGAAAGATTTTTTTTTTTAAGAAGCAAAGGGTAAAATCTTTAAATGATCATAAATTGCACATTTTCAGAATCAAGAACGCTGAAAACTCAATTTTGCACTTAGTAGTTTATATAAAAATCAAGGTTGTGTGTTGAAAGAATAATTTGTTTTCCTGTACCAGTGAATACTAAAATGAAAGGTAGACTATGTGATGCTATAGGCAAATCCTGAACAACCACGAAAATAGAAACTCACTTGGTTGAATGGGCGTGTTTCTGTGCAATAGGCCCTTTCCAACACTCCTTTTGTATGAATTGCACGGACCACACCAAGTGCAGTGCCATAGCCAGCTGTAGCAAGACTAGCGAGATAGAGTATATAACAGTCAAAAAACAAGGGAGGGATCACAAAAAAAGTGAGGTAAAAAAAAACAAGGAGGAACCGCCAGGGGCAATAAAGAGAGAAACAGTAAAAATAACAAGAGTGTACCTGCCAGTATTGCAATGGGTCAACACAGAAAGCTTTTCAGCATTGCTCAGTTGGCTATGAATAAAACTTGCTCCATAAGATCCTATAGCTTTGTTCGAAGCAACATCCTCTTGAAGCATAATTTCAGCAGCAACTATATAGGCCTACGGAGGTTTAGCAACAAGGGATATATAAGATTTAAGCCCCAAAACAAATCGAAAACCTTTACAAACATAAATAGACTATAGGCTCATCAATCAAATTATGAGCAAAGAAAAACAACATATTAAAGTTAACACACAATGGAAATATCCCACCTGAAAAATGCTCTTTGCTTCTGAAGCCGTATCTGCAGCCTTTAATGCAACATTTTTAAGTTTCGTCGCAGCATCAGAAAGGTTGACAGCAGTTGGTCGACTGAAGAAGCATTTGTGAGATTAAACATTTCGCTATAGATCAATTTACTAATAGAATGTTCTACAGAACTTTTAACCATATCACAGCAGATAACAACTAACAGACAATAACAAATACACAGTTATTTTATGTCTCTCAACGGCATGTCAATTCATTGCACAACATCTTCTTTACCTTGAGACCAGGTAATCCAGTTTCATGCTAAGGAAGGACACTGCCTCTTCTGACGTCCCATCAAAAGCGTCCAAGTTAAACACTTCTACGGCGAGTGACAAAGCAGCAGCAATAGCAATAGCAGGTGCACCACGGACAACCATATCTTTTATCGCATGCCTGGCAATAATAGATGACTCAAAAAGTAAAATCATGAAGGAACCTACTCAACAGCAGTTTATGATAACAAGAGCCTAGTGCAAAAATTAGATTATCAGTTACCCATTGGCAACCAAGTTTGTTCCTTAATCAAAATTACGAGAACTTGTTTATGTAACAAATGCTGATAATAACTATGAAAAAGTAATGATTAAATCTAGAGACATCTTTGAAACCGGTTCTATTTTTGGTTAAGAGTGATTTCAAATAGATCAAAGCACTTTTACCGGTGTTTGACAATCTCGATGAAAAGTTCTTTTAAAATTTTTGAGAAATATTATTTATAATTTTGAGAGAAGTAATACTTTTACTTTTGGGAAGTAGTTTTAAATGCATTCTCCTATCCTAAAATAAATACTAAATTGCCACTCAAATTATTTTCAATATTTTTATGAAAAACACTTAAATGCATCTCTTAAACAAATGACTTCCAGTCTATTCTTTTCTGAGCTTTTGAGACTCTGTAAAATTGCTTTTTGACATTAAAATAATGCTTTTGAACCAAACATGAAAAAAATTTATCAGAAGCACTTTTAAGCCTCAGAATATTGTGTGCTTCTTCAGAAAGCCTTTTTTTCTTTTCCTGAAACCGCTTCCGAAAAAACCACTTTTAACGAAAGCATTAGCAAACGGACCCTAAGTTTGTTACTAGCTAATAATAGAGATATGGTATCTAATACTTGCTGCTTTAGATTTTAGAACATCTACTTAGAAATAATAAAGCTGAATAATGATTTGAAGCGTTGAATGAGTTGTCAATTTAAAAGTAAATTAGCATGTGAATGAAATTACTTAAAACTGTTCGAAGGGTTTATTTAGAGCGGCAATAAAACAAAAAGGCCATGGGTAACTTTGGAAGAGTTATGAAACTAACCATCCATCTGTAGCATCACTAATGTCAATGTAGATACTTTCAAGAGGAAGTTTTCTCTGCAAACACAGAACATCAATTAGAAAAAGAAAAAATCATCTGCACTAAAACTTCCCAAGACTACATACATTCTATTGATGCAAAACCAAATCCCATCAGCAAAAAGGGAAAAGAAAAAAAAAATCTCTTGTTGGAGGATACATAATCAAACTAAACAAATCTTTGGGAAAATAAATAAAAATAAAAGCCCCTAAAAGAAACAATGAGAAGATAGACCAGGAAAAAATAAGGGCTTAGTGAAATCTTTTGAAGTGAGAAAAGGAGGAGCGAACTTTGGAAAAACATGGCCCAAAACCTGATCAAGTAGCTGAAGAGAACCAGGCTTGTAGCGTATAGACTGGAGGATGTTATCAGCTTCAGGAGCCATAAATTTGGGAACTCAAACCAGTCTAGCGTATAGACTGGAGGATGTTATCACTGAAAATTATAATCAATAAATCATGAATTTAATAATTCAATTGAAGGAAAAAAAGAAGAAGAAGTAAGAAATAAGATGCAGAGGATAACGAAGAAAAAGAGAGGATTTCTGGGTTACCTTATGGTAACCAGTGGCCAGTACCCAGAACTATTTGGGCAGTTCTGTCTTTGTTCTTGTTCTGTTCAGAGTTGGGCTGTTACCGTATAACGATCACGGGCGAGCACTAAGAACAACAAGGGAGCATTTTGTATATAAAAAACTCTATTTGTACGAACGGAAAGAATTTTACTGGTTTTATTTATTTTAGTAATATTTTTTTCCTTTTTTTTATATATAATAGAAACATGTTATATTATATTAAGATATATTATATAATTTAATTAGTAACTATTAATATTATATTAACCTAATTTCATATTTATAATCATAAATACATAATAATATTTTATATATACATATAACATACATAATAACCATTAATCAATATTAAAATACAATATTATGAGTAATCAATTATTTGTTCATTAACATTACAATCATTTTCAGTTTTATTTCTTGACATACATGCAATTTACTTATCCCACTCACTAGACTACTATCTTTTCAATCAAAAACTCTTACGAATCGTAAATAAATGCAGTTTTTACATATTATGTCGATATAAAGTAACTACATGTTAAAAAAGAATAGAACATATAATAGGCTCTTTCCAAGAAACTAGATAAAATTAGTTATACTAGTTTAAAAAATAAATTACAAGCAAGAAATGATATTAACCATAAAACTAAATGAACCATACAATCTCACAACAAAATAAGATAACATTTAAGCATGTAGTAATATTTTTTTACAATATCTTTAAATTTTTATTAGGTGCATCTTTTATAACGTTGTGAAATATGTAACTATCATCATTATCATCCTTATCATTTAAATCTTTATTACGTGCATCTTTTATAGCCTTATGAAATATGTAACTATCATCATTATCATCCTTATCATTTTCACCATCTTCGGTCATGGTTTTCATGGTAAAACTCAAATCACCAAACTTAAAAGATGGTTTATTGTTACGAAGATATACGAGTAAATTAGTAAAAAAAATAAAAAAGATAAATGAATTCAAAGAGAAATTTTTTTAATGATCAACACTAATTAAGTGCTTCTTGGAAAAGCATAAAACCTCACTACTATAATACATGTCTTTGGTCTATAAAATTTAGCCTCAATTTTTTAAAAAACCGAGACCATAGATATGTTCTATGACCTCGGTTATTTAAAAACCAAGACCATAGACATATCCTATAAATTTTCTCTCTTATATACTAAACACCAAATATTTTATCAATTTTTTTCTTTTTTCTCTATTTTCTTTTTCTTTTTCATTCTTTTTTTCCCTTTTTTCCCTCTCTTTTCCCCCTTTTTACCTTTCTCTTCTCTTGTTCCCCTTTTTCCCTTCCTCTTCTCTATTATTTTTCCAACCACGTCGTATATACCTCTCGCTCGCGCGTTATGTTTCCAACCCTCATCCCCCCAATTGCCTCATCCCAGCTCTCTAGCTGCATCATCCCCTCCAACGAGCGTGAGAGCAAGCATGAAAGATTTAGGGCTTGGCAAGCGTGAGAAGAATGATAAAGATCTGAGAGAGCGAGAGAAAACACGTTGTAATTTGTAAAAATCTCAGAGTATGGGTGAAGAAAGATATGGATGGAATAGTGGCGAAATCAGATTCTACACTTACTTCTCAATGACCAGAGGAAATGCCTATGTTCCTGCTATGGAAATGACCAAGTGGTTTGATACCAACTAGTAAGTCATTATGACACCAAGCGATTGCCTCTTTTTACGTGGATTTTTGTTTATGAATTTTAATTTCTACGAAAGTTCTTTCGTATTCAAGATCCTTTCATTTTTTATTTTGAATTTCTCTTCAAAATTTTATTTAATATGCTACACAAAAGCTTTAAGCCAACTACATGATAGATTCTACATCTTATTCTTTCTTTGTATTCAAAAATTTTGGGTTTTTTCTGAAGTTATATGGTTTAATATTCTTATGGATTTTATTAACAAAGGATTTCATTTAAGTCCATTTGATTTGAAATGCTATGCAAAACATGGTGTCAAATCGTAACATTCTATTTGGGCATTGCTTTTGGTGTCAAATCGCCCAAAACCTAGCTACTTCCTTTTGATCTTATTTGTTCTCTCAGGTCACAATGATCTGCTTTTTGTTGCTCAACCTACGAGTACATGGCATCACCAAGTTAGTAATTGCTTTATTGGGTTCTCTTGGATTTCTCTACATATACATGTTTCATAGGAATTATAGGTACGTGGTTTGTTGTTATCAGATTCAGAATTGTTAATTATCTTTTTTAAATTAACCAATCTCAAATTTATTTTTTGGATATCTGTCTGACCTGTCTCTCTTGACTGCTTCATTACTATTTCATGTCTGATGTTTGATCCAAGTGATATATATTGATCCAATAATAGACACACTTTGCTATGATGCGAAGGTATGATTTGATGTTTTCAAATCTGAAAGTGAAGCTTTAGATTACATTATAAATGGATTACGATGGCTATGTAGGAGTACGACTTATACCCATGCAATATTGGGGTATACTACTCTTGGAAGGTCCAACCTACTTCTTGTAGCAACAAAATTAACTGCAAGCATACCCAATTTTCTTGGTGGAGGATGTGTATATATAGTGAGTGAGAGTCAATGGATCAAAATATCACTTCAAAATCCTCAACCCCAAAGTAAAGAAGAAGTAAAGAACATTCAAGAATTGACTTATCTCGACATTGATGGGAAGCACTACTATTGTGAGACTAGGGACATCATACGGCCTTTTTCAAGTCGTATGTGTTTACATGAACTTGATGAAAAATTTGTTTGGAATGGATGGTTTTCATTACCTTTCAAAAACATTGGACTTCCACATCATTGTATCATTCTTCTACAGGTTGCTTAATTCTCTCTTTAAGTTATGTTTTTTTATATAAAAGTAATTTTTTTGTTCTTATTGTGTACCTTACTTCCCCTCTCTTTTAATGAGCACAATCTACTGTACTTTTGGTACATTAAGCAAAGTGTCTTCCCTATTTCTTTATTCTTTCTTGATTCTGTGGCTTCTTGTTGCTTGATTTACTTGCTATGTTTCATACGTTAAGAAGATCTTCTACTATGTTTTTTCAGTGACAAAAAAATTGTAGTAATTTACCTTTATTCTTAACCATCTTGCATCAGTTGTGGTGGGATTGTTATTCCATTTAGCTTATACTGAAATGGTTTCAAATATATTTCCTTCTAGTTAGCTTGTATGCAACGCTGCTGTAGTCAAATAGCATAATAATATTTTGTAATGATCATACTCTTGTTGTTCCTTACATGATATTAATGTGTAGGGTTTTGTAGAATGCTAGAGCTTTGGAAGTTCGTGGCAGTTAAAAAGGATTGTTGCTATCATTGCTCGATGAAGCAGGTTGCATCCAGGTACTAGATACCTGGCAAGGGGATTGAATTCATGTTCTAGCACTAGTTTAGCATTTTTTTTACTACCAATACCATGACTTAAAACATTACTTTAGGATTTAAGAAAAAATATCTTGGATTACTAGCTTTCAGCCAGGCCAATAATGCACAAATCAATTATATTTTAGACCGCATGTATTAAATGTGTATAATTGGATTTATCGATTTCTTTTACTTTTTGGTAAGGAGATTTTAATGAAATCAGTAGTATATACCATGCCAAACTTTCACATGTAATTCTTTGTATTGCCTGTGAAATTATACAGTTACATTGAAGATGTTATTCAAAAGCATTGGGGGAATTGGTGGATTAGGATTTAAAAATTTAAGAGCTTTTAATTTAGCTATGGTGGTTAAAGAGTATTGTAAGATTATCAAGTTTCTTGACTCCTTGTTGGCTCAAATTTACAAAGGTTTTCATTTTAAGTCAAGGTCCTTTCTTATAATAGGGGTTGGATCCTCTTTTTTATGAGGTGTCGTTGATTCGATAATAAGTTGTTTTTTTCTATGTCTATGTTTCTTTACAATAGATTTTCCTTGAGATCACCAGTGGTATCTTGCTTATACAACATACACTACGTCCACATTGATTGCTTTTAACATGTTCTCTTATTTATAGGTTGAGGTTGATGAAATATCTCTGTAACAATATTCATGTATCCTTCTAGTTTATTAACTTTAGTAATTTTATTAAGTGTCTTTAACGAAAGCATTGATGATTCTATCATGATTAGAAATATTTAAATTATGGTAAACCACAGGTAGCTCTTGTGAGATTTTCGCAAATACTAAGTTGGCTCCACAATTTTTAAAATAGACCAAACATCTTTGCACTGATCTATATAGGTATGGAAAGGTCGGCCTTCATTTTTTATATTTATTTCATCTTTGAATTCAGGTATTGAATTTACATTTTAATTATATCAGTATTAATTAAGTTTTTGGTGATACATTGATACATTGATATGTCATTCACAAGGTTTATTTTTTCTAACTTTATCTTTCTACTTTCTACGCCCGAGAAAGAATTAAGAGTAATTCATTTCATCATAAGCTATGTAAAATAAAAATGCACTAGTTAGATTATGATGTGATATTTTAATTTAATTCATTTAAAACATATAGTTATACTCTATAACGTGAGTTGTTGTCTTGTAACATCTTATGACAAAAAAAAACTATTTTGATAATTATTTGTAAAACAATCAGGATATTTGGTAATAAAAAGTAGTCTGAAAAAATATCACAACACTTTGTAAATATTGCATAGATTCTAAAAGCAACGTTAGCAAAGGTTAACCCAAACAAGGTAAGATCTATTTTATCCTTCTCGGAAACAAGATATCTCTTTTTTATTATTCTTATTTTAAGGTAATATCACATATATAAGTAAGATGTTGAAACTAGAGCAAAATTAATACAAATGAGTTATATTAGCTTCTTTTTTTAGTGCTATCTCATTTTCAAAGTATAAATCTTTTGTAATATTTTTAACATATTTTATTATATTTCAATTATATTGATTATTTATTTTTTATTTTTTTAGGGATGTCATTAGATTTTTTCTTCTCAATTGATTAATTGATACTGTGATATTATATATAAATATTATATTAATATAATTTTTAATTAATAATATACTCTCTTTTTATACTAAACATGTTATAAGCAGGAAAAATACTTTGTTGTCCCAAAAATAAAAATAGGGGAAATGCTTTATGTCATAATTGAGAAACAAATTAAGTCCACTTATAACGATGTTTATTTTTAATGGGACTCAATTATCACATTTTGTCTCTAATAATTAGAATTTATTTCAATTAAAAATTTAACTATAAATTGAGATCCATGACTTAATTGTGATGCATATCATTACACTTAAAAGAAAGCATTGTTGAAACTTGTAATATTTGTCAGAGCAATATTAGCTCTGAGTATAGTTGTAGAATGCGAGAAGGTAATTCAACAATACGGGACTTCAACATTGGTAAGCAATTCTCACTCTCAATTCCACAATAAGTCCTTATCAATTGTTCAAAAGTGAAATGACTCTTATTTTGACTTATGTGAATATAGAATCAAAGGTACTGTAGCTGCATTAGTTCCCATTCATGATGTTCATTTGAAAGTTTTTATATAATGTTTTAAGTAATTTTTGAAAAAATATTTTTTCATATGTTGTTTGCATAGAGGGTGGTAATTTATGGTAATACATTTTATATTCACAAATAAAAGAATCTATGTAACACATGTTATAAATTTTCATATTTGTTAGATGCCATTTAGCTTCATTGATTTTATTTTTACTGGATTCAGTAATAGTCTTTCATTTATCTTCTCCAATAAATTCTTTGTATATTTCATTTATTATTGTATCCAAGTATTCTCTTCCTATGGAAGCATTTCCTTGCATTAATAAATGTTGTTGATCTGTTAAGTTTGAAAACCAATCTTTTACATTTCTTATCATTTTATGTGCTATAAGCACTTTACAAGTTCAAGGATTTGTTTGGATAGTTTGAGAAGTTTGTATGAGTACACTCATCCCACTAGCCCATTCATCTAAGGCTTTTTTCTTATCTCTTATACAGTCTAAATCTAGGAGTTCATATTTATAATTATCATGGAGTTTGAACTCTGGTAGAATACTACCTCTAGTTCTCCAATGCAACCCTTCCTTCATTTTAGGTGGTTGTCTTCTTCTATATGTGGTATCAAGTTGTTCTGTTCTTTGTCTATTTCTTTCTCCCCTATGTGGGTCAAATGTTTCTTCTTGGTAAAGAACTGGTAATGAAATTGGTTTCATATGATATTTTGAGATCATGTTTTCTGGTTCAGAATCAGTTTCATTGATTATTGTCATATCATCCTCTTCTTTGTTAGTACGAAGTTTTTCATTATAATGTTCTTCTATTTTTTCATTAGATAATGTCAGTAAACTGATCAATGTTTTTATATCTCTATTTTCAAGGTCCATGGATTTTCTTTCTAATTATTTTCTATATTCCATTAAATTGGAATTATCTCTTTATTCTTAGATTATTCCTCATTTTTCCTTTTTTCATTTTTAGGAATTAGAGAATCTGATCTCCTTGGTGGTTCTTCTCTTAATTCTTCTAAGGGATCATATTTATAACCTATTATTTCATTATTCTTATATATGTTGTATACATATTTTCTTAGTTATGAAAATTCTTTGTTCATATTTTATTGTAGTTTGTTATAACCACATTCTTTTATTTCTTTTAGTAATTGTTTTTGTATATCTTTTATTTCTTGTAAATATTTTGTGTTTGATTCTTGGACTAAATCCATTTTCTCTATTAATAATTGTACAGTTTCAAATAATGTTGGTTGATGTTTTGTTACACCTACTAGGCTTCCATTTACTTCTAAATGCATATTTTTTTATTTTATCTCTAAACATTATTTTTCCCTAATATACAATGATGAACTAATGCTTTCATTATTTTAACTTCATTTTCTAGTTTTTTAACTTCTTCTTGGTTAGAAGTTTCTCCTTCATGGTTAGAAGTTTCTCCTTCATGGTCTATAAAAGTAAATCTTGGTATGCTATTAGTTTTAACAACATTACTATTTCTTCCTGTTATTAAGGGTTTTTCTTTAATATCTAATTTCCATTCTTCTGGTATTTCAAAGTCTATTAGTATTTTTGGTTTTATTATTTATCCAAGTTCCTTAAGGTGGCGTTTGGTTCGTGGAATGGAATTAGAATCGAAATCGGAATCGAAATCGGAATGGAATGGAAAGGAAACAATGATGTTTGGTTTGACCACATGAATCAAGCTCGGAATCAGGATTATAGTGTTTGGTTTGCCACTAGAATAGAATGAAAAAAGCTATAAATGACCTTAATACCCCTACATGCTGTAAAGTTCAAATAATGTCATTTAATTACTATTTTTTCGTCAGACAAAATACATTATTGAAATCATTATTTTTTAAATAATTACTACTTAATTAAAAAGAAATATATTATTAAAATCATTATTTTTCTAAAAAGGGTTTAGGGTTTTAGAATTTTGAATTTAGGGTTTAGGGTTTTAGGATTTGGAATTTGGGGTTTAGGGTTTAGGGTTTTGGGATTTATGTTTTAGGGTTTTAGGATTTTGGGTTTTGGGTTTTAGGGTTTAGGGATTTGGGGTTTAGGGTTTAGGGATTTGGGGTTTAAGGTTTAATGTTTAGGGATTTGGGGTTTAGGGTTTAGGGATTTGGGGATTAGGTTTTAGGTTTTGGAATTTTAGGTTTAGGGTTTTGGAATTTTGGGTTTAGGGTTTAGGGTTTTGGAATTTTGGGTTTAAGAATTTGGGATTTGAGTTTAAGGTTATATTTTAGGTGAGGGTAAAATTGGAAAAAAAAAGTTTAGATGGGAATGGAATTATGATTACCAAGGGGGCAAGAAGGAATTGTGATTCCTTCTCTTTTAGTAATCGATTCCATTCTGTCCGTCTATTCCGTCCAACCAAACACACAAAATGGAAGGAATCAATTCTGATTCTATTCCATTCCCTCCAACCAAACATGGGGTAAAAGTTTTGTCTATTTCTATAAATTCATTTTGTCCATATATTGAACTATTATGATTATTTGTTAAAGAATATGCTACTAAATAATGTATTGAAAATGGATGATTCCCTTTTTTTCATTAAATCTCCTCTTGCAAATACATAAGTTAGACTTAATACTTGATTTATATTTTTATCATGTATATTTATAGCAAATCTAGGATATGTTGTAAATTTTAGCTTTTGGTATATTAAATTACCATAGATCATTCCTAATAAGTCATCATGTCTATTTATTATCTTGTTATCTAATAATGCTATTTTTATTGGTATATCTATTCCTTCTCTAAAATGAGTTTTTATTAGTATTTGAATTCCTCCTAAATAGATGTATTCAATTTTTTCTTTATTTTTATGAAGAATTTTTGATAGCTTGTTTAATATAGTTTATTTATTAATTAATGGTATATTATATATTCATTTTGTATCTGTAATCTTAATACTCATTTCTTTATTACTTATGCCATAATAAATTATATTTTTTTAGAGAATAATTTTCTTAATAAAAATGATGGGTCTTTAAATCTATCTTCTTTAAAATTTTATTTTATTTTTTTGAATTTCTTTTTTCTTATTACTATTTCTTGTGAAAAACATCATAAAATGTCTTCTGTTTCTATGTCTATTATTTCTTGGTTTATTTTTTCTTCTTCCATTTTGAGAATTTTTTTTAAAGCTTAGATATATTTTTGATAATTGTTAGATTTAACCTCCGTTATATTTTCAAAGATATTTTTGAATTTTTTGAAACTTTACGAGTATTTTTGATTTTTTTCGATGATTTTCAATAAAATAAAAAGAGAAAGAAAGCAATGAGTAGCATCAAAATGCTTACTTTATAGTAATAATAAAAACATGGAAAGGCTTAAGAGGTCACATAGTTTCTGTATTTGGTATTTATCTTAGATGTTAATTGACAATTCAAATATGCTATCTCTCGTGATCTCGTTCAAATATTTTCATTATCTACAAAAAAAATTACAAAATTGGAAAACCATCCAGAGAATTCCATATTGCATTCCTTTAAAATGTTTATATTGGAGATAAAATTAAGGAGTAATTTAATGAGTAATTTAAGGATGATAACTCCTTGATTTACTAAATTTCTCCTGCAGTTTCTACCGACTTGATGTGGAGGAGGAGTATTGTGGTAAAAGGAAAGATCCCACATTGAAACCAAGCTCTTGGCGATGATGGATTAAATCTCTCCTGCAACTTCTACCGACTTGATGTGGAGGAGGAGTATTGTGGTAAAAGAAAATGTCCCACATTGAAACCAAGCTCTTGGCGATGATGGATTAAATCTCTCCTGCAGCTTCTACCTACCTGATGTGGAGGAGGAGTATTATGGTAAAAGGAAAGGTCCCACATTGAAACTAAGCTCTTGGCGATGATGGATTAAATCTCTCCTACAGCTCCTACCTGTCCTATGTGAAGGGGAAGTATTGTGGTAAAAGGAAGGATATCGACAACAATAATTTTTTTTTTTTGCTATCGTAATCAGCATTTTTTCTGTTAGTTTTACATTTGGTGCCTTGGCTTCTCATCAATTTCAACGACTTCTGTGCAAGCTTAGATCCATAAACCTTATGGATCCAGCTTGAGGGGGAGTATTGGAGATAAAATTAAGGAATAATTTAATGAGTAATTTAAGGAGTGTTAACTTCTTAATTTAAGGAGTAAATCAAGAACCTTAATTCAAGGAGTAAATTAAGGAGTAAATCAAGGAGTTATCATCCTTAATTTAAGGATTAATTCAAGGAGAAAAATAAGGAATTCTTAATTCAAGGAGTAAAACAAGGAATCCTTAATTCAATGAGTAAATCAAGGAATGTTTAATTCAAATAGTAATTCAAGGAGTAAATCTCCTTATATATAGCTATAGAATTGTAATAAAAATATGAAAGAAAGAATACAACTTTAAGAGAACTTTTTTTATTTGACAAGGCCTTTAGGCCTTTGGCCTTGGCGTTTTCAACACTAATTTCAACAATTTAACATTTAGTTCTTCAAATGAATATGATATTCAAGGCACAAGGAGCTACTCCTAGAAAGTTCGTATGAGATTCCATTAATTTCGATAAAAAAATTAAGACTTTGCCATCCAACTCAACTTGAAAAATATAACAAGGGATGTCGCCGTCTCATTGGTCACACGTTTATGATCCAGTGCTCTGACTACAGAACCTCTTACGTGAAGGGGTGAAAAATATAGAGATCACAACTTGAGACAAAGGCATTTGCAAACACTAATCAACGGTCTAGATGAATAAAGTATGCACAGTTATTTCTAGATTACCTTCAGAAACAATGGGATTGTAAGCAGGAGGTTCAGCAATCCAATTCCCTGCAGAATCTTTCATATGTCTTCTATCAAATGCAAAGTAACGGAGAAATATTGGAGCATGCACGATCTATAAATACCTGATATCACGAAATGATTTTATCAAATTTGAAATTAAAATAGAGTATGTATCAAAATACCTCACTACTATAAAATGTGACATTTAAGTCTATATGTAAAATCGATTTTTGGATGACATAAATAACGTAAAAAGATCAATGTTGATAAATCTTAAACGAACCAAGTTTGTTCATTACGATTAACCACAAAAAATAATCTACCAAAATCCACAAAGATAGAAGTATGGAAGTTCTGTGACCACTTATATAATTGAAAAGCAGGTGAAAGGAGAAAAACTAGAGAAAGAAAGTAAGAAGAGAAATTAGAATTAAGACTTTGAGAAAAAATTAGGTAGAGAAGATACAAAATAATAGGAGAATCAATATGCAGAACTTTAATTATCATCCAACAATGAGAATTTGAGAAATATGAGGAGTAAAGGAAATTGTGGCAGCATGTATAATAGAAGAATCTGTAATAGATAGTAGTTGAGATTGAGAAATCAAATCAGAGCTTAAATAAGAATGAATTGGCTTTCTCAACACTCATTGACATAGAACAGAGGAGAAGAATATAGAAGGGGAAGAATGAACACTAAGGGCTACTGTTGGATATATTCTATATATAAAATGATTTTTTCTACAGCAATAATTGCTAGCATCGATAATTTATTAATTTGTAATTCAAGCCATTTTCGGTTACAACTACATGATATCGATTCTATCAAATTATCACATTCTACCAAAATTCAAATGCAATTCCTAGAAAACTTTGTTGAAACTCTCATGTTAATTATATTTTATCATTTATCTATTTTATTTTTTTAGGTCCCTCTTTTTGGGAGCTCATTACATTTTTACTTCGTCAATTGATTAATTGAAACTCTGATGTTAGATAATATCTTTTAATTCTTAATTAATATTATCTCTTTTTATACTAAACATGTTTTAAGCAGGAAAAATACTTTGTTGTCCCAAAAATAAAAATAGGGAAAATGCTTTATGTCATAATTGAGAAACAAATTAAGTCCACTTATAACGATGTTTATTTTTAATGGGACTCAATTATCACATTTTGTCTCTAATAATTAGAATTTATTTCAATTAAAAATTTAACTATAAATTGAGATCCATGACTTAATTGTGATGCATATCATTACACTTAAAAGAAAGCAAGCATTGTTGAAACTTGTAATATTTGTCAGAGCAATATTAGCTCTGAGTATAGTTGTAGAATGCGAGAAGGTAATTCAACAATACGGGACTTCAACATTGGTAAGCAATTCTCACTCTCAATTCCAATAAGTCCTTATCAATTGTTCTTGCTCTCAAAAAGTGAAATAAATCTCATTTTGACTTATGTGAATATATAATCAAAGGTATTGAAGTTGAATTAGTTCACATTCATAATGGTCATTTAGAAGACGAACAAAGAGAAAAGTAGATTTATTTCCTTTAAAAATTGGGAGAAAACTCATACTAGAAAATAATTAATATTGAAACAAAAATCAAGAGACTTATGCGTGAAAGTTCTAAAATAAATTGAATATATCTAGATAGAATGAATGGATTATTTTTAATTATATCAAATTATAATCTTGTAACCTAATCACAACAGCCAAACAAGTATTCACGTATTAAAAGTAAATATAGAAATAGATAAATAACACATAATATTTTTATATAGAAATAACTTAGGTCATAACCATAATCTAAGAGAAAAATCACCGATTCATTGGACCATATAACATTTTCACTATGAAAATAAAATGTGCAAGTACAAACTCGATCTTATGCTACCATCTTAAGTATACTGCCCCAATGTACCTTACTTACATGCCCTAACTTTATTTTCATAGTTTCTAAGACTAGTATTTGCGGTATCAAAACAAATTTTCAAACTAGCTTATCATCAATCAGATACATTCACAGATCAACCTGCAAACAGTGTTAACAAAAAAAAACACAAGTGTTCGTGTGTATTCTAAAACGGATTTAATAATTAATAATTCTAAGTAGAAGATTCAAAACATATATCAAATAAATCAAATCAACTAGAAAATTTTAGAACATTAATTAAACACAAGTTTCATAAATAGACTAAGATCTATACTAATATAATCATATGAATATATTAGATGAGATAATGAGTAAGCTTAGATTTATGCTAGCATAATCATATGAATATATTATATGAGATAATGAAGCTCAACGTAAATGAATAAGAAGCAAAAAGATAGAGAAATTAAAATGTGAAAACTCTATGCTCCTTAAAATTGCTCTATCATTGTGTATATAAATTAAGAGAGAGAAGTGATGTATTTAAAGAAAACCTAAATGGGAAAAGGTTAATCATTTAATGTGGTAAAATATAATAGGTGGTTGATAGCTACATGGGATTAAAAAATGCATAAAATAAGACTAAATCAACCAATTTTGTCAGGGGATCTATCTCTTTATGAGGAGAATCGATCCCTGTATGAGATGGATAAATAAAGTTATGCCAACAAAATAGATGATCAATCCATCTCAGGTAGGATCAATCTATCTCTCTCTCTAGACCTCCTTTTTTAAAAGTTATGCAATTTGACTAGTAAAGGATGATTTAGAGAACCGTCAAAAGTGAGATGAATCTATCTACTAAAGGGTTCAATCTATCTATCTAAAAAGGCTTATAACTTAATTATACAACATCAAAATTGATTCAACCAAAAGTCTATATTAAATACACTTAAATAGGTATGCAATGGTACCTGAATATGAATCTTTTAAGGACTATGATTATGATGTAATACATATTATCTTGATTCATGTTGTGAACATGTGATAGTGATAATGAGTGTAGTTACATATATGATAATTATAAAAGATATACCTGAAGTACGATTATCCAAAACTTTGATATTTCTTCGACTTTGTTTGATAGACTTGATAACGATCCTAGAAATAAGTTTACAGGCAAACATTTCATCTACGAAAATAGTCAACACTCATAATCCTTACAAGCTCTCCCTTTAGCATTTTCTTGTGTAAAAAACTCTATCTTACTACATGAAACTCATAGGAATATAGTAAAAATATATTAATGTCCTAGATTCTATAATGAAACTATCATATGATCCAATGAATCCATTTTAATTGAAACTAGGCAAGCTTATACGTAATAAAATCACATAAACAATACGTACGAAAACTTGGCTTGGAAGCCTTATTGTATCTTAGTTTTGTTTACATTAAAATAAGCAAAGTGTAGAGAGAAATCATGAAGTGTAGTCATTTACATCAATCAAGTAACAACATGACACATGAGAACAAAGAGGGAGATGTCAATAACTCTCTCCATTTCTAGCATATGAAAATGAAAAAGCATTGAAGAAATTTCAAATTTAAATGCAATGTAAAAAATAATCAATGCAAAGTGCAAGGTGGTTTAAACTCTTCCTAAGTCCCATGACTTCCTAAATGTAAAAACAATTAAAGAATTAATAAATAAAGAAAATATGTAAATAAAAAATTAAAATATGAATTTTTTTTAATTTCATAAATAGTCACATAAGATAATAAATTCATTAACCTAAATAAAAAAACATCACTCATTTGATTTGGAAAAATAATATAGGGAGTTGGTAGCTGACAGTGATTAAAAAAATACATAAAACAAGATAAAAACTGTTAATTTTTATTAGGGAGATCTATCCCTCTAGAGGAGATTAATTACCTTAAAAAGGCTTATAACTCAATCATATAACATCAAAATTAATTCAATTAAAAACCCATATTTATCACAAGTTCAATAAATAGACTATGATCTTTACTAGCATAATCATATGAAATCAAAGATTCAAAATCAATGAATAGGCTCAAATCTATGCTAGCATAATCATATAAATATATTAGAAGAGATAATAAAGCTCAGTATAAATAAAAAACAAAAGGATAGAGAGATCTAACTATGAAAACTTCATGCTTTTTCTGTCATTGTGTTTGTGAATTATGAGAGACAAGTGACAAAATATAACAGGTAGTTGGCAACTGATTAATAAGACAAAATTAGCCAATTTCAATCAGGGAGATCTTTCTTTCTATGAGAGAGATAGATCCCTCTCAAAATAAAGTTACGCTAATGAAACAGGGGATCAATCTATCTCAAGTGAGGATCGATCTCTCTTTAAATAAAAATTACCCAATTTGACACGATTGATTGAGGATCATTTAGAGATCAATCCAGAGTGGGATCGATCCCTCTATCTAAAAAGGCTTATAACTCAATCATACAATATCAAAATTGATTCAACCAAAAGAATATATTAAATATATATAACTACATATACAACGGTACATAAATAAGATTCATTTGAGCATTGTCATTAGAATGCAATACATGTTATCTTGATTCATATTGTGAACATGTGCTAATGAATGAATGAGTGCAATCCTACGTGTGATAGTTATAAAAATATACCTAAAGTATAACTATCCAAAATTCTGATGTTTCTTTTACTTTACTTGAGAGACATAATAACAACCCTAGAAACAAATTTACAGAAAAAAAATATTTGTTCAAAAAAATAGCTATCACTCATAAGTTTCACAATGACTTTCTTCTGGAGATCATAATATTAAATTCTTCCATATGTCAACAATGATCAAAAGAACACCATTATATTATTACAAGATGATCAAGATAGATAAATATAAGACATAAATTTACTAGGGAGAATGTTCACTTCACACTTTTCAGAGGCTTTTTGTACCTCAATGCATCTTGAGATTTTAAGCTACTTCTCTTTTTCCATTATGTATATTTCTTGATAATAATTTTGAATTATGTAAAAGATCGGAGTAGGAAGAAATAAAAAAAATTATTTTTCCATGGGTTCTTTTAAAGCTCACGATCCATAGGTGTTACAAGCTTTTGTTTTTAAAACTTATTGGGATATTCTCGATTCAAGTGTGATTCAAGCGGTGCAACATGTTTTTTTAATACGAGCAGTCTTCATCCCATGCTAAATAAAACCTTCATCACTCTCTTACACAAAGTGAATAATCCAAAAAAGGTATATCAATTTTGTCCTATAAGTCTTTGCAATGTTATCTACAAGGTAATATCCTAAATTGCTTGTAAATAGATTGAAAAGTCATTTAACAAAGTTCACATCATCTTACCAATTTGCTTTTATGCAAAATAGATTGATCACTAAAAATGTTATTATGGCACATGAAGTAGTTTAAACTATGAGAAATAGGAAGATGAGGTTTAATAGATATCAAGATTGATATGCAAAAAACTTATGATAGAATGAAATGCGATTTCATTATCCAAATCATGAGATCTATGTGTCTCAGCTAAATTCTGCAAATATATTGAAGTATACCTAAATACAATCTCCTATTCCATTCTTTTAAATGGTTCACCTTTTGACACTATCAAACCTTTAAGAGGTGTTAGACAAAAAGGATCATATCTCTCATACTTATTTGTCATTTGAGATTTTTTTTATCTCACGTCATTCAAAAAGTGGATACTTTAACATATTATTCATGGCATTCAAATTGCTAGGAAAACTTCACCTATAAGCCATCTTCTTTATGTTGATGATCTCATTCATTTTTGCCAAGAAAACTTAATTTAAGTAAGTTCTCTTTATAATATCTTAAATAAGTATTTTACTTGGAAAGGGGAAAAAGAAAATATCTCTAAATCATGCATTTTATATTAGCCTAATGTCTCTCATAATTTAAAAAATCAAATGCAAGAATTCATGTATATTCCTAGAGAAACCGGTGGAGTTAAGTATCTTGGTAATAATTTATTCATACAAAGAAACAAATCTAAGGAGTTTAATAAAATTATATACTCTTTCTTCAAAGGTAGCAAGCTAAAAGATATATTTACTATCCAAGGTTGGTAAATCAATTGATATCAAGTTAGTACTATAAGTTATACCTTGTCATTCAATGAGTGCATTCAAATTTCCTAAAATAGTTTTTGATTCAACTCTCAAAAGATTTTGATACAAACAAATTTGGCTCAAGAGATGTGGGGTGCATCAGCAAGCACAACTGCCACGCACGAGGGGCACATTGAGGATACCTAAGGGCACAGCTTGGCGCAGAACGTGCAAAGACAGATGCACGAAGGAACCACTTCCAATTTTGTTAAAATGTCAAAATCAGTTAGCGCATTATCGCATTTCCTTCAAGCATTTCTCTCTTCTTTAATCATTAAAATGTAAGACTATATATAGCCCTTAACTAATTGAATAAAGATAAGAAGAATTATACAAATTTCCCCCTCTTATTCTACAGCATCTTCCTCTTCTCTCTCATTTCCTAACTTTTTTTGTTACTATCTATAATAGTGGTATCAAAGCTCGTTAAGAGTATGGATACTCAAGGCAAATCCAATGTCGAGTTTCATAATGACATAATGGAGACTCTCGCACGTCATGATACCACCTTACAGGTAGTGCTTATTGAGTTGCAGGTGATGCGCGCAGCTCGTAACTTACCTGGGGATAACCCTTTTGCTAGAGATGAAATGATACAATCACACCCCCACATGTCACGATCAGCTACGGAAAACAATCAACCCCACCTGAAGTTGTCATTTCCAAAGTTTACCGGAGAAGATCCCACGGGTTGGATTTATAAGGCCGAGTAGTACTTTGAGTTTACTAACATAACTGTTGGCCAACAAGTGCAACTGGCTTCCTTCTATCTGGAAGGCATTACGTTGCAATGGCACCGGTGGCTCACAAAGTTTCGTGGACCTCTCACCTGGGAGGAGTTCACCAAAGCTGCACAATTGAGGTTTGGGCCTATGGACTATGAGGACCCTTCAAAAGCATTGTCTCACTTGAGGCACACCACGAGTGTGGCAACTTACCAAGAATCCTTCTAGAAACTCTCTAATCGTATGGATGGATTACCTAAGGAGTTTCTCATTGGTTGCTTCATCGCTGGGTTAAAAGATGATATTCGAATTGACGTTAAAATCAAGCAACCAAGAACTTTGGCCGACACCATTAGTGTGGCAAAGTTAATTGAGGAAAGGAATCTCTTAAAAAAGAGATCCATGACCAACTCTCGTTATCTACTACCTGTCAACCAAGCCAAACCAGTAACTAACACCAACGTTGGGTTGTTAGGACCTATACATGTTCAGCACGGTAACTCAACCCAACCAATAGCGTTTCAGAGGCTGACCAATCAGGAGGCATGATAATAGTGAGAGAAGGGATTGTGCTATTACTATGACGATAAATTTGTTGTTGGACATCGCTATGCATGACCACAACTCTTTATGATGGAAGATTTGAATCAAAATGATGCAGGTGAGTGTGTGGAACCTACACAAAAACAAGACCATTAATAAATAATACCTAAAATCTCCTTCCATGCCATAGCAGGTACTAAACACCCTCAAACGATACATATTATAGGAAAATTGAAGAATAAAAACGTGTTGATACTGATAGATGAAGGTAGTACCCATAACTTCATCGATTAGGCCTTAACTACCCATTTTGATTTACCTATAATCAAAGGAAAGAAACTAGAAATGATGGTGGCTAACCGTGAAAAATTAGAATGTGTTGGAAAATGCTGTAACCTCACTTTCATCAATCAAGGGTATCCTGTGGAGGCTTATTGCTATGTTTTACCAGTGATAGCATGCCAACTGGTTCTAGGGGTTTAATTGCTGGAAACCCTTGGGCCTATTTAGATGGACTAAAAGAAAATTACCCTAAGTTTCAATGCAGAAGGAATTTCACACACCTTCTAAGGGTTGGGTAGAGCCAATATAACAGCCTTAATCCATAAGGAATGCCATAGTTTACAAGGCGTGGGGTTATTCCTGCAAATAAGACCAATAACCAACCATCAAAACTCTCCTCAAACATACCCTCCTGAGATAAGTAAGTTACTGACTCAATATCCTAAAAATTTTGAATCAGCCATAAACTTACCTCCTGCACGGGTACACAACCATCGAATTCTCTTACAACCTAACTCTGAACCAGTGAATGTTAGACCCTATTATTATCCATACTATCAAAAAACTGAGATAGAAAAATAGTGTAGTAGCTCTTGTAATCCCAATTGATAAAGCCTAATAATAGCCTATTTTCCTCACCTGTGTTGCTGGTTAAGAAAATAGATGGTACTTGGAGATTCTATGTGGATTATCGAGCTCTAAATCCCTTATTGTCAAATACAAATACCCTATACTTGTCATTGATGAGTTGTTGGATGAACTACATGGGGCTAAGGTTTACTCCAAGTTGGATCTACATTTACGATACCACCATATAAGAGTGCATAAAGAGGATACACATAAAACTTCTTTCAGGACACATGAAGGCCACTTGAGTTCCTAGTAATGTCGTTTGGTCTCACAAATGCTCCAGCCACCTTCCAAATTCTCATGAATGATATCTTCCAACCCATCCTCAGGAAATTCATCTTGGTTTTATTTGATAACATACTGGTGTATTCCAACTCTTGGGAAGAGCATATCTTGCAACTACAATATGTCCTTCAATTGCTAACTAATAACCATTTATTGGCAAAAAAAAATCTAAGTGCCAATTCGGTGTGTTACAGGTTGAGTACCATGGTCACCTTATCTCTGAACAAGGGGTCTCAATGGATCTTACATAAATTCATGATGTCATAGAATGGCAACCCTAACCACAGCTAAAGGTGTCCGAGGATTCCTTGGGTTAGCAAGCTACTACAGAAAATTCATTCAACATTTTGGAGGAATAGTTGCACCTTTAACTCAACTATTGGGTAAATAGGGTTTCCACTAGAATGAGGCTGCTGAGATGGCCTTCCTATAGTTAAAAAAGGCTCTCACTTCTCCTCTTGTCCTACGTCTACCTGATTTCACACAAATTTTTGTGATTGAATGTGATGCCAGTGGCATTCGCCTTGGGATAGTTCTCAGTCAAGAAAATAGGTCAGTGGCTTATTTCATTTCTGCACTCAAAGGATCAGCACTAGACTTATCGACCTATGAGAAGGAAATGTTAACTATGGTCAAAGCTATTAGGTTATGACGTCCTTACCTATTGGGAAAACCCTTCACCATGCGAATAAATCAAAGGAGTCTCAAATATTTATTGGAGTAGATAATAACCACCCTAGCATAAGCATGTTGGTTACCTAAACTTATAGGCTATGATATGTGATTGAATATAAAAAGGGTTCTGGGAATCGATGAGCTAACTCCCTGTCCAAAGTGGTAGAGTTCGAATTTTCACCGTGCAAACAAATCAAAGGAGTCTCAAATATTTACTGGAACAGAGAATAACCACCACAACACAAGCACATCGGTTTCCTAAACTTATAGGCTATGATTATGTGATTGAATATAAAAAGGGTTATGAGGATCAAGGAGTTGACTCCCTGTCCAGAGTGGTAGAGTTCCAGTTCCTATCTGTCTCTCAACCCCAAGCATCTTGGTGGCCAACACTCCAACAGGAAATCCAAAAAGATCATTTTTATGATAAGTTGAGGAATATGACTTCCTCTATAGATGCTCCTCAGATAAGCCATCGTGATGGGGTATGGTTCAAAAGGGGTAAGGTTTACCTAAGCCCTAAGTCTTCCTTAATACCAAAAATTTTGGTAGAATGACATTCATCACTCATTAGAGGATACTTTGGATTTCAAAAAACACTATCTATGATTAAGCAGAATTTTTGTTGGAAAAATATGCACCATTAGGTAAAAGAATTCCTGCATGAGTGTGGCACATGCCAACGGTTCAAGAATGATTGTATGAAACCAGCTGGATTGCTACAACCCCTACCAATTCCTACCAAGGTATGGTCTAAAATCCCAATGGACTTTATTGAAGGGCTTCCACTTTCCAAGGGAAACACGGTGATTATGGTGGTAGTGGATAGGTTGACCAAATATGCCCACTTCATTGCTATGAAACACCTTTTTACTACATTGCCAAAATATTTATGGCTAATGTAGTGTGACTGCATGGCATTCCAACTTCCATAGTAAGTGATCGTGATAAGGTCTTAATCAGTTCCTTTTGGAGAGCATTATTTCAGTTGTAGGGTACACAATTGTGTAAGAGCTCTAGTTATCATCCACAAACAGATAGCCAAACTGTGGTGGTTAATCAAATTTTGGAGCAGTACCTATGTTGTTTTGCTGGTGATCAACCAAAGCTATGGGTTGAGTGGATACCATGGGCTGAATTTTCTACAACACTTTAATACACTCTTCCACCAAAGTCACCCCATTTGAAGTTGTTTACGGGGTTCCACCCCTACATCTTGTAGCTTACATTCCAGGTACCTTGAACGTCCAAATTGTGGATGAGTACTTACGTGATCGTGACACCATCCTTCGAGAATTATGTCACAACCTTCTATAGCCGAAAATCAGATGAAGTGTTAGGCAAATCAGCATAGAAGCTCACTCACTTTCCTTAAGGGAGACTATGTTTACCTAAAGCTACAACCATATAGACAGACTTTTGTAGCCTTTCGCTCATCTATGAAGTTGGCTCCATACTTCTTTGGACCATACAAAATTATAGAAAAAATTGGTCTGGTGGCCTATAGAGTAGCACTTCCCCTAGGCTTTCAGATACACGATGTGTTCTATATCAGTCTGTTAAGGAAACACATGGGAACCACAACACCTATCAACCATCAGCTACCTCACATCTCAAATAATTGAATAATTATGCCATAGCCTAAAGTCATCTTAGATCGTCGAATGGTTCAGAAAGGCAGGTACCGACCAAAAGCAAAAATTATGATCAAATGGATTGGAGCCCCAACCACAGTAGATACCAGGGAAAATGAATGTCGTTTCTTTAAGTCCTACACGGAGTTCATCCTTGCAAACAAGGATTCTAAAAGAGAGGAAGGAATGATACAAATAGATTCGACTTAAGAGATGTAGGGCACATCAACAAGCACAACTACCGCACACGAGGGGCGCATCGAGAGTACCTGAGGGCATAGTTCAGCGCAGAACGTGCAGAGACGGACGCACGAGGGAACCACTGCCAATTCTATTAAAATGCAGAATCGGTTAGCGTAATAGCGCACCTCCTTCACACGTTTCTCTCTTCTTAATCATTGAAATGTAAGGTTATATATAGCCCTTAACTAATTGAATAAAGATAAGAAGAATTATACAACAGCTTCTTCCTCTTCTCTCTCATTTCCTAACTTTTTCTATTACTAACTATAATAGATTTTGGTAAAAATCAAGTGTTCATGCTCAAAATTCCAAATATTTATTTTATTTTTTTGAAAATTGGATCAACAGTGTACTCCCAAAATCAACTGTGGTCTTGGTTTTAAATTTTTTTAGCTAGGATTTCAATAATGCACTCTTATCCAAATTAACATGACAATTTCTCAACAATGAATCTCGATTATGTGTATAATTTTCAAACATAAATATAGGGAATATCCTAGTTCTTTTTTAACCTCTAACCAAAAACAAATTGATTATTTTATTTGGAAAGATATATGGTTAATCAAGTCAAGTCTAACTACCTCTGCATGAAAATCAATCAATGATAATACAACAAATGACATTTAAAAGGACCCTTGGGTTATAGGTTACCAAGTTTTAAAATTCCATGCATTTCCACTGAGTGTAAATGATCCTTGAGATCAAATGCCTCAAAGACTATCGGAATGTGCAAATTTAAGATATGGCGTTTGAAATTTAGAATTTTTTGCTCCTTTATGCTCAAATACGATAAGTTTTATGATTCAAAGATTAAAATGTCCTATGTTTGGTAAGAGAGATCCTTGGAAATAGGACATTCTCGATTAGGAAATTATAGTATTAAGTAAGCAAACAATTCCATTATTAATATTGGATTTCAAAATCCTTCTACAATATGAAAAAAGTTATGTTCATGAAAGGCATAAAATTCTATTACGAAGAATTCTTATAATTTCTTGCCTATTACAAGTAATATACATAGGTCTCGTTCACATGGAAAGTGAAAAAAATAAAAATTTTACATGCAATCACATTTAACAAATTTATCAAATAAAACAAAATTGTGGCTAAAACATAGCCAGTTACGTGGTCAATTTCTGCCCACATAAGGGATAGATAATGTTTTTGCCTTAGAGAGACACATCAAAAAGAAGAAAATCAAAGCAAAGCAAAGCCAAAAGAACAATGTTTTTGATGAAAAATAGTATTGTGTGTGTAAGAGAGTGAGAGAGAATATTTTAGAAAAATATCTGGGATATTTGTCTAAAAGGGAAGTGAAAAAATAGCGAGTTTAGGAAACACTTATGTGTCACTATTTTGAGTTTATCTCAATTTGTTGTATTGTCTCTCACTTTATACACATTAATTTTATTAGTGGAAGAAATATTTTTTGGGGTTTGTCTCATGGACGTAGCTCAAATTAAAGGATGAACCACGTTAAATTATCAATGTCATTATTTTACTCTATTAAATTTATTTTATTTTTACCCGTTTTACCTTAACAAATAGTATCAGAGCTAGTCTAGTAAAATTCTTAGTATGCTCTATGGTTACAACATAGACTGATCTACCACATCATAAAATAGTTTATTAGATCCAAGGCATATTTATTTGCATAAAAAGAAACACAGCGAGAAAAACAATGTTAAGCTAGAAGATAGATATTGAAAAATTTAATAGTAATAATATTTTTTCTTTATGGTAAATGAGGATGAAGGATATTCTTATTCAACATAAGGTCTATAAGGCATTGTTAGGGAAAGAAAAGAAGGTAGCAACTGTCATTGAAGAACAATGGGAAGAGATAGATGAGATTGCATCCAGTACAATCCGTCTAAATCTCTCAGACAGTGTCTTGCAAAATATTGAATCAAAAATTGCAAGACTGCAAAAGAAACATATGAGACTCTAGAAAACATGTACATGTCAAAGAACCTTACCAATAAATTTTATCTATAGAAGGAGCTATATTAGATGAGGAAGGAAGATGATGTGAGTATAATGTAGCACATTAGCGATTTCAACAACAAATTTTCTCACTTAGAAAAATTCAATGTGAGTTTCGATGATGAAGAGAAAAGTGTCATGTTACAAGCATCACTACCCTCATCATATAATCATCTCAACACAACTCTGACTTATGTGAAAGACAAGATGTAGTTTGAAGTTATTGTACAAGCCATGATGTCATATGAGAAACAGAACAAGGAGAGAAATTAAGAAGCACAAGTCTTTATCACAGAGTCCAAATATGCCAATGTTGAATGCTATCAATATAAAAGGAAGAGTCACATCAAGAAATTTTGTCCAGTGTTCAAGAACGAACAGGAAACTCACAAAGGCAAAGTAGTGGAGAAAAAATACATCATTGATGATAAGCAAGAAAATGCCATAGACGAGTTCAACATCGTTTATGATGAAGATTTTTTCAATCTTGCATCACACGAGACCAACTGGATGATGTATAGTGGTGTTACAATTCACGCTACATCACATAGGGAATGTTTCTCATCATACACACCTAGAAGTTTTGGTGTTGTTAGAATGGGAAATGAAGGCTTGTCAAAGGTTGTTGGCAAAGGATATGTTTGCTTGGAAACAAAGAATGGAACCAGACTATTTTGAAGGATGACATGCATATTCTATATATGCGCCTGAATTTGATCTCTATACGCAAACTTGTAAATGAAGGATATTGCAACTCCTTCATTTATGACAAATGGAAGCTTAAAAAAGGCTCCTTAGTAGTGGTTGGAGGTGAGAAGCATACAACTCTATATATAATGCAAGTAAAGCTCTCCACCGACATAGTAAATTCCATGGAGAAAAATAATGCAGCTAAATTATGGCATAGGAGACTCAGTCACATGCTTGAAAAAGGTATGAAAAGTCTAGTCAAGAAGAAGATACTGCCAAGAATGGATGAAGTACATTTGGAGAAGTGTGTTGATTGTCTAGCAGGAAAGCAAAACAGAGTTGCTTTAAAGAGTTCCCTTCCTTCCAAAATGAATATTATTTTAGATTTGATTCATTTATATTTGCGTGGACCAATGCCAAAGTCATTTAGTGGTGCTCAATACTTTGTGACTTTCATAGATGACATTCAAGGAAGACATAGGTAAATCTTTTGAAGACAAAGGATCATGTGCTATATGCCTTCAAAGAATTTCATGCCTCAGTAGAAAGATAAATTGGAAAGAAGCTAAAGTGCATTCGAACAAACTGTGGTGAAGAATACACATGACCTTTTCATGCTTACTACAAAAAGCATGGTATTTGGCATCAGATGATACCTCCAAAGACATTGCAGTTAGATGGCTTAACTGAGAGGATGAATAGAACTTTGATGAGGAGAGTCAGATGTATACTCTCACTTACAAAGTTGCCTAAAACTTTCTGAGATGAAGTTATACTAATAGTAGCACATATGTTGAATCATTCACCATGTACTCCTCTCAAGATGGATGTTCCAGATAAAGTGTGGTCAGGAAATGATGTTTCCTATAATCATCTATGGGTATTTAGCTGCAAAGTATTTGTTTATATCCCCAAGGATGAGAGATCCAAACTTGATGCCACGACAAGACAGTGCATTTTTATTGGCTATGTGGTCAAGATCAATTTGGCTATAGATTTTATGATCCAGTTGTAAAGAGACTTATTAGGAGTCGTGATGTTGTATTTGTTGAAGATGAGACCATTGAAGATATTTTCAAAATAAAGAAGGATGTTCCCAATTCTAATGGTGACTCATTAGAATTGGAATTAATTCCTCCAACATCAATACCAAGACAAGTTGGAGATGAAGACTAAGTTTATCCACTTGATGAAGATGATGCTCCTATAGAAGTTGGTTTTGAAGACCAAGGAGATGATAATGTTCATTATTCAGCACTAAAAATTATGACTTCTCCTGTTTTGCTGAGAAGAAGTGATAGACTAAGATGACTCTCTACCACATATCCTCCATATGAGTATGTAACTTTCACTGATGAGGGAGAACCTGAGAGTTATGAAGAATCCATAGATGACGAATCCAAACAAAAATGGATTGAAGCCATGCAAGATGAGATGAAGTCCTTGCATGAGAAAAAAACTTTTGAGCTAATGAACCTGTCCAAAGGGAATAGAACTTTGAAAAATAAATGGGTGTTCAGGGTGAAGCATGAAGAACACAATTCAAGTCAACAATATAAAGCCATACTGGTTTTCAAGGGATTCAACTAAACAAAAGAAGTCAACTTTGACAAGATTTTCTTACTAGTTGTAAAAATGACATCCATCTGTACTATGCTGGGGTTAGTAGCAAGTATTAACCTGAAGGTTGAGCAAATGGATGTCAAAATTGTCTTTCTATATGGTGACTTGGAAGAAGAGATATACATGGAGCAGCCAGATAGTTTTAAGCAAAAGGGAAAACAAGATTATGTTTGCAAATTGAAGAAAATCCTTTACAGCTTAAAACAGGCACCGAGAAAATGGTATAAGAAGTTTAAGTATATTATGGGGGAGCAAGGCTACAAAAAGACAACTTCAGACCATTGTGTTTTTGTACATAAATTCTCTGATGATGATTTTATTATTCTTTTGCTCTATGTGGATGATATGTTAATTTTTCGTCGAAATATTTCCAAAATCAACAACTTGAAAAGGTAGTTGAGTAAGTATTTTTCCCTGAAAGAATTAGAGTCAGTAAAGCAGATTCTTAGCATGAGTATTATTAGAGACAGAGGCGCCAAGAAATTATGGTTGTCATAAGAGAAGTACGTTGAGAAAGTACTTTAAAGATTTCATATGGACAAGGCTAAAGTGATTAGTTGTCATATTGCTAATCACTTTAAGCTAAGTTCTAAGCAAATCCCTTCTATAGACAAAGAGAAATAAGAGATGGAAAAGGTTGCATATGCTCCAGCAGTTGGAAGTCTGATGTATGACATGGTTTGTACACGACCAGATATCGCTTATGTAGTTGGAGTTGTGAGTAAATTCTTTTCAAATCCTGGAAAGGAATATTAGGCTACAATGAAATGGATTTTCAGGTATCTTCAAGGTTCTTCCAAAATATGCTTATGTTTTGGAAATGAAAAACTTGTATTAATTGGATACACAAATGCAGATATGGCTGACGATGTGGATTTTAGAAAATCCACTTCAGGTTACCTGATTACATTTGCGGGGGGAGCTATATCATGGCAGTTAAAGTTACAAAAATGTGTTGCATTGTTCACTATAGAAGTAGCATTTATAGCAGTAACGAAAGCATGTAAAGAGTTTCTATGGATGAAAAAGATTTTGAAAGAACTTAGGTTGTAGCAAGACAGTTACCAGTTATTTTGTGATAGTTAGTGTTATCCACCTTGGAAATATTGCCTCTTTTCATTCGATATCAAAACATATTGATGTGAGATATCACTAGATTAGGGATATAATGGAGAAGAAACTACTACAGCTTGAGAAGATCTATATAGAGGAAAATGGATCAGACATGTTTAAAAAATTCTTCCAAGATAGAATTTTGAATACTGTCATTTAGTTGCTAAATTGGTAGAGCCCTCTATGTAGTTGATAGGTTGAGATTTGTAGGTCCTACATACATGGAAGGTGAAGAAAATAAAAATTTTAGGTGCAACCACATTTGAAAAATTCATCACTTAAAAAAAAATTTGTGGCTAAAATTTGGCCAGCTACATGGCCAATTTCTAGCCACATAAGGGATAGGCAATGTTTTTGCAGTACAGAGACACACTAAAAAGATTAAAAGAAAAGAAAAGCAAAGAAAAAGGAACAATTTCCTTTGATAAAAAATAGTATTGTGTCCATGAAAGAGTGGGAGAGAATATTTTAGAAAAATAGGGAGTGACAAAATAGTGAGTTTGGGAAATACTTGTGTGTCAGCATTTTGGGTTTATTTCAATTTGTTGTATTGTCTCTGATCGCCACACATAAAGTGTGCGCAATGAATACATAAGTATATGTATCGCAACAAGTACTATAATGATAAGAAAAAATCGTTCCTATGGAGATTATTTTATGTGTTTTTATATTTTAAGGAAGTAAAATTAAAATAACTAAAGGTAAATAGCAATAATTAATTAAATCAAATTTGGTAACTAAAAAGATATATGAGAAAATATCTAGAAATACTTAATCCTCTAATTTTCTAAACATGTGAATTGCAAAACTCCCCCAATATAATTATCAATTAATTACATGATAAATTAAATCTAATCTAACATGCATTCCTCTCTCAAGTAAACTACACACCATATAGTGATTAATTTAATCACACTTTCATGCCAATTAAATTGCATACTACTCATTAAGTTCATCAATTATGGATCACATACATAAGAATTTTACATCTCTGCCTAAAAACTATGCATGTTATTTAATCAAAACAAACAATTAAATAATTTTCTCAAATCTATTTAATTGTCTTTATAGATAAATTATGGGTCAAACAATTAATAGCATACAAATCATATTAAATAATATAATTAAATTATAATTATAATTGGGGTAAAATATTAGATCATCACATAGTGAAAATTGGGTTCATAATATCCCTAGATAAATAAATTAATTTCACATAATTGTGTTCATAAAACTCATATTTTTCATAAAGAAAGACATAAAAATTTATAAAGAAAAGAGTAGAAGAAGAAATACAATCAATCTCTTAAATTGTTGAATTAATTTCCTTTTGAATCTCCACCAAAATTATGTCATCTCTTGAATTTTTCTCTCTTTTTAGCTCCAAAATTTGATCAAAATTGTGCTAATGGAGGCCACTTAGGGTTTATAAAGTGATTAGGGGGTTAAATATTACTTAGGTGTGATATGGACTGTCAGATCAACTTCAAATCAAAGGCTACGATCAAAACAAGCAAAACTGACAGCTCTAGCCAATCACATCACGACACGTGGCATCAGGAATTCACTGAGCGAATTAGGGAGTGACGTGTGGTAGGAGAGACTAGTCAGTGTCAACGCTCGCTGAGTCAGCGGCACGTGGTGCAACATGATTCGTGGAAACGAATGGCATGGTGCATGGGTGGAACCCGTAGAGTAATGGTATATCGACACGTGGCATAACGTGTTGACACATGGCACATGCTTCATCCTCCTCACAACTGGCATAATTTGATTCGCTCTCTATGATTGCGTGGTATCCGTATGGCTTGTCCAATCATGGCGATGCACTACGCATCTTGATTGATCTTGCGTTAAAAATTTATAAAAAATTCATAAAAATTCCAAAAATTATATTTTTACCCCTTTTCACTAAAAAGTCTACATTTTTTATTTTTTTTTACCCAAAAATACTATTTATTGAATAAAATAAGTAAATATTAAGTAAAAAATTGCTCTAATAACTCTACTTTTATAGAGTCATCAACTTCTCACTTTGTACCAATTAATTTTATTAATAGAAGAAATATTTTTCAAAATTTATTCCGTAAACGTAATCCAAATTAAAGGGTTAATTACGTTAAATTATTGGTATCATTATTTTATTATATTAAATTTATTTTATTTTTAAGCGAATTTCCATCAATACAATCCTTTGCTCTCTTTGCGGTATATTTCCTGAAATGGTAGATCACATTCAAATCACGTTCTTTCATTCAACAAATTTGGAGGCTTTGTAAGAAAATTACAAATCATGTTTTATCTGATTTTTACATAGTTAAGGATTTAATCTTTCCAGGCTCACTAATCGAATGAAATTCTTACTTGCAAACACACTTACCTTTGACCAAGTCTAGAGAACAATAAATAATTAATTTTCAAGGAGTTAAGTCCCAAAATTGATACAATCTTACACAATCTAGAAACCCGTTTTTCAGAATTCATGGTCTCTCAAAAAAAAAAAAAAAATCCTTTCCTTCAAAATCAATTTTGACACAACAATAAAGAACGACACCAACTTGGCTACTTTGCTAAATTGAAATCACACGTAGGGGAGGCTCTTCATGCTGAGACATTTCTATACAGTTGTATAAAAAGATAAATAATTATCAATATTTTAATTACTAAATATTTATTATTTAATTGAGAGAATGTGATATGATATTTCCTAATCTTTCTGCATCAGAAAGACTTTGATTTTGCCGTTCTCGACGACAAACTTTGAGATTTTACGTCCAAAATTTAAATGCGCGATCGATATGCTAGTACTGATCATTAAATTATCTTTTCTATTATTATCAAAACTAATTAAAGATCGAGTTTTATTTTTTATTTTAATTAATTACTCTGAGATACATAAATGTACATAAATGTTTTTTCTCCCTTTTTTACAGGTTTATTTTGTAGAAGATCGTACATGTATTTGATTACCTATGTACAATTTTCATAACACCCTCTTGATTGCGTTTATGGACCCACCACAAACGTCCAACTACTACATTCACGACCGGGGGAAGAAAAATGCACGCCAACCATTTGTAAAATTGCCGATGAGATTGAGAGGTATTCTTGTATTTTATTGTTTTCCTTTTTGTTCGTCGCTTGTGATAAACCATTTGGTAGCATAGATTTGATTATTGGTTTATTATATAATCAGTTCTATCGTACTTGCTTCTTTGTTGAGTATTATTATAATTCATTTTGGACTGAGCAAATTTCATGGAATAGATAAACGGTAAAAGTAGTAAAGATCTTGAATTATGATATAATATATAAAAATATTACTGATTTTTCTTTTATAGTTTGAGATTTTAAAAATTCTATCTGTTAACAAATTTAAAATAGTATTAGAATTTGAGATTATATCTTACATCCATCCTAATAATCTCAATTATTAAAATATTAATGTTTGATCTGTGATATATAATATCAACAGAGTGATAAAATATATAGAAATATTATTAATTATCCTCTTAATAAGATAAATTTTTAAAAAAATTGATTTTTCAATGAATTTGATAAAATATCTAAAAAATAAAAGAAGAAAGCCTTTTTCTACTAGTAGTTTAATTTTGGATATATGTCTTACCAAGTATCATAGTTCTGTATAAAGTTACATATTAGTATCAAAAAATATGAAATTGAATGCAATTGAAAATTGGTAATTACAAAATAATAAGTTTACAATTTTTAAAAAAACTTATTTATTAATAGTTAACATTGGTCAAACTTAATTAATCTAGTTTTTTTAAGATAATTTTAGATTAAAATGTAATTATTTAAAAACAACTTAATTTCAAATATGTTATTGAAAATATAATATTTTTATATATTTTTTAAAATTATGGTATCACTTTACTGTGAACAAAAGAGCTTACAAATTGCCTCATTTTTAAACTAAATAAATTGTTTAAGTCACACTTATAAATGGTCCTTTTTGAGGACACATGTCGGTCGGATATGGTTTTATGAGCAATCATAGAAAATAGAGTACTCACATGCAATAGGAACATTTGTGTTAAAGATGACTTTGAAGCATGTGAATGGACATGTTCACGTGCATGAATGGTATGAAAATTAACCCATGAAGATATTGTGTGGGCCAAGCCATAGATTTGAGAGATTTTACAATATTTAGACTGAGTTGTTGCTGGACAAGGTTACGTAAATTGGAGTTTAGAGGGAGTTTGCCAATTGTGATGGAATTAAGGATAAAATTCATAATAAACAGATCTGAAATCTGTGTTATTTTTCTATATTCAAAGCAGGGTCTTCTTGGAGAGACCAGCATATATATGTTGGAGCAAGATTATAAATAGAAATGTAATCCGTACAAAGTAGCCTGGTGTGGGACAAAAACTACTGGCAAAAGCCCTGGATATTTTTGCTTAGATCTGGTACTGTCTTCAAGAGTTTTTACTTTTTAGGACGGCCTTGACCTGTCAGTAGGATTATTGATAAATCTTGCTCATTTCCATCACTCCTCAATTTGAGGGATTTGCATTGCAGGGTTTTAACATGTCATAAGATTATGCAGATTTTCAAATCCTAAAAGGGTTGGTGTTATCTTTACTAGCGGTGGATACAAGAATTGAACTCGGTGGGAGACAATATTAAATAATAAAAACAGTACTACTTGCTTTTAATTTATGTTATTAAGAGTATAAATATGTTAAAATTATTATTTTTGTAGTGAATTCTTGAATATAAAAAATTAATATTTTAAAATCTAGTGAGATACACTTATATTTTAAATAAGTAAATTATTTCACTTAAAAAATTTTCTATCAACATGATATTTTTGCTAGCTACCCATTTTTTCCTTTATGGATATCTATGTAATAAAAATTCCAAATGGATGTAAAATGGGAGGAGAAAAGATAATTTAGGGTTAGGGATTGAGAAATTAGAGAATAGGAGAAGAAAAAAATATTGAAAGAGAAGCTAATATATCCATTTATGATTCAAATTTGTCTAACATAACAATAAAAGGAGTATATTTATTTATAAGTACACTACTAGATAAATGACTACTTAACAATTCAATTGAATGCAAGGAATGAGAAAATCTTAGAGCTTGGCTATTGTCAAAATTCTATTTTCTGGCAAATAATTTTATACTTAAATGCAAACAGAGCTGTAGTGGTGCCTTCATTTTGACAATCATAGATTGACGTTTTGTAATTAATATAGTATTTAAGCACGAGACGTGCAATTGCTAACATCAAACCCTTGTTTAAAATTAGAGAATGTAGTATGTGGTGAAGTTTAACACTAACACTACTTGCTTTATCTTAACTAATTAATGTTGAAAATATAAAAGAAATTGAAAATAAATAGAGAAAAAATTGATTGGAGATGAAAGCAGAGGAGGCAAAGTCACTGCTTTGGAACTTGAACCATTTGAAATTTCCAACTAGGATATCGAATTTCACATACTAGTGATACTACTATATTTAAGCACTTTTGAGTAGGGCTTTCTGGCTTATGGGATCTTCATTTGTACATGATTTCTAAAAGCCCATCTTAGATAATCATGTATCAGCCTACCTAGCTCATGATGATGAAGAGCTAGCTTTATAAGGGTGCAAAATACAGTCCAGTATGAAGGTAAGAAATACACTACCTGCCTTTGTAAGTGAGTGAGAAAGGTAGAAAAGAAAGTTTGTCTTTTTATGCTGTGGTAGTTGCAGTTTTTTTATTTGTAAACGAAGACTATTACTTTGTTAATGAAGATATTGAATTGGATGCAAAGCAAACTTAATGGCAGACAAGGAAGCAAGAAAGCAAACCCAAATTCAGTTGATAGTAAGTTCTACTCAGTTAATACTAACCCTTTTCTACTATTTAAAGTTTATTAAGTGTAATATCAAATAAAAATGGTGTACTACTATTGGATATTATATTATATCAGTCTTTTTTAACAGCGTGATGTTGATAATTAATGAAGGGTGAACAAATTGTTATTTTAATAACTATTTTTTATTAACGAAAACTTTACCGACAAAAGTTACACTAATATATAATTAATTATGAGAGTGAAATAAATAATTTATACACGTGAAAATAAGAAAAATGATTGTAACGTCCCATTCCAACACTTATATGATATTGTTCATCTTGAATCTAAATTATGATGGTTTTGCTCTTAAGTTTTCACAGAAAAGGTCTCATATTATTTAAAGTAGAACTTATATTAGAGAGATTTGAGCTCATGACAATAATGATTGTTAGGGTGATTGTGGAAATATCATTACCATTACTGAATTTACCCGTTCTCTAGTACCTTTGAACACCATGGAAAGCACCACGTTGTATGGTACTGTATAAGAAAACACCAGTTTGCTTTCTATTGTATTTAGCATGTATTTATTAGAATTAATAGAGTTAAATTGTATTTTATATTATTTTTCATATTTGAGTAATTTGGTTCTTTCGTGCAGAGAACAAATTGCCTGGACCCAGCAAAGAAGAATTTAATGACTGGCCTAACTGTTTGCTGGCAATTGGAACATTAGGGAATAGTAACTTGAAAGAAGATACAGAAAAGAATCATACTCAGGATAATGAGGTAGCGACTTCCTCCCAAGACCATCTTCAAGATCTTACATCAGAGGAAGTAGGAAACCTTGTGAAAGAATTGAACTCACTATTACAAAAACAAGCTGATCATGACTCAGCTACAGAAGCTGAATTAGAACAACCCCCTAATAATCATCTCTCCTTGGAAAAGTTTTTTATTAATAGACAGTCAAGCTTCAAAGCAGCAGTTGAAAGCAATTACAGTTCTGATGAGTCTAATGATAAAATTAATGGTCGTTTTCAGCGTAGCACCAGTGTAGTCCTTAGTAGGGGGAAAGATGTTTGTGTGGAGAACAAGAACAATGCAATAATAGGAAAGAAACCATTATCTTTTCTTCTCAAAAAGATGTTTGTTTGCACAAGTGGGTTCTCACCTGCTTCTAGTTTAAGAGATCCAATCGCAGAATCAAGAATGGAGAAGGTAATAAATTAGGTAAACCTATCACAAGGATTAGAGACACAACATTGCATATCAACTTATATACTTTCTAATTATTTTCCACAAGCACTCCTTTCATTCCATATGAATTTGTTATAAAAACTTAAAATTTAAAATTTAACAAAGATATAGATTCATTTTATACATGAATTTGTCTTATACCTAAAATTTTTTCTTAAAAATATAAGAGAGGATATGTGTCCTTCCTTATTCTTATGTACATCTTTCAAGGTAGATGTACATCTTTATTCAACAAGAAACAAATAATAGTTAAAATACAAGTAGTATTATTTTTAATGTTTTTTTTTTGTGTCTCTCTTCACTTTAAATCCTAGATTCCACCGCCATAAATTTGTAATAAATAGTATTTTTATTTTTTTATTTTTAATAGATATTGAGAGCAATACTTTTCAAGAAAATATATCCTCAAAGTCAGAGTCCATCATCACCTGGGAAGAAGTATCTGGAGAACAGGTATATGCCCACCAAGTTCAAGAACAAGGATGAAGCAATTGAGAAGGGAGACGCTGGAAGTAAATGGGTTAAGACTGATTCTGACTGTAAGCTTCTATAACACTACCGAGTAAAATTGCTATATTTCTTCGATTTCAATGCCTTTTGAACTAGGATATAGCCTGTCGTGGGCGGAAGCAATAAATAACGGTATATGAATATATCAAAGCGATAAAATGAACACACAGAATTTACGTGGTTCGACAATTCGCCTACGTTCACGGGAGTCAGCAGATATTATTTGGGCGGAGTAGAAATATACGGATCACAGAGATCTGATTTCCTCACTAATAATATCTCACCAGTGTTTCAACTCACATGTATTTTCTTTGAGTTGCTTATACTCTCTACGATTTTTTTCGATTTTGTTGCTCATGTCATGAATTTTCCTGTTTATAGATGAAGAAAGGCTCCCTTTCCCTAAATTAGTGGCATAATTTAAGGAAATTGGTGGCCTAATTTAAGGCTTAAATTATGGCACAATTTAGGGAAAGGGATCCTTTCTTCATCTATAAATAGGGAAGAGTTCATGATCAAGAACAAGGCAAAAATAAGAAAAAATTAGAGAAGTATAAGCAAACTCAAAGAGAGAAAATACTGTATATTTGGGAAACACTGAGAGATATTATTAGTGAGTAAATCTGATCAGTATTCTCGTACATTTCCTACTCGATTCAAATAATATCCGGCCGCTCCCATGGACCTAGCGAATCATTAACCACATAAATTCTGTGTGTTCATTTTATCGCTTTGATATATTCATATACCGTTATTTATTGTTTCCGCCCACAACAACTTGGTATCAAAGCCAAATATAGCAGTATTATATATCAAATCGAAGCTCTCGACGATACGAATGCAACGGTGAAAGAATCGCTTAAATCGGAAGTCAGAATCACCGTAAGTGCTGCACGAGTCCGTCACAATTAACCGAGTCAACTCACCGAGTTGGACCGAGTCAACTCAGTCACTAGTGATATTTGGACCGAGTTGGTCTGTTTTTCATCCATTTTCAACTGAGTTGGATCTATTCCTAGCTAATTGGACCATTCCAGAAGCAACTACGGACTCTATTTTTTCAAATAAGGTATAAAATTTGGAAAAACACTGTTTTAAGTTGTAAGTGCAAAATTTATATTATCAATTTGTACTTATGGCTGATAAAGGAGAGATCGAAGAAGGTGAACAAGTTGACCATAGAATTTATGGCAAACCAAGTTCTACTCGAAGAACTATGTTGTCCAACGCAAAGTTTGAGGTGGAGAAATTCGACGGCACAAATAATTTTGGCATGTGTCAATGTGAAGTATTAGATCTATTGTTCCGAGAAGGATCTAATATAGCCTTGGAGACTAGGCCATGAGATTATTCAAATGAAGATTGGAATTATGTCAACCGACAAGCTTGTGGTACAATTCGACTGTGCTTAGGAAAAGATCGTAAGTACTTTGTCATGAAAGAGAATGTAGCCGCAGTCCGGAAGAATAAACTAGAGGACAAATACATGGCCGAAAATTATTGAGAGCAGACTCTACTCAAGAAGAAACTTTTCCGTTTCTAGTACAAGAAAGGTACCCCTGTGATTGGGCACGTAGATAGTTTCAATAAAATTTTGGCCGATCTGCAAAATTTAGATGTTGAAATTATCGAAAAAGATTAAGCTTTGTTGTTGTTGAATTCATTACCCGAGTAGCTATGAAGCATTTAACCACAACCCCGTTATATGGAAAGGATGAGGTTAAGTTCGTAGATGTTTCAAATGCTTTGGTAAATAACGAGTACCGGAAGAAGGATCAACATGATCACATAGACTCAATATCGAAGCATTGGCGGTAGCTGCAGGTAGGGACTAACAACAAAAATTCTATCGGATCAAATAATAAAGGGGAAATCTAGATCAAAGTCCAGAGGAGAGTCATCCGAGAAGACGTCCTGGAAGGGACGAGTGTGCCTATTGTCACCGTAGTGGCACTGGAAGAAAGATTGTCCAAACAAGGACAAGTCAAATGCAAATGTCGTAGAAGGCCGATGAAGATGAAGAATCGGCCTTTTTCGCTTTCATCATAAAAACCTACTCGAGATAAGTGGATCCTTGATTCTCGGATGTTCTTATCATAGCTGTCCAAACAGACATTGGTTTTCGAGTTTTGAAGAGCTCGATGGATGAGTTGTGCTTATGGGCAACGACAATGCTGTCACACAAAAGGGATAGGAACAATATGACTAAAGATGCACGTGATGGTACAATCGACGACTTATAAATGTAAGGTATATTCTCGACCTAAAGAAAAACCTTATTTCTTTAGGTGTTCTAGATTCTCGATGGTTACAAGGTAACATTGGAAAATGGAGTCTTGAGAAAGTTGTACGAGGTGAATTTGTAAGAATGAAGAGTACTCGAAAGGCCGAACTTGTATTTCCTAGACGGGTGTACGATGGGAAGGGTAGCCGTCTCCAAGTAGTTCCGAAGAAAAGGCGCAAATGATTCTTCCGTACATGCGCGCTAGTGGTACGCTGATGAAAAGGCTTTGCAAGGCTTAATGAAGCAAGGTCTTTTGAAAGGTGCCAAAGACCGGAAAGTTTGATTTCTACGAGCATTGTGTAACGGGAAAACAAACAAGAGTCAAGTTAAGACCGCCATTCCATCGTACTCGGATCTCTTGATTATATTCACACGTATGTTTGGGGACCTTTCAAGAATGCTTCACTGGAGTGTAAACGTTGGTTTGTGACTTTTATTGATGATTTCTCTAGATATGTCCGGATATACACTATGAGTCACAAAGATGAAGTTCTCGGATATCTTTCTTAAATGGAAGAAAATGATGTAGACTCGCAGCAAGAAGATTAAAAGGTTGCTCGATCCGATAATGGTGGCGAGTATAAATCAGATCCTTTCTTTAAAGTTTGTCAAGATGAAGGGATAATTAGACATTTTTCAGTTCCTCGTACACCACAGCAGAATGGAGTTGCAGAATGAATGAATCGTACTTTGGTTGAGAAAGTTCGATGTATGCTATCTCATTCCAAATTGAGAAAGGCATTTTGGGCTGAGGCTTTGTCATATGCAACTCATATAGTCAACAGACTTCCTGCGACTGCATTAGATGGAAAAACTCCTAAAGAGGTATGATCTGGACAACCTGCTACTAATTATGATTCATTGCGAATATTTGGATGTCCTGCATATTTTTATGTTAGTGAATCCAAACTGGATCCGAGAGCAAAGAAAGTTGTTTTCTTGGGCTTTAAGGAAAGAGTTAAAGGATTTCAACTTTGGTGTGGTGAATCCAAGAAGATCGTCTTAAGACGAGATGTTACATTCGACGAGTCTGTTATGTTGAGACAAACAAATTCAGAGAAAGAGAATGAAAGTCCAAATACTTTTTCTAAGGTGATGCTTGAGACTTCGGAAGATCCAGAAAAGATTGCACCAATTACCGATCGTGGTGAAGATGAAATTGATGATCAAGAAGAGATCTCAGTTGAGGTGGAGGTTCTCTCACCATCACCACCGATTAATCAGCAGCTAGAATCTATTGCCACTACTCGACCGAAGCGGAGATTAGGAAGCCTTTACCGAGATACACACATACACGTGGTAGCATTCGGTGACTCGTAACTGGATGATGATGTCCCATGCACTTACAGATAAGCCGTGCAAAGAGTTGATAGTATGAAATGGAAAATGGCAATGGATGAAGAGATGAAGTCTCTACATCAGAATCAGACTTGGGAGTTGGTTCAACTTTTCAAAGGAAAGAAAACTATTGGTTGCAAATGGATCTATCGCGTTAATGTGTTCCTAGTAAAGACAACATCGTATACAAAGCGACCGTAAGAAAAGGCTATGCTCAAAAAGAAGGAATAGACTACAATGAGGTATTCTCACTTGTTGTTAAGCATTAATCTATTTAGATACTATTGGCTTTGGTAGCACAGTTTGATCTCGAGTTAGCTCAACTCGATGTCAAAACAAATTTTCTCCATGGTACTTTGAACGAAGAAATCTACATGTCTCAACCGGATGGCTTCAAAATTCCAGGATGAGAGAATTGGGCTTGTGTCGATTTGAGCAAGTCAATTTACTTGGTTTAAGCAATCACCGCGACACGTACAAGCGCTTGATAGCTTTATCAAAGAGCAAAAGTACACACGTAGTCGGGCTTTGATCATTGTATATACTTAAACTCCAAGACCGGTACCTTCATTTATTTGCTCTTATATGTTGATGATATGTTGATCAGATCTAAGAGCAAGGTGGGAGATCCACGTATCAAGGCTCGTTGAGTTCAGAATTTGAAATGAAAGATCTTGGAAAAGCTAAGAAAATTCTTGGGATGAAAATCACAAGAGATAGAGTTGTAAGTACATCACCGACACGTACTCAAGACCGAAGAAAGTACTACAAAGGTTTGACATTGATGAAAAACCAAACCAATAAGTACACCGCTTGCTCCTCACTTTCGCAAGTGCATTAATGTCACCTAGCACCACCGATGAGAAGAAGCAATGGAACGTGTTCCATATGCAAATGCCGTTGGTGCCTCGATGTATGCAATGGCTGCACCCGTACCGATATTTCCCACGCCGTTAGTATGGCTGAGTCGGTATATGCATAATCCGGGTGGACACCGGGCGGTGAAGTGGATTCTACGGTACATCTACGGTATTGTGGATATTGGTTTGAAGTTTGAGTAGACAAGACCGAAGGTAAACACCTAGTTAGAGCATGTGGGATTCCGACTACTTGGAGATCTGGATAAGCGTCGATCTACAACCTTTGGTTATGTGTTCACAATGGCAGTGAGGACCAGTTTGTTGGAGATCAACATTGCAATCAACCTGTAGCTTTGTCTATTACAGTAGGCAGAGTATACGTGGTCGAAGCATTCAAAGAAGATATATGGCTTCTCGGGTTGACTAAGGATTTGGGTATTGTTCAGAAGAACATGGAGGTCTTCTGTGACAACCAGAGTCCCATTTGTTTGGCAAAGAACCAAGTTCATCATGGTTGCACCAAGCACATCGATATTCGATTTCATTTTGTTCGTGAAATCGTCGATGAAGGGAATGTTATACTCCAGAAAGTCGGAACTGCAGATAACCCTGTAGATATGCTTACAAAGGTGGTTACAGGGATCAAGTTTCAACATTGCTTGAACTTGATCAACATCTCTCGAGCTTAGGGCGCCTAGGGCGCATTTGGAGGCAGCGTTATGAACTTTTTTGCCACTAATTTCCTTAAATCATGCCACAAATTAGGCCACTAATTTCCCTAAATTATGCCACTAATTTGTTACTTTTAGAGCCAATATTCAACATAGCCTTTATTTATGGTCTATTGAATAGATATTTAATTACTTTATTATAATTATTAATATATTTTTAATGATATTGCAGATATCGTTCTAGAGATATGAACTGTTTATAGTAGAAGAGTTGATTGCCAAAGGTCCAAATACTGATGTCCCGTTGATCCGGCTGATTATTTCAAACAATGATTGATATATGTTTGGTGTTCTCCTCGGAGGAAACTGAGGTTGTATATTTCTCAGATATTTGCATATTTCAAAAATGTATTACCCTACTACTGACTTTTTGGGAATTGCTTAAGCAAGCCCGAGCAATTTTTCAATAAGGCTACGTATTAATTAATCACGATTGAAGGCTGTTACTTTTTAATTAATGTTATTATATGTACGATTTACAGAAAGTGGAATAAAATTTTTGGATGGAATGGAATAAGAGTTATTTTTATTTAGAGTGGCCTTACGAAGCAAGAATCTAACAATTCATCTAGTTGTTTTCACAATTCTACTAACTCTGAGTTCGACATTCGATAAGGGTTCATTGCTGGTGGTCTGGTGTTAGATTCTAATTCAATTTCATGGTCCACCTCACTCCTTGGAGGTAACCGTTTAGGCAATGCTTCAAGCATCATATCATGGAACTTATCTAAGACAACTTACACTTCCGTCGGCAAGCTTGGCTTTGGTGACGCCTTCTCGTCATCATATTCCTTTAATATGGCCAAGTAACTCTCTTCGTCCCTCTTCAATCCCTTCTTGAATTAAAGTGCTGAGAGAGCTTGGGTAGTAGGTCTGGTGGTCCTCTCCGTCGGCACCACGCAAGTCTTTGTTCCATCCATGATGCACATGGAGTTTGATCATGGCACAAGAAAAGCTCTAACCTGGTCTAAGAACTCTATGCCAAATACTACCAAGAAGTCATCCATAGTTGTCACTGATAAGTCCACTTGGCCAGTCCAAGCACCAAGACTAACCTTAACTCCACAAGCAACTTCTTGCAGAGGTAGTGCTGCCGAGTTAAATGCTTTCAGAAATCCTCCTTCATTGATAACCTTAAGGCCGAGTCTCTTTGCTTCCTCCAATGAAACAAAGTTATGAGATGCACCAGAGCCAACCAAAGCTTTAGCGACCTTCGCATTGACGATGACATCTACAAACATCAAGCCCTTAGGGGTTTTTTGGGCGCTCTACAATGCACCAAGTAGACGCAAAGAACCCATCTTTGCACCTTCGTCCAGCTCACCTCCATCCTGGTCATGAGTGGAAGCAACTATGGCATTCAATGCCTTTCTTTTCGGAAATTCATGTGCCCAATGCGGTTCGTCGCATATGAAACACGTCACACGGGGCTTCGAGGCACCACGATCCTTCCTTTCCTTCCCCTTATCTCTTGATTTGAACGAGGAGCCTTCTTTGTGATTTTTGGAACCTTGACTTTTAGCATGACCTCCCCCACTCTTTCCTCCACCAAACTTTCTATCTATGGCCTTTGAACTCTCTTTGTTTGTGGAGTAATCAATAAGACTTTCCACAACTGCAATGGCCGAAGATAAGTCTTGAACACCACGTCACTTAAGTTCAAGGTTAGCCTACGACTAAAGACCATCCATGAACAAGAATAAAGCATCCTTGTTTGATGTGTCAGGGATTTCTAGTAGCAAGGTTGTGAAATCCTTCACATAGTCTCTTATGCTACTTGTTTGCTTTAACCGTCGTAATCGACCCCTTGTCTTCTCTTCAACATTTACAGGGAAGAATTGGATTTTGAACTCCCTTTTGAAATCATCAAAGGTGTCAATTGTGCATACCCCTCGTTGCACATCACTATGCCTCCGTCTCTACCATAGCATAGCATTGTTAGACAAGTACATGGCAGCAGTTCGGATCTTACTAGCATGGTCCATTATGTCAGTAGCCTCGAAATATTGTTCAAGCCCCCATAGGAAGTTCTCAACTTCCCTAGCATTCCTAGCACCATTAAAAGTCTTTGGCTTGTGAACATCCACCTTCATGGCCTCAATGATGGTGGTTGTGCTAGTTACCACGGCCATAGCCCGCTTACAAAGAGCTAGGTCACCTCTCATATCCTCCATTCTAAGCAATACATTAGCAATTTCTCTTTTGACTAGATCTCGTACCTTGGCAAGTTCAGCCTTTAACCCATCAATCTCTTATCTTAACCTACCTGTCTTAACCTACCATCTAGCTCGTTGAGGGACATTTTGACTGTTGCATGGATCTCCACATCCTTGGCCTCCAAGCAGTTGCAACGTTCCTCCAAGATGTCCACCCGATCAAACAACTCCCCTAAGTTGTCCTGCACACTCCAAACACGTGCTTCCAAGCTAGAAATCATGTCTTTCGACTTGGCTCGAGATTCCTTTGGTGGTTTCCGAACTTCCTCTCGCCCACATTCTATTGGTGGAACATCCACGCTTGGTGTAGATGAGGCATTGTTCTTCATTATGCCAAGGATAGTAATGCTTTAACCTAAGGCTCTGATAGCAACTGTCACGACCCTACATTTCAAATAGCGATCGTACGACACTTAGCATGGTTCGTTGTACTAAGTCTGTCTTTCACCCGAAAGAAACTCTCCAAAGAGATTAGAAAGAGACTTAAAGATTAAGAGGATTCAAGAGTAAAGCAAGAATTAGAAAGAAAGTTTGTAAATAATGCTCTAGTTTTATCTACAACATGCCACAAGGTTCTAGGATCTTCTAACCAGCTCTAGAGTCTTCTAGGAATGTCTAGTTCTTTAATGCTCGTTTTAGGATGTTTTGTAAGTTTTTAGAGACTTCTACGTCCTTCATAAACTATCCAGCACGTTCTAAAATATTCCAGTACCTTCCAGCATACTTTAAAACATTCTAGAGTCTTCAAAGCTTGAGTTGAGTCCATCCAACTCTAGCTTATTTTAGACATCTCTAGGTTACTCTAGAACTTTCCCATGTAGAAGAGTCTAGATCATTTAGGTAAGCACAATTTCTTTGGATTTTAATGAATAATTTGAACGGGACGTAACATTAAGCTATGAAAAATTTGTAATAAATATTTGATAAAATTGCAAGAAATAAGTATAGTGACTCTGAAAATGTGCAGAAAATTTTAATCATGTAACTAAAACACATTATTTTTGTTAATGGCTTCCTCGTAACAACTGTTTTATTATCAATGTTGATGACTTTCATCATTGTGAACGTTGGATAGCTATGAATCTCATTCTTTAGTTTGGTAGGATTATATAAATTTATATTTATATTAGTTATGATATAAAATATAATTAAATAATTTCATAAATGAAAAAAATTCCTCATTTTTTTAAGAAATTTGATAACATTGATCCATAATTAATATAAATATAAATATGAGTGTAAGTTTAATTGATATTAGCAAGTAGCGAGAGTTAGGGGAATGGGAGGGTTATGACCCCTTAATTTTATAAATTTTTCCTAATAATATACAATTTTTAATATTTTTAAAAATAAAATAAGATATTTGACATATTGTATTGTAATAAAATTATTATTATTATTATATATAAGTAAATAAAATAAAATAATTAATATAATCTTTTGTATTTTAAAAATATATTACATTTATATATCATATAAAATTTTATTTTATTTACCACCAAATAATAAATAATACAAAATTTAACTGGTCCTAATCCCATATGAAATAAATTCGACCAACTTAACCCCTTGAATAACTTGTCTAGCATTCCTCGTTTGAAAATGCTAAATTAAAGTTTTTATAGTTTTATGTAATTAAATACATATATCTTATGACAATTATAAATAAATAAATTTATAATTTCGTATAAAAATAATTATCATAATTTTATAAGTGATATGTTGTATTTTGGTCGATAGAATCTACCATAAATATTAACGTATTTTATCATATAATATAATCTAATTATAATTTAAATTTAATAAAATTTATTTTTTAAATATATATAGTATAAAAATAATTAATAATATGTATTAATCATCTTTTAGTTGGAGAAATAAAAGAAAAACTAAAATAATTTTAAAATAATTAACTTTGTGTAAATAAATTCAAAATTTATAGATTATTTTTATTGAAAATTTAAAAATAAAAAAAGTTAATTATTATTATAATAATTATCTATCGTTACAAAATTAAAAGATAAAATTAAAATTCTCATAAATATATTTTAATTTTAATTTATTTTAAAATTATATTAATGTAAAAATAATTAATTTTTATAATGGAAGAATATAAAAATAAAAGACTTCTAAAATGTTTATTTTTTTATGGAATATTTAATTCTATATGAAAAATTTAATAAAATTAACAATTAAAAAATGAAACAAACTCATAAACATTATAGTAATCATAAATGATTAAAGAGTTATAAAAAAATTAATTTTTTTAAATATATGTTAAATTTGTATACTTAAAAAGGCTTGATGTGGGTATTAATGTATTTTTTATATAACATAATATAACTATAATTTATTTTATAAATTTTATTTAGCTAAAAAATAATTGATCATATATATTAATTATATTTTAGTGAAAAAATTAAAAACAAAAACAAAAACACTTTTAAAATAATTGATTTTATGCGAATAAATTTAAAATTTATAAATTATCTTTTAATGGATGTATAAAATGAAAAAAAAAAATTCATGATCATTTATAAATTATATTTAGGGTAAAAATAATTGACTATATGTATTTGTGATTATCTTTTAATGGATAAATAAAAGAAAAAACCAAAATATTTTGTTGAAATATTTGATTTTATATAAATGAGCTAATTAAAGTGACAATTAAAAAAAATCATAAAAATAAATTTTATTTATTATCAAAGAATTAAAGGAGAAAATCAATTTTTTATTAAATACGTGTTAAATTAATATATTTTAAAAAGTTTACCGTAAGGATGGATGTATTTTCTCAAATAACATAATTCAATTATAATTAAATTAAAAATAATTTATTTTTTATATTATATTTAGTATAGAACATAATTTATTATATATATTAATTATTTTTAGGAGAAGAATTAAAATGGATAACGAATTTTTTTTAAATAATTGATTTTATTTTATTAAAATTTATAAATTTTATATTAAAAAAACTTAAAAGGCTCATTATAAAAAATTAAAATAGAAACAAAACTTTTTCTAAATACATAGAAAAAATTATTTATTTATAAATTATATTTAGTATAAAAATAATTGATTATATGCATTAATAATTATTTTTCAGTGAAAGAATTAAAAGAAAAATCAAAAGACTTCTAAAATTAATAAAATTGATAATTATAAAGAAAATTAAAAGACTCGTAAACCTTATGATAACTAAATATTAATACAAATTAAAAGAGAAAATCAAAATTCTCATAAAAATAAGTTAAATTAGTATATTTTAAAAAATTATAATCTTTAAATATGATTAAAAAATTATAAAAAGAGACTCTATTTTTACTTATAAATTATAATGTTTTCAATATTTTTTTAACATTTTTATACTTGTCACATATTCTTCTTATAATTTTGAATGTATTACATTGAAATATTAATACATATAACAAACACATAAAATAATATCAAAATAATTTTCTTTTTATGTTTTATATTGAAATGTATTGTATAGTTATACATTTAAGTATATAATTTTTTAATAAAAAATAATTATTTTGATAAATATAAAATTTAAGTATTTTAAATGATAAATAAAACTTCATTTAATCAATAAATTTTAAAGTTAAAAAATCGTTAAATGTCATTATCATTGTTTATGATTTTACATATATTAATAAAAAATTAATAATAATAAATATTTTTATTTTCATTAATTATTTTAAATATTTTTATTTCACTTTTTTTATTGAATAAAACAATAATCGATGTAATTGGAGTTTAGATCTAAGATAATTAGGGTGTAGAGTCATATACTCTCAAATTTTTCCTTAATTTTTACTTTACCCTGTTTTTAACTAATCAATTGTTTTGATTTTGGGTTTATTTTTGACTTTTGTTTAATAATGACAAAAAAATTAAAATAAGTAAAATCTTATAAATTGAAGATAATAAAAAATTACATAATTATCTATTTTAAATTGGTTATATTATGTTATGTTTAATTATAATATTTTAAATCATTTATTAAGGAGTAAAGCACGTTTTGTTATATATATATATACTGTTTCTATTTAGTTGTTTGTTTCTTGTGTTGATACAGGTATATATATATATATGCAATTGTTACAGTACACATAATTTAAATAAATATTTTTATTAAATAATCTTGATTTTTAAATAAATATAATATAAAAAATATATTTTTAATTATAATTAAATATTTTTTAAATTTTAAATATAACTTATTGATTTAAATTTTTATATTTATTAACACATATATTTTTAAATAATTTATCAATATTATTTATTTATATCATTTATTATTAAAACGGCGAATATACGAAAGGGAACTCAATTAAGAGATTTACCCGAATAAAGATTCATGAATAAAGGGTTAACTTAAAGGTTACACTTAAATTTTATATTAATTTTTGTTTTATACAATTTAATTTAACTATTATTAAAAGTAATAGCACATTCATCTATTATCATATTTTTTTAATCTTTTTTCAAAGGCTTCTAAACGTACTTATTCAAGTCAATAATTAATATTTATTTAATACAATTTAAAAAATAAATAAACAACTCATATAGATTTTTGCTAATTATCATAATTTTATTCACAAATAATTTTTTTATTTTTAATTCTCTAGATGTAATACATATATGTATTTTTTGTATAATGTAAAAATAATTTTTTTACATATGTAAAAATAAATATTTTAAAAATATTATTAAAAATAAAACTATATAAATAATATAAAATATAAAAAGATTTTTTTTAGAAATAACCAAATTTAAGTTTAGTTATTCGTCATTTTAAAGTTTTTTAAAATAATAAACGACTAAAAAAAAAGAATAAAACCTAAGTGATACTTTTAGAATAAACTAATGATCAGAAAAATTGACAAATATATAATTAATCAATAATTATCTACTTTTTACATATTGTCAGCTAGTGTTTTTATGGTTTTAATAATTTATTTTATAAATATTTAATTCTTATAAGTTAATGCTTATCAATTGTCTTATTATGTAAAGGTGATATATAATATCTTAAGTTTGGTATTTTAATGATATTTTATTAAATAAAAAATATTTTTTGAATATATATTATTAATCTTTTTATTTACGAAAATATATCTTAATGGTTAAATTTTAGAAAAAAATTTAATTTATATGGGATAATTTTATTATTATAAAGATATTTATTATTTTATATAATTTTTTATTTTTTTCTATTTTAATAGAAAGACATCTCATATTTAAGAATATGAAAAAGGTGAAATGAGGTTGTAGTGTTTTACTAAAAACCCAAAATATTATATTATATTCGATATTAAAATTAAAATTGATAGATATAAATTAATAGATAAATATAATAAATAGATTAATATTAATTGAATTTGATTAGTTTGATTTTTTTAATCTAGTTTGTTTTAGTTTGGTAAGCTTAAATAGTCTAATCTAATTTTTAAATATTTTTGAAAAATTGAATAAGATTAAACTGTATACATTTTAAGTAATTCATTTCTTTTAATCTTATTAATTTTTTTATTATTTTCGATCACCTTATATATAATCAAACTTAAGATGAAAGTGATTTTATTCGAACACAATGTGATTGAAAAAATATAAAAGGATCAGGAAGAATGAAGAAAATAAAATGCATGTAGTGGTTATCATTATTAATTCAAATGAAATGAATTAGTAGTGACTTAATAGGTGAAAGGGTAGGACACATATGATGATAGAGATGAACGTAATTGCTAAGATGGTTAGGATTTTTTCGTATAAAATGAGAAGAAAATGTAAAAAAATAAATATAAAATAATAAATATTTTTATAAAAATAAAATTATTCTTAATAAATTAAATTTTTTTTAAAAAATCATTATTATATCACGAAAAGATTAATAATATAAAATTAAATAAATATTTTTTATTTAATAAAAATATCATTAAAATATCAAATCCAAATATTTTTGTAAGCAACAGAAAATGAAAGTTAAAACCGACTATAGATTTATAGTAAGCTTGTAATTGTATTTTAGTATGGAAAAAAAAATTATTATTATAATAATAACATTTAGAAGTGCATTACATAATATATATTTTTATTTTATTTTATTCTAAAGTCAAAGAAGAGGCACTAAAAAGTCGGATTTATTGTCATTGTCGTGAAAAGACAGAAAAGAAAACAATCTACAAATAAAGATGCAATCTTTTTAAGACATGGTCGGTGATTCAAAAGGTACCAACCCAACCCAACCCACACTGCCACTCACCTTCAATCTGATACTTCCTTTACCTTTTCTTACTTTTGTCATTTTTTTTAGCGTTATATATTTAAATTATACTCTTAAATCTTTTAATTTTATCAAATTTAACAATTTAAAATTTTCATATTATTTTTTAAATTTAAATTTATATTAAAAAAATAAATAATATAAAAATTAAATTAAGTATAATAAATTTAAAAATATAATAAAAGTTAATATCATTAAAAAAATTAAAATATTAAATCTAATAAAATTTAAGATAATTAAACTTATAATATACATTAAATATAATTTTATTTGATATATGTACTCGGTACTATTATCTAATCTAAATCTATCTCATCATTTCAAATCAACCATAAATTTATAGTATTTAAAAAATTTCAATATTTATATGTGGGTTTTCGCCATTACAAGGATTGTTTGTGGGGGAGAAAGGGTTGGAATAAGCCTTTGGAGGGAAGCAAATGCCATTCGAGAAGAAGGTTTGGGAGTGGTTGGCTTCGGCTTTTCACGGTTTCAGTAGCAAGACTGATTGAGCTCTATGTCTTCTTGGGCTGGCCCAGAAGATTTTCTGCTTTCTACTTCACTTGCAACCTATCTTGACAGTACCCTCTTTCTCTCTTACAATTTCCTTTTGTATTGCCTTTTTTGTGTTAAGAGTTGACTTTGGTTTGAGGCAAATGCAATTGCGTGTTTTTCTCATACACTATCTTACGATTGCTTCATATAGATTTGTTTGTTTATCTATTCTATATCTCTTAAGATTTTTGGGTTCTTTTTTACATGCTCTGTTGCTTTTAATTTTGGCACTCGGTTGATTAAAACATAGTTGGCTAATGGGTAGTATCAATCTCTTTTCTAGGTCAATCGTGTTCATGTATTAATGGAAATGGAAAAATACCTTTTTCGTAACTATACTACTCAATACCATTTGGGTATAAAATTCTTACAAATTTTCTCGTTCTTATTATATTAATTTCAGTCCACATCTTTACTGTACATCTAAATGTTGAAGCATTCCCACTAGTATTATATAGTACTCTACTCAATAAAAATGGGCTTCTCTTATGTACCGTGAGTAGGTCCTGATTAGATGTGTTTGTGATATAATTATTAATGGGGAAATTGTTTGGTCAATAGTAGTTTTAACATAAGTATTTAGGTGTTGTTTGACATAAAATTGTTTAACGGATTTTAAGTGTTATTTTAGTCATTATTTTTTAGGAGCATGAATCCATCCTAAACTGTTTTACTAAACTATTTAAGTCACTAATAATGCTTATTGAAATTAAAAATGAAAGCACTTCAAAATTTTCTCAACACCATTAAAATTGATTTTTTTCTTCATTTAAAAGCACTTTCAATCTAAAGCATAAAAGGATTCAAGCGAATCCTAATATGAATAAATGGATAATACTTTTAAGCATTAAGTGACTTGTCAATGATGTTTTCGGATTGTATGTAAGGTTAAATGTGGAATGTTGAATTAATTGTGAGAATACTTATTATTAATAGAAAGTGATATAGTGTAAATATCAATTTCCTAAATATATCCGTGTACTCCTTGAAACCCTGTAGTTTGGATGGTTTGTGATTGACAACTTTTGTATATTTTGTATTTTCAAGAAGGGGGAAACATGTTAAGGAAAGGTTCAAAGGGGAGAAAAGCTTTTTGACATAAAGAAAATGCGCGAGATAATTATTAATTAGGAAAACAAGTGCTTAAGCTTCTGATATGGAAACTCCGATGCAACCTTCTTAAAGTTGGCATGTTTTTAAGATCAAACCATACTTGATATGGTTCAAAATTGAAACAGGAAGAGGAGTTATTTGCCAGATTGAACCACAATAAAGTTAGCATGATATTTCTTTTATACTGTGAATGAGGCATTCTTATTGGAGACTTTGATACCTAGACCTTGGTTTCAATGCAGAACAAAGAGTTGGGTAGAAATTATAGGAGCACTAGGGGATAATAGAGGTTGTCAGTTGGTTGTAAATGGGTCTACAAAATCAAGTATAATCCTGATGGCTCTGTGGAACGATACAAGGCTCGATTAGTGGCCAAAGGATACAGTCAGATTGAAGGTTTTGACTACCAAGAAACTTTTGCACCAGTAGCCAAACTTGTCACTGTTCGGCTTCTTCTTGCCGTTGCTGCTATTCAAAATTGGCATATTCGACAACTTGATGTCAACAATGCTTTTCTCTATGGTGATCTTCATGAAGATGTCTACATGTCCCTTCCACCTGGATTCGGACGAAAGGGGGAAACACGAGTATGTAAGCTACATAAATCTTTGTATGGACTCAAACAAGCCTCACGACAATGGTTCATCAAGCTATCAACAACACTTAAGCTAGCTGGTTTTAACCAATCCAAGTATGATCACTCATTGTTCGTCCGAACCCGTGGTAATTCCTTCTATGCTCTTCTTGTCTATGTAGATGATATAATCATAACAGGAAACAATGTACAAGACATTGAAGAAACTAAGAATCATCTCATGAGACAATTCAAGCTTAAATAACTCGGTGAATTAAAGTATTTTTGGGGCATAGAAGTTTCACGTTCCAGGAAGGGAATTGTTCTGTCACAACGCAAGTACGCACTTGAAATATTGGAAGACATGGGTTATCTTGGTGCCAAATCTGCCAATTCACCTATGGAACAAAATTTATCCCTCAGCAAGGTTGAAGGGGAATTCATCAGTAATCCCACATCCTATCGAAGACTTGTTGGGAGATTAATATACTTGATCATCACAAGGCCCGACTTAGTGTATGCCGTGTACATTCTCAGTCAATATATGGATAAACCACGACAACCACATTTGGAAACAGCTCAACGAGTGCTACGATATGTCAAGAACACACCAGGGCAAGATCTCTTTTTCTCAGCAACTAGTTCATTACAACTAAATGCTTTTTGTGATGCAGACTGGGCAAAATGCACAGATACACGACGATCAATCACAGGATATTGTATGTTTCTTGGAAACTCGCTAATTTCTTGGAAGACTAAGAAACAAAATACAGTCTCACGATCAAGTGCAGAAGCAGAATACCGCTCTATTACAGCGGCATGTTGCGAAGTAACCTGGTTACGATATGTTTTGGATGATTTGGGTATCAAACACTCTCAACCAACCAAGTTATATTGTGACAATCAAGCAGCTCTTCACATTGCATTAAATCCAGTGTTTCATGAGCGAACCAAACACATAGAGATCGATTGCCATCTAGTAAGAGAAAAGATTCAAGTTGGAATGATCAAAACTTATCATATCTCTACATTAGAGCAACCAGCAGATATATTTACCAAATCCCTGAGTTTTCCACAGTTCTCAAGCTTACTTAACAAGTTAGGAATAATTAACATATATTCTAACTTGAGGGGGAATGTTAAAGAACATGAGATCCAGCTGGTGACAACCAACACACCAGCTGGAAGCAGCCACCAACAGCTTGGTGGGGAAGGATAGGCTGTCCAAGAACATGCCTCTCCATAATTGTGTTTATTTTTAATTATTACAATTTTGCTTTTCTTTTGTATAAATAGGTTGTAAACATTCGTTTATTCATCATCAATAAATCCATTTCTTACATGGTATCAAAGCAGGTTACCCGGTCGGTGCAGTTGTTTCGCCACTGGTGAGTGATGCATTCCGCCACTTGGGCTCCATAAGCTCAACATCCCCGTCGGTCTCAAGGGGACAGACCCTTGCCGATGCGAGGGGGAGTGTTAAAGTTTCACATCGACTAGGGATCGGGCGCGCATATAAACAAGGGCAATCCTCCATCTCATAACCTAAGTTTTGAGATGGAGTTAGGCCCAAATTTAATAGACCATTAGAAGTTGCATTGCAACTTTATTTCCATTTTCATCATTGATTCCCTTTATTTTCTGCTTGGAATTGGAATTTAGTTAATTTTGTTACCAGCATATTGATGATGATTGTTGCTTCCCCACATAATGTTTGGTGCTGATAAATTTGTTTTCATTTTCTTCAGAGAAACTTCTTGTCTTGTTGCGTGATGGTCGAAAGCTTATGGGTTTGTTACGATCTTTTGACCAGTTTGGTAAGATATATGCATTCATCCCATATGTTTTGTTAACCATTAAATTTTTTTCAATACTTTTGAAGTAATAAAATGTGGATACTCCGAGAGATAATAGATTCATAATCCTAAACTTACCCATGTATTACTGACCTCACCCACTTGTCACGCTTACTTTTTTTATTTTTTATGTTTTCTTCCTATCTCTTTTTGAAGGAGTACATAATTGAAAAAAATCTCAATTAACCATAAGTTTTGTTAAGTTTAACTTTCTTATTCTTCTATTCCTTTTGAAACCTTATTAACTGACAGTCCTCATACAGCAAATGTTGTTATAGAAGGGGCGTGTGAACGAGTTATTGTTGGTGATCTCTATTGTGACATCACATTAGGTTTATATATAATCCGTGGAGAGAATGTTGTTTTAATTGGAGAACTGGTACACTTTTTTCTTCAGAGAATTAATTACGTTAACTTTAATTTATTTAATAATTTAAAATATCATATTAAGATCTTATTATTACCTCCTTTGTAGGGCTTGGATAAGGAGGAACTTCCTCCACATATGACTCTAGTGTCGGTAGAAGAGATAAGAAAAGTAAGTGACTCTTATGCAAAGCATTTTTTACTCTTTAATTTGCTTGTTTCTTGTCGAAGTATGTAGTTAAAATTGTGGCTTTGTGGATGTTAAAATTTGTCGATCATCCGTTCTACTAAAAGCTTAACCTAATGTGAGAAGAGAAAATAATGCTTAATATATTTATCACATCTCACAAGTGATGATTTTATGTAGATCTAAAATTTACAAGTCAACAATTGGGCTTACTGAAATTTGAATGCATGATAGAAGTTATTGATTTCAAAAGCTTGAATTAGTGGGAGAATTGTCGATAATATTTTTATACATTTTTAAGTGGGAACAAAATTCATGGATACCCTTATCAGGATGGGATGTTCTTGGAGTCACTTTATTTGTGTCATTAGAACGTTTTGATCACTTAACTTTTATAAGGGATACATAAGTCATTTATTCTTTTTAAAATGTTTAATTTTAAAAATTGAGTGATTTATGTGTTTCTTGTGAAAGCTTAGTGATCAAAGTGATATAAATAAAGTGATTTCTAGAGTATTTTATCTCCTTTTAACTTCGATCAATTTTTTGTTAGCTATTTAGGATTGTGTTACGAAGAATTTTAACTTCGATCAATCTTTTGTTAGCTATTTAGGATTGTGTTAAGAAGAATGACAATCTCATATATGTTGTTACTTGAGAGAGGATGATATATATATATATATATATATATATATATATATATATATGTGTGTGTGTTAATCTATTGAGAGGTGATGTGTTTGATTATTAGTATCTCTGATACAGTAAAGATAGGTGAAAGTTAAATAATGCTAGGTTCTTTTTCATTTGGTATTGTTCTGTGTTGGTTTGGTTTTTCAAAATAAGTTGAGCTCCTTTCTTTCTACTTCTACCTTAAGGCTCAAAAGGCAGAAAAAGAAGCTAAAGATTTAATGGGAAAAAGAGTAGAGTTTCTGGATTTCGACTAACTTTTGCTCCCAAGTCCCACCAATGTCGTCATGGGAGCTAGCATGTATGCATACAGTTCTTCAGTGATCAACCTAGACGTAAAAGGAGGGTTTGACCAATTAATGACTAAAATTAGAGCAGCTGCTACGATTTTATGCATATGGAATTTAGGTTTTGGTGTCTTAGAGGCAATGATTATGGTTTTCTGATTATTCTGTTGCCTTTTAATTTACTAGTTTGTACTAATCTTATTCTAAACTTTTAGCGTACATGTGGGGTGTGATATTAGATTAAGATAAATAAGGTTACGTTAGATTATAATATGACCATTTACACAATTGATGTGACCCCAAACTAATAAGAGTGATTTAATGTTGCATATAGAATGACTCAAAACTTATACTCCATGCATTATTTTTCAATGTTACGTAAGATACATTTTTCTTTTTATGCCGAGGTAAATAATAATAATAATAATAATAAAGAAAAAACTGCTCTTATAAGTACAACTTAATTTTACTTTTTATTTAATATAATTTAATTTAATGAGTTTGATTGTATTTTTAAATATTATTAAATCATATAATTATGTTATATTTTAAATTTTAAATAAATAATATTTTTTATTAGTTAATCGTAATGTTCTGGGATTCTTGTGGTGTTATTGTGTTTATTACGATGTTGGCACAAATTTTGTTTTTGCGGGTTATTTATTAGGTTGAAGACATACTTTTAAAACATAAAGCAAATAAAAAATTAAAGGATTGTTAGTAATATATGAGGTTAATTAATAAATATATTTAAAATGTTTATTTAATTATAAAAATATATTTAATATTAGATAATTTAAATTTATAATTATGTTTATAATATATAAATTACGTTAATTATTTTTTTATTATTTATATATTGTGAGTATAATTATAATTAAGTAAATTTTTTAAATATATTTATAATTAGATTTTATATATGGTGGATATAAAATATAATTAATTTTAAATAAAAAATCTATATTCTCGTAAAAATAATATTATTTATATTTATTTTATATATTTTTGTTATTAAAAAATTTAAATTTACGTATGATTATTTAATATTATTTAATTTAATTTATTGAATTAGATTGTTATTTTTAAAGGATATTGTTTTTATTTCTTGTTTGTTGTAGTTACTAAAATCTTTGTCGTGTCATAACTTGTCATATCAGCGATTGAGACGCTGCTTACAGGCTGCTAGACGCAATAATTAGTTAAATGGTTATATATATATATATATATGTTTAGTTAAAAATCTATACACATAAATATTTGCAAACGTTAATTTAACTATGGTTATAAGAAATATTTTAATTTACTGCTGTAAATATTTTTTTAATTAATTTTTTTTATGTATTTCAATTAACTATTTTATCTAAAAAGTAATTATTTTATTTAAAATAATTAAATCATTTATGTAATACGTGAATTTATAAAGATTTAGTAAGGATAAAATTATGTAATTATAATTTTATATATTATATATATGATTTAATTTTTTTAATTAAATTGATTATTTTTTATTTAAATAATTGATTTAAAGATACTTAACACTGAATTTGAAAAGAAGTTAAAATTGAATTTTTTTAACATAAATTAACATTTAACCTTAATTGTATAATTTTCTTTTGCCTTTTATTTACTCTAGGAGTTGGCTTAAAGAAAAGCATATACATAGAAAAATGCCACAGATAAAAGTTGGTTTTAATAAGTGAATAAAATGCCTACAAGGAAGTATAGAACTCTTCTTTTTTACCAGAATGTGTAGAACTTAATTAGAAATTTAATATGAACCATAATAAGATATAAATAAAACATATAAAAATAAAGACACCTATAACAATTTAAACCTATGTTACTTAGACTTTTTATAAAAATTATGAAGTATTTGTATCTAAATGAGGTAACATATATATTAGTGTGTGAGTCCAATTTGGTATATATTTAAAAATGAAAGTTTATATATATTTGGGGTGAATAAATTTTCAAGTTTTTTTAATTTATAATTTAATAATCTAAACAAAACGGTTAGATATGTAATTATGTGTAAATAATAAAGTATAAAAATTAAAAATAACACACGATATTTTTAGTTGGAAACAACCAAGGTCACAACCATAACTTAAGAGTAAAACCATCGGTTCATTGGATCACTTAATTTTTTATTGCGAAAATTAAATGTTTAAGTACAAACTCGGTCTTATACTATCATCTTTAGTATATTGTCCCAATGTACCTAACTTATGAGCTCTTGTTCTGTTTTCACAACTTCTAAGATTAGGGTGAGCAGTATCTCGTCTAATGTTCTAATCAACTTCTTACCAATCAGATACATTTACGGAACAACTACAACTAGGGATTAGCACAAAAAACACAAGTATTTGTGTATGTTCTAGAACGGATTTAATGATGAATAATCTTTTAACTGGATGATTAAAATCATATATCAATTAAATTAAATCTACTAGTAAATTCTAGAAGAAGTATATTAATCACAAGTTTAATAAAAATATTTTTTAAAAAATTTAATAATTGAATCCAAATAATCATGATCACTCATACAATTATTTTATTTAAATATTCGAGACCCTAATCAAGAAAAAACTATAAGAACATGAAAAATATGAAACAAATAGCTCATATATACTAGTATAATTATACAGAAATATATATATATATGAAGAGATGAAGTTCAACCTAATTAAAGATGAGTAAGGAGAAAAAAAACCTGATCGTTGAAACTTGTGCTCTTAAAAATATGCTTTGTAGTTGTATGTATGATTGTGAGACAATAGTGATTTATATATAGTAAACTTAAAGAACCAAAACATTACACATCTAATGTGACATAATTTTATAGGTAGTTAGCTGTTGATTGGGATTAAAAACAAATCAAAGTGGACGAAATATGCCAGTTTTGAGTAGTGGGATCGATCCCTCCCAAAAATAAGTTATGCCTACGTAACATGGGGGATCGATCCATCTATGAGGGAGATCGATCATTCTATGTATGAAGGTATGCCTAGTTTTTTTATTTAAAGAGGGAATGATCAAAGTGTGATCGATTACAGATAGATCCACAATGGGATTGATCTGTCTATTAGGGGATCAATTTCTCTATCTTAAAAGGCTAATATCTGTATGATACAATATCAGAATTGATCCAATCAAGAGCCTATATGAAATGTACTTAAACATGTATGCAATTTTATGTTTGATAGTTATGAAAGATATATCTGAATTACAATTATCCAAAATCTGAGTGTTTCTTCGATTTTTCTTGATATTCTTAAAAAACTGGATAGCGAGCTTAAAGATAAAATTATAAATAAATATTTTATCCACGAAAATAGCCAATATTCATAATTCTTACAAAATCTTCCTTTGATATTTTCATGTGGAAAAACCTTATATTCACTACATGACACTTACTAGAGTAAGATAAAAGTACATCAATGTCCTAGACTCCATAATGACACTATCCTATGGTTCGGTGAATCCATCTTTGCTACAACTTGACAAATTTGTATATAATTGAAATCACATAAACAAAGCATATGACAACTTGACTCGAAAGACTTATTGTACATTAGTTCTGTTTACATAGAAATATGCAAAGTATAGAGATAAATCATGTAGTGCATGTATTCATATCAATCCAACCCACAATAAAACATAAAAACATGATAATAATGATAATTATTCCCCCTTTTTGACATATGAAAATGACAAAGTACCAAAAAAATTACCAACTTAAAAACAAGTGGAAGGAAATATATGCAATAATGTCATAGAGCTAAACTCCAAGGTTAAAGGGCAATGTAAAAGCATATCAATACAAAAGTGTAATCTAGTGTAAACCCACCATGTGTTCTATTGTTCTCTAACTATAAAACCAATTAAACAGTTAATAAATAAGGAGAAAATAAAAAAATTAAAATCTGATTTTTTTATATAAATAGCCACATAAAATAATAAACTCGCTCAATCATACAGTCAATTGAGAAATCATTTTGTACTCAAATTTTGATTATCTATTATATAAATAAATAAGTAGAGTAGAAGAGACACACAAGCACACTTAACATATATAATGACATATTGATATTTACTAAAAAGTAGTGTATTATGCTAATCAAGTCATTTATGATCGATCTAGAAAGAACTTAAAAGAAAATGTATCACCTATCATATAAAACTATAATTCATTTTTCAATCTCATAAAATAAAATATATTTATCAAGAGAAAACTTTTAAGCTTTTTGTTTCTCTTTATTTTATAAAAGAGGTTTAAGATCATTTATTTATTTTTAACATCTTTTGACTCTTTCTTTTTATGCATGCCAAGTATATTTTTTTTATAAGTATAGTACTTTTTTGTATAATTTTTTTAATTTAATATTTTATATGCACGAGCTATAAACATTGCATGGTGACTTTCACACTAGTTGTGATGTATCTCTCTCTCTCTCATTGCGGTAGCTTCACATATCACAATAAGTATCCCTCGTAATGCTAAGTGACTCCCTATAGTAAAATTTTAAAAAGTAAGAATTAGAACTCAATATAATTTTACAATCAAGATTAGTTGAAGTCCTAGAATCTTTCAAGAGAAATCATAAAATTTAAGCATATGAATAAGTACATGTCAACATCGATCATCACATGTAAAAGTATATATGTTTGCATAAGTCAAAAATGTAGAACCGTTTATACAATAGACATCAAAACGAGTTAAGCCATTAAAGAGAAGGTTGTATGTGTGTAAGGGTTGAATAAGTCTATTAACTTGTTGGCCAAAAAGCGATTCTACTTAACATTTTTAAAATTTTTTAACAAGAAAAAAGAAATAAAATAATTTTAATACTATGAAATTGCTCACCTAGGATCATACAAGCACCTTTCCAAAAGTACACAGGTGAAACAATTAAAAGAAGGTTAAATGATTGGAAAAAATAATATTTCTTAACCTAAATTTTTTTGAATATTGGTTTCTCTATTTCATAGGCATGTGTTTGGACATAATTGTACTTTTTGCATTCATCCTAAATGAAAATACAATTTATAAGACATGATGATAATGAGTTATAAAATTAAAAATATTGTGTTTTACTTGCCTCTTTGAACCTAAGATTTCATGCTTATTAGTAGAATTTTTGAAATGTTACTATAAGTTTCATCCATACTAGAATATGATGCAACATGCATAGATGGTTAATAGTTATCAATCCTATTATGTGAAACATGGAAAGATTTATTAAATTTAGGAATGTTTATCAAAAACCTATATTTTAGTCATGATCATTCTTACCACAATGATGACAAATAATTATAAACTTAACAGTTTTTTTACCATAGGTACAATGGCTTTTTGTGCATAACTAATAACAATAAAAGTAGAGTTAGAGGTCCTTACAAATGTGATTTCTGATATGCAAGATGTGGAGCTCTCATCCTTAAAAGTAAGGCCACACGTATCACCATATGACTTACTATAACTCAAGACTTTGTTTAGTTGTTCAACGTCTTATGTCAAGCTTTTCATTGTCATTTAAGTAGTAACAAGTTGGTCATTGAGTTTACCCTGTGTTTGGTTGATTGGAATGAAATGGAATCAAAATTAATTCCTTTTAATTTTATGTTTAGTTAGACAGAAAAGTGGGAATTGAATGGAATCAATTCCTAAAAGAGAAGGAATCATAATTCCTTCTCCCTCTTAAGGAATCATGATTCTATTCCCATCTTAATTTATTTTCCAATTTTACCTCAATCCCAAATATAACCCTAAATCCTAAATCTTAAAACCCTAAACCCTATTTAGAAAAATAATAGTTTTAATCCTAAACCTTAACCTACAAATATAACCCTAAACCATAAACCATAAACCCTAAATGCCAAATCCTAAAACCTTATTTAGAAAAATAATAATTTTAACCCTAAACTTTAACCCATAAATATAACCCCAAACCCCAAACCATATACCCTAAATCTTAAATCCTAAAAATCTAAAACCTATTTAGAAAAATAATAATTTTAACCCTAAACCTTAACCCTCAAATATAATCCTAAACCTTAAATCAAAAATCTCAAATTCCAAATCCCAAAACCCAAAACCCTAAGCCCTATTTAGGAAAATAATAATTTTAACTTTAAATTTTAACCCACAAATATAACCCTAAACCCTATTTAAAAAAAATAATTTTAATAATATATTTTATTTTTAAGTAATAATTATTTAGAAAAATAATGATTTCAATAATGTATTTTGTCTAACGAAAAAATAATAATTAAATGATATTATTTGAATTTTACTGAATATAAAGGTATTAAGGTAATATATATTATTTTTCATTCCATTCAAGTTGTAAACCAAATATTGTAATACCGATTTCTTCTTTGATTCCAGTGGTCAAACCAAACAAAACTATTTCCTTTCCATTTCATTTCATTCACATTCCGATTCTAATTCTATTCCGTGAACCAAACGTCACCTTATAATTTTCTAATTATATTCCTACAAGACTTAGATTAAGAGTATCAATATGTTCATACTACTTTAAATTTTATTTTTCTAAGGAAAAAGTGTTTGTTTTTTGAACACTAATTATATCATTCAACTTTATCACTTACTTTAAAGTTTTTCTTTTTGTTCCTTAGCATCTATACAATCCCTAAATATTTTTTTAAAACTAGATGTATTATATTTAGTTAAAAGAAAAGAAGAGATACCTCATCATCTTTATTCCAACTAGTGTAGGAGTAGCTTGAACGTGTAGTAGCTTTTTCAATGAAGGCACAATAATTGGTTCCACCATCTTCTGAATTATTTTCTTTCTTCTATTCACTCTCTATATCACTAAGAGTAGTGTTGAGTGCTCTTTTAGATTTCTTCTCTTTATTTGCACACTCTCTAGATATATGGCCAAAACTACTACAAATGAAACACTGAGGACCAGCAAGTTTAGATTTCTTGTCATCTGAGTCCATGAGGTTAGGTTCCTTTGAAATTCTATCATTGAACCGATTCTATTATCCCTTGTTTAGGAAGTTATTTTATTGGTTTTTTGTATAAAGGTACTTCTTGAATCTACGAGAAAATGAAATAATAAATTCACCATTAGAATCATCATCATTACCAAAAATTACCTTTATGGAGCTTTTGAATGCCACATTCTTATTCTTCTTGGGTGGCTTACGAGTAAGCTCATATGTTTGAATGGACCTAATTAGTTCATCAATATTTAAAGTGTTCACATTTTTGCTCTCTTCTATAACAATGAATTTATCTTATAATCTTCTATCATTGAACTCAAAAGCTTCCATAAAATTATAGGCTGAGGAATTTTCTCAGCAAATGTAGGGCAAGCATTAGTAGCATTACAAAAACAAGCATAAAATTGATTAAACATTTCATTGTTTCTCATTTTAAGAGAGTCAAATAGAGATATCAACAAATCAGTTTAGTTTGTTTCACTTTGGAAGTTCGCTCATGAGCAAGAGCAAGTGCATTCCATGCATCTTTTTTCAATCTCATAGTCAAAGATACAACGGAACCCGTCCATCGACATTATAGAGAAAATAGAATTTAAACTCTTTTTTATTTGATCTATTAAGGGTTCTTTCTTTAGTGGTCTATTCTTTTCTAGTTTTTATGGTTATTACACGATCTTTGGTTACGAAAGGTGGTTCCCAATCTTCACGAATGAAATCCCAGACTTTTTCACATTGTCTAAGATAGGCTTGCATGCGAGCCTTTTAGTAATGCTAATTCTACCTATCAAAGAAAATGGGTCTAACAGATGACTCATCTTCTTTCATTAGATCCATTTGTAAACGTGTATCCCTACGACTCAAAATCACAAGTGTGTAGTGTAAGTTCTGATACCAATTTAAAATTTACAATACGGGCCTAATAAGCGTAGGATGCTGTTAATGACTATGAAAGTAGAGTCATTAATGCACCTTTTTACTCAATATTTTCTTTCTTTATTCAATAAATAATATTTTTGGGGTTAAAATATTAAAATATAAATTTTTTAGTGAAAAAGTGTGAAAATATAATTTCTAAAATTGTTTGGGATTTGTTTGGAATTTTTATGAATTTTTTATGAAATTTTTAACGCAGGATCAATCAAGAGCTGTCACATGGTGGCACACAAGCAGAGGAACTGACTAGGTAAGCCACACGGATGTCATGTCAATAGAGACAACCAATCATAGATCACCGCCTATGAGGAGTGACGTAGCGTCTCCCCACGTGTCAACACAACATTCATCCTAAATTTATTCCGCTTGGTCAATGTGTTCGCCACGTGTCTTGATCTAATTCGTCCAATCGTTCCACCCATGAACCACGCAAGATATTTTCGTGAATCACGTTGTGCCAACTGGCATTGACTAGGCAAGCATTGACCCGAATCAGTCTCTTCTGCCATACGTCGCTCTTTGATTTGTCCCCTAAATCCCGCATGCCACGTGTTTGATTCTGATTCGCTAGCACTGCTAATTTTGCTTGTTTTGATCTTAACTTTTAATTTGAAGTTGATATGATGGTCTAGATTACATATTAATTATATTTAACCTCCTAATCACCCCAAGACCTATCATTAGCATAATTTTGATTAGTTTTTGGAGCTAAGAAGAGAGAAAAATATAGAAAAATTTAAAAAGGAGA